>CM034147.1:29684309-30284309 GCA_019776745.2 Taxus chinensis
ACCCACATCATCTACCTTTATAGCACCTCTGTTATCCCCATGGGTAACTCACCCTGTTCCCCCTTCCTATTTTCCTTCTAGACCTCATAGACCCATATCACCTTTACGCAGGAAGGTGCAACCTAAAAACAAAAATCCACTACCCTCTAATAAGGTATTCAAAACAACCTCACACCCTCCTACCCATTCATCTACCATACCCCTACCCAAGCAAACCTGGCCAATATCTACGACCACACTAGCACCCAAAACCATAGCTCGACCTACTCCCCCTCTGGCAAGGACCATTCCTCAATAGTAAACTACACCTACACCCAAACCCACTTTCACTTCACATTGCGACCCACTAGCAGGGTCCTATGCCAAAATATTAACCAACCTCCTTAAAACTTCCATCATTACATTATTAGCGCTCAGACCTTATGACCCCCTCAAACCCAAGCCAAAAGGTTTTGATGACACTAAAATTTGTGCCTACCATCATGTGCCAGGGCATGATGTAGAGAGCTGTAAGGCCTTGAAAACCATCCTTATCTAGTTGTGTCCTCTAGAAGACAACTTTGATGATGACGACCATCTAGATGAGGACCCTACTTCACTGACACCCATTTCTACACTGCCCACTCAACAACCTTGACCTCCACCCCCATAGCTCCTAGAACCACCTACAAGATTCAAAATTAACATGGTTCACATCAAAGAAATTACCACGCCACTACCCAAATGTCATTGCACCTAGCCCACCTCACGAGGATTTTCTCCTCCAGTAGGTTTTTTCACGTCATGTCATTATACCACTCATCCTACACCTTCTCTATTTTCCAACTCCCCTCAAATCAACATGATACACGTCACTACACGTGCTCAAAAGGATAAAGGAAAGGAAAAGGCAACTGACTCACCAGCCAACCCTATACTCAACATATCATCTGCACCTACACCTAAGATTACTATCCACGACACCACATACCCTATTTCCAATGGGGTCACCCATCGCACCATGCTCAAATAATTACACTAGTCTCACCTTAAAATGTCCTTATATGACCTCATTCAAACCTTGAAATCCCATCGTTAAGCTCTCATGGAGGTTCTTTAATCTACTGAGGTTTTTCCCAATGACCCTACACCCATAGCCTCCATCATCATGCCTCACCATGTAGCTTCTCTTACCAAATTACCACCTTCATCTTCACCCCACCCTATTCACCAAGTAGCCTCCCTTGTCTTCTCAAAGGAGGAGATTGCGCCACACAAAAATGCCTCACCATGTAGCTTCTCTTACTAAATTATCCACCTTCATCTTCACCCCACCCTATTCGATGGACCAAGAGCCTCCCTTAGCTTCTCTGCGTACACCATTAAACAATGATGGAGATCTCTATCCACATCAATGATATATGGGTGTGATGGGTGATGATTGATGGGGGTTCTAGTATTAACATCATTTCATCCCATGCATTTGCTCAAATGCACATACCTGATAATTACATGCATAAACATCTTGTCATTTTACGTTCATTCAATAAGCTATCACCTCTACACTAGGCACCATCATCCTCCATGTTCGCATGGGCCCCCGCACTGTTCCAGAGTTATTCTACATCTTGGAGGGGGAATTCCAATATAACTTGTTGCTTGGTAGACCCTGGATTTGTGTTATGGGTTGTGTTCTTTCCACTTTACATCATTTTGTAAAGTTTGAGCATGAAGGGCACACCTACACTATCCCATCTAATCCATCACCTTTCAAAACATGCAAAATGCTCTACTAACCCAATGACATGCTCGCCACCTCCACCGCACATGACTCTTCTACTCCTACCAATGCCACAACCTCCACAGCCAACCCTTTAACTTCCCAATCTATTAACTCCACCTCTACATCGACCTCTGACACATCATCTATTTTAGCTACCCACATACCAACCATTGATCCCTTCAAAGGCATTTTTGAATGCCTCACCCTGGGGGAGTACCGCCTATATAGTGTTAACACATTCCTTACTCCACAAGAGTATGGAAGTCTTCATCAACATCCTCATTATGATCATTGCATAGGATAACACCTCCTTTATGGTCCTCCTCATCTTCGTACTAGTCTCACCTATGGGGTACTTGATACTACCACTTACACACCCGATCCACCATCACAAACCCACCCATTTTTTGTTGACTTCTAGTCTCTCACCAATCACCATTTCACCTACACTTTCCTACACCAATGTGCATGGAAGGGCTTTGGTTTTGGATTTTATGAGCAAGGCCACCATACTGTTATCCCATGTACCACCTACAAACATAACGACCATAGTGGTATCGGATTTCCTAAACTACCTACCAAACAAGCCCACATTGAACCCATCGAGGACATCAGCCCTTCTCCACCTTCTTCCCCCTATCCACCTTCATCACCACTTTCACCAACAGAGTCGATGGATCCAGAATCTATCCCTCCTAACTTTTTTTTTTCATAAACACCGTTTCCTTGGAGCCTTTGACTATCAATGTGAGGGCGAGGCCCCTTCCTCTCTTCCCTTCCTGTATCCTGAAATGAACGATGATGATACACCTTCAATTAACATCGTTCAATGTTAGGATGATGAATATATCTCACCTATCTTGGTGCAGAAGACTCATATATTCATCAGTTCTTACCCACTAAGACACAAAGAATGTTGAATGAATTGACTATCGAGATCATCATTCATACTCAGGATGACCCGCACATCCTAAAGATCGGCCAATCTTTAGATGTTGCTGAACAGGAAGACATCACTTCTTTTCTCGAAGATCATAACCACACTTTCGCTTGGTCTTATGCATACATGCCCAGTATTGACCCCACCATAGTGGTCAATAATATTGTAACCATTCCTGATGCCAAACCCATCAAACAAAAACTAAGTAAAATACACCCTTGCATTTCCCTTCTTGTCAAAGAATAACTTCAGCACCTTCTTTCCATTTCCTTCATATTACCCATTGATTATCCTCATTAGATTTATAACATTGTCCCTGTCACTAAAGTGATAGGGGGACTCCATATTTTCATGGACTTCCATGACCTCAACCTATCCTTCCTAAAATATGACTTTCCCTTACCCAATATTGATCAACTAGTTGACCTTACCGCTAGTCATGAGATGCTATCACTCATGGATGGCTTCTCGGGTTATAACCAAATCTTTCTTGCCCTAGAAGATCAATATAAGACCTCGTTCATCACTGCTCAGGGGACCTTCTGCTACCGAGTCATGCCTTTTGGATTTAAAAATGTTGGTGCCACATATCAGTGGGCTATGACTTATATATTCCATGACATCGTGCATCACATATTGGAAGATTACGTTGACGATCTCTTGGCCAAATATAAATGCCGCTCCGAACACCTTACCATCCTCAAAACCATCTTTGACCATCTCATTAAATATTATGTTCACATTTAGCCTGAGAAGTGCATCTTTGAGGTCCTCTCAGGAAAGCTCCTTGGATTTTTTGTTTCCTTACATGGTATAGAAGTTGACCCTGCTAAATTCAAGGCCATTCTGGAAATGCCTCTACCCACTAACCTTAGATAACTCTATAGCCTGCAAGGTAAGTTGCAGTCTATTCACCGTTTCATTTCACAATTATTTGATCGGTGTCAACCATTTCATCATCTGCTCAAGAAGGATGTCTCCTTTAAATGGGATGATGAATGTCACAAAGCTTTTGAGGCCCTAAAATGATGCCTTCTCCAACCACCTGTACTCATTCCACCTAAAGATGATCAACCTTTCTACCTATACATCTCAGCTACCGATCACTCCTTGGGAGCCATGCTTACTCATCATGATGAACAACACAGGGAGTAGGTGGTTTATTGCATAAGTCATACTCCTTTGGACTACGAAACCCGATACACTCATCCTGAAAAACTCTACTTAGCCTTATTTTTCATTTCCACCAAACTCCGCCATTACCCACTCAACCACAAAACCTATGTTGTGACCAACACTGACCCCTTACACTTTATATATGCCAAACCTTACCAAAATTAGTGTGCCGCACGCTGGCTTATGCTTTTAGTTGACCTTGACCTTAAATTCATTCATCAAAAGTCCATCAAGGGCCAAGCAATGACCGACCAATTGGCCGGCACACCTATTTCTGGGGATCAACCCTCTAATTTTGACTTTCTAGATGAGTCAATTGCTACCCTCTCCCTAGACGAGCCCGCTTACTAGATGACACTCTTCTTTGATGGTTCTAAGTGTCAGCGTGGGGGTGGGGCTGGTGTTATCCTCATTCCTCTTAATGGTGAACCCATGCCTTTGTCTTTCAAACTAGATTTTGATTGTACAAATAATATCACGGAATACGAAGCACTCGTATTAGGTCTCCAAGCCACCTATGCCCTAGATGTCAAATCAATCAACATCTTTGGTGATTCTCAATTGGTCATAAACCAAGTCAATGGTATATACCAATGTCGTAACAAGATGCTTCAAAAGTATAAACATCATGTAGACATACTTTTGACCACCTTTGACCGTTACACCCTTCAAACCATCCCACGTTCAACCAAAAAATTTGTAGATACCATGGCCTGCTTGGCTTCCCAAATACCCACTTCGCCCACCAATTCTAAAATCTTTGTCACCGTACAATGACTCCAATCACCTTCTTATTTACCATGTGAATTTTACTCTATCGGAACCACTACCCTTGACCTGAGTGACCTTTGGTACAAAAAATACTCCAACTATCTTTATTTCTCCATCTTACCTCTTGATCTCACTCGTAACGGACAACGCGCCTTCCTTAAAAAGGTCTCTCATTACATCATCATGGGGGGCCTCCTCTATATGCGTGGCTTTGATGGTATTCTCTTACGATGCCTCACAAGTTTTGAAATTCCTTATACCATTAAGGAAGTTCATGATGGCATATGTGGAGGTCACTTCAGTGGCCTTGTTGTTGCTAAACGTATTCTTCACCTGGGCTATTACTGGCTGACCCTTAACCATGATTGTTGTGACTATGTCAAACGTTGTGTAAAATTCCAACAACATGCCAACCTTCATCACACACCTAGTCACACCTTACAGGTCACCCATGACCTTTGGCCCTTCTCTCAATGGGGTTTGGCTCTTGTCGGAGAGATCAACCCCCATTCTTCCCAATGACATCAATGGATCATCACCGTTCTGAATACTATACAAAATGGGTTGAAGCCATACCACTCATCTCCATGAAAGTTGAGAAAATATGTGAGTTCATCAATCATCACATCATTTTCCATTTTGGTGTTCCTCATCGCCTCATCATAGATAATGGAAAAAAATTCAAAAACAAAACATTGCAAAAAATTTGCGATGCCTTCGGCATTTAGCTAAGTTTCTCATCACCTTATTACCCACAAGACCAATGGCCAAGCCAAATCCACTAACAAAACCTTAAACAAAATTCTCATGAAAGTGGTTAATGATACTGGGAAGGACTGGCATATGCACATTCCTTTTTCCTTATGGGCATACTGCACTAGTATTCACACTTCCACTGCTGCCACACCATTTTTCTTTGGTCTACGGTACAAAGGTTGTTCTACCTCTTGAAGTCCAGATTCCCTCACTCTGACATTTCTCTCCATGACATGCTTAATGATGATGAATTTCATCAAGACCATTTAGCACAACTGGAGTTATTAGATGAACATGTCGTCTTAATGCTCTTGATCACCTTCAAGTTTACCAAAAACGTATCAAACGTTCCTACGATAAACGTGTCCATGAACAAACCTTCCAAGTCGGTGACCTTGTCCTGAAAGAAAATCAACATGTAACCAAAGCAGAAAAAAGTAAACGGGGAAAATTTTCTCCTAATTGGCTTGGACCATACATCGTGACTCATACTTATGGATCAGGTGCTTATCGTTTATCTTCACTCGATGGTAAACCCAAACCTGAGCCCCTTAACGCCTTGCATCTTCGACCATTCTATTGTTGACTTTTAGTCCTACCTCACCTTTTGTCTCTTTCCATGCTCATCCCTTGAGTGCTATCCACTTCATACACCTCACCAATGATTAAACAAGAATCATGTGAGTACTCGTCACTTGTTATCTTCTCTTGAATATGTGTACCATGGCGCTGCACATAGCATGATTCTCATGGATAATTTTCATCTACCTTTAGATGAGATCCCATGGTCGTTTCACCCTGATTTTTGAACAAGAATCTTATTCTTCACCTTGGTCTTGTCCATGACTTCAAATCCCTCACATGGGACCCAACTCCTTGAGTCAAACTTCTAATATAAAAGATGACTCCCTCAAAAGGACATCTTCCTCTCAAGAATCACTGCTATAAATAGACTACTCCCTCGAAGGACAATCTATGTAAAGCCCTTAAAAAAAAAAGAACAAAAAGAAAGAGAATTTGAAGCTTCCCACATCGATCAGCTTCACAAAGACCTCAAGGAGTTAAATTCCTCATCCCATATAGACTTCCCACATCGATCAGTCTATCTCAAATACAAGTCAAAACATAAAACTTTTTAGTCATGGACTTGCCCATTGTGACCTTGGATCTCTTACCCGAAGAGCATGCTACCTCATGCCATATAAAAAATTAACCACCTTTCACCTTTCTCACCATTCCCACTCCCATTTCCTACCACCTCAAGGGACCTCTTAGAAACCAAGATATTTGGTGATCATGTGGCTACTTTTCACCTTAGAACAATCAATCATGTAATTTCTTTAGGGTCTTACATTCATCACCTCCTCCAAGGTATGATCTACTCAGTATGATCCTAACCAATTAGGTGGCTTTATTGCCCCCTCTTATTTTTTAGCCATTTTTATTATGTTTGGATTACCTTATATAGGACTTGGTCCTCGACGCTTACCTTTGGGATTAATCTTCTTCTTCTACCAAAATCGACATTACCTATACCAATTTTACCTATAATCCATCCACACCTAACAAACATAAACCCACAACATACCTAAAACCTACTAAATCATTTTCATACCTCATCATATTCTTCCCTAGCTCATGGGATAACTACATCGGCTTGAGGTCCTTTTTTGCCTGGGGACTATGTAGGCAGCACTCCGAGGGCATGGGGCCCTTGGAGGTTAGCTCAGCCACTCTCTACCCTAAACAATTCATCTTTTATCTTCCTAACATTACATCATACCCCACTTAGTTTCCCTTTTCTATCAAAAATTGGAAATTAAACCACATACATAACAAGTTGCTTCATATTTTACTCCTCATCACAACATACATTTATTATGCCTACCATTTCTCTACCATCATCATGCATGTCTTATACCACATCTCACATATGACCCATATTATTATTCATTGCACAAAATAATGAATCACAACTTCACCTACTTTTGAAAACTCAACCATGCCTAAGACGTGAAACCATGACTCAACCATGCCAAAACAAACCTAACTTGATCCATGCCTATGAGCTAACTCAATCCATGCCTAAAACATGACCTGACTCGATCCATGCCTATAGACCTTAACTTCGATCCATGCCTAAACAACATGACCTGACTATGCATCATGCCTAACTCACCTAATTTCCATGCCTATGACCTAACCTGACAACATCATGCCTAAAATTTCCGTCCATATCAAAACAAATATAAAAAGTCTCATCAAAACATCAATAAATCAATAATCTCATGTATCTCATCATATAAATAAATGTGTATCTCAATACAACATACATGGATGTCCCATCATGTCCATCATCTCAAAATCATCAGCACGCAGGCCGATACTCAATACAAAATGTCATCGGCATGCAGGCCGGTCTCATATATACAATAAAATAATGAACCAATACAAAATATCTTCGGTGCACAAGCCAGTATATGCTCAAAATATACAACAAAAAACTCTTGTACATCCTCACTATCTTTGGCACGTAGGCCGGGGTATATATCAAAAAATGAACTATAATACATCAAAATCAAAATCCACATATCAGGTGTCTTGGCGGATATCCTCCATCTCTGTATCGCCTGTACCCTCTACCTCCTCCTGCCCCTATCTGGTGACTTGCTAGCATCTCCCCACCCATCATAGGTTGTGGCTGAGTCCTTGTTAGCACCTCACCTAGAGCTGGTCTCCGTACGCTGGTATCCTCTCCCTGATCTGGCCTCGGAGCTCGATGGCCCCCTGTGCTCTCCACACTGTGAGTGTGGGAGCTAGTCCTCTCACTTGACGCCTGCTGTGCCCAGTACTCTCCATAGGATAGAAAGTCTATCTTAGCCGCCATTAGCTGGTCCTTGTATTATCTGGCCTCACCTAGGGCATCTCGTAACCTAGCTATAGGCATGGGTTCTTTGTTGGCCCCATAGGGCCTCAGCCCTTTGTACCTATCATCTTGCGAGACCCTGTCCCGCTCCTACTTGTGAACTAGGACCTAATCCCGGTGCATGTGGTGGTGTCCCCTGTCCCTATGCCCATATATGGGCTTATAAGGACCCAATCTATGTACCTGGGGCTATGGTTAACTAGCCCCCGTAAATCTAGCCACATGTGCCTGTAATGCCACCACCTGACCATCATTTTCATCTCCATGTCTCCATCCCCACCATCTTGCCATCTAGGTCTACAGACTAGTCATCTTGTACATGTAGCTTTATTACCTCTATCTCTAAGCTCACTACCTGTGTCTGTACCATACCCAAATAGGTTGAATTAGAGTAGCTACCTTCCCCTTTAGGGTGTCTCTCTACACTGTGGATGGTTGCTAGATCTGGCCTACCCTAGTCTGGGCTGGTATGGATCGTAAATGTGCTGCCCACCACTGTCTGTACCTTGTATGTGACCTCGAGATCCTCCATCCGCCGGTCCAATTTCTGCTCCTCCTACCTTATGGGGAATTTTCTGCTATGGTAGAGGTAAGGGGCTCTCCACGTCATCTTTCCTGGTACTGCGGGGAAGGGGTGGAGGTATGTCCTGTAATGGCCCCAAACTACTGTCTGACTCTTTCAACTAGGATCATCTTGTGCTCCCCAGCATGGCGACCCTATATCCATCTTAATAGATAGAGCTTAGCTAGCTCCTCATGCATATTACTATATGAGGGGAATCCCACATATGGCCTCCATATAATGTCCACTCCAGATAACCCTTCCAAAAACTGCCAGAAATAGGTCACATCATGTGTGGGCCTATCTGATCTCCACTCTCCAATAGCCGACACTCATCACCTGTACCCTACCCAGACAAATCTTGGTGGAAATGCATCTTCTCAGGGCATCCCCACTAGCCGCACACAAACTATGTGCTCATAAGCCTAGTAGTGTAGTAAAAAGGTACAACATAGGCTGAACCTGCGCAGTTGCACATATGCCCATAACTCTTTCTATAGCTACACCAGGAATGTTGGAACCTAGGGAAAGTGGATCTCATCTATCATCATTTCATGGAGTATCCCCATCAATGATTGGGGAAAACTTCCACCCTACGCATCTGGTAGTTCAAAGCGGCACACTGCCTCCATCAAAATAACCACTATCCTTGTCTCCTCCAGACATGCTAGGTACATATCTCCATATCAAATGCTGGCACTATGGAATGTCAACTCGGCCATCCCCTCACCAAACACTATCAACATCAGCTCATCTGAGGCCTCGTAGGAGATAGAGAAGACCTGTATACCCAATATGGGTAGCCATAGAATCCTGAACACATCCTCAAGGGTGACAGTGATCTCACCAGTCGGCAGGTGGAGTGTGTTGGTCACAGAATCCCATTTATCGATGAGTGTGACCATCAAACTAGGCTGCCAGACTACATGCTGGTAGCATCAGACTCCACTCAAGCCCACCACCTCCACATGCTACAGCTCCTCAGGGGTCAATGTGTCATGCACTATCACGAATAGGGATGGAACCCTATCCCTCATACATAGTTGATCTCTCCCCTGTATCCAATGAAACCCATACATTAATCTACATTTATCACACCCATACTTGCCCCTATTGTTTCCCAACAACCTATTTTACCCCTACCCATCTCCGTCACTCAACCTATGGCACTTTTTTCCCCTTATTCCCCAAACCTAGACTAGTGCCGGTTATCTCTAAATGACCCCGGTCACCCCTTAACCAGCATTAGTCACCTATTTAGTTATTGGTACCGGTTCAACCCTACCAATGCTGACCAAACCTGACTGATGTCGGTAACTTTTGCGGAAGAAACCTGTGACCCCCAAACCCCTGTTTTCTCAAAAAATTCCCACCTTGATCCTTTTACCCAACTAAACACACCTACACCTCCCTTACACCTCATCCCCTCCCCTCCTCTCCCACTTATTTCTCTCACCCTTCCTATTCAACCCACTTTACCCTCCCATTTCCAAATTTTATTCCCCCACCCAAAACAAAAACCACAAAACAATTTGCAAATCCTCTAATCTATCTAACCAAATCCAACTAGAGTTGGATGCTTACCTCATCATGCTGCCATCGTCATGGTGGCACATTTGGCCACTGCACTAGTGGCCCACCCGATCCCTGTCTGGCCTCTACCATCACCAAATCTCCACCCACATCTCCAACCAATCAGATCACATGCACCAATCCTATGAACCTGCCTCTCACTAACCAATCACCCATCGTTCACACTACATACTCAATGCTCTATTCCATCTGGACACTTTTCCCTCTTTTTCTCTCTCTTTTTTCATTTTCTCAATTCACTATATGAAAAATGAATAACAAAAAAACATGGTTTTCTTGTTTTTATAACAAACCTAACCTAACCGACGTCGGTTCACCTTCACCGACATTGGTCACGTGCCCTACCTTCTCATGGTTGGTTACCCTATACCGGCATCGATTACCCTTGACTGGCATCGGTCACCCTCTCTTGCACAAACCCAACATTTTACCCTATTACCTTGCCTATCCCTCCTTTTTTTTCCACACCTACCCTTTACCCTGATCATTTACCCCACCTCACTTTTACAAAACCGATTTACCTCACCTTCTTGACCTCATAATTTATTACCTCCCTTTTTCTTCCTTTGGGGACTCCTTATTTTACCTCTCCCTCGGCCTTACCCATGCCGTGACCTATATTTTGGCCCTAGACCGTCGCTAGTGACCTTTGACCTCATGTGTTTGCTATACCTTATGACACTGTTACCTGTGTTGTTGACCTAATGACGTTACCTAGCCTATTGCCACGATTGTTTATCCTGACCCTACCTTTGGTGTACTAGAACATACCTAAATGTTTCTACACCTAACCTACATTGTGTTTCCTGACCATATCCTATACCTTGGATACCGAAATCACTTCAACCTTGTTTGGATAAACCTATCGACCTTAGCTGATGTTGAGTTTGACTACTCTTCCACCCGGTAACGTGTTACAGTTTAACACTTTGCATGCATTTGACAGTTACTACCTTTGACCCTGACCCATTACCTAGATTACCTAAGTATACCTTTAACCCTTTTTTCCCCGTTCCCCACCTTTCCCTTCTCACATTCACCTTTTATCAAACCACTCACCGATTCTACCTCCTACCTCATTAGTTCCTGGTTTGAGGGGGATCACCATCACCCACACATGGGGCAACCACATCTTATTTTTGTTAGTGTCGCTTACCAATACAAGCTAACCAACAAAAAGGGGTAAAATATAGACACTAAAATTAGGTCACACTCCCCTTTGGTCCCTCGATAAATAAGCACCCTTCCATCACATTAACCTAGCCATGGCCCCCTTCACTCCGCTAATATTAATTTAATTAATTTAATTCATTTTCCTCACCATATTTATTATTTAAATATCTTAATTTAGATAATACCCACACTTACACCTCACCTAGACACATCATCTAGCCAAATCACCCTAGGACCTATTCTTAGTAAGGTGCCATAACTAACTAAGACTTACCCAAAACCTAAAAATCAATGCCTACATTCCCTCTAAACCACATTCCTATATGCTTACAAGAAGCTTCCAGTTTGATCCACTGGTTAATGACATGAGATCCCAAAAAATCAAGAGGATCTCCCTAGTTTAGTAAACCTAGGAAATACCACCTTGACTGACGCTAGTTACCCCTAATGGTCATCGGTTAAGCTAGAACTGCCATCGGTCACCTTTTAACCCCCAAAAAAACCTTATTTTGGAGGTTGGCAAAAACATTAGCAAATTCCTGAGAGATATTGCATCTTCTGAGAATGAATTTCAGTGAGAACACATATGCAAGGAAGGAGATCAAGCATTTCCTATTAGATAGGCATCTAGCAATCATCCAACAGCCATCCAACATTCACCCCAACACAGATTTGATCCAACCAAGAAAAAGGGAATGCACATATAGCCCATGCAAGAGATTTCCAATGTTTGGTGATCCTCAACAGCATTTAACCCCTTACCAGTACCTTCATTCATCACTCATAGGCACCTAGGACCATATTTTAAGTAAGTGGAACAGTTTACTCCTCTGGTTCATTTATTCCATCATTGTATTGCCCTTTTTGTTTCCCTAGCCACCCAGTAACCTCCTTTAATAATGACCCCTCTATATACCCATTAAAACCTCAATAAAACCCACCCAAATAGCTTGATACCTCCTTCCAACCAATCAATTCCTTGTGTAATCATAAGGGAGATCAAGAGCCCATTCTGTGGCAATCCTAGTATTCGACAGTAACCGGCACCAGTTTTGCCCAACCAGCATCGATCACCCTTAACCGGTGTCAGTCTTTGTATTTACCCATACTACCCAGAATAGTGACCTATGCACCGATTCGCACATCACTCTTAATCACCTATGACCTACCCGAGACCTCTGTTAGACCTACAAAGTCCTAGAGCTAGCTCCTTGACCTTTAGATCTTATTTTAACTTAGCCTATTAGATTAGATATTTCTTATTGTATTTTGGATGAGATACCCAAATCATTTTAATTGCAATAGGATTTACTTCATTAACCACATTAATTTTTTTTGAATAGTGGACTAACAGCCATCTAGGAAGTATCACACTTCCCGGTCTAATACACACTAGGCAATTCACTACACATATTGTTTAATTCTTTCTGGTGGTCTTTCTTTCCATTACAGGTAGTTCCTCCTAGCCAAAAGAAAGTTCTCATTATCAGCTATGGATCAATAATCAATAGGTGCGCAACAACCCATCATCCAACATTTCAACAGGTATTCCTCCTACGCCTGTTACCCTATCTATTTCATCAATATTTCAAAGAAACATCTAAGAATCAGGTGAAACACTCATGCACGTGCAATACATAGAGAAGGTAACATGAATTCCATGGAAATAAATACTTCTACACCATACACCAACTAAAATGGTGTTGCCTTATTCAGTCTTTGTTAGGTTGTTCTATATACCTAAAGCACAAAAGAAACTTTATCATCCCAATCTTTCCTTCCAACATCACAATTTTTTTGTCAAAGTATGGCTCTTTATCTTGTTGAAAGCCTCAACAATCCCATTTTCCTGAGGGTGATAAGGTGTTTTCTTATGGTGTATAACCATAAATTCATCCAATAATATCCTGATTATCACATTCAGGAAATGAGTTCCCCTATCACTTTTCATACTCAAAGGAAATCCATACTTGGTAAGAATATTTTCCAACAATAACCTTATTGTTGTAGTCATTTTATAATACTTTGTAGGTGCTATTTCCACCCACCTTGTAAGATAATCTGTATAAGTGATGATATATCGTGTTCCAGTTCTGTGCATGGCTAGGGAAATAGAACCCACAAAGTCAATTGCCCATATCTCAAAATGCTCTGCACTAGTAATAGGCCTCAAAGGCATTTCATCTCTCTGCCCAAGTTCTCTAAGGCACTGACAGTGATCACACACCTTACAATACTCCTTGTAATCCTTGTACAAGGTTTCCCACCATAAACTAGCTAGTAGAATCTTGTGCATGGTGGCTTTACCTATATAGTGTCCACCTACAATACTGACATGAGCCTCCTCCATGATTGTTGTGTGCTCATGCTCCACTACACATTGGCACAATAATTCATCTCACCCCAATTTTTATAAGTCACCATCGATCAATATGAAAGGTGCTGCGTGAATTTCAAGTTGTTTATTTTCCAAATCCTTCATTCCTTTGGGTGCCATACATGTGCATACAAAGATAGAAATATCCTCCAACTCCAAGGGCCTGCGGTTCAACCTATATAAGTATGCATCTAGAATTGTATCTTCAATACTCTACATGTCCTCTCCTTATTGAATCCTTGATAAGTGGTCTAGGCCAGAATTGCTTTTACTTGGCTTTACCACAACTGTAAAGTCAAACTCTTCGAATAATATAGCCCATCGATATATATGCCCCTGTAAAATAGGCTTAATTTACAAGCATTTCAATTCCGTGTGATCTATATAGAATATAAAAGGTTTTGCTATAAATTACTTTCTAACTTATGTGGTGTGTAGATCATTGAAAAAGCCTCATGCTCTGTAGTTGTATAATTTTGTTTCAAGCAGGAGTTAACTTTCTACTAGCAAAGTAGATATGATGATCTAAATTACCTTCTCCAAAATGATCTAGAACTGCACCAATGGCCATGCAAAAATCGTCCACATATGCATGAAAGGATATATTCCATGAAGTAAAATGTAAAATAAGTGTCGCAGTAAGCCTCTCCTTCAGCGCTTCCAATGTTCACTACTGTAGTTCTACCCAATAGAACTTCCCTTTACCTTTTAATAACTCCTTAAAGGGCACGACAATCTTAGCATATCATTTGATAAAAAATTTGTAATACCCTGTGTGGCCCAAGAATCTGTGCACCTCACTCATACTTGTGGGTTCCTCCAAGCCTAAAATGTTTGCAATCTTAGTTGGATCTACTAACAAACCCTCCTTACAAATGTTATGCCCTAGAAAAGTTCCAAAAGGTGTAGCAAATACGCACTGCTTTATATTTAAAGAGATTCTTAACTGTCTTCACCTCTCAAACATTAACCGTAAATTTTCATAGTGATCCTTGATAAGCCCATAAATATTCCAATCATCCAAGTAAACCTGCAAGAATTTTTGAATAAAATCTTGGAATGCTTGAACCATAATGAATGAAAACACTGCAGGTGCATTCTTCAATCCAAAGGGCATCACTATGTATGCAAAACTTCCCCATTTAGTGGTGAAATTTGTCTTCTCTTGATCCTCCTTAGCAACTCTTACTTGATGATACCCATAGAATCCATCTATAAAAGAGTAAAATTCACGCCCTACAATGCCTTCCAATATTTCCTCAATGAATGGTGTAGGGAAAGGATCAATCACATATGCAGCATTCAACTCCTTATAGTCCACACAAATCCTAATTATTCCATATTTCTTTATGTTGATTATCATAGGAATAACCCACTTTACTTCCTCTATGGGCTCAATAATTCTAGATTCCAACATCTTGTCAATTTCTTCTGTAACTTTTACACATAGGTTAGGTCTCATCCTGTAAGGTCTCTTCCTAACCGGGCATGTACCTTCCTTTAACTTAGTTTTTATCTCACCCAAAGATTCATGCACTCCTTTAAACTCATAGTATCCCCTATGGAACAAGTCCTAGAAATCATGTAGCAACTCAATTATCTTATCCACTTTAGAGTCACACGAGTAATCTCCAATTATGGCCTCCTTAGGTTTAACATCTGTGCCAATGTTCAATTTCTTTATCTTCATAGGTTCATGGTAAGAGTGTTCCTTCTCATCCCTATTTTCTAAGACCTCACATGTACCCTCTAAATGATCTATGTCCAAATTTTCCACTTCTTCATCATCCACCATATAGACCATCTTTCCTTTCTCCTTCTCTAGGCAAGCACACTTAAGCAGTTTTACATCTATCTCATCTACTTTGTCAAAATGCACTTCTAGATCTAACTCACCAAATAACTCCTGAATGAGTTCTTCATCCTTTTCACTATCTCTAATAGTCAATAAATTCATAACCTATAATGCCTCTTTCACATGAGGTTTAGTGGAGAAATATTCAAAAGTTTGGATCATTCCCATAGTCAAGTCTTTCCAATTTCAAGTCTCTCTATGTAACTCTGCATAAACATACCAAGCACATTCACAGCCTCACAAGGTGAAATAAAGTTTTTACACACATAAAAAATGTGGTAAATCTTCCTACCCATATCTCCAGAGTCTCTCACACTATTGAACGTGGTGTTGAAAAGGATTACTACCATCATATTCACATATTTGAGTAGGTGCATTACTCTTGAGAAATTGAGCTAATAGAAAAATTCCCACTTATCTCCATTCTATGAGATTATCCCTTGAGCCATCCATCAATGTGATGTTGTCCCACACATGGTATACACAAACATATTCCTTCTATCCACCTAATCCTTCCACTATATTTCCATGGCTCATAGGAATACCTTAGGGTTTCCTTTTCCAGTGTACCAGGTTACCATGTTATTACTTAACCGCCTAACACAATGTGGCCCGATTATGCATGCAACTACTCTTCTTACCTCATGACCAACCATAATGTAATTTCCATGAGCCCAATTTTCATAGGAAATACTTGTAGTATCATTGATGGATTGTGCATCATCCCACTAGAGAATTCCTTCCTTAGATGGCTCAAGTGCTTCTGGATCTTGAATGGTGCATACATAAATTTTGTTTAGGTATTCTTTAGTTAAGGTCTCAACATAAGGTGCATATTTCCCATCTTTCAAAGGGATAATAATTTGTTCTTCATTGTTCTCAAAATTGATATATCACTTATTGAATTGTAGATGAGCTTTTCTTGCATAGCACCAAGGGCACCCAAGTAGAGCTGAGAAATTTTCTAATTCTGCAAGTGCTAAGACCTCAAAGTCCCTAGTGAACTTGGCCCCCTGTATAGTAATAGATGCATCCTTTAATACTCCAATTCATGTGGCCTTAGTCCAATTTTCCATATACAACACATTGGAAAATGGTTGCAATGGAGGTATTCCCATCTAAACCCATACATCTAAGGTAAGCACATTCACTTACATGCCTATGTTGATAAAAATATTTCTCAAAAGCCATCCATCCAAAAAATCATTCAAAGTGATCTCCCTGTCATAATCCAAGCTATGTGGAGGGAGATTAACATGCAAAATATTTCATTTTTTCTCAATACCAGAGCGTGGAGTGTTTAATTTCAAAAAACTCCCTAGTAATGGAATAATGTTCTCCTGACACAATATCTTGCATACTTCCTTCAAATCATCAACATCTGACTGGAAAGTATCATTTTCCTTCTTTTGTTCCAAATTTTACAGCTTTTCCTTTAAACAATGTATTTCACCCTAAACATTTCTAAGAACATCTATGATTTCTTGATAAACCTCCTTTTTATGTGTAGGGTACATATATTTTGCATGTAAAACCTCCTCCTTAGTGATGGTTGGCTTATGTTGCATTGTTTCTCTAGTGCGTGTAGTCTCAGTGCATGTAGCAATCTTCACAGGTACTACCTCAGGATCCGGTTCTAACTTTGAAATCTATTGGTTTTCCACAATGTACAATATTCTAACCATTACTACACCCTTGTTTGCATGTTTTTGCTTCTTGCTCAGATGTCCATATAATTCTGGGAACTCTTCGTAGTTATGATTCTTTATGCAAAAATAACAAGTAATGTTATTAGGGCACTCGCTTCTATAATGGTTAGGTGATCCACACATATAACATGTTCCACAAGTGAACTCACCTCATCCACTACCATGGCCTCGGCCTCTGAATCCACCATGGTATCCTTGACCTCTACCATGACCTCCCTCAAAGATCCCTTCATTTTGATCATAATGCCCTTGAGTATGATCATGATCATGTTGCTAAATTTAATCCTTAGATTTATTTGAAACTCTCATCTCTCGTACACTAATATCAATGGCATCATGGATCTGATCATTCAACCTACAATCTTTAGTATTATGAGTCATGGATCAGAAAATTTTATAGTAACAAGACATGTTCTTCCTTATCACACGTTACAATAGTGGATAGCGGTTTGCATCATGGTCTAAATGACATACCTCACATCCTAGTAACAAGGATGCAATGATTTGTGAGGACAACTGTCCTTAGTATGCCCCTCTACTTCAGAATTTGTGCACGTAATCCATTACGTGTCTCATTTTTTGTATTGGCTGATATTTTCTCCAAGTGCTTTGACATTGCTGTAATTTGATCTTCCAATAATCGGCTCACTCTAGTGTTTATGCTCCCGACTGCCTTAGCATGTAAAGCTACTTCAAGTGGCTTGCACGAGTCTATATATGTCTTATATGAGAGTTCCCTCCTAAAAGGCATAATCAGGCCTCTAACAAACCATTGTGCATTCTAACTTACATGGATATCATATGATAGTTTAGACAAGAGTGTTTTGAAATGAGATTCATATTCTTAGACACTCTCAGTAGTTCCTTGCTTGATATCATTGAGCGCGCTTATACATTTCTGCTCAAACTCATGGATATAAAATTCTTTAATGAAAGCATCCTATAACGCTGTATAATCCACACAAGTCTAGACATGGTCAATGTAACACTCTGAACTATTGTTACTTCCTCCTGAGCATTCAAGTGTTGATATATGATTTCTTCTGTAAAAAGGACGTGTTCCTTTGATTGTGAGGTCATGCTTGATATGGATTGTATCTTATTTGCTCTTGAAGATCTTTGACTGAGCTAGGATATGCTTGGATTCTTTTATTTCTTTCATTTTTAGCACCTGAGTTTAATCTGATTTCGGAATGAATTGTGGATTTTCCCATCCTTATGATCCAGCCTTGGATCAGTGGCATTGATCCAAGAGATGTTTTAAGTTTATTCTGGATGAACAAAAATTATGGACCTTACGAAGGTTGCAAGGTCTGAATGTGTTGAATAAGTAATCCCAGAGTCTAACTCAGGTTGATCGTGTTAAATGAATTGGTTCCTGATATCGTAATATCAGGAAGGTCTATACCTTGAGCCAGGTAATAAATTCGATATATATATATACTATTGCTATCTTATTATCAATGCTGGATAGAATCCATTTCGGGAATGTATATCTGTTTGTTCTTATACTGAATGATTCTATTTGTTAGACCTAGACTGGATTTATTAAGGTTAATAACCTAAACCTAAACTATAACCTATGGGTTGGATTAGTGCTAATCTAACCTAACCCTAAACTATAGGTTTAATGCTCCTAAGATTAGAAACCTAGCACTATGGAAGTTAGTCTAAAGTATCACCTTATGATCTAACCTATGTTCTAAACAAACTAATGATCATGGATGAAAGGGACCTATGAAGGGGTGTGAGCCATGGGTGGTAGTTTCTGTGGCATTAAATGAGGTGGATAAGTATGAAGGACAAGGGATTTGGTGGAAGTTTCAAACGGCTAATGAAATCCTACGTGGCAGTATCGCCAAATCTGGAAATGGTCTTTGGTTTGCATTTTTCCATCGCCAACTATGGCGGTCGGTGGCAATGGAGATTGGGTGGGAATTTTGGAGTTAATGCAATTAATGAACTCGGTTCCCGAGCACGGATTGCTCGGGAAGGCATGCAAAATGGAAAACTAGTTGGTTGTTTGGTTTTCCATACGCTCCGGTTTTCTCTCTATTTGATCACTGGTTCTTTGAACCAATCTACTTGGTGTTGCATGGCAACTATGAGAATAACTATCTATTTTCTCTATCAAGGAAAGTTTATAAAGCATGGAAATAACAAATTATTGTTGTTGAATCTAACGTGGAAGAGGAGGAGAAGGCTCGAGCTCATTACAGAGGTCTTCTTCGGATTTTTAAGCGGCATTACTAGGCATGTTAGGCCCTAACTTTTAAAAATCTTGCTTTCCTTCAAATGATTTCATTAGAACAACTCTGTTCAGATGATTTTTGGTCCAGTTGGTTTTTATGGTAGCATTCTATGAATTAGTTTGTCTCTATCTTCATGCTGGCTCGATTATTCAGTTGAACCCTTGCTGGGTGTACATTTTGTTTCGTACGGTTGAATTATCTTGCTGTGTTTTGCATTTCGGTTAGATTTAGTAGAAATGCTTGCAAGGATAATGTACGAATTCGACGCTGTTGGAGTCCATAAAATGCTTTCTTGTTTGGTATCGAATTTTGTTGAAGCCTTGCTGTTAACATTTGTTGAGATTGATACAGTTGGAATTATTGGAAATAGATAGTATCTTTCTACTTCTGTAGAAGTTTATTTGAGAATACTACATGGGTTCAACTCCTTTTGAGTCATTGAAAATTAACATACGTTTCTACTTCAGTAGGAGTTCAGTCGTGTATATTGTATGTTATTGATATAGTTGGAATTCTTGAATTTAATATGTATCTTGTATTTCAACTTCTATAGAAGTTTATTTGAGAATACTACATGGGTTCGACTCCTTTTGAATCCTTGAAGCGTATATTATGTTTTTCTCTTCTGTATAAGCTTAGTTGTGAATACTGTTGTTATGGACTCAGTTGGAGTCCTTGATATGTAACCAGTGTTTCGACTTCTGTATAATCTTGGTTGTGAATACTTATTGATATTGGCTCTGTTGGAGTCCTTAATATGTATCTTGTATTTTGACTTCTGTAGAAGTTTAGTTGTGAAGACTGTTGGTGTTGAATTAGTTGGAGACCTTGAATGTTTTCGTATGAATTCGACTTCAATCCTAACCCTGGCTATGAGTTCTTGTTGGATGCGATTCAGTTGGAGTCCTTGTAGTATCTCCATGTGAACATGACTCCTGTTGAATACCTGACGTGTTTGCGTGATGGCTCGAATTCTGATCTATTCCACGCTGTGTTTACTTTTTAAACTCGAATCTGTATGAGTCCTTGCTGTATTCATATTATCTTGGCTTGGATGAAACTTTGTTGAAAATAATGATATGATGATGACTTCTATGAAGATCTTGTTGTGGTTATTATTTTTTGATTTCGGATTCTGATTTAAGTCCTTGTTGTATTTAGTAGGGATTAGATTCAGCTGTTTGTTGTTGAGTATTTCGACTCAGTGGGAGTGTCGCTGGGTTGCACACAGTTATGTTTTCTGTTATTTTGTTATTTAGTCTTGAGCTTGACTTGAGATAAAAATTTACTAGCTGTGCCATGCCAAGTGATGGCGTTGGATATTTTGCATGTTTGTTGAATAATTTGGAAAGATTTGTTGAGCCTTTTGGGGTTAGATTATTTTTATTATTGCTTGTTGCTTGAACTCTTGTATTGCTTAATAATCTATAGGTGAATTTTATATTGGAATTCTGGTGAAGCTGTAGTATCTTCTTGTGGTCTCGGCTGATTTAGTCGCATGCGTATAGTGTAAATGCATTACTCTTGAGAGGACGGTACAGTCATGAACATGATTGGAATGGAATATGAATGTCTCTATTTCTTTCTCCTCTGCTGTTAAGTTATGTTGATATCTATAACTGTATGAATAATAAGTTATTCTCTCCTTGTCTAGAAACTATGAATGTTTTCTTCTCTTGTATCCTTATGTGATCTCAACAGTAAGGGTAAAAGAAGAATAGAAAGTGGTATGGTATGGAGAGACTGGAATAAAATGTGTGTTGCTGTATAGGTGGTTATACTTGTCTGTACCATTAACATAGTGTATGATTAAAAAGGAATTATGTCAGTGAGCTTGCCGATTATTATAAACTGCCTTGTGGACTTGTTTGAATCATACTTGTTGAAATACGAACTGATAGGATATTATTTTTAGAATGGAATAAATTGTTGGATTGTTGTTGTCTTGGAGATACAGATGGATGGATGTTTTGGAATTATTTTGTTCTTCTTAGTCTCTAATATGTACGTTGAGTCATCTGAAAATATTTAGGACTATTTGACAGCTATAATAGAGGTTATGCATTATAGTCATGTTAAAATTGTAGAAAGATATTTAGCCTGATTTCATTTAAACAGGTTGTTCAATGAGAGCAATTGGTAGAATGCAATTGTTTTAAGATTTAGTGCTTATCATGCTCAGTTCACAGAACTGACCCGTGTTGGCAATTTTGCAGATGGTTGTCGTAAGTGGTAAAGGCACGCAGATCTGATATGATGCTCAGATTATTTAATTTGGTTTTATGTTGAATTTCAATTTGACTTCTCTAATTGTATTATATGAAGGAAGTTGTTCTCTTGCTGTTGAGTATTGTATCTCATATGCTGAATGCATAAGTTGTAATTGATTAGCTTGTAATGAATGAAATAAAGGGATTGTTACTTGTATATGGTTGTAAACTGTATCTTGATGGATTAAACTTCTTCGGTTCGAATGTTTTAAAGTACATTTATATTATTGTATACCTTGGAGATATTTGGGAATTCTTTAGGTAAGCCTTGCAAAGATTATGTGACTAAATACTTGTAAATGTTTAATAGTTCTGCTATGTTCCATTTAAAGCTAATTGTAATTTAGATCACTGATATTTGAGAAGCTAAGGTTAAAATAAACCCTTTAAGGAAGCTGAACGGGAAGAGTAATCTGTTACTCTCTAACCTCGATCTAAGTCAAGACAACGTACTGAATGTTTTTAAAATCACTATATCTTAACACTAATAAGTAAGATATATTTCAGTTTTAAAGATCTGGAATAAACCCAAAAGGGATAAGTTAGCAATCTTATGAGAAGACTTGGGGTTACTACCCAATTTTGTAGATTAAGATTATTGTGAAACAATGATCTCCTTGTTGAGACCTCAATCTTATTAAACTTCTCTTTGTGGAATGGGTCTTAATAAGAAAGGAAATTTTAAGATGAGGAACCCAGGGGTTGGGAAAAGACTACCCTAAAAAGGAGTGTCTTAAAGTATAATTTAAACTCCACGTAAGTAACACCTTAAAGTTAAGTAGATCTTTTCGAGGTGGATTTGAAGGTTGATGGCACAAGTCGATTGCAGGGTTGTACCTTCGAGAAGATTAGGATCTTCTCGAAGATACAACAATGCAGGTGACTTATGGCGACACCCTTTGCATTGATCGTTAAGATTTACTCCTTAAACTCAAACAAGTTTTTACTCCAGGACTGGTTACCAACATGGTCATGTTATGAGGCTGCCCCTGGAGACTCGGGGTACCTTGACACACAGGGTTAACTAGGGTTGACCCAGTATGTCAGCATATCCCTAGTTCTCGAGAGCATCCTTATAACGTTGCCATATTATTAATCCATTCCTGAGTGAATAACTTGGGACAGGGAGGCTGACAGAAGTCAGCGTAAGACATTCTACATAACATAGGAATGGGGTGAAGGACGTATTCCAGATTGACGAGTATGCCGTCAAGGAATACGAGACATAAGAAATATGTTTCAAATCTTTGGCCAAAGTATCGCAAGCTGCTGATTGCGTTGTCCTATGTCACCTAGTCTAAGGGACGAGATGCCGATGAATAATGGTAACAATTATTTTTATAGGTTCCTTGGACAGAGCATTCTGAATCCCAGATTAGGGAAGAGAACCACAAGAGTGATGTGTTAAAATAAAAACGCCAACTCTTTGATACTCATGAATAGATCGGTAGATTACCGAGTCATGGAATGAATAGATCGGAGGTACTCCGAGTCATTACAGCTGCATATGGTTATCTATTATAAGAATGGTGGTTTTGATTTTTGAGTTCTAAATTATGTATTTAGAACTAGGAAGCATTTATCAAAAATAAAATTTTACTTGTTCTAATGTACTAAAATGAGGATGTTACATCTTGGTATCAGAGCTGAAGGTTGCAACTCTTGGACCTATTGTGTCCATAATCTGATAAAAACCTGAATTTTCTTGTAACAGAAAATGGTTAGAACAAGGGGGAACGTTGCGAATAATGCTCCACCTGAAGGAGGGGCAGCAACAACCCAAAAGCTTGATGAGATCCTTGCTGCCCTATTGGACACAAGAGATTGTTTGGCTGTACTTGAACAGTAAGTGATGGGAAATGAGGAGGAGGATGAAGCTGGTACTAACAATCAGCAACCTCCTGAGGACAACCCCGATATGGGTGTTGATAATAACGCTGGAAATGCACCTGTACAACCAGAAAACAAAAAGGCCAGGTTGGCAACGGAACTCACTAATGATATAAAAAGGATAAGTCCACCTAAATATGATGGCACCACATTAGGAGATGGAGCTGAGAACTGGCTCAACGAAATGGAGAAGTAATTTGCAATAAGAAACTTCTCAGAGGAAACCAAAGCTATTTGGGGAGCCTATCAGCTTTCCCACGAAGCATCTTCGTGGTGGGATAGCCGTAAAGCCGAGCTGAATATTGATGAGACCAATATTACTTGGGATCAATTTAAGGGCTATTTTAGGCAACGTTGGCTGCCACAACTCTTCTATGATCAGAAAATGACAGAATTCCAGAACTTAGCTCAAGGGAAGCTAATGGTAACTGAATACTGGGAGTGATTTACAAAACTCCTCAAGTATGTACCGCAGTATCAAACTGAAAAGAAATTCAGAATAAGGAAATTCATCATGGGATTGAATCCCGTGATAGGGGGAGAGGTCGATGTTCATAGTCCAACCACTATGGAAGGAGTTGTTGAAAAGGCCATAAGAAAAGAATAGAAATTAAAGGCTATTTCTACTCATAAAGAGGAAGTACGGAAGAAGATTGCAAACCCTTCTTCAACTTCACTTGCACCCAAAAAGGGACCATGGAAAAAGTTTGGAAACAGAAGTAAGTTTCCAGGGGATAATAGTAAGAAAGCAGTAGTGAATAAGCCTGCTAGGAATGTAAGGGATAATTTTGCCAAAAATTATAACAATGGGCAGAAGCCCTATGGAGGACAACGTGATAATTACAAGGCTGGAGGCAATTTTGAGCCTAAAAAGGGACCTGTAGGAGGCTGCTACAATTGTGGCAAAGACCACTACGCAAATCAGTGCCCTTTGAAGAAGGATGATCGTAATCAGCAGCATAAGATACATGCTGCAGTAGCAGACAAGCAAGCTGAAAAGCAGGTGACACCTATAGAAGTTCCGGGTAAGTTATTTGGCATACCTGTCACTATTCTTTTTGATACAGGAGCTACTGAATGTTTTATTTCTAGTAAACTTGCTTCTAAACTTAAGAGAAAAGTTGGAAAAATGGATAAATCTTGGACTGTACAGTATGGTAATAATTCTGTTCATACAGTGAGTATGTGTCTTTTTGGGGCAGTCCTTGACTTACCTAACTTTTCCACGGAAGTTGACCTCTATGTTACACCTTTGGGATCGTATGACATTGTCATCGGTGTCAATTGGTTAGCTGACCATAAAGCAAAAGTAGACTGCTATGAAAAGAATATAAAATGTTTAGATGATCGGCTGGAAACAACAGAGATTCAAGGGGTGAAACAGGAAATTTCAGTTAGAAAAATGTCAGCTATGTAGCTTAAAAAGGCTAAAAACAAAGGATGTACCCTTTATGCAGTAAAGATATCTGAATTTTCAGAAGAAGATGGTGATTCCATGAAATGATTTCCTCTACTACAAAGTTTCAGGGATGTTTTTCCGGAGGAATTACCAGGGTTACCACCCAAGAGGGAATTTGACTTCACCATCGAAATCAAACCAGGAATGGAACCTATTTCCAAAGCACCTTATCGGATGACTACTACAGAGTTAGTTGAGCTTAAGGCACAATTGCAAGAACTTTTGTCTAAAGGTTTGATTAGACCAAGTGTTTCACCTTGGGGAGCACCAGTAATATTTGTGAAAAAGAAGGATGGAACACTTAGGCTGTGTATTGATTATCAGATGTTGAACAAAGCAACAATCAAGAACAGATACCCACTTCCAAGGATCGATGATCTATTTGATCAGATGCGTGGGGCAGAGGTTTATTCTAAGATAGATCTTCGATCTGGTTATCATCAGTTAAGGATTAGAGAAGAAGATATTCATAAAACAACTTTCCGAACAAGGTACGGACATTATGAATTCACGGTTCTACCCTTTGGATTAACTAATGCACCCGCAAATTTTATGAACTTAATGAATAATATCTTTCAAGAATATTTGGACAAGTTTGTACTTGTATTCTTGGATGATATTCTCATTTATTCTAAAAGTGTTGAGGAGCACAATGAGCATTTGAAGATAGTTTTGGGGATTTTGAGAAAAAGAAAGTTATATGGTAAGTTATCCAAATATTCTTTCTTTGATACAGAAGTTTACTATTTGGGTCATGTCATTAGCAAGGAAGGAATTGCTGTGGATCCTTCAAAAATAGTGGCAATAACTGAGTGGCCTGCACCAAAGAATGTGCACGAAGTAAGAAGCTTCATGGGTCTTGCTGGTTATTATAGAAAATTTGTTAAGGATTTTTCTAAAGTGGCTGCACCGATAACTTCATTGCAGAAGAAGGATAAGAAATTTATTTGGAATGATAAGTGTGAAACTGCTTTCAAAAGTCTGAAAATCCAGTTGACTTCCGCACCTATATTAGCTGTACCAGACCCTAATGGGAGTTTTACTGTTGTAACGGATGCTTCTGGGGAAGGCCTTGGAGGTGTTTTGTTACAAAATGATCAAGTCATAGCATATGAAAGTAGAAAACTTAAGTTACATGAGCTGAATTATGCTCCTCATGATTTGGAGCTTGCTGCCATTGTTCATGCGCTTCAAGTCTGGAGACACTATTTACTTGGGAAACCTTTTGAGTTGAAAACTGATCACTTAGGACTGAAATATATTTTCACTCAGCCTAATCTAAATGCCAGACAGAGAAGGTGGTTAGAGTTTTTATCCCAATATGATTTTGATATTAGCTACATCAAAGGGAAAGAGAATAGAGTAGCAGATGCTCTAAGTCGTAGGAAGCACATTTCTGCTCTTATAACATTAAGAACTCAGTTTAAGGATGAGGTAAAAAGTGCCTCAGAATCTGATATATACTTTCAGCAAGTAAAAGCAGCGCTTGCTGCAGAACCTAATGATGAAAGGTATAAGGGATTTCATTTTGATAATGAAGGAATCTTACGTTATGAAAACAGGGTATACGTACCTATGCTGAACGATTTGAGAAAGAAGTTGTTAGTTGAATTTCATAATTCACCTTTCTCTGGACACCCGGGTATCACAAAAATGCTTGCTGATATGAAACAACAATACTTTTGGAAAGGTATGAAAAAGGATGTCATTGATTTTGTGACTCATTGTCTGGAATGTCAGCGGGTTAAGGCAGAACACATGCACCCTGCTGGACTATTATATCCTCATAGCATACCGCAGTACAAATGGCAAGTAATAAGCATGGACTTTGTACAAGGGTTACCTATGTCCAGGAATAAACATGATGTTATCCTGGTAGTTGTAGATAAACTAACTAAGGTAGCTCATTTCATCGCTGGAAATCTAAAGGATGATTCACCAGTGTTGGCAAAAATATTCGTACATGAAATTTTCAGGTTACATGGTGTACCAGAATTGATTATATCTGACAGGGATCCTAGAATGACATCAAGATTTTGGCAAATGCTTAATACAGCTCTTGGAACGAAACTAAACTTCAGTTCTGCATATCATCCGGAAACAGATGGACAAACTGAGAGAGTAAATCAAGTGTTGGAAGACATGTTGCGAATGTATTGCATGGATCAACAGTATAAATGGGAAGAGTATCTTCCATTAGTTGAATTTGCATACAACAACACTTATCACTCATCTCTTAAAATGGCACCATTTGAAGCACTTTATGGAAGAAAGTGCAGAACCCCTGTTAGTTGGGATAGTATTGAGGATAGAGTGGTAATTGGACCAGAGATCCTCACTGAAATGGAACAGCAAGTAAAGTTGATTCGTGAACGATTAAAGGAAGCAGCAGATAGGTAGAAGAGCTATGCTGACCTTAAGCGGGTTGATCGAAGGTTTGAGCTTGGTGAGAAGGTTTTTCTTCATGTTAAACCCAGAAAGAGTTCTATAAATTTTGGCAAGGCTGCCAAGTTGTCACCTCATTTCATGGGACCTTTTGAAATTGTCAAAATAATCAATCCTGTAGCTTATCGATTAGCATTACCACCTGCTTTATCTCGCATGCATGATGTTTTCCATATTTCTTTGCTTAAGAAATACATTTCAGATTTGTCACATGTGTTAAATTGGAATTCCTTGCAGGTCCAAGACCCAGGAATAATCGTGGTTAAACCCACATGAGTGTTGGAAACTCGCCAATTGCATTTGAGAAATCGTGAAATACAACAATGTAAGGTCCAGTGGGACCAGTTTAACGAAGAAAGTGCAACTTGGGAAAATATGGAAGAGATGAAAATTGCTTTTCCTTTTCTTTTTCAACAGAAGGAAATCTGTTGACAAAACATTTTTTTATGAATTTATCTTTTTTATGTTTATATGAAAGCCAGATTGACGTAAACATTATTCAGGCTGAATAAAATGTATCGTGACATTGATTTCTGGAACTATTCAGGTTGGAAATAGTCACATTGTATTGTGAACTAATAAATTGGTTGAATTGAAGGTAAATCAAATATGTAATCATCGGGATGATGAATCTTTTAGGAGGGAAGCATGTAACACTCAGAACTATTGTTACTTCCTCCTAAGCATTCAAGTGTTGATATATGATTTCTTATGTAAAAATGATGTGTTCCTTTGATTGTGAAGTCATGCTTGATATGGATTGTATCTTCTTTGCTCTTGAAGATCTTTGACTGAGCCAGGATATGCTTGGACTCTTTTATTTCTTTCATTTTTAGCACCTGAGTTTAATCTGATTTCAGAATGAATTGTGGATTTACCCATCTTTATGACTCAGCCTTGGATCAGTTGCATTGATCCAAGAGATGTTTTAAGTTTATTCTAGATGAACCAAAAATTATAGACCTTACGAAGGTTACAAGGTCTGAATGTGTGGAATGAGCAATTCAGGAGTTAACTCAGGATGATCTTGTTAAATGAATTGGTTCCCAATATCGTAATATCAGGAAGGTCTAGACCTTGAGCTAGGTAATAAATTCTGATATATATCTATTGCTAGCTTATTATCAATGCTGGATTGAATCAATTTCGGGAATGTATCTGTTGGTTCTTATACTGAATGATTCTATTTGTTAGACCTAGACTAGATTTATTAAGGTTAATAACCTAAACCTAAACTATAACCTATGGGTTGGATTAGTGCTAATCTAACCTAGCCCTAAACTATAAGCTAAATGTTTCTAAGGTTAGTGACCTAGCGCTAAGGAGGTTAGACTAAGTATCACCTTAAGATCTAACCTATGTTTCTAACCAAACTAATGATCATGGATGAAAGGGACCTATGAAGGGGTGAGCGAGCCATGGGTGGTAGTTTCTATGGCATTAAATGAGATGGATAAGTATGAAGGACAAGGGATTTGGTGGAAGTTTCAAACGGCTAATGAAATCTGACGTGGCAGAGTCACCAAATCTGGAAATGGTCTTTGGTTTGTTTTTGTCCATCGCCAACTATGGCGGTCGGTGGCAATGGAGATTGAGCGGGAATTTTGGAGTTAATGCAATTAATGAACTTAGTTCCCGAGCATGTATTGCTCGAGAAGGCATGCAAAATGGAAAACTAGTTGGTTGTTTGGTTTTCCATACGCTCCGGTTTTCTCTCTGTTTGATCACTGGTTCTTCGAACCAGTCTACTTGGTGTTGCATGGAAACTATGAGAATAACTAGCTCTTTTCTCTGTCGAGGAAAGTTTATAAGGCATGGAAATAACAAATTATTGTTGTTGAATCTAACGTGGAAGAAGAGGAGAAGGCTCGAGCTCATTCAGAGATCTTCTTTGGATTTTTAAGTGGCATTACCAGGCATGTTAGGCCCTAACTTTTAAAAATCTTGCTTTCCTTCAAATGATTTCATTAGAACAACTCTGTTCAGATGATTTTTGGTCCAGTTGGTTTTTATGGTAGCATTGTATGAATTAGTTTGTTGTATCTTCATGCTGGCTTGATTATTCAGTTGAACCCTTGATGGGTGTACATTTTGTTTCATACGGTTGAATTATCTTGCTGTGTTTTGCATTTCGGTTAGATTTCGTAGAAATGCTTGTAAGGATAATGTACGAATTCGACTCTGTTGGAGTCCATAAAATGTTTTCTTGTTTGGTATCGACTTTTGTTGAAGCCTTGCTGTTAACACTTGTTGAGATTGATACAGTTGGAATTCTAGGAAATAGATAGTATCTTTCTACTTCTGTAGAAGTTTATTTGAGAATACTAAATGGGTTCGACTCCTTTTGAGTCCTTGAAAAGTAACATACGTTTCTACTTCTGTAGGAGTTCAGTCGTGAATACTGTATGTTATTGATATAGTTGGAATTCTTTAATTTAATATGTATCTTGTATTTACTTCTGTAGAAGTTTATTTGAAAATACTACATGGGTTCGACTCCTTTTGAATCCTTGAAGCGTATATTATGTTTTTCTCTTCTGTATAAGCTTAGTTGTGAATATGGACTCAGTTGGAGTCCTTGATATGTAACTAGTGTTTCGACTTCTGTATAAGCTTGGTTGTGAATACTTATTGATATTGGCTCTGTTGGAGTCCTTAATATGTATCTTGTATTTCCAATTCTGTAGAAGTTTAGTTGTGAATACTGTTGGTGTTGAATTAGTTGGAGACCTTGAATGTTTTCGTATGAATTCGACTTCAATCCTAACCCTGGCTATGAGTTCTTGTTGGATATGACTCAGTTGGAGTCCTTGCAGTATCTCCATGTGAACACGACTCCTGTTGAAGCCCTGACATGTTTGCGTGATGGATCTACTTCTAATCTAGTCCATGCTGTGTTTAATTTTTTTTTAACTCAAATCTGTATGAGTCCTTGCTGTATTCATATTATCTCGGCTTGGATGAAACTTTGTTGAAAATAATGATATGATGATGACTTCTATGAAGATCTTATTGTGGTTATTATTTTTTGATTTCGGATTCTGATTTAAGACCTTGTTGTATTTAGTAGGGATTAGATTCAGCTGTTTGTTTATGAGTATTTCGACTCAGTGGGAGTGTCGCTGGGTTGCACACGGTTACGTCTTCTGTTATTGTGTTATTTAGTCTTGAGCTTGACTGAGATAAAAAGTTACTAGCTGTGCCATGACAGGTGATGGCGTTGGATATTTTGCATGTTGTTGAATAATATGGAAAGATTTGTTGAGCCTTTTGGGGTTAGATTATTTTATTATTGCTTGTTGCGTGAACTCTTGTATTGCTTAATAATCTACAGGTGAATTTTATATTGGAATTCTGGTGAAGCTGTAGTATCTTCTTGTGGTCTCGGCTGATTTAGTCGCATGCGTATAGTGTAAATGCATTACTCTTGAGAGGACGGTACAGTCATGAACATGATTGGAATGGAATATGAATGTCTCTATTTCTTTCTCCTTTGCTGTTAAGTTATGTTGATATCTATAACTGTATGAATAATAAGTTATTCTCTCCTTGTCTAGAAACTATGAATGTTTTCTTCTCTTGTATCCTTATGTGATCTCAACGGTAAGGGTAAAACAAGAATAAACAGTGGTATGGTATGGAGAGACTGACATAAAATGTATGTTGCTGTATAGGTGGTTATACTTTTCTGTACCATTAACATAGTGTATGATTAAAAAGGAATTATGTCAGTGAGCTTTCCGGTTATTAGAAACTGCCTTGTGGACTTGTTTGAATCATACTTGTTGAAATATGAACTGATAGGATATTCTTTTTAGAATGGTATAAATTGTTGGATTGTTGTTGTCTTGGAGATACAGATGGATGGATGTTTTGGAAATATTTTTTTCTTCTTAGTCTCTAATATGTACGTTGAGTCATCTGAAAATATTTAGGACTATTTGACAGCTATAATAGAGGTTATGCATTATAGTCATTTTAAAATTGTAGAAAGATATTTATCCTGATTTCATTCAAACAAGTTGTTTAATGAGAGCAATTGGTAGTATGCAATTGTTTTAAGATTTAGTGCTTATCATGCTTAGTTCACAGAACTGACTTGTGTTGGCAATTTTGGAGATGGTTGTCATAAGTGGTAAAGGCACACATATCTGATATGATGCTTAGATTATTTAATTTGGTTTTATGTTGAATTTCAATTTGACTTCTCTAATTGTATTATATGAAGGAAGTTGTTCTCTTGCTGCTGAGTATTGTATATCATATGCTAAATGCATAAGTTGTAATTGATTAGCTTGTAATGAATGAAATAAAGGGATTGTTACTTGTATATGGTTGAAACTGTATCTTGATGGATTGAAATTCTTCGGTTCGAATGTTTTAAAGTACATTTATATTATTGTATACACTGGAGATATTTGGGAATTCTTTAGGTAAGCCTTGCAAAGATTATGTGACTAAATACTTGTAAATGCTTAATAGATCTGCTATGTTCCATTTAAAGCTAATTGTAATTTAGATCACTAATATTTGAGAAGCTAAGGTTAAAATAAACCCTTTAAGGAAGCTGAAAAGGAAGAGTAATTTGTTACTCTCTAACCTCGATCCAAGTCAAGACAACGTACTGAATGTTTTTAAAATCACTATATCTTAACATTAATAAGTAAGATATATTTCATTTTTAAAGATCTGGAATAAACCCAAAACGGATAAGTTAGCAATCTTATGAGAAGACTTTGGGTTACTACCCAAATTCATAGATTAAGATTATTGTGAAATAATGATCTCCTTGTTGATACCTCAATCTTATTAAAATTCTCTTTGTGGAATGGGTCTTAATAAGAAAGGAAATTTTAAGATGAGGAACCCAGGGGTTGGGAAAAGACTACCCTAAAAAGGAGTGTCTTAAAGTATAATTTAAACTCCACGTAAGTAACACCTTAAAGTTAAGTAGATATTTTCGAGGCAGATTTGAAGGTTGATGGCACAAGTAGATTGCAAGGTTGTACCTTCGAGAAGATTAGGATCTTCTCGAAGATACAACAATGCAGGTGACTTATGGCGACACCCTTTGCATTGATCATTAAGATTTACTCCTTAAACTCAAACAAGTTTTTACTCCGGGACTGGTTACCAACATGGCCATGTTATGAGGCTGCCCCTGGAGACTCGGGGTACCTTGACACACAGGGTTAACTAGGGTTGACCCAGTATGTCAGCGTATCCCTAGTTATTGAGAGCATCCTTATAACGTTGCCATATTATTAATCCGTTCCTGAGTGAATAACTTGGGACGAGGAGGCTGACAGAATTCAGCGTAAGACATTCTACATAACATAGGAATGGGGTGAAGGATGTATTCCAGATTGACGAGTATGCCGTTAAGGAATATGAGACATAAGAAATATGTTTCAAATATTTGGCCAAAGTATCGCAAGCTGCTGATTGCATTGTCCTATGTCACCTAGTCTAAGGGATGAGATGCTGATGAATGATGGTAATAATTATTTAGATAGGTTCCTTGGACAGAGCATTCTGAATCCCAGATTAGGGAAGAGAACCGCAAGAGTGATGTGTTAAAATAAAAATGCCAACTCTTTGATACTCATGAATAGATCGGTGGATTACCGAGTCATGGAATGAATAGATCGGAGGTACTCCAAGTCATTACAGCTGCATATGGTTATCTGTTATAAGAATGGTTGTTTTGATTTGTGAGTTCTAAATTATGTATTTAGAACCAGGAAGCATTTATCAAAAAAAAAGAAAAATTTACTTGTTCTAGTGTACTAAAATGAGGATGTTACAGTCAAACTTTCTATACCAACTGTATGCACGTCCTTGTAATGTAGTTTTAAACTGACGGGCCTTGCACTTTGAAGGTTGAATTCATTTCACATGCCATAGTATCTCACACATATGCACATGCTCAGCATCATTTTCTATTCCCATATACTCTAGAAGATGAAGTGAAATCTCCATGTAAATATTCTGGGGCTAGTGATGACCATACCCATTAGATCTAGAACCTCCTATGTTACCTCCTCCCCTAGATCCACTAGATCCACCAGATGCTGAGCCACCTATTCCTCCCAAGCCTCCACTTGTAATAGGAATTAAACAAGATGATCCACTACCATGCGTCCTAACAGTGGTGCTAAATTGAACTCTTATAGTTTGTAAAGTTGTGCTACTCCTTGATGTGAGTCCAAAGTTCTGTACACCTATGTTCTGTACCGATGATGCACTTGAAAAGGTTCCTCCAACCAGTCCTCCAAATAATAAGGAATATGTTTTCCTGGCCATAAATGTACTTGCTATTTGATTCACTATTGAACATGTTGATAATTTGACTCTACCTCTTGTTACTCTATTACCCAAACTAGCTTGTTGACTACTGGTTGTACTAGAAACTAAAAAACCAAGTGCAAGGGCTAAGATGCTAGGTAGATTTAGATGCATGCAAGCAGCCCAAGTTGTCTCTATTGGCAAGATCTCATAAGAGGATGATGAGTGTTCCCTATCATGCTTTCCCAATTGGGAGAGTTCTAGATGCTCTAGCTCCACGTCCTTTGCATGAGCTCCAAATCCTTCATGAGCCATCTCTCTCCTCAATATCATCCATTCTACAATCTTGTGTTGCTTCTCATAATCCCTCTCACGTGCCTCATTAAACTTAATCCACCTTTATTCTCTTTTCCTCTCTACTGTTAGGTCTACCATTCTTCACCACACCTGCTCCTACCTGCATATGTGATGGGGTTTAGGTATCCATCAGCTTCTCTTCCAAATTCAGGGTTACCATCAAAAATTTTATCACCAGTGGAATGCCTTGCAGATAGGTTCCCCTGGGATAACTTAAAAACTAGAACTGAGTTTCCTCTGGAAAAGAGTAAGTGGAAATTGAGTACTTTAAAATGTAGTTATTCAGAACACCACATATCCAAGTATCCACAGCGTGCGTCCAAATCAGATCAACATCATAGAGGGCCTGAAATTATTCTTACATCTAGATAATTGTGTGAAACCTCCAATTCCTTTCAGATATGTAAGCAACAAACCACTTATATAGATCTATTGGGAAGATAGAAAAGAATCTCTCATATACGTAGTCACACGTATTTTTCTCCACCCACGCACATTCATCAAACTCAGATCTAGTGTTGAATCTCTGAGTGTACTCTTTTTCTAGATTTATTATCCATTCTTCAACACTTTACAAGGTCAACTGGTATGGATTCATCATGGAACATCTTGAAAACAACTAAAAAAGAGGTCTCACAAATGGAACCAGTGATGTGTTATCCCATAAAATTGACAAGGGCAATTTTACAGGTAACCCTACCAAATTTTTGTTCTGGTCCCTCGTCAGGGACCCCTCTACGTTCAGAATGTTGCAAAGTCCCTTTTTGGGAAATCCAGTCCTCCGAACTTAGTCATTTTGACCCTCTTTTGGCAGGGCGCACCTTTCATCCGTGTAACACAGATTAAATATGCGCCCTCTTCATTTCCTTTGGTGCATTGTTTTACATGTCGACACACATTTTGGTGTGCCTTCCCATGTTGCACCTTTTTTGCATGTGCCAAGGCACATGTGCCTTCATGTTAACACATCAATCGTTGCGCCATGTTTTGGTGCACCAAAGGGCGTAGAGAATGAAGTGTTGACAGTCTTAAAATTGCGCCAGAGGCGCAAGTATTTTCTTGTTGACACGTGTTTTGGTGCGCTAAAGGGCACACCATTTTATGTGTCGACACATGTTTCAGTGCACGTCTTAAAAGAGTGGTTGGCACATTTATTGCACCTTTGCCTATATATAGGCACACCCACCTTGTCAGTTTCACATTTGAAAACACGTGATATTTTATTCCTCTACACCTGTTAGCATGCCTGTCGTCCTCGTGTCGCATTCGTGGACCCTGCTTCCTCTCTCACATTCTATATATTCTGGGTAAGTGGTCCTTGTTACTCTCATGTTTTAAGTTTTTTCTGTTGGTTGTTGAAGGAGGGATGAATGAATATGAGAAACCCATTAAAGACTCCTACCATTCTTGCAACCTTTCCCCCCAAAAACCGTTTTCATCCTCTTTCCAGATCTGTTGGTCAGAAGGACTCTGCCTCAAAAAATCAACCTGGATCTCCTTGTTGTGCCCCCTTCACCATCTAAATCCCTGAAGAAAAAGGCTTAAAACACATGAAAACCCATCAGGGAAAGAAAGAAAACTTGGAGGCTCGTACTATACTGCATTTTCCTCTTGGCGCATGTGCCTTTCCTGCTGCATAAAATATAGTCGCACCAAGAAGGTGCACTTTTCTTACTTGCAACACCCAATTAACCTGTGCCCTTTGGTGCACCAAAATTTCATGTTTCATTACAAATACTTGTGCCATGGGTGCACCCTGCCCCCATGTAACACCAACATTTCATGTGCCAAGTATAAAATTACATAACGGCGCAGGTGCATACCCTATTACAGCAACACAGTGTTATGTAGGCTTTCCCTGCGCCACTCCAAATTCTCCTTTTGTGCATAGAAAGATAATGTAACATGCATTTATCCTATGCCATTCAGTGCATCAACATCCCTTGTTACATGCTAATTGCATGTGCCATTGGCGCACCCTGATTCCATGCAACACTAAATTAATCTGCACCCAACAAAACCTTATATAGATGGCGCAGGTGCATCCCCACTTATAATAACATGATGTTATATGCAAAATTCATGTTCCATGCGCCCTTTGGCACGGATTTGTTCCCTTTAACACTACAACTCAGTGCACCATTTTGATAGCTCTGCAGCCTGTAGTATTCATGTGCCCTGTGCCATGAGGCCTTAAAATTGCAAACTCCTCATTCTATTCTATAGTGCTTTAATGGAAGACCTGACAGCTAATATGGCTCTTTGGTGTTGGACTTCTCTTCTTCTTCTTGCAGATCAGCAACTGAACTCATAGCTACATATGTCTACATCAAGCAAGAAGCCAACCAAGTCAAAGGGTAAGGCTAAGCTTACTGAAGAAGAAATGAAATACAAGTACCAAAGGGTCAGAATGCCCAAGTCCCAGGTAGAATGTGACCTAGATATAAGAGATTCTGAGCTTGGTCACATTGACATGGAAGATTTCTAGGCCAGAACCAAAAGAGTCACAAGAAGTCCTTGGATGGAAAAACTTGTAGGAAGTGGATTGCATTTTACCAGAGGGATCCTTGTCAGTGCAGTAAACAATGAATTCATGATGGTATTGGCCTACTGCTACAACAAAGACACAAGGTGTGTCCAAAATGAAAATGGTGAGGTCATCATCAACCTCACTTCCTGGCACTTCAAAATCATGCTAGGCATCCCTCACCACCGACACTTTGTGGCCGTAAGCCAAGAAGACTGCACTAAGGCATGGGAGGATAATGAAGACCAGTGCATGCAGCTCATGAATGAGGTCTACCTAAAGAACAAGAAGGTGGTAACCAGATGGCCACAGGTTATTCATCATAGTGACTTCTCTGAGGAACTAAGTGACACTATCACGTTCCTGAGAAGAGTATCTAGGCTTTCTGACACCCATTACTTTCATAAGTGGATGCTTAGATACCTTGAGACTAGATCAACACTTCGAGTGGATGGAGATCATAAGCAAAACCATATCTTAGCAACTCCAACAACTCACCATAATGGGGAGGTTCTACATGAAATCTTGCATAGTTTATGCTATAGCTGCGGAGAGGGACTATCCAGCATTAAGCTGATGCGGGGTTTGGCCCCAGGTTAGAGTATATGAGTACTACCCTATTGGTTTGAAAATCTATCTCTTGGGTAGATTTATGGATAAATGAGCCAACAGTGTGTAGGGCATAGCTCCTCTTTGAGTCAACAAAGTGAAACTGGTTTATTTGTTATTCTACCAGCAGGAATCTTTGCAAGTCTCACAATATTCTACCTTCGGGGGTTTGGGATCTCATCCCAGTAGGGGTGTTTCCAACTGTGAAAAGAAAGGAATGAAAGAGAGGATGAAGAAAGATCAGGTCCCAATGGAGAAAAGAAATGAATTTCAAAGCAGAAAGATCAGATGCCCATAACACACATATTCAGCACAAAGTCTTAATATTTGTATTAATATTTTCTTCTGTTACAAAAAGTAAAAAGCCTTTTCTTCTCACTTCTATTTTTCATCTAAAAGATATCCAGCCCCTGAATACAACAAGTATTCAACTATATATAGAAGGAGAGAAGAAAATAAGAGCAAAACAAAACAACCACCTAATTACAAAAATAACCTACAAAGGAAACCAAAGTTATTTGTTGACTTTTTGACAACTTTGGGGATGACATCATCTCATGGTGCAACATGGATGATGTCATCATTTGTGTCAACAAACTTTAGATATTTACAAGGAGAAAGTCGGGAAGAAGGAAACTATTCGTCATTGTCCTGCGGCTGGAAGGGGGTATCTTTCTTTTGCTGCTGCTCCGGAGACAAGATGTGGAACTGGGCATGGTACTCCATGAAAATGCTGATCATGGGTTGAAGTTGATCCTAGGAAGGATCCTTGTGTCGATCGCTGATATCTTCATAAGTATCCCACTCGTCTATGAGCTTTTCTGGGAGTTTGGAATAATCATTCTCTGCCTTTATTAGGTACCCAATGAAATCACAACATGCCAACTAGTTGTTAATGGATTCGGCGTCGAACGTGACCTCTAGTCCTAGCCCCTGTAAAACAATCTCCTTGAAGATCTGAATAGTTTCCTCAACCTTCCTTAAGCTGAAAGAAGAAGTGAGCAAGCCTGGAGACATTCTTAGGACAATCTATTCCATTTGATGCATTACATCTAGGGCTTCCTCTTTTACTTTGTCGATCTTCTCTAGGATGAACTCTAGCTGATCAACCCGATAATCCAAAGTAGAAAGGATTTTGTTGAGGGATCTGGGGTGTCCAAAGACACTGAACTTGACCAGATATTTGACTGAACAGTTGAGCATTTTTTTAAAGGTCTCGTGCTACATCCTGGCATGATCCAGCTCTTCGGAGATGGGTCCTGCTATCGCCTAGAGTTCTCTCTTCGTCTGATTGATATTCTGATATAACCTGGTGAACTTAGAGATTACTCCCTCGCTTTCCTTGTGGATTTGGCTCCTCCAGGTGGAAACTGCCATGCCCTGCTCGCCAATTTTGGCATATTCATTGATTTTATCCTGACTTAGAGGCTCAGGAGTTTCGACGGCAGTTGTAGGAGGCACACTGCCCATTTTCTACAAGGCATAGAGAAGATGTTTATTTTACTCCTTTAACAACCTTTTCTCTTCCTTTGCTTCCTGGAGCTTTTTGCAAAGGGCGTCAACTATAGATAGGGCCTCTCCTTGAAGGATTTCTGAATATGTCCCCATTGTGACTTAATTCACTGTGTAATGTGTCGAAGACAGATCCTTTTTATCCTTCAAAGGATTGAGGTATGCAATCTCCATTACTCTCTCCCCTGATGCACTCTGTGAGAAGTGGGTTATAGGCTTTTGCTTCTTGGCCCCTTTTGATGGGATGATGGAGAAGTCCATTGGTGCGATGGGAACTTTCCTCTTTTGTTGACTTAGGTGCTGGGAGATCCAGGCTGGACTTATGGGAGAAGGACTAGAAATAGAAAAGGGAGTAGCTGCAGTAGTAGAAGGGAAAAACGTGGAGACAGAAGGAAGCCGAGGAAGTGCTCACAGGAGGAAGGGATACCATAGGAGAGGTAGACATAGGAATGGAAGGGAGCTGAGAAATGAGGGAAGAAATGGTGGGGGATAGCTCTGTGAGAGAAGAGAAGATGGATGATGAAGAAGGGGGAATAGTAGAAGATGGGGGAGAAGACACGACCAAAGGAATGGTCACTTGGGTCACTCAAGGAGGGGAAGGAGGAGAAGGAGAAGGGATAGAAGGGACCTCAATAGTTACAGTTGTGGCAACATCCGTAGTGGATGTGTCTATCGGAACATCTTCTGCTGCTTCTTCTTCTAAGCTTTCTGGGATTACAACCCATTCTTGTGAAGCAGAAGGAGGAATTTTAGGAGCTTCCTCTTGGGTGGAGCTTGACTCACCTTCTTTGCCTTTCCCCTTGCCCTTTGGTAGCTATTTTTCCCAAGGACATGCATTGCTCAATGGAGATGTAGTGAAATCAACTCCGAGCTAGATGAGACCATTTATTCTGCACCAATGCTCTGTTCTTCACAGAGTTTCCTTGACCCTTTCTTCTATGGTCTGAGGTGCTTTTTTCCTGTTAATCACAATGAAAGGCCAATCGTCCCCATTTGTGTCAAGATATACCTGATCAACTTCTTGATCAACAGTTTGATAACCTTTTAGGACGATGGCCACACCGTACTAGATGATTTCAGCTAAGGCCAAGCGGGAATGATCCTTCCTTCTAAGTTCGACCTCATTATATAGGTCGATATAAATGTCTTCGATCTGAGGGATGTGGATTGGATCGATTTTGGCCCTGGGGAGACAATTCCTTGGTTGGAAATTGGGCCTTGCTGGGAAGTTATGCTTTAAATTTAGTAGCTCCAATTCTGTAAACATATCCTTCGCCTTGTGGTGAGAGAGACAAGTATACCTGTGCATTGTGAGTGGGAAAGGAGTTCCACCCATCTTCTCTCGAGGTACTTTTCATGGTAGGTGATAAGTTGTCTTGACAGATCTAACAGGATCAACTTGGGGCCGGCATATCTCGGTAGTTTGGTTAGTTCCCCCAAGAAGTTAACTGCCCTCAGATAAGTGAAGGTGGGGAATTGAGTGAACAAGGCCCCCCATTTGTCTGTGGCTGCGATGATGCTCTTGGTCATATGACCGTGAGTCATGTTCGGCCTCAAAAGGTAGATGATGTTGTAGAAGAAGGCATTGTTGATCTTTGTAAACTGTGGGATGTTATTTTCTAGCTTTAGTTCTAGATAGTATTCATATATTTTAACTTGGGGCCAAACCCCGCACCGCATCAAAGCTGGATAATCCCTTTCTGAGGCCGTGGCATAGACTACGTAGGAGTTCATATAGAACTTCCCTGTTGTGGTAAGTTGCTGGAGATGCTTAGATATGGTGCTGCTTATGATCTCCGCCCACTCAAAGCGTTGATCTGGCACAGTTTTGTTCATTGTTTCTAAGTATCTCAGCATCCATTTGTGAAAGTAGTGGGCATCAGGAAGCCCAATTACTATACTCAAGAACGTCATTGTATCACTGAGTTCCTCTAAAAAATCACTGCGATGAATGACCTGTGGCCATCGGGTCACCACCTTTTTGTTCTTCAGGTATACTTCATTCATCAACTACATACACTGATCCTCATTGTCATCCCAATCATTGACGCAATCTTCCTGGCTTATGGCCACAAAGTGTCGGTGGTGAGGAATACTAAGCATTATTTCAAAGTGTCAGGTAGTGAGGTTGATTATGACCTCTCCCTTCTCATTATGAACACATCTTGTATCTTTGTTGTAGCAACGGGCTACTACCATCATGAACTCATTGTTCACGGCACTAACTAGGATCCCTCAAACAAAATGCAGCCCACTGCCCATCAGTTTGTCCATCCATGGACTTCCTGTGACCTTCCGGGTTCTGGCCTAGAAATCCTCCATATCAATGTGACCAACTTCTGAGTCTCTGATATCTAGGTCACACTCTGCTTGGGATTCAGGCATCCTGACCCTCTAATATTTGTACTTCATTTCTTCTTCTGTGAGCTTGGCTTTGCCCTTAGATTTGGTAGGTCTCTTGCTTGATGTTGACATATGTAACTCTAAACTCAATTGCTGATCTGCAAGAAGAAGAATTGAAACCCAATGCAAGAAAGTCATATTAGCTGTTTGGTCTTCCATTAAAGCGTTGAAAAAAGAAAGAGTTAGTGATTTTAAGGTCTCAAGGCGCAAGGCACATAAACGCTACAGGCTGCAGGACTAAATAGCACGGCGCACAGAAAAGAGGTGTTGCAAGGGACAAATCAGCACCAAAGGGCATAAGGCGCATGAATAATGCAGGTGACATTTTGTTGTTGCAAGCGGGAGTGCGCCTGCGCCATATATATGCATTTAACAGGCACTGATATTCTTCATGTTACACGGGTACAGGATACACCAAAGGGTGTAGGTTTAATGCGTGTAACATCATTTTTTCATGCGCCACAGGGGAACTTGGCATGGCGCTTGGAAGGTTTGCATAACATGATGTTGTTGTAATAATGGATGTGCCTGTGCTGTTTATAGTTTCACACTTGGCACAAATAAAGTTGGCATCGCATGGATGCAAGGTACGCCAATGGCACAAGTTTTAACAATGCAACACATGAGTTTGGTGTGCCAAGAGGGCGCAAGGAAAGTGGGTGCAACAAGAAAGGGAAGTGCACCTTGAGGGCGCAGCTGTTCTTTATGCAACAGCCATGGTGGATGCACCATTGGCGCGACTGTATATCATGTTACAGGGGTGGCGGATGCTCCAAAAGAGGAAATAATATAATCTTATTTTAAGCTTTGATTCCTTCTCTGAGGGGTTTACATGCATTTTAAGCTTCTTTTGCAGGGTATCATTGGGTGATGAAGAAGCTAAAATAAAGAGTTTCAAGCAATCTCTTTACAAGACAGTCCTCTTTACCAGCAGATCTGGAAAGAGGGGGAAGTGCATGGGGAAGGATAGATAAAACAACAAGGGGGAGGGTTCCATGGTTTCATAGATCTTTTTAATCTAATCCCCATAAAAAAACAGCCAAAAACCAAAACCCAAATCACAAGAGCAATAGGGACCTCTTACCAGGAATATATAATGTGAGAGGTGTGAAACTAGGTCCACGACATGATTCGATAATGACAGGCGTGCTGACAGGTACAGAGGGAAGAGAATAATCACATGATTTTTTTCTAACGAAAATGATAGGGTAGATGCGCCTATATATAGGCAAGGTGGTAATAAATGCGCTAACCACTTTTTCAAGTGGCTCGCCAAAATGCCTGTTGACAACGGGAAGGATGCACCCTTTGGCACATAAAAACACCTGCCAACACAAAGTTATGTGCGCTTTTGGAGCACCAAAAGCGTTGTCAACATGGAAATATGTGCACCCTTGGCGCACTAAAACGTGGTGCAACAAAAATATTGTTGACATGAAGGCGCATGCACCTTGGTGCATGCAAGAAAGGTGCAACATAGTGAGGTGCACCAAAAGGTGTGTCAACACGTCAAACCATGCACCAAAGGATTTAAAGGGGGTGCATGAACACTTTATGTTGCATAGACATTATGTGCGCCCGACCAAAAAGACCAAAAATGGCTTAGTTTGGAAAACCATATTTCCTGGGAAGGAATTTTTGCAACGTTCCGAATGTAAGGAGTCCTTGACGAGGGACAGGAACAAAATTTTGGTAGGGTTATCTGTAAAATTTCCCTTTCCAATTTTACGGGATAACAGCTGGCTCTTTCTAGGGACTATCTCTGAGCGAACCTCAGGGGTAGAGAATCCTAGATCTCACATGCCAACAAAAGCAAACACACGACAAAAATAAACACACAACTGAAGCAAACTGTACAAAGAAGAGAGCAAGCTCTACTTCCTAAAGATTTTTAGATGTTTCCCGCTATAGGGAAGTGGGAGCTCAGTTCCATCCAGATACGAGAGATAGAAACTATTCTCTCCATTGAGCTACTTGATCTTGAAAGGCCCTCTCCACAAGGAATCAAAATTTCCATGCATGCCCTTTGGCTCTCTTCATTTGTCCCACAGAAGGATGAGGTCTCCCACCTAGAAATTTATTTGCTTAGCTTTTTTATCGAACAATTTTTTAACCTGATTCTGATGTTTGGTGATCTTGTCAACCACCTTTACTCTCTTTTCTTTGAGCTCTGCTAGATACATGATCCTCTTTTCAAGGGAATTGTGAAAAGTCTCATCTTCGATTGCCCGTACCAAGCACAGAGCAGGGAGTTCAACAGAAATGGGAAGCTCGACATCGGTGCCATATAACACTTGAAAAGGTGACATACCGAGAGATCTCTTGGGAGTAATGCGGTCTGTCCACAAAGCATCGTATAAGGACTTGTGCCACATTCGTTGATTCTCATCCACTAGCTTTCATATGATGGTTACTAAGTTTTTGTTACTGGATTCTACCTGACCATTTCCCTGAGGGTAATAATATGAGGCGTGAGCCAAATTTATTCCGTATTCATAGAAAAAACCAACAACTTCTTGTGAGGAGAAGTTGGAAGCGTTATAAAAAACAATCTTGTTTGGAACGCCACACCTGATAATGATATTTTCTTTGATGAAACTGCAAACAACCTCGGAAGTGGTATGTTTGACAGGTATGGCTTCCACCCACTTGGTGAAGTAATCTATTGCTGTTACGACATAACTATGTCTGACACTCTATTAAGGATTGAGTGCACTGATAAAATCACTTCCCCACTACTTGAATGGTTCATCAATGACGACCGGCCTAAGGGGAAAAGAAGCCAACTTGTGCTTGCTGACGAACTGTTGGCAAGGCTCACACTTTTCCACCCAGGTAGTTGTATTTTGGAAAAGCGTCAGCCAATAGTACCTGGCCCGGATGATCTTGTGTGCCATCACGGAAGAGAAGAAATGGCCCCCATAGGATGAATTATGAAAACTTTCGAGTAACTTCACCTGCTGTGGCTTGTCAACACATCGCAAGAACATGCCATCCATCCCACGTTTGTATAAACCGTCATCCCAGATGACATGTTTTGCTTCTCTGAGATTTATAGCGTGCTTCTCCTTTGCAGTTAGGTGAGCTGGGCATTTGTCATAGGTGAGGAAGAAAGTGATATCGGAATACCACTCATCGTTGGTTGTGACAAACAGGACCATAGGCAGTGAATCGGGTTTCTCCAACTAGCTTTGTGCTTCATTGGTGCAATCATCTTTTCCTCCAGAAACTTCTGACCCCTATTTTTCAGCCATAAGTTGACATAGGCCTTTGTCTCTTACCAACTTGGTTGGTTTTATATCTAGATCATACTCCTGGACCTTTGTAATCCAATTTCCTCACAAGATTCCTAACTCCTGTTGAGTTAAAATTGACTTGACTGCCATGTCAGGGACTAGCACCACTGTATGAGAATTTAAAATGTAATATCTGAAGTTTTTGACCGCTTTGACAATGATGAAGGCATGCTTTTCCAATTGAGACATTTTTAATTTGTGAGGCTTGAGGGGAGAGCGCATGAACGCAATTGGGGATTCGACATTCTCTGAACTCTTTTGCATCAAGATGGCAGATACAGTATGCTCAGATGCATAGCTATACATGATAAAATCCTTGGAGAAATCGGGACATATCAGGACTGGTGCGTGAGCGACAGAAGCTTTTATTTCTTTGAACGACCTCTTCCCTTCTTCGCTCCATCGGAAATTTGGTGACCCTTTCATCATGTCTAATATATGACGAGTCTTTTCAACAAAGTCGAGAACAAATCACCTGAGAAAATTCACCTTTCCGAAGAAAGAGTGGATGCCGGTCTTGCTTGTAGGTAAAGTAAGGCTCCGAATAGCCTTAACTTTTTCACTATCTATCTTCGTTCCTTCTTTGCTAACAACATGTCCTAGCAAATTTCCTTTTGTGACTCCAAAAATAGACTTTTTTGGGTTCAGGGAAATCCCATGCTCTCGGCATATGGCCAATACTTGCTCCAAATGATCACAATGATCATTTCGTTATTTAGAGAACATAGTTAAGTCATCTAGATAAACCAAAATGACCTTCCCCATCATACCTTTAAATGCAAGGTCCCATGGCCCACTGAAAAGTGGTGCAAGCATTGGTCAGGCCAAAAGGCATCTAGCTGTAGGCAAATGTGCCCCAGGGGGTAGTGAATGCTATTTTAAATTGGTCTTCAGGTGAGACTTCAATCTAATTATAGCCTGAAAAACCATCAAGCATGGACAACATTTCTGATCCAGTTACAGCTTGTAGAACTTGATCCATTATAGGAAGTGGGTAGTTGTCCTTTAAGGATGCCTGATTCAGGTTTCGAAAATCTATGCATATGCATATTTCACCATTTTTCTTGTGCACTGGCACAATGTTTGCCACCCAAGTACTGTGATGGATAGGAAAAATGATTCTCGCATCCAGCATTTTCTGAATTTCAGCCTGGACAGTACCTGAGATCTTAGGGTTATAATGCCTCTGCTTCTGGCAAATGGGTTTGACGTCCTCTTTCAACGGGATGTCATGCTGGACATCCTTTGGCTTAAAAGACTTTAGATTAGAGTAGGACCATGCCAATACATCCATGTATTTATTCAGCAATTTGAAAAAATTCCGCTTCTCTTCAGGTGTGCAACGTTTTAAATTGTTCACAAACTGCGGATGTTCTACCGAACCTAAATTAACCGGTTCAGTTTCTGGAGAGGAGCCATTATCATCTCACCTTTTATTTTTTACAAAATGGTCATGCCTATCGAAAAACCGCTCTAAAAAAACCAGACCCTTCAGAATTTTATTTCCTTTGAGCTGACATATGCCGTCATTTCCTTCAGATTCATCATCCTGACCGGTGACTAATTCACGGCACGTAGAAGTGGATCCTTTAAAGTGAAGTTCCTTAAAATTTTCCACCTTTTCTAGAAAGGCAATGAGTTGATTGTCATCATTGAATACTTGCCAATGCTGAGAATTATCTGGCACGCTTGGGTGAAAAACCACCTCAATGGTGTATTTGTCTATTTTCAAACCTAGGTGAGGGAGCACGAGGGATGCTGAAATGGCCAAGGAATCGGCGATGTCATTCTGAGCTCTTGGAATGGATTATATTGAAAAAGCATCAAATTCTTCGATGTTGTCTCATACCGCATTGCGGTAATGCCTGAGCCTCTCATTCTTCACTTGATATATACTTTTAACTTGATTCATGAATAGCTCTGCATCTCCTTGTACTTTCATATTTTTGATCCCTATTTCCTTTGTGGCTTGCATGCCAAGTAGCAGGAATTCATACTTAGGAGTATTATTTGTGTTGAAAAACTGCAACTTGAAAGAAAGGAATAATCTCCCCTTTGGGAGATATTAGCATGGCCCTGGCACCACATCCACTAGTCGCACAGCTGCCATCAAACTGCAAAGTCCAGATCTTATTAAGATCTTCTTAGACGAGGACAACCATTTTGTCAGACTCAGTAGACAAGAAATAGTTCCCCATTCCTAATGATTTGAAAAGAATTTAGGCTTTGGGGTCCTCAGAGTTGGTAACCAAGTACTTCTTTTGTGATTCTGGCTCCAATGTCTGCATTACACCTTTGATGGAGATTCTAGCCTTAGAACAATCCATATGAATCTCCCCACCAACTTCACTACAAAAACTTCTTCCCAACAAAATTCCATAGGCTGCTGGAATGTCGGAAATGAGGATGGTCATCTTTACTCTTTTCTCTGGGAACACCATAAATGCGAACTGCACATCTTTGATCTGACCAATCAGCGGAACCTACTTGGTTTCCAAGGAATAACATTTGCCAAAAGGCTTGGTAAGGGTGAGGCCCAGAGCATGGGTGAATTTTGCTGGCATGATGTTATCAGAAGCTCTAGAATCAATTATGTAGTTACTTAGTTTGTGGCCATTGATTAGGAGGGAGAGGTAGAAAGGTTCTATCTTGCCTGATGCAGAAGTCGAAGCAACATTTATGTGGGATGCAAGAGGAGTGGAAAGGATTCCTTTTAGGGAGATCTAGGGAGATATGACAGCTTGACTTTGAATATACTTGGTCAACCTTACAAGTTGTTCAGGGTTTGACTGAAGATACTCGGCTTCAGACATTTGGATCTTGGTCTTTTTAGCATGATATATGATGTCAAACGCGGGCAAGGGTTGAGCTGGTGAAGGAATGAGTCCTTCACTTCACGATGGTAGGGTAGGATTACTGGTTTTCATGGAAATAGGAGAAGGCTGATTTGGAGGAGAGATGGGGGGAAAAGATTTCTTTGTAAAAGACTTAACAGGGGGTTGAGTAGGAAGAGGATTACCTCTTTTAGCAATGGTTGGAGGCGTGTTTGACACGGCCTTCTCTTTCCACACATTGGTAGCGACCTCTACTTCTTTTCCTTGCGAGCGGGTAAAAACAGCATATGATTGCCCACTTGCATACCCTTGTGTACCCTCTTCTTCGTTGGACTCTTCCTCGTCAAATTCCATATACCCGATAGTAGAGTCGTCAGTTGGTTCACCGACATCTTGATCATCTTCACCTTAAGACGAAGGTTCTTCATAATTTTGTTCCTCTTCTTCGATTCTGACTAGAGCGTTGACTGGAGGAGCCTCAAAGGCCAACCGCAGAGCAATTGCAGGCAAGTGCGAACTTTGTGGAACATTGTCGAAAATGAAATTCCTCCATGGGATATCCTGGTATGAGGAACTGGGGGAAGCTTGGGCTAACTGCTTCTTTAATGTGAGTAAGTCATTTGCCATCTTTTGAAATGCCGGATCAGACGAAGTAGCGGGAGAAGGGCCTAAAGCTTTAGGCTTGGATGATTCCCTTTTTAATTCACTAGATATTAGCAAGTTATCTTCAATTCGGATGGCAGTGGCCTTGGCGAGAATCAAGGTAGCTACTTTTTCTTGCAGGAGTAAGAAACTTACTTTCAAACTCATAGCGTTCACGAAGAAACACTTCTAATTTTTCGGTGTTGGAAGCATGGCAATAGGCACACGGTTGATTAATGCATTGAACTTGGCGATAAAATCATGGATGGTCTCATTGGCCTCCTTATTTAGGTGAGTAATCTGTGATAACAATGTAAATGCATCTTTCAAAGGCTTGTACCTATCTTCAAAAGCGTCCCGCAAGGTGGCCCAACTGGTAATAGATCCAACCGGTAAATGCTGAAACCATTCTACTGCGGGCCCTTGTAAAGTTTCCTGAAAAAGGTGAACCGACACATCTTCATGGGTCACATCTAGGATACTACATGAAATGATGAATGCAGATATGTGTGAATCCATGCTTTGGTTTCTGATCCCATAAAATTTGAGAAAATTCTTTCAGTTTCCATGTGGGAGCACATGAAAAGGATGCGGCAAGGCCAGGGGACTCATAGCATTTCCCCATGGTACCGCCATCTGGATGGGTGGAAAAAGAACACGGGCTGGAAGTATAGTTCCACTGAGAAACAAGGCACTACAAAGGGATGTGGAGGCTCCTTGTGAAAATTGGTTCTTTTGTGGAGGTGAGGCACTTCTGGCTGACCGATCAGCTGAACTTAGTGATGAAAAGCGCACCAGTGTTATACTGAAGTTGTGCCTTTGAAGCAGATCAAAAGTAGGATTGACTTCTCCACGAGCTCTCCTGCTACGAGTAAATGGTTCACCTGCCAATGTACCTTCCCGATTTGCAATATGGTGAGCAAATTTAAAAACTCTTTTTGGTTGTACTTGCCGATTTTGTGATTTTCTGACAAAAATCAGCAGCATGTACTTTTCTGAATATTTAATTTTATCCTCTTCTAAAAACTGATTGCAGTTTAATGACAAAGAACAACGAGGATAAAATGATGGTGAAGCTTAGTAAGCTGATTTTCAGATCTAGAGTTGACTTTTCAAAGAGTTTGAAAATTTTGGTAAATTGTCAAAAACTCAGATCTATAGAAAAATACAGATTTTTATAAAAACTCAGCGAACTAAAGATCTCCAACTAGGCCAGATCTATGGATATCAGAAGAAAATTTTCAATTTGGATCACTTTTGCAAAAAATTTAGATTTTGAACAAAAGTTAAAATTTGTAAACAGGTAGTGATTTTTCTGATTTTTTACTGATTTTCTATCATACCACCATCATAGATCTGATAGATCTGTTCGATCCCCAGCGGAGTTGCCAAAAATTGTTGGTTTGAAAATCTGTCTCTTGGGCAAATTTATGGATAAATGAGCCAACAGTGTGCAAGGCATAGCCCCTCTTTGAGTCAGCAAAGAAAAACTGGTTTATTACTATTCTACCAGCAGGAATTTGTGCAAGTCTCACAATATTCTACCTTTGGGGGTTTGGGATCTCATCCCAGTAGAGGTGTTTCCAACTGTGAAAAGAAAGGAATGAAAGAGAGGATGAAGAAAGATCTGGTCTGAAAGGAGAAAAGAAATGAATTCCAAAGTAGAAAGGTCAGAGGGTTTATGTTTTAGGATTGGTAGTAAACAAAGCCAAACCTACTTGCATAAACCAATAAAGCAATACTGATGAATAAATGACAAAAAAGTAGAGATATATCCAACAGAATAAACGCATAGATCTGACATAAGAAAGATCAGATGCCCATAACACACATATTCAGCACAAAGTCTTAATATTTGTATTAATATTTTCTTCTGTTACAAAAAGTACAAAGCCTTTTCTTCTCACTTCTATTTTTCATCTAAAATATATCCACCCCCTGAATACAACAAGTATTCAAGTATATATAGAAGGAAAGAAGAAAAGAAGACCAAAACAAAACAACCACCTAATTAAAAAAATAACCTACAAAGGAAACCAAAGTTATTTGTTGACATTTTGACAACTTTGTGGATGACATCATCCCATGGTGCATCATGGATGATGTCATCGTTTATGTCAACAAACTTTAGATATTTACAAGGAGAAAGTCGGGAAGAAGGAAACTATTCATTGTCATCCTGCGGCTAGAAGGGGGTATCCTACTTTTGCTGCTACTCGGGAGATGAGATGTGGAACTGGGCATGGTACTCCATGAACTTGCTGATCATGGGTTAAAGTTGATCCTAGGAAGAATCCTTCTATTGATCACTGATAGCTTCGCAAGTCTCCCGCTCGTCTATGAGATTTTCTAGGAGTTTGGAATAATCATTCTCTGCCTCTATTAGGTACCCAATGAAGTCATGACATGCTAATAGGTTGTTGATGGATTCAGCATCGAACATGACCTCTGGTCCCAGCCCCTGTGTAATGATCTCCTTGAAGATCTGAATAGTTTCCTCAACCTTCCTTAAGCTAAAAAAAGAAGTGAGCAAGCCTGGAGACATTCTTAGGACAATCTGTTCCATTTGATGCATTGCATCCAAGGCTTCCTCTTTTACTTTGTCAATCTTCTCCAGGATGAACTCCAGCTGATCAACCTGATAATCCAGAGTAGAAAGGATTTTGTTGAGGGCTCTGGGGTGTCCAAAGACGCTGAACTTGACTAGATCTTTGACTGAATAGTTGAGCATTTTTTGAAAGGTCTCGTGGTGCATCCTGGCATGATCCAGCTCTTCGAAGATGGGTCCTGCTATCGCTTGGAGTTCTCTGTTTGTCAGATTGATATTGTGATATAACCCGGTGAACTTAGTGATTACTCCCTTGCTTTCCTTGAGGATTTGGCTCCTCTAGGTGGAAACTGCCATGCCCTGCTCACCGATTTTGGCATATTCATTGATTTTATCCTGAATCAGAGGCTCAAGAGTTTCTGCGGTAGTTGTAGGAGGCGCACTGCCCATTTTCTACAAGGCATGGAGAAGATGTTTATTTTTCTCCTTTAACAGCCTTTTCTCTTCCTTTGCTTCCTAGATATTTTTGCAAAGGGCGTCAACTGCAGATAGGCCCTCTCCTTGAAGGATTTCTAAAGATGTCCCCATTGTGACTTGAGTCACTGTGTAATTTGTCGAAGACAGATCCTTTTTATCCTTTAAAGGATTGGGGTATGTAATCTCCATTACTCTCTCCCCTGATGAACTCTGCGAGAAGCGGGTTATAGGATTTTTCTTCTTGACCCCTTTTGATGGGATGACAGAGAAGTCCATCGGTGTGATGGGAACTTTCCTATTTTGTTGACTTAGGTGCTGGGAGATCCAGGCTGGACTTATGGGAGAAGGAACAAAAATAGAAAAGGGAGTAGCTGTAGTAGTAGAAGGGAAAAACATGGAGACACTTGGAGGCGGCATTGAGAGGGAAGCCGAGGAAGTGCTCACGGGAGGAAGGGATACTGTAGGGGAGGTAGACATAGGAATGGAAGGGAGCTGAGAAATGAGGGAAGAAATGGTGGGGGACACCTCCGCGAGAGAAGAGAAGATGAATGATGAAGAAGGGGGAATAGTAGAAGATGGGGGAGAAGACACGACCAAAGGAATGGTCACTTGGGTCACTCGAGGAGGGGAAGGAGGAGAAGGAGAAGGGATAAAAGGGACCTCAATAGTTATAGTTGTGGCAACATCTTGAGTGGATGTGCCTATCGAAACATCTTCTGCTGCTTCTTCTTCTAATCTTTCCGGGATTACAACCCATTCTTGTGAAGCGGAAGCAGGACTTTCAGGAACTTCCTCTTGGGTGAATCTTAACTCACCTTCTTTGCCTTTCCCCTTGCCCTTTGGTAGCTATTTTACCTGAGGAGGTGTGTTTCCCAATGGAGATGTAGTGAAATCAACTCCGAGGTAGATGATACCATTTATTCTGCACCAATGCTCTATTCTTCGTAGATTTTCCTTGACCCTTTCTTTTATGGTTTGAGGTGCTTTATTCCTGTCAATCACAGCGAAAGGCCAATCGTCCCCATTTGTGTCAAGATATACCTGATCAAATTCTTGATCGGCAATTTGATAACCTTTTGGGATGATGGCCACACCGTACTGGATGATTTCAGCTAAGGCCAAGCAGGAATGATCCTTCCTTCTGAGTTCGACCTCACGATATAGGTCGATATAAATGTCTTCGATCTGAGGGATGTGGATTGGATCGAGTTTGTCCCTGGGGAGACAATTCCTTGGGTCGAAATTGGGCCTTGCTGGGAAGTTAAAAATGACAAAAAAGTAGAAATAGATCCAACATAATAAACACATAGATTTGACATAAGAAAGATCAGATGCCCATAAGACACATATTCAGCACAAAGTCTTTAATATTTGTGTTAATGTTTTCTTCTGTTACAAAAAATACAAAGCCTTTTCTTCTCACTTCTATTTTTCATCTAAAAAATGTCCACCACCTGAATACAACAAGTCTTCAAGTATATATAAAAGAAGGAGAAGAAAGAAGGAAAAAGGGAAACAACAACTAGTTACAAAATATCTACAAAATATCTAAAAGTCAATGTTGACTTTTGGGAACTTGGTGGATGACATCATCCCATGACGCAACATGGATGAGGTCATCATTTGTACCAACATACTCTTAGATATTTACAAAAAGAAGCCAAGAGAAGGAAACTATTCATCATCGTCTCATGGTTGAAAGGGGGTATCCTGCTTCTGTTGCTCCTCGGGAGAGATGATGTGGAACTGGGTCCGATATTCCATGAATTTATTGATCATGAGTTGAAGTTGATCCTGAGCAGGACCCTTCGTATGATCACCGATGACCTCATAGGTCTCCCGCTCATGTCTGAGTTTTTCAGGGAGTTTGAAATATTCATTTCCTGCCTCCATTAGGAACCCCACAAAATCACGGCAAGCCAGAAGGTTGTTGATGCATTCGGTGTCAAAAGTGGCTTCTGGCCCTAACCCTTGTGAGACGATCTCTTTGAAGATCCAGATAGTTTTGTCTGCCTTTCTCAAGGTGAAAGTAGGAGTAAGCAAACCTAGAGACATTCTCAGAATGATTTGCTCCCTTTGATGCATTGCATCCAAGGCTTCCTCCTTGACTTTATCAATCTTTTCCAGGACGAACTCCATCTGGTTGACCCAGTAATCTAACACAGCAAGGATCTTGTTGGGTACCCTGGGGTGACTGAAGACACAAAATTTTACTAGATCATCGACTGAGTAGTCAAGCATTTTCTGGAAAGTTTCGTGTTGTAGCCTTGCATGGTCCAACTCCTCAGAGATCAGTCTTGCAATCGTCTAGAGATATTTGTTCACCTGATTGATGTTCTGATAAAACTCAGTGAACTTTACTATTACATCCTCACTGTCATTAAGGATTTGATCCCTCCAGGTGGAAACTGCCATACCTTGTTTTCCAATTTTGGCATACTCGTTTATCTTGTCCTAACTTAGGACCTTAGGAGTTTCCGTGGCAGTTGTAGGAGGTGCACTACCCATTTTTTGCAGGGCGTGGAGAATGTTTTTGTTTTTTTCTTTTAGCAACCTTTTCTCCTCCTTTACTTCTTGAATTTTCTTGCAAAGGGCATCCACTGCAGATAGGGCCTCTCCTTGAAGACTTTCTGAAGATGTTCCCATTGTGACTTGGGTCACTGTATAATCTGCTAGAGACAGATCTTTTTTACCCTTTGAAGGATCGGGATATGCAATCTCCATCACTCTTTCCCCTGATGCACTCTGAGAGAAGTGGGTTATAGGCTTTTGCTTCTTAGCCCCCTTTGCTGGGATGACGGAGAAGTCCATTGGTGTGATAGGGACTTTCCTCTTTTGCTAGCTCAGATGCTGGGAGATCCACACTAGACTTAAGGGAACGGGACCAGAGGTAGAAAAGGGAGCAGCTGCAGTGGATGAGGGGAAATGCGTAGAGACACTTGGTGGCAGCATTGACAGAAATGCCATCAAAGTGCTCACGGAAGGAGGAAACATTGTAGGGGAAGTAGATGCGGGAATGGAAGGGATCTGAGAGATGAGAGAAGAAATGGTGGGGGACAGCTCCGCAAGAGAAAAGAAGATGGAGGAAGAGGAAAGGGGAACAATGGAAGATGAGGGAGAGGACACGACCAAAGGAATGGTCGCTTGGGTCACACGATGAGGAGGAGGAGAGGGAGAATGGATTGAAGGGACCTCAGTAGTTGTAGTAGTGGAAACACCGTGAGTGGATATTCCCATCATAACACCTTCCATTGCTTCTTCTTCTAGGGATAATAGGCTTACATCTTGTTCTTGTGTAGCAGAAGGAGGACTTTCAGGGGCTCCTTCTTGAGTAGAGCTTGATTCACCCTCTTTATCCTTTCCTTTGACCTTTGGCAGATGCTTTGGCCTGACAGGTGCGTTGCCTAATGGAGACGTAGTGAAAACTACCCCGAGGTAGATGAGACCATTCATCCTGCACCAGTGTTCTATTCTTTGCAATGTCTCCTTGACCCTTTCTTTAATAATCTGGGGCACTTTTGTTCTATCGATTGTGGCAAACGGCCAGTTGTCCCCATTCGTGTCAAGATACACCTGATCAACTTCTTGATCGGTAGTTTGATAACCTTTTGGGATAATGGCCATGCCGTACTGAATGATCTCTGTCAGGGCCAAGTGGGAGTGGTCCTTCCTTCTAAGTTCAACCTCATGGTACAGGTCAATATAAATGTCCTTGATCTGTGGAATATGGATTAGATTGAGTTTTTCCTTGGGAAGGCAATTCCTTGGATCAAAAGTGGGCCTCGCCGGGAAGTTGTGCTTCAGATTGAGAAGTGCTAGCTCGGTAACCATTTCCCAAGCTTTGTGGTGAGAGACACATGTGTATCTACCCACTGTAAGGGGGAAAGGATTCCCACCCTTCTTTCTCTTCAGGAACTTCTCATGGTATGTCACGAGCTGCCTAGATAGTGTTTCACACGGAATGGTTTCGGCTCTGCAGAATAGACTTGCTTCTATCCTATCATTCCTTTGAGAAACAGATAAGGGTTAGGGCTAGGAGGAATACCTGTTAAATGTTGAGATGGTGTGTGCGTACCGTAGAGAAAGATCAGATCGACTGCGAAGAACTCTCTTTTGTCTTGGAAGGACTACCTGCAAGTAAGAATACAGGACCACCAGATTTTAATTAGACAATAAATGAGGGAGCTGCCTTAGGCCTAGGAAATATAAAACTTCCTTTTGAAGGTGGTCAGTTCCCCTTTTAATACGAATTAACACAAATGATAACAAAGAAAGCTATTGTAAAATCACGATTTAGGTATCTCGCTACAAAGCAATAGAAGCTAAATTATCAATAATAAAGCGTCACGTTGTTTGTTCGGTTACTAGTCATTGGTACATTCAGGTTGAGTTATAGGGATAAACCAGACTAGATCTGAGGTTGTTAGGTGGCAAATAGGTGAGAAAAGGGTTTTGGGGTATAAGTCACAGTGACCGACGGCGGTCACTGGTTAATCGACTGCAGTTAGAGAACCGCTGCCGGTAGGGGATAAACGATACTGGTAGGGTCAGCAATCTAAGTGCTTCTGGATAGAGGTTGGTTGCAAGGTGATTGTGGGGTTATTAAGATTGGGGGATGGCTGAGGGGAATGATGGAAGGATAGGGAAGACTTAGAGTGTGGTAAAATGGCCTTCTGGGCAATATCAAGATGTATGGGTGAAGGTTAAGTGCAGTATGTTGCTGGTAGTAGATCTAGGAATAAACTTATGATTACTATTAATCAACAGTTCAAGAAAATGGTGCTTAGAAACATATATAAAACACTACTCACTCGTCCCTGATGCAGGTGCAGGTTTCAGGACTGTGATGATGAAGATAGGATCCCAAGTTGGATGATCTAACAATCCAAGATGAGTTATCTCCTCTTCTGATACTCAGATGAGTGTTATTGGGCTCTGGTTATTCAGTTGCAGTCTTGGGCTTGATGTCCTTCTCTGCAAACTCTTTCTGTTTCTTCACTTGTCTCTACTTGGACAAGCAAAATCTAGATCCTTTCAATGATTCTTCTCTTTTTTTTTCGATCCAATGAAAATCCGATTCCTTTGTTTTTGGTTAGAAGTGGTCATTTATGGGGAATCGGTTGCGGTTACTGCAATCGATGGCGGTCGAGTAGGAACCGGTGTCGGTTACTTTAAAGCGGGCTATTTTTGGTAAAATAGCCAGCGTTCCCTCCTTTTCTTCCGAGGGATTGGTTGCAGACTTGGTCAAGTCATTATGAAGTTGGTTTTTGGTGCGGATGGGTAAGGAGTAATTAGTCATAGGTGTGGAATTTGGACCAAGTTATAGGTCTTAATTAGGTTAGTTTAGGGTTAAGACTAAGTCATGATGAGGTGGCGACATGAGGTGGTAGGTATGGCGATGTGGAGTTATTAATTATAAGGTAATTGATAAATAATTGTGTAAGGTTTAGGTGATGAGGTTAGGTTGCGAAATGAGATGCGGGGCACAGGGTGTCGTAAGACACAAATTTGGTGTCTACATTTAGCCCCTTGTTGTCGTGTGGCTTGTCTTGTTAAAGCTGCGCGGACAATAATAAGAAGTGGTTACCCCTGTTAAGGGTATAGGTAATCCCCCTCAAATCTATCACAGATTGAGGTAGTGTGAAAGCAGGGATAGGGTTGATAAAGGGTAAATGGTGTTGAGATAACAGTAAGATGGTGGGGTAGGTCCAAGGAAGCAGATGCATGCTGAAATGTAGTAGTGCGACCAGGGTATATGATTTGAAGAGAAAACAAGTAATTCATAGGCAAAGGTCGATAGCTTATCCAAACAAGGGTGATATAGTCCTGGTATCCAAGGCATAGGAAGTAGCTCCAGGGTATATAACGGGTAAGGTACAGGAACGTTTGGGCATGTTTGGCAGTACCAAATGGTTGGTTTGGTTGAGATAAACGTCACGGTCTAAGTCTAGGCAAAGTTGGTCGACAGATCAAGTCAAGGACCCTAATCATGCTAAAACACAAACATGTGAGCTCGAGTGAACAAAAAGCTACATGATGGGTGGATAAAATAATATGTTGATTGTGGGCAAGGTATTTAATTGGTGCGGCCTTAGGTCGGGCCAAATGGGTTGGTTGCGGCCGGGGGTCGGGCCAAAGGGTAGGTTACGGCCGTGGGTCGGGCCAAATGGTAGGTTACGGCCTTGGGTCGGGCCAAATGGGTTGGTTGCGGCCTTGGGTCGGGCCAAATGGGTTGGTTGTGGCCGGGGGTCGGGCCAAAGGGTAGGTTACGGCCGTGGGTCGGGCCAAATGGTAGGTTATGGCCGTGGGTCGGGCCAAATGGTAGGTTACAGCCTTGGGTCGGGCTAAATGGGTTGGTTGCGGCCTTGGGTCGGGCCAAATGGGTTAGTTGCGGCCTTGGGTCAGGCCAAATGGGTTGGTTGCGGCCTTGGGTCGGGCCAAATGGGTTGGTTGTGGCCATGGGTCAGGCCAAATGGTAGGTTGCGGCCGTGGGTTGGGCCAAATGGTAGGTTGCGGCCATGGGTCGGGCCAAATGGGTTGGTTGCGGCTGTGGATCGGGCCAAATGGTAGGTTGCGGCCGTCGGTCGGGCCAAATAGGTTGGTTACGGCCGTGGGTCGGGCCAAATAGGTTGGTTGCGGCCGTGGGTCGGGCCAAATAGGTTGGTTGCGGCCGTGGGTCGGGCCAATGAAGTTAACAAAGGATTGTCAACGAAGGTGGATATAGGTGATGTTGGTAGAAAGGTCTATTAGTAAATAAGGGGCGAAATTGGGGTAGGAGTTGGAATAAAACCAATGTCGATTATCTATGACCGATATCGGTTAGGGGACCGATACCGGTTCTTTAGGGCGCAATAAAAGCGATATCGGTTATAGGTCAAAAACCTATAAAAAGAAAAATACGGCCTGTCATTGTCACATTTGCAATTTGAAAACCGATTTGGGTTGTCTGAGGTGGATTATTGAGATTGGAGCATTTGTTGGTTGATGGTGGCGCTATTTGAGTGGAGGAGTGAGTGATTAGTGGGGCCCGAGGGAGTAGGAGGTAGCAGTTGATTGGTGAAGGACCCAACAGAGGAGAGCTTGGAGCTATGACACAGCTAGGAGGAGCAGGAGGTGCTGGACAAGCTGGACCACCACCACCCATCCCACCATGACGACGTGTCATCGTATCGGTAGGTTCGAAACCCCTCATCGTGTGGATTTGATGTATATTATGCTGTTATTTGGGGTTTTGGGTAGGAATGTTATGATTTTGATAAAATAATTAATAAATGGAAATGATTTGAAAAAACGGAGAGGGTAGATAGGTTAAATAGGGCAAGGCGGCTGGGTGGCTAGGTTTTTAGGGTGTTTGGGCGGGTATAGAGGGAGAAATAGGGAAAAAAAATGGAGTTGGGAGGGCCGCGCGGGGTTCGGCCCATGAATTTTACAGTGACCGATGTCGGTCGCTAAGTGACTGGCATCGGTCATGATTTTTTTGGTGGACTGAGTGTTGTGAGTGACCGGTGTTGGTCGTATAGCGACCGACGTCAGTGAAGAGGACCGGTGTCGGTCATAAGTGACCGGTACCGGTCCTTAATTATTTTTATTTTTGTTGGTTTGGGTTTCGTTGCTCTGGTTTGAATTTTTGGTTGTTGTTTGGGTTTTTTCTTATTATTCCTGGGTGTGTTGGTATGGTTTGGGTTGTGGTGGAGGTGTTTTGGTATTGTTTGAGTGTTGATATGGTTTGGGTTGTGGTGGAGGTGTTTTGAGTTTCAGATGGTAAGTGCACGTTGAATACAGGAGTCGTCCGCACCAAGGTAAGTGAGGATGGAGTCGTCATCCTGGCACTCAACAACATAATCAAAGGCGAATCCTCTTCGATCATGTCTGGATACAGAAGGGGAAGAGAAGATGGGTCCTGCATTATCCGCGTTGATAAGTGAGAAGACCTATGAAGATAGCATTTAATGAGAAAAAAAATGTTAGGAGGGATAGCCTTCAGGGTCTATCGACTCTGTGGGTGATGATGGTAAAGTGGGTGATGATGGTTTCGTAGGTGGTGACATCGTCATCCTCCAGGATACAACTGACACGAGGTTAACTCCGGTGTAGGTGTTTCAAGAAACCGAGACCACTGCGATCATTGTGTTTGCGTGTAGTTACGGGAATGAGTGTATGTCGGCCACGTTCATTTAGGTATCTCGTTACAAAGCAATAGAAGCTAAATTATTAATAATAAAGCGTCACGTTGCTTGTTCGGTTACTGATCGTTGATACGTTTAGGTTGAGTTATAGGGATAAACTAGACTTGATATGAGGTTGTTAGGTGGCAAATAAGCGAGAAAAGGGGTTTGGGGGTATAAGTTACAGTGACCGACGCCGGTCACTGGGTAACAGATCGCGGTTAGAGAACTGCCGCCGGTAGGGGATAAACGATATCGATAGGGTCAACAATCTAAGTGCTTCTGGATAGAGGTTGGTTGCAAGGTGATTGTGGGGTTATTAAGATTGGGGGATGGCTGAGGGGAATGATGGGAGGATATGGAAGACTCAGAGTGTGGTAAAATGGCCGTTCTGGGCAATATCAGGATGTATGGGTGAAGGTTAAGTGCAGTATGTTGCTGGTAGTAGATCTAGGAATAAACTTATGATTACTATTAATCAACAGGCTCAAGAAAATGGTGCTTAGAAACATATATAAAACACTACTTACTCGTCCCTGATGCAGGTGCAGGTTTTAGGACTGTGATGATGAAGACAGGATCCAAGTTGGATGATCTTACAATCCAAGATGAGTTATCTCCTCTTCTAATGCTCAGATGAGTGTTATTGGGCTCTGGTTATTCAGTTGCAGTCTTGGGCTTGATGTCATTCTCTGCAAACTCTTCCTGTTTCTTCACTTGTCTCTGCTTGGCTAAGCAAAATATGGATCCTTTCAATGATTTTCTCCTTTTTTCTCCATCCAATGAAAATCCGATTCCTTTGTTTTTGGTTGGAAGTGGTCATTTACAGGGAACCGGTTGCTGTTACGCAACTGATGACGGTCGAGTAGGAACCGGTGTTGGTCAGGTCAAAGCGGGCTATTTTCGGTAAAATAGCCAGCTTTCCCTTCTTTTCTTCCGAGGGATTGGTTGCAGGCTTGGTCAAGTCATTATGAAGTTGGTTTTTGGTGCGGGTGAGGAGTAATTAGTCATAGGTGTGGATTTGGGACCAAGTTATAGGTCTTAATTAGGTTAGTTTAGGGTTAAGACTAGGTCATGATGAGGTGGCGACATGAGGTGGCAGGTATGGCGATGTAGATTTATTAATTATAAGGTAATAAATAAATAATTGTGTAAGGTTTAGGTGATGAGTTAGGTTGCGAAATGGGATGCAGGGTATAGGGTGTCGTAATGACACAAATTTGGTGTCTACAGATAGCTCCAACAGGATCAGCTTGGGGCCGGTATATCTCGGTAATCTGGTGGGTTCCCCCAAGAACTTAGTTTCCCTAAGATAGGTGAAGGTGGGAAATTGTGTAAATAAGGCCCCCCACTTCTCTGTTGCAGTGATAATTCTCTTGGTCATTCGACCGTGAGTCATGTTTGGCCTTAAAAGGCACACGATGCCATAGAAGAAAGCATCATTGATATTTGTAAACTGTGGGATGTTATTCTCTAGTTTCAGCTCTGGGTATGTTATCCCGTAAAATTGGAAAGGGCAATTTTACAGATAACCCTACCAAAATTTTATTCCGGTTCCTCGTCAAGGACTCCTTACGTTCGGAACGTTGCAAAAATTCCTTCCCAAGAAATCTCGTTTTCCGAACTTAGCCATTTTTGGTCTTTTTGGTCGGGCGCACATAATGTCTATGCAACATAAAGTGTTCATGTGCCCCCTTTAAATTCTTTGGTGCATGGTTTGACATGTCGACACATCTTTTGGTGCACCTCACTATGTTGCGCCTTTCTTGCATGCGCCAAGGTGCATGTGCCTTCATGTCAACAATACTTTTGTTGCGCCGCGTTTTAGTGTGCCAAGGGCGCACGTATTTCCGTGTTGACAATGATTTTGGTGTGCCAAAAGCACACATAACTTTGTGTTGGCAGGTGTTTTGATGTGCCAAAGGGTGCATCCTTCCCGTTGTCGATAGGCGTTTTGGCACGCCACTTGAAAAAGTGGTTGGCGCATTTATTACCACCTTACCTATATATAGGCGCATCAGCCCTGTCATTTTCATCAGACAAAAATCACGTGATTATTCTCTTCCCTCTGTACCTTTCAACGCGCCTGTCATTATCAAATCATGTCATGGACCCAGTTTCACACCTCTCACATTATATATTCTTGGTAAGAGGTCCCTATTGCTCTTGTGATTTGTGTTTTGGTTTTTGGCTATTTGTTTGTGGGGATTAGATTAAAAATATCTATGAAACCATGGAACCCTCCCCCTTGCTGTTTTATCTATCCTTCCCCATGCACTTCCCCCTCTTTCAAGATCTGCTGGTAAAGAGGACTATCTTGTAAAGAGATTGCTTAAAACTCTTTATTTTAGCTTCTTCATCACCTAATGATACCCTGCAAAAGAAGCTTAAAATGCATGTAAACCCCTCAGAGAAGGAATCAAAGCTTAAAATAAGACTGTATTGTTACCTCTTTTGGTGCATCTGCCACCCCTGCAACATGATGTACATTCGTGCCAATGGCACATCCACCATGCCTGTTGCATAAATAAAAGTTGCACCCTCAAGGCACACTTCCCTTGCTTGTTGCACCCACTTTCCTTGCGCCCTCTTAGCGCACAAAACTCATGTGTTGCATTGTTAAAACTTGCACCATTGGCACACCCTGTATCCATGCAACGTAAAATTTATTTGCACCAAGTGTGAAACTGTAAACGGCACAGGTGCATCCATTATTACAACAACATCATGTTATGCAAACCTTCCATGCGCCGCGCCAAGTTCCCCTGTGGCACATGAAAAAATGATGTTACACGCATTAAACCTACGTCCTTTGGCACATCCTGTACCTGTGTAACATGAAGAATATCAGCTCCTATTAAATGCATATATATGGTGCAGGCACACTCCCGCTTGCAACAACAAAATGTCACCTACAGTATTCATGCGCCCTGCACCCTTTGGTGCTGATTTTTCCCTTGCAGCACCTCTTTTTTATGTGCCATGCTATTTAGCCCTGCAACCTACAGCGTTCATGCACCCTATTCCCTGAGACCTTAAAATCACTAACTCTTTCTTCTGTCAATGCTTTAATGAAATATCAAACAGCTAATATGACTTTCTTGCGTTGGGTTTCACTTATTCTTCTTGCAGATCAGTAACTGAGTTTAGAGTTACATATGTCAACATCAATCAAGAGACCTACCAAATCTAAGGGCAAATCCAAGCTCACAGAAGAAGAAATGAAGTACAAATATTAGAGGGTCAGGATGCCCGAATCCCAGGCAGAGCGTGACCTAGATATCAAAGACTCAGAACTTGGTCACATTGATATGGAGGATTTCTGGGCCAGAACCCGGAAGGTCACAGGAAGTCTGTGGATGGACAAACTAATGGGTAGTGGGCTGCATTTTACTGGAGGGATCCCAGTTAGTGCCGTGAACAATGAGTTCATGATGGTAGTAGCCCGATGCTACAACAAAGATACAAGATGTTTCCATAATGAGAAGGGCAAGGTCATAATCAACCTCACTGCCTGACACTTCGAAATAATGCTCGGCATTCCTCACCTACGGCACTTTGTGGCCGTAAGCTAGGAAGATTATGTCAACGCTTGGGATGACAATGAGGATCAGTGTATGTAGTTGTTGAAGAGCATAAAGGTGGTGACCTAATGGCCACAGGTCATTCATCGCAGTGAATTTTCAGAGGAACTCAGTGATACAATCACGTTCCTGAGCAAAGTAGTTGGGCTTCCTGATGCCCACTCCTTTCACAAATGGATGCTGAGATACTTAGAAACAATGAACAAAAATGTGTCAGATCAACACTTTGACTGGGCAGAGATCATAAGCAGCACCATATCTGAGCAGCTCTAACAACTTACACAATGGGGAAGTTCTATATGAACTCCTACGTAGTTTATGCCATGGCCTCAGAAAGGGATTATCCAGCTTTGATGCGGTGCGGGGTTTGGCCCCAAGTTAAAATATATGAATACTATCCAGAACTAAAGCTGAAAAATAGCATCCCCTAGTTTATAAAGATCAATGATGCCTTCTTCTACGGCATCATATGCCTTTTGAGGCCAAACATGACTCATGGTTATACGACCAAGAGCATCATCCCAGCCACAGAGAAATGGGGGGGATTGTTCACTCAATTCCCCACCTTCACTTATCTGAGGGTAGTTAACTTCTTGGGGGAACCAACCAAACTGCCGAGATATGTCGGCCCCAACTTGATCCTGTTAGAGCTGTCAAGACAGCTTATCACCTACCATGAAAAGTGCCTCAAGAGAAAGAAGGGTGGAACTCCTTTCCCCCTCACAGTGCACAGGTATACTTGTCTCTCTCATCACAAGGTGAAGGATATGTTTTCAGAACTGGAGCTACTATTTCTTTGCTTGTCTATGCAAGTAGGTTTGGCTCTATTTACTACCAGCCCAAAATATAGACCCTCTGACCTTTCTTCTTTGGAATTCATTTCTTTTATCCCTTCAGATCTATCATATCTCCTCTCCTCACTTCTTTCCCTTCTTTCTACAGTTGGAAATAACCCAACTGGGACGAGATCCCAAACCCCCTGAAGGTAGAATACTGTAAGACTTGCACAGGTTCCTGCTGATAGAATAGTAATAAACTAGTTTCACTTTGCTATCTCAAAGAGGGGCTATGCCCTGCACACTGTTGGCTCATCTATCCATGAATCTACTCTCACAACAGATTTTTAGACCAACATGATGTAGACTAGAATTTAATGTGAATAACCTAGGCACATTGGCACATCACTTAGCCTGAGCTAAGAACTCATTCGAAGTGTGAAAAGGAACCAGGTCACTCTTTAGATTTTCTCATACATAATATTAGCATGATGGTGTATATAGGTATTCAGATTCATTAGAAATAGTAAACAACACACAGTGCATAAACTAGATCTAGTACTTACAATATATATATATATATATATATATATATATAAGGTGAACTAAACAATCACTATAACAAGATTTACCATGCACAAACCAGATTCAATCTTGTTCACTCCATTATCCTACTAATATTAACCATTGTATTAAGTACTCTAATACATAGAATGTTCTTACATTACATAAGTATCTCCATGAGTCATGCACATGGCAAAACTAACAACATAACTCTATAATTTGACACACAAACAGAGACACCTAAATCATGTAAATCAATACATACATACATACATACATACATATATATATATATATATATATATATATATATACATATATATATATATATACATACATATATATATATATATAGGGGTGGGGAATTTCCCTTCATGGTACGTGCACTTCTCAAAATAGATCAGCAACTGAGTTTCACTTCTTCTTCTTGCAGATCAGCAACTGAGTTTAGAGTTACATATGTCAACATCAATCAAGAGACCTACTAAATCTAAGGGTAAATCCAAGCTCACAGAAGAAGAAATGAAGTACAAATATTAGAGGGTCAGGATGCCCAAATCCCAGGCAGAGTGTGACCTAGATATCAGAGACTCAGAACTTGGTCACATTGATATGGAGGATTTCTGGGCCAGAACCCGGAAGGTCACAGGAAGTCCGTGGATGGACAAACTAATGGGCAGTGGGCTGTATTTTTTTGAAGGGATCCCAGTTAGTGCCGTGAACAATGAGTTCATGATGGTAGTAGCCTGCTACTACAACAAAGATCTACAAGATGTTTCCCTAATGAGAAGGGCGAGGTCATAATCAACCTCACTGCCTGACACTTCGAAATAATGCTCGGCATTCCTCACCACCGGAACTTTGTGGCCGTAAGCTAGGAAGATTATGTCAACGCTTGGGATGACAACGAGGATCAGTGTATGCAGTTATTGAATGAAGTATACCTGAAGAGCATAAAGGTGGTGACCTGATGGCCACAGGTCATTCATCGTATTGACTTTTCAGAGGAACTCAGTGATACAATCACGTTCCTGAGCAGAGTAGTTGGGCTTCCTGATGCCCACTACTTTCACAAATGGATGCTGAGATACTTAGAAACAATGAACAAAAATGTGTCAGATCAACACTTTGAGCGGGCAAAGATCATAAGTAGCACCATATCTGAGTAGCTCCAACAACTTACCACAACAGGGAAGTTCTATATGAACTCCTACGTAGTTTATGCTGCTGCCTCAAAAAGGGATTATCCAGCTTTGATGCGGTGCGGGGTTTGACCCCAAGTTAAAATATATGAATACTATCCAGAACTAAAGCTGAAAAATAGCATCCCCTAGTTTACAAAGATCAATGATGCCTTCTTCTACGGCATCATATGCCTTTTGAGGCCGAACATGACTCACGGTTATATGACCAAGAGCATCGTCACAGCCATAGAGAAATGGGGGGCCTTGTTCACTCAATTCCCCACCTTCACTTATCTGAGGGTAGTTAACTTCTTCAGGGAACCAACCAAACTACTGAGATATGCCAGCCCCAAGTTGATCCTGTTAGAGTTGTCAAGACATCTTATCACCTACCACGAAAAGTGCCTCAAGAGAAAGAAGGGTGGAACTCCTTTCCCCCTCACAGTGCACAGGTATACTTGTCTCTCTCACCACAAGGTGAAGGATATGTTTTCAGAACTGGAGCTACGATTGCTTTGCTTGTCTATGCAAGTAGGTTTGGCTTTGTTTACTACCAACCCAAAATATAGACCCTCTGACATTTCTTCTTTGGAATTCATTTCTTTTCTCTCTTCAGATCTATCATATCTCCTCTCCTCACTTCTTTCCCTTCTTTCTGCAGTTGGAAATAACCTAACTGGGACGAGATCCCAAACCCCCTAAAGGTAGAATACTATAAGACTTGCACAGGTTCCTGCTGATAGAATAGTAATAAACTAGTTTCACTTTGTTGTCTCAAAGAGGGGCTATGCCCTACACACTGTTGGCTCGTCTATCCATAAATCTACTCTCACAACAGATTTTCAGACCAACATGATGTAGACTAGAATTTAATGTGAATAACCTAGGCACATTGGCACATCACTTAGCCTGAGCTGAGAACTCATTCGAAGTGTGAAAAGGAACCAGGTCACTCTTTAGATTTTCTCATACATAATATTAGCATGATGGTGTATATAGGTATTCAGATTCATTAGAAATAGTAAACAACACACAGTGCATAAACTAGATCTAGTACTTACAATATATATATAAGATGAAGTAAATAATGACTATAACAAGATTTACCATGCACAAACAAGATTCAATCTTGTTCACTCCATTATCCTGCTAATATTAACCATTGTATTAAATACTCTAATACGTAGAATGTTCTTACATTACATAAGTATCTCCATGAGTCATGCACATGGCAAAACTAACAACATAACTCTATAATTTGACACACAAACAGAGACACCTAAATTGTGTAAATCAATACATACATACATACATACATACATACATACATATATATATATATATATATATATATATATATATATATATATATATATATATATATATATATATATATATATATATATATATATATATATATATATAGGGGTGGGGAATTTCCCTTCATGGTACGTGCACTTCTCAAAATAGGTCACATGCTAATAATAGCCACGTGTCTTTACAAAAACATGCACAATATTCAAGTTCTCTTAAGAATAGATTTCCTATAGTTAACCTTGAGTAAAAATCCTATTATTAGCTTAAACTATCCATGGCTCTCAGTTGTTTATTATTCCCAAAATACCATTGCGTGGACTGAAAGTCTTCATTTCCTTGTGTGCTCAGCATGTTATCTCTTAAAATAGCCCTTATCCACAAAACCACTAACTCCGGTATTCAAAGTGTTCTGGCGCACAATTATTTTTCTATTCTTTCGTGCCCTCAAATCTACATTGTTCTAGTGTGTGCATCCTTTATGTGCCTTCACCTTATGGAAATATGTTATCTGCTAAAAAATTTTCCTTCAGGATGATGTCACCAACCATGAATTTTTGTTCTTGGACACATTTATCGTAGGCACATTTGATACATTTTTGGTAGATTTGAAGGTGATAAAGAGAATTTAGATGGCATTCATATAATAATTCAAGTTGTGCTAAATGGCCCTAGAGAAAATCATCATCGTTGAGCATATATTTTAGTGAGATATGAAGAAATGGAATTTTTACTTTGAGAGGCAAGACAAGCTTTGTACCGTAGACCAAAGAGAAAGGTGTGGCAGTAGTTGAGGTGTGAATACTAGTGCAATAAGACCATAAGGCAAAAGGAATGTTCATGTGCCAATCCTTACCAGTATTGTTAACCACTTTCATAAAAAAATTATTTAGGGTTTTGTTAGTTAATTCAGCTTGGCCATTTGTTTGAGGATAATAATGTGAATAAAAACTGAGTTGAATGTTGAAGGCATCACAAAGTTTTTGTAGGGTTTTTTTTTAATTATTATTCATTATCAGTGATGAGGCGGTGAGGAACACCAAAGTGAAAAATTATGTGATGGTTGATTAATTCATAATTTTTCTCAACTTTTGTAGAAATAAGAGGTACAACTTCCAACCATTTAGTGTAATATTCGATAGCGGTAATAATCCATTGATAATGTAGGGAAGAATTGGGGTCTATCTCTCAGACAATATACAAACCCCATTAAGAAAAATTCCAAAGGTCTCGTGCGACCTGTAAGGCATGGATATGGGTGTGATGAAGATTAGTATGTTGCTGACACTTTACATAATGTTTGACATAGTCACAAAAATCATGGTTTAGGGTTGTCCAGTAATAGCCAAGGTGAAGGATGTGCTTAACGACATCTAAGCCACTGAATTGACCCCCATAATTCCTATCATGAACTTCCTTGATGGTGTATGGAACTTTAAAAATTTTAAGGCATCATAAGAAGATACTGTCAAATATGCGTTTATAGAGAAGACCACTCATGATGACATAGTGGGAGATACTTTTGAGAAAGGATCATTGTCCATTGCGAGTAAGATTGGAGGAAAAATTGAAAGGGAAAGGTAGTCAGCAAACTATTTATACCAAAGGACACGTGGGTCAGTTTCAATGTTTCCTATAAGGTTAACGTCTCAGAATAGATAAGAAAGTGATTGCAACCTTTTTACTCTAACAAAGATTTTTGATTCACAGGGTGAAGCAGGGATTTGAGAAGAAAGAAAGGCCATGGTGTCCATAAAATTATTAGTGGAACGTGGGGTGGTTTGAAGTTCATAAGGGTCAAAAGTAGTCAAAATCATGTCAACATGATGATTTATATACCATTAACTTGGATCACAACTAGTTGAGAGTCACCAAATATATTAATTGATTTAAAGTCTAAGGATATGGTGGTTTGAAGGCCTAACATGAGTGTTGCATATTCAACAATATTTTTAGTACAATGAAAATATTTTTGAAAGATAATGGCATCGGCTCACCATAAAGAAGAATGAGGATAACTCCTGCACCACCCCAATACTGACATTTGGAACCATCAGAGAATAAGGTCATCTGGTAAACAATATTCTCCAAGGAGAGGGTAGAGATGGAATCATCAGGGAAGTCAAAGCTAGAAGATTGGTTTCTGAAGAGAGGTACGTCTGCAAGTTGGTTAGAAATATTTTGTCCTTTGACATATTTTTTATGGATGAATTTTAGATCTAGGTATGCATGAAGCATGAGCCAATGTGAAACACATTGATGTTGGTAGGGATTAGCATATATGTAATGTAAGGGTTCAGTATTGGTGACAATGAAGGTTTTGTGGTTGAGTAGGTAATGTTTAAGTTTACTGGAAACAAAAACTAAGGATAGGAATATTTTTTCAGCGTGAGTATATCTATTTTCATAGTCTAAAAGAATACGAATTATATAATAAACCAACTTCTCCCTATGTTTATCATCACGATGAGTGAGCATGCACACAGGGAATGATCGGAAGTTTAAATGTAAAGGTAAAATGTTTGGTCATCCTTAGGTGGAATGAGCACTAGTTTTTGGAGGAGGTATTTTTTTATGGCATCGAAGGATTTGTGGCATTCATCATCTGATTTGATGAATAAATCCTTTTTAAGAAGATGATTAAATAAACAGTAGTGGTCAGAAAGATGAGAAATAAAGTGATGAATAGATTACAACTTTCCTTCCAAACTACAAAGTTTAAAAAGGTTAGTAGGTGGAGGCATCTTGAAAATAGAATTGATTTTAGTGGGATCAAATTCAATGCCACACAAAGAAACAATAAAACCAAGGACCTTTTTGAATAGAATAGTGAAGACACACGTATTAAGTTTAAGGAAAAGGTGTTCAGCCCAATGTTTAGATTTGGCAAGAAGATCATCAATGTAATCTTCCAATATGTTGTACATGTTGTCATGAAAGTTATAATTCATATCCATCTAATATGTGGCACTAATGTTTTATGGCCAAAAGACATGACATGATAGCAGAAGGTTCCCCAAGGAGTGATGAAGGAATTTTTGTGTTAATCTTCCATGGTGAGTAATATTTGATTATAGCCCGAGAAACCGTCTATGAGTGATAGCATCTCATGGTTGGTGATGAGATCAACTAGCTGGTCAATAGTAGGTAGAGGAAATTATTCTTCAGGGAAAGTTAAGTTAAGGTTGTGGAAGTATATTCAAATGTGGCATCCTCCTATTACTTTTGTGATAGGAACAATGTTAGAGATCCATTAGGAATAATCAATGGGTAGGATGAAGGAAACCACAAGAAGGCATTGGAGTTCTTATTTAACAAGAAGAGCAATACGAGGATGCATTTTTCGCAGCTTCCATTTCATGGGTTTAGCATCAGGAATGGTTACGATATTGTGGACCACAATGTTTTAGTAAATATCGAGCATATCATTTTAGGACCAAGAAAAATAATTTCTATGATCCTGGAGGAAGAAGTGAAAGCTTCTTGTTCAATAGCATCTAAAGATTGGCCTATTTTTTAGAATATGCGGGTCATCCTGAGTGTGAATGATGATTTCGATTGTTGATTCATTCAACATGGTTTGCGTCGTAGAAGTTAACGACTGGTGAATATAAGAATATTCCACACCAAGGTAGGTGAGAATAAACTCATCATCTTGACATTGAACGATGTTAATAGAAAGTGTATCATCATCGATCATGCTAGGATATAGGAAGGGAAGAAAAGAGGGAGCCTAACCATCACATAGATAAGTTAGAGGTCCCAGGGAAATGATTTTCATGAAAAAAGAAGTTAGGAGAAATGGATTCTGGATTCATAGAATCTATAGGTAAATGTGGTGAGGTAAGTGAATGGGGTGGGGAATATTTATCATCCTTAATGAGTTTGAATCAGTCCTCATTAGAAGGTGGTTCGGTAAATCCAATACCATTGTGGTCTTTATGGTTAAAAAGTAGTGCAAGGAATGACCTTATGGTGGCCTTGTTCATAGAAAAAAAATTAGAGTTCCTTCGAAGCACAACGATGGAAGAAGGTGTGGGTGAAGTTGTGGTTGGTGAGATATTGAAGGTCGAAGGAAAATGGTCAAGTTTAGGAAGGTGAATTGGGAAATTAGGTAGAAGCATTAAGTCCCCCATACATTAATTTGGTGTGAAGGTGGGGAGGACCTTAGGTGAAAACCTCACCTACGCGGTGATCATAACAAGGATATTGGTGAAGGTTACCATACTCTTGAGGAGTAAGGAATGTGTCAATTTTATAAAGGTGGTACTCCCCCAGAGTGAGGCATTGAAAAATACCTTCTAAGGGATCATTAGTGGGTATGTGAGTAGCAGAAATGGATGAATCACTAGATAGTTGGGAAGAAGAAGCATTGGATGTCTCAGAAGTAGATGGGTTGGCTAATGGGTCAGCTTTAGAAGTTGTGGAAGTAGTGGGAATAGAGGAGTTAGTAGTGGAATATTTAATGGAAGAAGTGGTGGATGAGTCAGTGGTTGAAGAAGAAGTGGTAGTGATGGTAGATGCCTTAACTAGTATAAGGACATCATTGGGTTGATATAACATGTTACAGATCTTGAAAGGTGAACGATCAGTTGGAATGGTATATTTTTTCCCTTCATGTTTGAATTTTAAATAGTGGTGTAAGGATGAAGGAAAATAATCCATGGTGTGGATCCAAGGTCAGCCAAGCAACATGTTGTACTAGAATTCCCCCTCTAAGACATAGAATAATTCATAAATGGTATGGGGGCCTACACAAATGTGGAGAATCATGGTGCCGAGGGTGGAATTCATTTCATCATTAAATGAATGTAGCATAACTGGGTTATTATGCATGGAATTGGTAGGGATGTGTATTATGTTGTATGCATGGGAGTAAATGATGTTAATATTGGCACCGTCATCAATCATAATGCGTCGAGTGCATATATTATCAACGTAGACAAAAACAAATAGGGTGGGGTCAGGATCATCTGATTAGAGAGGTACAATCTCGTCTTCAAAGAAACTGAGAGTGTTTATTTTATGAGTGGTAAAGGGAGCAGAGGAAAGGGATAAAGTGGTGAGAGTGGCGACATGGTGAGGAGTGATAATGGATGCAACAGGCATGATGAGAGTGGTGATATATTATCGATAGATTATAGGACCTCAATAAGGGCATGATGATGAGACTTAGAGGTTTGGACGAGGTCATACAAATAAATTTTGAGAGGATACTAGTGTGATTGTTTAAGCATTGTACAATGGGAAACCCCATCAGAAATAGGGTATGCAGTTCTATGAATGGTGATTTTGGGTTTAGGTGAAGATGGAATATTGAGTAAAAGAGTAGCAGATAAGTTTGTTGTTTTCTCCTTTCCTTTTTCCTTCTGATCTCAAGTGGAAATTTGAACCATATTAATCTATGGTAAAGGAAAAAGTGCGTTGTGATAGGTGTAGTGACAGGATGGGAAACAATATGGTGAGGTCATATATTGGTTTTATAAAAATAATGCAACACATTGACATTTTGGCAGAGGTTTGGATAGATATCTTATGTGGACCATATTGATCTCAAATGTTGGAGGATGATAAAATGGTTGTGGAGGGGGAGATGAAGGTCATTGAATAGGTAAGGGATGAGGATGTGTGGTGATAGGTGTAGGTGGAATAGGGTCCTTATCTAAAATATCATCATCGTGAATGTTTTCTTTTAGAGAACATAATTGGAGAAGAATATTCTTAATATCCTTATATTTTTCTACATCATACTCTAACACATGATGGTAGGTGCAAATCTTGATATCATCAAACCATTCCAGTTTAGGTTTGAGATAATTGAAAGTTCTAAGCAGTGGAAATTTGATGATAAATGTTTCCAAAAGGTTAGCTAAGATGTTGGCATAAGACCCTGCTAATGGATTGCAATGTAAATTAAGTGTGGGTCTTGATGGAAGTGTGGGTGACCTTGGTGGGAAAGGCGTCACAGGAGGGAATCATAGGTTGAGTAAGTTTGACCACTTGTTTGGTAGATAGTACAGTTTTAGGTTTAGATTTCACCTTCTTGCGTAAAGATATAGTAGGTGAACTAGTTTTTGAAGGTGGTGTAGCTTTAGCTACCTCTTTAGAAGGTAGTGGGTTCTTAGGCTTTGGTTGCACCTTATTTGGTAAAGGTGAAGAATAATTTTTTGATGTAGAAGGGAAGGAATATGGTGGAAGGGGACAGGTTAGCCAAGGTGATATTGGAAGTGTGGTGAAGGTTGTGGTAAGAGGAAATGTGGAAGGTATTTGTTGAGAGGAAGGGAATGGCATGGATAATGATGAGGATAATGGAAGTGGTGTAGATCTAGGAGGTAGAAATCATGTAGGAGATGTCAAAGGAGTAATATGTGTAGGCAATTTGGGTGTAACAGAGGATCGTGATGAATTGGGTTGTTGGAATTTTGGTTTACTCTGGGTAGGAGGTTGCTTGGCCAAGGTTGATAGAGGGGTAGTGAGAAAATCTAGAATATGTGACCTAAGGGGTTGGATCTTCTTCTTAGGTGGGGGAATAGTATTTGCGATGGCTTATGAGGATATGGGTAAATATATTTTGACAAAATTATGGACTAGACTTGATTTAGGCATGACTCCTAATGGTGTAATGGGTCTAGATGTGAAGGAAGGTATAGGTGCAAGTAAAATTTTAGGCATAGGAAAAATTTTGGTTGTTAGTAAAGGTTTAGGTTTGGGTGAGGGTGATGAATAAGGGGCCACTAAAAATGGCATGGGCATGGTGGGTTTGGTTGTCTAAAACACCATTATATAGATCGTGGAAGTATTAGTAGACAACATATGTGTTTGAGTTGAGATAGGAAGTCAAAGACGTCCCTAAAGCATGGAATTGTTAACATAATCCAAGTAGTTGGCCAAACGTGATAATGAAACTAATGTAGGAGGAATAATTTTGATTCAGTAGTAATCCCTGTCAAAAATGTCTGTGAGATAGGGAAATGGCTAGCTTCAGATTTTGTGGGTAAAAGAGATGAAAGAAAATCAACAGGATCCTTGAAATCCAATGCAAAATTATCACCAATAGGAAGGGAATATTCTATGGATCCCCTATGGGTAGGGGAGATGGTAATTTGGATGAGATAAGTTTGTCTTTTGGAAAATAAGAAGGTAAGCATGAATCTCTTGTGGGTAGAAAAGTAATTATTGCAGGTTGTTTGTCAAGTTGAGAGGTGAGTGGGGAAACTGTATCGACAGATATGGTGGAATCCTCCGTGGGTGAAGCAGAAGATAAGAGAGACTCCTCTATGGGTAAAGGAGAATGATGTAGCCTATAATTTACCGGTAATAACCCAAGCGCACTGGCACATCACTCATCCTAGACTGAGTGCTCACTTGAAGTGTGCAAAGGTACTAGATCCGTCTTAAGGGTTGTTGTTATAGGATGTTAATATGATAAAGACTTAATACATTCAAATCCATAATTAATATAACATTCTACAAAGCATGTCTAGATCTAGATCTAAAGAGTAACATATTTAAATAATATCCACAAGGAATTCAATCATGCAAGAACTTGTCATGCTCATGATTAATACCTTGATTCAGCCAATACACTCCCTTATATTAACCATAATAAATACACATAAGCTTACTACAATAAGTAATACCATAAGCTCATGCGTGGAACAAATCTGGTAGCATAACCTCATAGTAATTCAGTTCTCCCACAATCCCTCTATTTTACACAGATCACTACACATTTATTAGGGTGGGGACTTTCCCTTCACCACTTGTATAACTCCAAAAATAGGTCGCATGCTGAAAATAGCCATGCGCCTTTACAATAAAATCCACACATGCAAGCGTGATAACCATAGCTCTCTTCTGATTAATTGGTAGTACCAACTCTATTATTATCCCAAACCCATGTAAAGCGCTTAGTAGCCACTCTTCCAATAGTAACTCATGTGTGTCATGCAAGTCTTTGTTAGATTTTTGTGCTCTGCATGCCATCTCCAAAAATAGCCCGTACATGTGAAAATGGATAAGTCCCAAGTTTTTCGTTGTTTTTCACGTGTGTGTCCTCCCCTATATTTATGTGCCTTTGAATTTTCTTTACCCATGCGTGTGAATATTTTATGCACCATCTACTTTACATCATACTCTTGTCCACTAAACATTACCCCACACTAAACTGCATTTCCGCCCCAAAAATGGCTACTCCTTGAATAATAAATAATAAAGAATGGAAAGACATGAAAGAATTTTTGCAAAAAGAAATGAACTCTCACTGTGTAACATCCTTTATCTCAATTGAAAGAATTAATTCTAGATAATATTCTTTTATCTACACTTCCAAGATCTACCATTCGGTTAGCGCAGCTTTTGTCTTCTTAAGAATGTTTGCTGCAATAGATTCTAACTCATCTTTGGAAATTTCTACCTTCTCGTTGTGCAGTACTAGGACAATATTTGACATAGCAGACATTCTTCCTTCTAACAGATCCATCTTCTACGGTATCCATTTGTAGACACCAAAATTAGGTCACATCCCCTTTGGTTCCTTGACAAATAAACACTTTCATCACATTCACCTAGCCATGGCCCCCTTCACCCCACTATAATATTAATTTAATTATTTAAATTAAATTAATTCATTATCCTCACCATATTTATTATTTAAATCTCCTAATTTGGATAATGCCCACATACCCACCTCACCTAGACACCTGATCAAACCACCTCACCCTAAGACCTATTCTTAGTAAGTTTCCATAACTAACTAAGACTTACCCAAAGCCTAAAAATCAATTCCTACATTCCTTCTAGCCACATTCCCAAATGCTTAAAATAAGATTCCATCCTAATCCATGGTGCCAACACATGGGGTCCCAGAAAATCAAGGGGATCTGCCTAGTTTAGTAAACCTAGAAAATTCCACCCTAACTGATGACAGTTACCCTTAACCACTGCCAATTAAGCTAAACTACTGTCAGAAACCTTTTAACCCCCAAAACAACCTTATTTCGAGATTGGTAGATTCCTGAGAGATATCACATCTTTTGAGAAGAATTTTCAAGGAGAACACGCATGTAAATAAGGAGATAAATTATTTTCTCTTGCGCATTCATCCAATAACCATCCAACACTCACCCCATCATAAATTTGATCCAATCAGAAAAGAAGGAGAGCACATGCATCCCATACAAGAGTTCCCCAACATTCGGTGATCCTCCACAGCATTTAACCTCTTATTGGCACCATCATTCCTCACTCACAGACGTCCAGAACCAGGTTCCAAGTAAGTAGAACATTTCACTCCTCTAGTTCACTTATTTCATCATTGTGTTTTCATCCTTTACTCCCCTATCCACCCACTGACCTCCTTTAATACTCACCCATCCATATCCATATTAAAACCTTGCCAAATCCCATCTAAAAAATTTAATATCTCATTCCGACCAGCCTAGTCCTTTGTGTGATCATAAGGGAAACCTAAAGCTCATTATGTGATATTTCCAGTATCCCATAGTAACCGGCACTAGTTCTCCCAAACCGGCGTCAGTCACCCTTAACCAGCATCGATTTCTGTATTTACTAATATATCCCAGAACAATGACCTACTTACCTATTTCCACATCACCCTTAATCACCTATGACCTACCTAGGACCTCTGTCAAACCTGTAGAGACCCATAACTAGTCACTTGACCTTCGGATCTTATTTTAACCTAGCGTATTACATTAGATCTTTCTTATTGTGTTTTAAATGAGATACCTAAATCATTTTAACTACAATAGGATTTACTTTATTACCAACATTAAATTGTTTTAAACAGTGGATTGACAGCCGTCTAAGAAGTATCACACTTCTCGGATCTAGTACTAGCTAGGCAGTTCACTGCATATTTTGTTTAACTCTTTTTGGTGGTCTTGTGTTCCATTTTAGGTAGTTCCTCCTAGCCAAAAGGAAGCTCTCATGATCACCCATGGATTCAAAATTCATACACGCGTAACAACCCATCAACCATCATTTCAACAAGTTTTCCTCCTATGCCCATTACCCTATTTGTTTCGTCATTTTCAAAGAAATGTCTAAGAATCAGGTGAAACATTTTGGCATGCCCAGTGGGACCCATCTAGGGTTCCTTGCATTTTATTCATTTCTAGGAAAATTTGTGTTTGTTTCCCTTCTGAAAAGCATACACATTAATTTTTTTCCTTGGTAACATTCTTTTTCTTTTTATTTTCTCTAAAAGAAACATTTCTTTTGGTGTACTTAAAAGGAACCATTTCTTCTTGGTTTTTGCATTTTAGTGAAATAGAATCCCTCTCCCTCTTCATCTATTTGTGTCATTGAATTCCATGTTTTTATTTGGGCTTAAAAATCATTACATTTCATTCTGATTTTCTGCATTAGCTCACATTAATTGAGGGTAACCTATATGTTGGAAGTCATTTGTAGCTGATGGTTGACAAATGAATCATATAAAGAACATATATTTCTCTCTGAGTCTTGCCAAATTGCATAAATTAAAAAAAAATACATATTCTCAAACAACATATTTCCAGGGAAAGTCTGTCAACAATGACACTAATCTAAGGATTAGCAGGTACTCCCTACTTCACTGCTCTGTTGAGTCATACTTCAAAGTGAAGTCTGCCCCTGCCATAACATACCTGAAACCTCACCTTTTAGATCTCCTTCTTCATAGGAAGCCATCCTCACCAAAAAAATCTATTCTACAGTTCATGAGTCAGTCCTTAAATAGCATAAGCTAAACAAACATAATAGAAAAGGCACTCTCACAATCACATTTTTCTTAGTGTTTCTGCTTGGCTTGCATTTTGAGGCGAGAGGTCACATTCTTCATTTTTCTTGTTTCTCCTTGTATGCTCCTCATCATAGTTGGTGTATTCTAGCTTCATTTGAGTGTGCCTAGACAATATTCTCATCATTCTCAAAATTCTGGGTTTAATTCCACATTAAATTTTAACTCACAACCATATTTTCTTCATCATTGTTTCAGTTTTACAGTGACCAATGTCGGTCCAGTGACCATTGTTGGTTACCCTCTGACCGTCATCAATTATACCCGACCAGCATCGGTTCCCTATCATTTTAGTTAACCTACCCAAACAGACACCTATTCACCTTCTTCGACTATTCAGAGTCCCTGTCACTATTTTCACTCCCATTGACTTGGTAAATCTCATTATTATTCAACATACTTGGCAAATTTGGCCTTATAACTTGTTTTCGACCAACAATCCACTTTCCATAGTGACCAAATGTGGTTACCTGTGACCCACGTCAGTTTATCATAACTGGCATCAGTTATCCTGTGTTAGTTTCCAGCTGTCATTTTAGCCCTAATTCACCCACCATCACCTATTTATCCTACCTATGTTGCATTTCTGTGGCACTTACAGAAAGTAGTCTTACCACGTTAGTACCTATTCACATGGTACTGATGCATCGACAATCAAGGACCCTCGTATTCCATACTAGTTGTCAACAACTTCCACCTAGCCCTTCACCACCTTCCATTTCATCTCCTACCATGGATACTATCCAACCTATCATTGTCGCTATCGAAGATGAGGAGTTTGCAGGACTCCTTGACCAAAACCTTTCTGCCTTGCAGTTTTATCTTTCCCACTCGTCCAGTCGAGATTCCTCAAGTCAGTTGATATATGACATGCCCGTATTTATCCCCTCGTTACTCGCTCCTACTTCTACTCCAACCCCTGTTAACCCCGCGTTGCCTACATTTACGTTACCCCCAGTTTTTTCGCAGCTAGGTCCTATACCCGCTATGACTGCCACATCTATTGCACCCCCACATCCACCATACCTTTAACAACCACCTGAAACACAACCTCATTCGCCCCTATTGTATCGTATATACCCATAGCTACACAACCACCTCCTGTGTTGGTGACCCCTACCCCTTTTCAAGACATGGTCCTTTCTATTCCACAATCATTGGCCCCCATTGCCACTAGGATCACCATGATCCTTCCACCTCCATATATGTACTTTTAGTAGCCTCTTGTTTCATTTTTTAATTAATCCAGGTACGTAACCCCTATTTCACTACCTTCTTCCCAATATACCTACACAGCAGTGCCATATACTAGAATACCACCCTTATTACACACACAACACCAACCCTCTTACGCTACAAGAGGCACCCAACCATCACAACCTACCAATGAACTAATCAAATTAATGATGGACAAGATGTAGAAATTGGCAGTTTCTTGCTCCCATAACACTCTCACCTACGATGATATTTTTAATGAGCCTATCCACCCATTTATTCCTATCTGTCCATACCCCATGCATTGGGAAATTCCTAAATTCAACCATTTCAATAGCAAGGAAGACCCACAATAGAATTTTTGATCTTTCAAAAATGGGTGCTACCTAATCACCCACGATGATGATTTGCTCTTGAGGACCTTTCCTATGTCTCTGACTGGACCTGTATTAGATTACTATAGTGGGTTACCTAGACACTCTATATTTTCATTTAATCGGGTAGCCCAAGCCTTCTTAGATCACTTCTCCATCAATATCATTAAGAAAGTTACCATGACTGACCTAAACTCCACGCATCAGTATGATGACAAATCTATCACAAATTTTGTCACTCGCTGGCATAGCCTGATCAATCAACTCACATTCTAAATACCACAAACCGAACTCATCGAGCTCTTCACACGAGCTTGTGCTAGACATATCTCACCAACCCTATAGGTCCAAAATTTCAGAACCTTCGACGAAGCAATCACCATGGCACGAAAGCTAGAGATTTGGGCCATTAAAGAGAAGAAAATCTAATTACGTAATAAGAATTCGGCATTCAAGTCAAATGATATATCTTCTTCTTCCAAACCATCAAAAAATTATTCAAAAGCTAAGGGCACTGCTAATGCAGTGGTACTCAAAGCTAGCCCAGTTCATCTGTCAAATTAGGCTAGCCCATCATCTAATTTCTCATCCGTCAAGACTTTTCAATTTAGACGAGAACAATAGAAATACACCCCAATTGGGGAGCCATACTCTTATGTCTTAGAAAATCTCATTAAAGCTGGGGCCATCACCCTTCCGCCTATAAAACCACACACTAGTTTTGACCCTACTCACCCCATGCCCACATGGTATAAAGAACATGAATTTTTTAAGTATCATCGAGTAAAGGGTCATAGTGACGAAAATTACATCACTTTCAAAAACATTGTCCAAGAAATACTCAAGAAAGGTGAGTTAACTGTGGATAATCCTAATGCACCTGCCAATCAAAACCTACATATCTTCAAGAAACCCTTTCCCAATCATTCCCCTTCGTCTGATCAAACCAATGAGACCTCAACTTATGATAGCCATAGCCATGAGGTCCACACTATTTTCAACAACACACAGATTGCTTCCCAATTACCTCATATTCCTTCCATAGAGGAAATTCTAGCTTGAAATCCTCCTTCTGCATTGGAACTTACCTCACCTATTCCTCCACCCACAGATGAACACCTTTCACCTCCTTCCTCACCTGTGGAAGAGCCTTTCGCTAATATCAAGACAATTTCACCTTTGGCTTCTTCACCTAGGGAACCATCACCCACAGTACTTCTTCAGTCCATGGAGAAGAACCCATCATCTCCTCCACCCACAAAGGAACACCTATTCTATCCTCCACCTATCACGGATCTAGTAGAGATACCTTTATCTCTAGGTGACCATTCTCCATCAGCTACCCATGATCCTGTAGACCTACTTTTGGCTCTCTTATGCACAGAAGCCGTAGCCAGAAAATTCCCTGTCTCTAAGACACATTTTACAAGAATAGCCATTGGATCCACATCAACTTCACCTACAATTGTTTCATTCTCACGTTTTGCTGATCACTTAGATTATGTGGACATATCCTTACTTTGGGGTCAACTTTTGCTTCCTATCTCAATGCAAATGCAGATGTCACTTGTTGACACTTCCACTATTTACCCAAAAATATTTCGACCAATTGAATCGAACACAACCACCTTTACCAAAAATTCTTCCACGAAACCCATCATAGTTCAACATACACCCTCACCCATAACCTGACATACATCTAAATCCAAACCCACACCTATATCATCTTCATCGACTAAACCTATCACTCCCTTAGGGGTCACCCCAACCACCAGCCTTACTCATCCACCTATCAAACTGGATTTAGCTACATCCTCCGAAATCAACACCAAACCTACTCCATCACCCAAATAGAAGAACAAAACCCATAGAAATCATACCCCGGTTGTGTCAATCATACCTGCATCACCTTCACCCTTTCCGTCCATTTTAGGACCTCAATTTCTTAACACGGTAAAGAAACCTCCACCCATCAATAAACCAAAAACACAATAGCCAATTCCTTGCTTGTAAACCTCTAACATACCCAAGTGCTTGACACGACTTACACCCACACCTGTAGCATCTTTACCACCCATACCTCCAATACCCTCCACAACTTCTTCACTACCCAATACACTTTACTCTCTATCCCTCACACCCCCTTCATGACCCGTGTCATCTACCTTCACAGTAACTCTATTATGCCCTTGGGTAACTTGCCCTCTTCGCCCATCCACTTTTCCTTCTAGATATCATGTTCCTGTATCACCTTTACCTAAGAAGGTGTAACCCAAAGAAAAAAATCCACTACCCTCTAGTAAGGTAGTTAACACAACCATAAACCCTCATGCCCACTCATATATCATACCCCCACCCAAGCAAACACGACCAACACCCAAGACCACTCCAGCACCCAAAACCATGGATCCACCCACTCCCTTTCCTACAAGGACTATTCATTAACAATTAGCCACACCTACACCCAAACCCACCTTCACTTCCCATTGTGATCCACTAGCAGGGTCCTATGCCAAAAATCTTAACCAACATCCCTGAGACTTTTGTCATCATGTTAAAGTACCTCAGACATTACAAACCCCTCAAACCCAAGCCAAAAGGGTTTGATGACGCTAAAATGTGCGCCTACCATCGTGTGCCAAGGAACGATGTGGAGAACTACAAGGCTCTGAAAACCATCCTTATCTAGTTATGTCCTCCTAAAGACAACTTTGATGATGAAGACCTTTTTGATGAGGTCCCTACTTCACCAACACCCATTCCCACAGTCCTTCATCACTGCCTACTCAACAACCACAACCTCTACCCCCATAGCTCCTAGAACCACCCCCAAGATTTGAAATTAACATGGTTTGCATAAGAGAACTTGCCACACCATTACCTAAATGTCATTGTACCCAGCTCACTCGACAAGGATTTTCTCCCTTGGTAGGTTTTTTCCTGTCATGTCATTATACCACTCATCCTACACCTTCTCCATTTGCCAACTCCCCTCAAATCAACATGATACATGTCACTACATGTGCTCAAAAGGATAAAGGCAAGGAAAAGGAAACCGACTCACCAACCAACCCTATACCCAACATACCATCTGTACCTACAACTAATATTACTATCTACGGCCCCACATACCCTATTTCTAATGGGGTCACCAATCACACCATGCTCAAATAATTACACCAGTCTCACCTCAAAATGTCCTTATATGACCTCATTCAAACCTCAGAATCCCATCGTCAATCTCTCATGGAGGTTCTTCAATCTATTGAAGTTTTTCCCAATGACCCTACACCCGTAGCCTCCATCACCATGCCTCATCATGTAGCTTCTCTTACCAAATTATCACCTTCATCTTCACCCCACCCTATTCACCAAGTATCCTCCCTTAGCTTCTCAGAGGAAGAGATCACACTGCACCAAACCAATGACCCAGACCCAGCCCTCTTAATCTATGTCCACATCGATGATGTACATGTACGATGCATGATGATCGATGGGGGTGATAGCATTAACATCATTTCATCTCATGGATTTTCTCAAATGTGCATACTTGAAATTACATGCATAAACATCCTATCATGTTGCATTCATTCAATGATGCTATCACCTCTACACTAGGCATCATCATCCTCCATGTTTACGTGGGCCCCCGCACTATTCTAGAGTTATTTTACATCCTGGAGGGGGAATTTCAATATAACCTATTGCTTGGAAGACCCTGGATTCATGTCATGGGTTGTGTTCCTTCCACTTTGCATCATTGTGTAAAGTTTGAGTATGAAAGTCACACCTATACTATTCCAGTTGATCCATCACCTTTTAGAATATGTAACATGCTTTACTAACCTAGTGATGTGCTCATACCCATTAAAGCATCTATAACCACTTCCTTTTCACCTACACCTCTACTCACCAGTGCCACCACTACCTTGACCACACCAACATCCTCCATTCCCACCACTGCCACAACTTCCACGGCTGACCCATCATCCTCCCAATCTATTAGCTCTACCTCCACATCGACCACCGACACATCATATATTCCATCTACCCACATGCCAACCACCAATTCCTTGCAAGGAATTTTTCAATGCCTCACTCTGGGATAATATCGCTTATATAGTGTTAACACATTCCTTACTCCACAAGAGTATGGAAGTCTTCACCAACACCCTCGCTACGATCACTGCATAGGAGAATAACTCCTTTATGGTCCTCCTCATATCCATACCAATCTCACCTATGGAGGAATTGACACTACCAATTACACACCCAAACCATTGTCACAAACCCTCCCATTTTCTCCTAAGTTCCAGTCTCTCACCAATCACCATTTCACCCACACCTTCATGTACCGATGTGCATGGAATGTTTTTGGTTTTGGATTTTATGAGCAAGGTCACCATACTATCATTCCATGTACCACCCATAAACATAACGACCATAGTGGTATCAGATTTTTTGAACCACCTACTAAGCAAGCCCACATTGAACCCATTGAGAACATCATCCCTTCTCTAACTTCTTCACCCACTTCGGCTTCATCACCACCTTCGCCAATGGAGTCGATGGATCTTGAATCTATCCCTCCTAACTTTGTTTTTTCATAAACACCTTTTCCTTGGGGCCTTTGACTTATCAAGGTGAGGGCAAGGCCCCTTCCTTTCTTCCCTTCCTGTATCTTGAAATGATCGATGATGATACACCTTCAATTAACATCGTTCGATGTCAGGAGGATGAATCTATACTCACCTACCTTAGTGCAGAAGACTCATATATTCATCGGTTGTTACCTTCTGAGACACAAACCATGTTTAATGACTCAACTATCGAGATCAACATTCATACCTAGGATGACCCGCACATCCTAAAGATTGGTCAATCTTTATATGTTGTTGAATAGGAAGCCATCACTTCTTTTCTCAAAGATCATAACCACACTTTTGATTAGTCTTATGTAGAAATACCTAGTATTGACCCCACTATAGTAGTCCATAATATCATAACCATTCCCGATGCCAAACCCATAAAATAAAAGTTGAGGAAAATGCACCCTCACATTGCCCTTCTCTTCAAAGAATAAATTTAGTGCCTTCTTTCTGTTTCCTTCATATTACCCATTGATTATCCTCATTGGATTTTTAACATTATCCCTATCACTAAGGTGACAGGGGTACTTCGCATTTGCACAAATTTCCCTGACCTCAACCTAGCCTACCCAAAAGATGACTTCACTCTACCTGGTATTGACCAACTAGTTAACCTTACCACTAGTCACAAGATGCTATCACTCATGGATGGCTTCTCGGGTTATAACCAAATCTTGCTTTCCCCAAAGGATCAACAAAAAACCTCATTCATCACCCCTTGGGGGACCTTCTGCTATCGAGTCATGCCTTCTGGCCTTAAAAATGATGGTGCCACATATCAGTGGGCTATGACTTACATCTTTCATGACATCATGTATCATTTATTGGAAGATTACATGGACAATCTCCTCGCCAAATCTAAACACCACTCAAAGCACTTCACCATCCTAAAAACTAGTTTTGACCACCTCATTAAATATTTCATTCACCTTCAGCCAAAGAAATGTGTCTTCATAGTTCTCTCAGGTAAGGTCTTGGGATTTATCATTTCCCTACATGGTATAAAAGTTGACCCTGATAAAGTTAAGTACATTCTAGAAATGCCTCTGCCCACTAACCTTAGACAACTCTGTAGCTTGCAAGGTAAGTTGCAGTCTATTCACCGTTTCATTTCACAATTATCTGATCGGTACCAACCATTTCATCATCTACTCAAGAAGGATGTCTCCTTTAAATGGGATGATGACTGCCACAAAGCTTTTGAGGCATTAAAAAAATACCTCCTCCAACCACCCGTAATTATCCCACCTAAAGACGATCAACCCTTCTACCTATACATCTTTGCTACTGATCACTCCTTGGGGGCCATCCTCGCTCATCATGATGAACAACACAGGGAGCAGACAGTGTATTACATAAGCCATACTCTTTTGGACTATGAAACCTGATACACCCATCCCAAAAAACTTTACTTAGCCTTAGTTTTCATTGTCAAGAAACTCCACCATTACCTATTCAACCACAAAACCTATTTTGTGACCAACACCAACCCCTTACACTTCATATATGCCAAACCCTATCAAAATCAGCATGCCACACGATGGATTATGCTTTTGGATGACCTTGACCTCAAATTCTTTCATCAAAATTCCATCAAAGGCTAAGCCATCACTGACTAATTGGCTGATGCAACTATTTCTGGCGATCAACCCACTAATTTTGAATTTCCAGATGATTCCATTGCTACCCTCTCCCTAGACGAACCCGCTTACTAAATAATTCTCTTCTTTAATGGTTCTAAGTGTCAGCATGGGGGTGGGGTTGGTGTTATCGTCATTCCTCTTGATTGTGAACCCATGCCTTTTTCTTTCAAACTCGATTTTGATTGTAAAAGAAAAAAATTTGAATACGAAGCACTCGTATTAGGTCTCCAAGCTGCCTATGCCCTCGATGTCAAAAAAATCAAAATCTTTGGTGATTCCTAATTGGTCATAAACCAAGTCAATGGTATATACCAATTTCGTAATGAGATACTTCAAAATTATAAACATCATGTAGACATACTTTTGACCACCTTTGACCATTCTTCCCTTCAACCTATCCCCCATTCAACCAAAAAATTTGCATATACCATGGCTTGCTTGGCCTCTCAAATACCTACTTCATCCACTGATTCCAAAATCTTTGTCACCATACAATGTCTCCAATCACCCTCCTATTTACCTCATGACATTTACTCTATCCAAACTAGTACCCCCAATCTGAGTGATCTTTGGTACAAACAATACTCTATCTTTCTCTCTCCATCTTACCTCCTGATCTCACACGTAAAAAAAAACAAGATTTCCTCAAAAAGGTCTCTCATTACATCATCATGGGGGGCCTTCTCTATAAGCGTGGCTTTGATGGTATTCTCTTATGATGCCTCATGAGTTTTGAAATTCCTTATACCATTAAGGAAGTTCATGATGGAATATGTCGAGGTCACTTCAGTGGCCTTGTTATTGCTAAGCGTATTCTTTTCCTAGGCTATTACTAGCTGGTTGTTAACCATGATTGTTGTGACTACGTCAAACATTGTGTAAAATGCCAACAACATGTCAACCTTCATCATACACCTAGTCATGCCTTACAAGTTGCTCTTGACCTTTGGCCCTTCTCTCAATGGGGTTTGGATCTTGTCGGAGAGATCAACCCCCATTCTTCCCAATGACATCAATTGATCATCACCGCTACCAAATACTACACAAAATGGGTTGAATCCATACCACTCATCTCCACGAAAGCTGAGAAAATGTGTGAGTTCATCAATCACCACATCATTTATCACTTTGGTGTTCGTCGTCGCCTCATCATTGATAATGGAAAATAATTCAAAAACAAAACTTTGCAAAAAATTTGTGACACCTTCGACATTCAGCTAAGTTTCTCATCACCTTATTACCCACAAACTAACAACCAAGCCAAATCCACTAATAAAACCTTAAAAAAAATTCTCATGAAAGTGGTTAATGATACTGGGAAGGATTGGCATACACACATTCTTTTTGCCATGTGGGCATACCGCACTAGTATATGTACTTCCACTTCTGCCACACCATTTTCTCTCATCTATGGTATAGAGGTTGCTCTACCTCTCAAAGTCCAAATCCCCTCACTCCACATTTTGCTCCATGGCATGCTCAATGATGACAACTTTCATGAAGACCATTTTAGCACATCTTGAGTTATTAAAACAACTTCATCTTAACGTTCTTGACCACCTCCAAGTTTACCAAAAATGTATCAAACATGCCAATGAAAAATGTGTCTATGAACAAAGCTTCAAAGTCAGTTACCTTGTCCTGAAAGGAAATGAACATGTAACCAAAGTAGAAAAAAGTAAACAGGGAAAATTTTATCCTAGTTGTCTTGGACCATACATTGTAACCCATACTTACAGATCAGATGCTTACCGTTAATCTTCCCTCTATGGTAAACATGAGCCCAAGCCCCTTAATGCCTTGCATCTTCGACTGTTCCTCTATTGACTTTTAGTCCTACATCACTTTTTTCCTCCTTCCATGATCATTCCTTGAGAGCTATCCACTTCCTACACCTCACCAATGATTAAACAAGAATCATGGGAGTACCCATCACTTGTTATCTTCTCTTGAATATGTGTACCATGGTACTGCACATAGCATGATTCTCATGGATACTTTTTTTCTACCTTTAGATGAGATCCCATGGTCATTTCACCCTGCTATCTGAATAAAATTCCTATTCTTCACCTTGGTCTTGTCCATGACTTAAAATCCCTCACTTGGGAAACAACTCCTTGATTAAAACTTCTAATAAAAAGATGACTCCCTCAAAGGGACATCTTCCTCTCGGTGATCGCTGCTATAAATAGACTACTCCCTCAAAGGACAACTATGTAAATCTCTTTCCAAAACAAGAAAAAAAAAAGAAGGGCGAGAGAATTTGAAGCTTCTTGCATCAATCAACTTCATGAAGACCTCAAGGAGTTAATTTCATCATCCCATGTAGCCTTTTCACATCAACCAGTCTATCTCAAAAATAAGTCAAAACAGAAGACTTTTAGTCATGGACTTGCCCATTGTGACCTCGGATCTCTTACCCACAGAGCATGATACCACATATCATATAAAAAGTACCCCCTTTCATGCCTCTCACCATTCACACTCCCATTTCCTACTGCCTCAAGGGGCCTCTTGGGAACCATGTGACAAATTTTCACCCTTCGAATAATCAATCATACAATGCCTTTAGGGACTCACGTTCATCACCTCCTCCAAGGTATGATCCTAACCAATTAGGTGGCTTTATTTCCCCCTCATATCTTTTAACCGTCTTTATTTATGTTTTGATTACCTTATACAAGACTTGGTCCTTGACACATACCTTTGGGGTAATCTTCTTCTTTTTCTACAATCGACATCACCTACACCAATTTTCCTATAACCCACCCACACCTAACAGACCTAAACACATAACATGCCTAAAACCTACCAACTCATTTTCATACCTCCTCATATTCTTCCCTAGTTTATGGGAGAACTACATCGACTTGAGGTCCCTTTTCATTGGGACTATGTAGGCAGCATTCCAAGGGCATCGGGCCCTTGGAGGTTAGCTTGGCCACTCTCTACCCTAAATAATTCATCTTTCATTTTCCTCAAATCACATTCTACCATACTTAGTTTCCTTTTTATATCTAGAAATTGGAAATTAAACCAAACAAACAACAAGTTGTTTAACATTTTTATCATCATCACAACATTCATTTATTATGACTTCCATTTCTCTATTATCATCATGCATATATTATAAAACATCTTCAACATGACCCATATCATCATTCATTATATAAATTAATGAATCCAAACTTCAACTAATTTAAACACAACCATGCATATAACCTGACTTGAACCATGCCTAAAACTTGACTCAATCCATTCCTAAACCAACATGACTCCATCATGCCTAACTCACCTAGTTTCCATCCATATCACAACAAAAAATTAAAAGTCTCATTAAAACACCAATACATCAAGCATCTCATGTATCTCATCATATAAATAAATATGTGTGTCTTACAACAATATGCAAAAATATCCCATCATGTCTATCTCAAACAAATCATTGAAACGTAGGTAGATACTCACTACAAAATGTCATCGGCATGCAGGCCGGTCTCATATACAATAAAATAATAAAACAATAAAAAATCTCTTTGGCATGTAGGCCGGTATATGCTCAAAATATGCAAAAAATCTCATACATCCTCACTCTCTTCAACACGCAGGCTAGTATGTGATCAAAAATATAACAATCTATCGGCACGCAAGCTGGTATATATCAAGACTCAAAACTATGTCAAAAATTGGGAGCCATATATCAGGTACCCTCTCGTTAGACATACTCCATATCGGTATCACTTGTCCCCTCTGCCTCCTCGGCCCCTACTTGGAGACCTGATAACATCTCCCCACCCATCATAGGTGGTAGTTGGGTCCCTACTGGTTCATCACCTGGAGCTGATCTTTATGACTTGGTGGCCTCTCCCTTATCTTGTCTTGCAGCTCGATGGCCCCCTATGCTCTCTACACTGTGAGTATGGGATCTCATCCTCTCACTCAAGGCCTACTGTGCCATGTACTCTCCATAGGATAGAAATTCTATCTCAACTACCATAAACTAATCCTGGTAGTATTTGGCCTCACCTAGGGCATCCCATAACCTAATATGGGCACGATCCGTGCTGTCCCCATAGGCTTCGGCCCCTGTACTTGTCCTGCAGGACCCTGTCCTGGTGTGTGTGGTGGTGCCATTGGCCCTTAACCCTGTGGCTATATCTAGGTCTATAAATCCCCAATCTATGCCTGTGTTGTGTCCAACTACCCTTACAACCCTGTCACTTGTGCATGTAGGGTAGCTACCTGACCATCATCTCCATCTCCATCTCAATCCCCACCCTGGGCCATCGAGGCCTGAAGACTGGCCACCTGTGCATGTAACCCGGCCACCTCCACCTCTAAGTTGGTAATTTGTGTCTGCACCATACCCAACTAGTTAATCAACATCGCCACATGCCCCTGTAGGGTGTCCCTCTGCACCGTGATGGTGGCTAGATCTAGTTGCCCCAGCTTGTGTGGTACTGCTCATAAAAGATCCACCCATCATTGTCTATATCTATCTGCAACCCCAGCATCATCAATCCTTTGATCTACTACCTTCTCCTTTTACCCTATGGGCACTTTTGGATGTGGTAGAGGTAGGGGCCTCTCCATGTCATCTCTCCTATACTGCGGAAAGGGCAGAGGTATGTCCTGTAGCATCCCAAACTATTGCCTCACTCTGTCAATCGGGATCATCTCATGCTCCCCAGTATGGCGACCCTATATTCATCTCAGTAGCTGGAGGTTAGCTAGATCATTGTGCATATGCCTATCTGATGGGAATCCCACATATGGCCTCTAAATGATGTCCTCCCTGGACAACCCCTCTAATAGTCACTTGTAATAAGCCACATCATATGTGGGCCTGTCTAATCTCCACTCTCCAATAGGAGGCACCCATTGCCTATACCCCACTCATACAAATCTTGGCCAAAAGGCATCAACCCAGGGCATACCCATTGGAGGCACAGAGACAATGTACTCATATGCTCAATAGTGAAGTAAAAAGGTACAACATAGGATGAACCTGCACAACCATCCATATGCCCACAACTCCCTGTATAATTGCACCAGGAATGTTGTCACCTAGGTAAATTGGGTCTGATCTATCATCATGTTGTGGAGTACCCCCATCAATGATCGGGGAAACTTCCCACCCTCTGCATCTAGTAGTACAAAGTAGCACACTGCCTTCATCAATAGAACTACTAGCCTTGTCTCTTCCAGATAGGCTAGGTACATCTCTCCATAGCTCAAGCTGGCACTATAGAATGTCATCTTGGCCATCCCCTCTCCAAACACTGTTAGCATCAACTCCTTTGAGGCCTAGAAGGAGATCGAATAGACCTATGTACCTAATATGGGTAGTCACATAATCTTAAACATGTCCTCCAGGGTGACTATGATCTCACCTATTGGTAGGTGGAACATGTTGGTCACGTAATCCCATCTATCGATGAGAGTGATCATCAGACTCCACTACTGGACTATATTCCGGTAGCGTCGGACCCGACTCAGGCCCACATCCTCTATATGCCATAACACCTCAGGGGTCGTTGCGCCATGCAGTATCATGAGAAGGGGTGGAACCTTGTCCCGCATGCATAACTGATATCTCCCCTGCATCCAATACAAATAACAAATTAATCTACATTTATCATACCCATACTCACCTACTTTCAATTTCCTGCACCCTATTTTACCCTTACCCATCTTAAGCACCATCCTGTGGCACCTTTTGCCCCTTGCTCTCCAAAAACCAACCGGTTCCGGTTCTCTCTAACCAACCCCAGTCACCCCTAAACTAGCATCGGTCACCCATTTTGTGACCGATACCGGTTTACCCCTAACGGCGTCAACTAAACCTGACCGACGCCAGTCACTATCGCGGTGAACACCCGTGACTGCCAAACCCTTCCTTCTCATAAACTTACTACCCCTGACACTTCTACCCACCCAAAATCACCAACAATTCCTCCTACACCTCATCCCTTCCCCTCATCTCTCACTTATCTCTCTCCCCACTCCTATTTTACCCAATTTACCCTCCCATCTTCCAAATTTTATTTTCCCCCACCCAAAAAAAAAAAAAACCCAATTTTCCAAATCACCTAATCTATCTAACAAAACACAACAATAGTTGGATGCTTACTATTATTGTGTGTGACTGTCCAGTCATCGTCCACATCACCTACGTGAGTCATCTCACCTTGCGAGAGTCATAGGTCTTAGGAAGTCATATGACAAGTGTCAGATTCTATCATAGAATCTGACATTTTCATTTGTGTCAATGTGTCGTAGGAGTTACATTCCTTATTTGGAATTGTAACTCCTCTTCTAGTGGCGTCATATGTGTTAGTCAATGTCATATGCGTCAGTGGCGTCATTGAGTTTCTTTCCATGTTTAGGCATGGGGGTTACACAACACCCCTATTTGTACTTCCTTTTTTCGATCTATGAGTATGAGCAGACCCATTCTTCTTACTTGCAATCTTCTTTCCATTGATTCGAATCTTGTGTATTGCATTGGCTTGATGTTACCATCAGAGTGCAAGTTCATTGTGGTGCATCACTTTTTGATCTTAGTTCTCATGAATCCCTCTTTCACGGTATCTGTAACACCTTGAACTATTGTTACTTCCTCCTGAGCATTCAAGTGTTGATATATGATTTCTTCTGTAAAAGGATGTGTTCCTTTGATTGTGAAGTCATGCTTGATATGGATTGTATCTTCTTTGCTCTTGAAGATCTTTGACTGAGTCAGGATATGCTTGGACTCTTTTATTTATTTCATTTTTAGCACCTGAGTTTAATCTGATTTCGGGATGAATTGTGGATTTACCCATCTTTATGAATCAGCCTTGGATCAGTTGCATTGATCCAAGAGATGTTTTAAGTTTATTCTGGATGAACAAAAATTATAGACCTTACGAAGGTTGCAAGGTCTGAATGTGTTGAATGAGTAATTCAGGAGTTAACTCAGGCTGATCTTGTTAAATGAATTGGTTCCTGATATCGTAATATCAGGAAGGTCTAGACCTTGAACCAAGTAATAAATTCGGGTGTATACTGCAAATTTTTTATCAATGCCGGTATGGAATCCATTTCGGGAATGTTATACCTGTTGATTCTTATACTGAACGATCCTACTTCGGAGACCTAGACTGGATTTATTAAGGTTAATAACCTAAACCTAAACTATAACCTATTGGTTAAATTATTAGTAATCTAACCTAGCCCTAAACTATAAGCTAAATGTTCCTAAGGTTAGCCACCTAGCACTATGGAAATTAAGGATAAAGTATTACCTTATGATCTAACCTATGTTTCTAACCTAACTAATGATAGTGAATGAAGGGGGACCTATGAAGGGGTGCGAGCCATGGGTGATAGTTTCTATGGTATTAAATGAAGTGGATAAGCATGAAGGACAAGGGATTTAGTGGAGATTTCAAACGGCCATCGAGACTGACGTGGCAGAGTCGCCAAATCTGGAAATGGTCTTTGGTTTGCTTTTTTCCATCGCCAATTATGGCGGTCGGTGGCAATGGAGGTTCGGCGGGAATTTTGGAGTTAATGTCATTGATGAACTTTGGTTCCCGAGCATGGATTGCTTGGGAAGGCATGTAAATGGAAAATTTGTTGGTATTTTGGTTTTCCATTCGCTCCGTTTTTATCTCTGTTTGATCACTGGTTCTTTGAACCAGTCTAATATGTGTTGCATGGTAACTATGAGATTATCTAGCTCTTTTCTCTATTGGGGAAAGTTTATAAGACATGGTAGTAGCAAATTATTATTGTTGAATCTATCGTGGAAGAGGAGAAGAAGGCTCGAGCACATTCAGAGGTCTTCTTCAGATTTTTAAGTGACATTACCAGGCATGTTAGGCCCTAACTTTTAAAAATCTTGCTTTCCTTCAAATGATTTCATTAGAACAACTCTGTTCAGATGATTTTTGGTTCAGTTGGTTTTAATGGTAGCAATGTATGAAGTATCTTGCTATGTTTTCATGCTGGCTTGACTATTCAGTTGATTCCTTGTTGGGTGTACATTTGGTTTCGTGTTGTTGACGTATCTTGCTGTGTTTTGCATTTTGGTATATTCCGAAGAAATTCTTGTAAGGATAATGTATGAAACTGACTTTGTTGGAGTCCATGAAATGTTTTCTTGTTTGATGTCGACTTCTGTCAAAGCCTTGCTGTTTACACTTGTTGAAACTGATATTGTTGGAATTCTTGAAATGTATAGTATGTTTTGACTTCTATAGAAGTTTAGTCGTGAATACTATATGTTATTGTTGCAGTTGGAATCCTTGGAATGATAGTATTATTTGGATTCTGTAGAAGTTTAGTTGTGAATACGATATGTTATTGTTGTTGTTGGAATCCTTGAAATGATAGTATGTTTTGGCTTCTGTAGAAGTTTAGTCATGAATACTATATGTTATTGATATTGTTAGAATCCTTGAATAGATAGTATTTTCGACTTCTGTAGAAGTTTAATTGAGAATACTATATGGGTTTGAATCCTTTTTAGTCCTTGAAACGTAATTAATGTTTCGACTTCAGTAAGAAGTTTTGTTGTGAATTTTGTTGGAATCCTTGTAATGTATAGTATGTTTTTGACTTCTGAAGAAGTTTTGCTGTGAATGCTTAATGGTTTTGACTTTTTGGGAGTCCTTGAATTGTTTTCGTATGAATTCGACTCCAATCGAACCCTGGTTGTGAGTACTAGTTGGATTTGACACTGTCGGAGTCCTTGCGGTATTCCCATTTAAACATGACTCTTGATAAAGTTCTTGATATGATGTGTGTTGGCTCGATTCCTCATTTAAGTCTTCACTGTGCATGCTTATTGAAATTGACTCTTCTTAATATTATTGTGTTTATGTTCAGTTCATTTATGAGGAATTAAGGGATGGGTTTTCTTTACAAACTCGACTCTATATGAGTCCTTGTTGTATTCGTATTAGCTCGATTTTGGATAAAACTTTGATGAAATTAATGATACGATGACGTCTTCTATGAAGTCCTTGTAGTGGTTATTCTTTCTTTATTTCAGCTTTTGATTTAAGTCCTGGCTATATTTTAGTAGGGATTAGATTCAACTGTATGTTGCTGAGTGTTTCGACTCAATGGGAATGTCGTTGTGTTTACACATGGTTACCTCTTCTGTTATTGTGTTGTATAGTCTTGTGCTTGATTAGGGTAAAGAGTTACTAGCTGTGCCATGACAGGCGATGGCGTTGGATATTTTTCATGCTTGTTGAATAATATGGAAAGTTTTGTTGAGCCTATTGGAGTTGGATTATTCATTATTGCTTGTCGCATGAACTCTTGTATTGCTCAGTAAGCTACAGGTGATTTTTATATTTGGAATTCTGATGATGCTATAGTTCTTCTTGTAATCTTGACTATTTAGTCGCATGCGTAAATGTATTAGCATTATTCAAGGAATCGGTACAGTCCAGAACATTGTTGATTGATGAATCTAATTGACTCTGTTTCTTTCTTCTAGACTGTAATTTATATGTTGATGTATAATAAGTTGAATAGGAAAATTTTCTCTCTCCTAGTTAGGAAACCTTGTGTGCTTTCTTCTTGCATCCTTTTGCGATCTCTACGATAAGGGCATAACAAGAATAAACTGAGGTATTATATGGAGAGAATGGTATAAAATGTGAGCTACTGTTTAAATAGGTATACTTGTCAATAACATTGAAATGTGTTATGATGATAAAAGAATTAAGACAGTGAGCTTGTTGAATGTTTTAACTACCTTGAGAAATTGATAGAAACAATTTTGTAGGAGTTTTGCTGTCTTTAGATTGGTTGTATTCATTTGTTCTTAGTCTCTAACATATACGATGAATAGCCTGATTTATGTTTGGAATTTGAATAAATGATTTCATTTAAACAGGTTGTTTAATGGGAACAATTGGTGGATTGCAATTGTTTTAAGAATTAGTGCTTATCATGCTCAGTTCACCAAACTGACCCGTGTTGACAATTTTTACAGATGGTTACCATAAGTGGTAAAGACACACAGATCTGATGTGATGTTCAGATTGTTTAATTTGGTTTTATGATGAATTCTAATTTGATTCTCTAAATGTACTACTTGAAGAAAGATGTTCTTTTGCTATTGAGTATTGTATCCAATATGCTGAATGCATAAAATGTATTTGATTAGCTTAGAAATGAATGAAATGAGGTATTTGTTACTTATGTGTTTGCATTCGTATCTTGATGGATTGAACTTATTTGGTTCGAATGATTTTAAAGAGCATTGTTACTATTGTATACCTTGGAGACATTTGGGATTCTCTAAGTAAGCTTTGAAAAGATTATGTGACTGAATACTTGTGAATGTTTAGTAGATCTGTCATGTTCTATCTAAAGCTAAATTTGAAATTAGATCACTGTCTTTCGAGAAGATAAGGCTAAAATAAACCTCAACAGGAAGCTAAATGGGCTGAATAAATTATTACTTCCTAGTCTTGATCTAAGTCAAGACAACGTTTAATTGGATTTTTAACCACTATATCTCAATTCTAATAAGTAAGATATATTTCAGTTATGAGAACTTATATAAACCTAAAAGGGTATGGTTAGCAACCTTATGTGAAGATTTAGGGCTATTGCCCAGTTTCGTTGATTTAGATTACTATTTTTCGATGAACTCCTTGATGAGACCTCGATTCTTAATAAATTCTCTTTGCGTAATGGGTTTTATTGAGAAAGGAAATTCTAAGGTAAGGAACCCAGGGGTTGGGAAAAGACTACCCAAAAAGGAACGTTTTTAAGTATAACTTTATCTCAACGTAGGTAACACCTTAAAGTTAAGTAGATCTTTTTGAGGTGTTTTTGGAAGGTTGATGGCACAAGTCAACTGTAGGGTTGTACCTTCAAGAATATTAGGATCTTCTCGAAGATACAACAATGCAGGTGACTTATGGCGACACCCTTTGCATTGATCGTTAATATTTACACCTTAAACTCAAACAATTTTTACTCTGGGACTGGTTAGGAATGTGGTCATGTTATAAGGCTACCCCTAGAGACTCGGGGTATCTTGACACACTGGGTTAAACTAGGGTTGACCCAGTATGTCAGTGTATCCCTAATCCTCGGGAGCATCCCTATAACGTTGTCATATTATTAATCCGTTCCTGAGTGAATAACTTGGGGCAGGAGAGACTGACAGAAGTTAGTATAAGACATTCTACATAACATAGGAATGGGGTGAAGGACGTATTCCAGAATGACGAGTATGCCATCAAGGAATATGAGACATAAGCAGTATGTTTCAAATCTTTGGCCAAAGTATCGCAAGCTACTGATTGCGTTGTCCTATGTCACCTAGTCTAAGGGATGAGATGCCGATGAATAATGGTAATAATTATTCAGATAGGTTCCTTGGACATAGCATTATAAATCCCAGATTAGGGAAGAGAACTGCAAGAGTGATGTGTTAAAATAAAAACACCAACTCTTGATACTCATGAATAGATCGGTAGATTACTGAGTCATGGAATGAATATATCAGAGGTACTCCGAGTCATTACAGATGCATATGGTTATCTGTTATAAGAATGGTTGTTTTTTATTTGTGAGTTATAAATTATGTATTTAGAACTAGGAAGCATTTATCCAAAAAAAAATAAAAATTACTTGTTCTAATGTACTAAAATGGGGACGTTACAGTATCAGAGTTGGTTTCGGTAAACGTGCAGTCTTCATTTCTAAGTTGCTATTACTTCTGGTTTCTTCTCATTTCCTCGTGTGTAATTTTTTTTTTCGATTATCATTTTGGAATTATTGCTCACCTTGTATTGAGGTTTCAGAAGTTTCAAGTTAAGGTATTTGGTTGGTTTGCTTATTAGTTGAGTTTGTATTTGGATATTTCTAGATATTTATGGCTGTTGTTTCTGGGTTGTTTGTGTGTTTCTTGTTGGTTGTGTTCAGATTCAGTGCCTGTAGGGTAAAAGAAGAGCTCATTTTTTGGCATGGACTTGTGATTACTGGTTAGAATCATTATTTTTTCTTCACCAGTGTATACTCAGGCTATTCTGAGCTTTTTCCTCATCGATGTGGTTCATTGTTGTCTCGAAGTTATCTTTGCATGCATGTTTTGGTCATTTTCACTAGTTGTTTAAACTTTGTCTGGTCTCTCATGTTTTTGGGAGTGTACTCACATTTTTTCCTAGTCTCTCATGTTTTTGGGAGCCTACTCATGTTTTTGCTTGGTCTCTCACGTTTTTGGGAGCCTACTCACATTTTTTCCTGGTCTCTCACGTTTTTAGGAGCCTACTCACATTTTTGCGAGGTCTACTCATGTTTTTGCCAGCCTTACTGCATTCCCTAGCTTTAACATTCAACTTTCTGTGACTCAGACTTACGTTCTCTTCTCTACCTGGCCATTTTCTCTTCTACTCTGGTATTTCAAATCGAACTACATTTTCTCCTCTGTTCCAGGTGTTTTTGCACTGTTCCAAGTGTTATTTTTAGATTGTTCTAAGTTCCCCTCCTGTTCTGGCATTATTTGTGCCTGTTCCTATGTTTTCTCTACCACTAGCATCTTTTTGCAGTGGACAGTTACATTTTTTTTGCAGTGGATAGCTACAGTTTTTTTGTCAGGTAATATCTTTCTAAAAATACGTTTTTTTTATTCACCTTTAAAAAAAAATTGTTTGTATTCATTTTACCTTATCACTTTTCTTAAAAACGTTTTGTTTCATTACTTTTAAAAGTTATAAGCTAAAAACATTTATTTCTTTGGCATTATAAAATATGGTCTTTTGGCTTGTTGTATTTTTAACCTTCCGTCAAGTGTCGAAGACGAAGGATGAGGTCCGGGATTGGCAGGTGGCCAATCCTCCCTCGCAATACAAACAAACCCTATCTCAAATTATATGTCGTTTCCAACGGGCATACATATGACACCTTTTGCATGTGTTTAGGGAACTTTTTTAATCCTTTTGTAGGCTTATTGGCTTTTTCTCATCAGTTACGGGAATTGGTTTTTGCTATAACTTTTGACTCATTGATTGGTTTTGATCACTTCTTTAGTCAAAGTTGAATGTTTTTTCACACTCTAGATGATGGGATCATTATCTTTATAAACACACTATTTTTATAAAGTGCCACATTCTATGGGGGTGTCTTTGTATTGTTTAATTCAGCTCATTTTTTCTTGAGCTTTATTCTATTCCTTTTTTTCATGGACTTGTGAGCGCTTCCGCCATAGTCTTATGAAAGAGGGATTCTTTTGTGAGACATGAGACACTATTTATCACAAATCTCTTTCTTCCCCCTCTTGCTTCTCTCTTTCTTTGCTTTCTTGCAGTGTCGATCTGTTGCGCCCTACAAAGCTTGATTGTTTTCTCCACCATTATGTGTTATTACGCTAATTACAAGGTGAGTGACAAACTGGTTCTTGAAACATAGTTGCATCTGGTTGTAATCAACGCACTAAATTATAAAGTTCCAAACTCACGGGGGTGTAATTATTTTCTATGGTGGTTATTTCTTTTCTCTCTTCTTCCTTCTGCATTCCTTGGTTCCATCTCTTCATTATGGATATCCCTAAAGTACCAGTGCTCACACCTTTTAATTTCTTTGAATGGAAATATAAAATCATATTGGTTTTGTGAAGTAAAGGGTTATACCGACTTACCATGGGGTTAGAGAACGAACCTACTGATGAACCCAAAAAATCTAAATGGTTTAACCATTATGATGAAGCCTTAGGTCTTATCTATATGTCTGTCTCTCCCGACTTGCTCTTCCACATCAAAACTTCCTCAACACCTGATCAAGAGTGGAAAACCCTCGATGATATGTTTGGGAAGAAAGATGACATGATAGCGCATGAGTTGGAGAATGAACTGCTAGGGTTAAATCCTAGTGACTTTGAAAAACTACAAGCCTTCTTCTCAAAGTTTTTCCACACTAGAATGCTTCTAAAGGAATGTAAAGTGGATAAGAAAGACTCTCAATTGATCTTATCGATTATTTCTAAGTTAGGTCTTGAATACTCTGTTTTCATTTCAAATTTTCACACCATGAAAGCCACCTTAGGTAGTACTTTGACTATGACCTCCTTTGATAGTTTTTCATCCCAACTCATTCGAGAACATGACAAACTCATTCAAATGGGGACTCTAAAATCCAATTCACATGCCCTTGTGGAGAATAAGAGCAATAAAAATGAAAAGAAGAAAGAAACTAAGGACCAACCTAAGAAAGAAACCAAGACCAACCAACCCCTAGTTAAGCCCATCACTCATACTTCGACTTCTAAGCCTAAAGCAAAGAAGGAAAAATATAAATGCTCCTATTGTAAGAATTCTGGCCATGGTGAGCAGCATTGTTTTTGGAAACAAATTGATCACTTAACTCATTTACTTGAGAAGAATAAAATAAGTGTTCCTGAATCTGTTAAACAAAATGCTCAGAAGGGTGAGTCTTCTAATGCAAAGGAGACTGAAAATGAAAAGAAGAAAGGTAAGGCCCTCATAGCTAGATCAGCTCCATCATCAACTTGGATTATCAATTCCGGTGCCTTGCACCACATGGATTCTTTAGAGGTTGAATTCTCTAGCATTAAACCATGTGGCATGTCCCAAATCACATTGGGTGATGATACTCATGTGTCAGTTTATGGTAGTGGATCGGTGGAGATAGAAGGTGGAACATTTAACCAAGTGTTGAGTATTCCCAATCTCTCTACCAATCTCCTATTGGTTTACCAAATCACCCACCTTGGTAAAGGAATGCGAGTGGAATTTGGTCCTAACTCGGTGATTATTCATGAGCTTAACTCTAACTACACTGTGGCTAAGGGAAAGGCAGATCACCATTCACGGTTGTATACCTTTTCCCACTTCTCTTCTGATTCGACGCCAAATGCCTTGCTCATTCATGTAAATGAGGTTAGTAAGTCATGGCATGAGTGTTTTAGGCATCTAAATTATCGTTACCTTGAACAATTGAGCCAAAATGAAATCGTCAATGGGCTACCCCAAGTTAAGTTTTATAAGGGTCTTTATGAGGGTTGTACCCTTGGAAAGCATCTTGAAAAAAGCTTTGACAAGGGAAAATCCTGGAGAGCTACTTGTCCCTTGGATTTTGCTCATAGTGACATTTCTGGCCCTTTTCCATCTCCTTCTTTTACTAGAGCTCTATATATACTAACCTTCATTGATGAATTTTCACGTTATACTTAGGTATATTTTCTTAAGCTTAAGTCTGAAGTTTTTGAGAATTTTCAAAACTTTAAGGCTCTTGCTAAGAAACAAGCAGAATGGTCTATCAAGGTTCTTCAAACCGACAATGGAGGTGAGTATGTGAGAAAAAAGTTTGAGGATTTTTGCACTTCTGAGGGGATTACTTTGCAGCGTACAGTTTCTTACAACCCTTCCCAAAATGGAGTTGCAGAAAGAAAGAATAGAACTTTAAAGGAGATGGCTACTTGTATGGTTCACTCAAAATCTCTTCCTCGATAGTATTGGGCTGAAGCAGTGAATTGTACTTTTTTTATTCAGAACCATGTTCCACACAAGGCAATAAGAGGGATGACACCCTTTGAAGCTTGGTTTGGACACAAGCCTGATGTTAAGCACTTTCGAGTCTTCGGATCCAAGGCTATGACTCAAATTCCCAAAAATGAATGCAAGGCATTAGATCTACAATCCAAACCTTGTATCTTTGTTGGGTATTCTGATGGCGTGAAGGGATATCAATTTTTAAACCCTACCACTCGTGAGCTTTATATTGAGAGGAGTGTGAAGTTTGATGAGTCATCCTTGACTTCAACTTCTACTGAGGTCCTTTTTCCCACTGATTCAGATTCTGACTCTTCAGATGATGATATTGTTGAGCGAGTTCCACCTCTCCCTGCTCCTCCTAATCCTCAAACTTCTGAGTCTTCTGATTCTAACAGTAGTGATGATGAGGACTATGTCCCTTATCACTCAAGTGAAGAATCTTCCAACTCTGAGCTTGAGCCTTCGGGACATCTTTGGGCCAGGAAAACTTTACAGAGTGTTGGAGATTCAGTTGGAGATCCTTTGGATGAGAGACGTACTCGCTCAGACTTCACTGGACCTCACTCCTTCTTCACCTCTACTTCTAATCCACCATATTTCCAGGAAGCTTCTGGGATTCTTGAGTGGGATTCTACCATGGATGAGGATTATTCCTCACTCATAAAGAATGACACTTGGGATATTACCCTTCTTCCGAAAGGAAGAAAAATTGTTTGGTGTAGGTGGGTATATCGAACAAAGTATGGAGCTAATGGAGAAGTCGAGAAGTATAAAGTGCAACTTGTAGCTAAGGGTTTCTCCCAGGTAGCTGGGGTTGATTACTCAGAAACATTTTCTTCGGTTGTGAAGATGACTTCCATTCGATTGACCCTTGCCATCACTACCGCTAATAGATGGGAAGTCCACCAGATGGATGTTAAGAGTGCCTTCCTTCATGGGGACCTAGAGGAGGATATCTATATGGAACAACCTCCTAGTTATGTCCATGATCCATCTCTCGTTTGTAAATTAAAGAAGTTTCTCTACGGCCTTAAACAAGCCCCTCGGGCTTGGTATGCCAAGATGGAATCCTTTTTACTTGCATCAGGTTTCACTTGGTGTCACTCTGACCCAAATGTGTATATTCTACGACAGGATGACTCCATGCTTATTCTTGTTCTCTATGTTGATGACTTGTTGATCACAGGTAGCTCTTCCTCTATCATTGATTCTATGAAGATCTCCTTGGCCAACAAGTTTTCCATGTCTTAGGATTGCTTCATTACTTTCTTGGGATCCAGATTTCACAATCTGACTTAGGAATTATGATATCGTAGCCTAAGTACTCTCTTGATTTTCTTGCTCAGTTTCACATGTCTGACTGCAAGTCCTCACATACTCCTTTTCTTTTTGGGATTAAGTTGGTTTCTGATTGATCTTCCCCCTTGGTTGATGGTACCCTTTATCGACAGTTGGTGGGAAGCTTGATCTACCTTACTCACACTTGGCCATATCTATCATAAGCCACTGGGATTGTGTCCAGATTTATGCAGGAGCCTCATGAGATGCACTTAAAAGTAGCAAAGGGGATCCTTCACTATGTTTGTGGCACTCACATAGATGGTATTCATTACTTAGGAGGGACTGAGATTGATTTGGTTGGATTTACAGACTCAAATTGGGCCGATGATCAAGATCATTGGAAGTCTACCTAAGGCTATAGTTTCACTCTTGGTTCAGGTCCTATCAATTGGTCTAGTAAGAAGAAGAATGCCATTGCCATATCATCGATAGAAGTAGAATACATAGGAGCCATTAACGCTGCCATAGAATTTGTTTCGTTATAGGGTATCATGAAAGAGTTTGGCATCCAATTTCGGTGGCCTACCATTATCTACTGTGACAACATGAACACTATCTCAATTTTTAGAAATCCAGTTCAGCATCAGTGGATGAAGCTCATTGAGATTCATATGCATTTCATATGGGAGCTGATACATGAAAACATCATCAACATACAGTACGTTCAGACATTTGATCAGGTTGTAGACATTTCACCAAGCCCTTCACTGAGATGAAGTTTCTTCACTTGCGGTCTTTTCTTGGGGTGAGGTCTGCTACAACTACCCATCTTCTTTGGGCTATATAGTCCTCCTTCTTCTCCTCTTCTTCTTTATGGAAAGATGTTGTTTGTACATGGGCACCTTATCACGCCTTTAGTTGTTGGGGCCCATTGACACATCTTTCTTAGTTGTCTAGGGGGTCTTCTTTTCTATTCTAGCTTACCTTGACCTCTTCCTCAGCTTCGATGAAGGGGGGGTGTTGGTGTGTGTGACTATCCAGTCATCTTCCACATCACCTAGGTGAGTCATCTCACCTTGCAAGAGTCATAGGTCTTAGGAAGTCAAATGAAAAGTGTTAGATTCTATCATAGAATATGACATTGTCATTTGTGTCAATGCATCATAGGAGTTACATTCCTTATTTGGAATTGTAACTCCTCTTCTAGTGGCATCATATGCGTCAGTCAATGTCATATGTGTCAGTGGCATCATTGAGTTTCTTTCCATGTTTAGGCATGGGGGTTACAAAACACCCCTATTTGTATGTCCTTTTTTCGATTTATGAGTATGAGTAGATCCATTCTTCTTACTTGCAATCTTCTTTCCATTGATTTGAATCTTACGTATTGCGTTGGATTGACGTTACCATTGGAGTGTAACTTCATTGTGGTGCATTGATTTTTGATCTCAGTTCTCATGAATCCCTCTTTCACTTACCTCATCGTACTACCATCATCATGGTGGCATGTCTGGCCACTGCACCAGTGGCCTGTCCAATCCCTCTCCAGCCTTTGTCATCCCCAACTCGCTACCCATGACTCCAACCAATCAAATCACACACATGCATCCCATGGACCTACCTCTCAACAACCAATCACCCACCATTTGGCTCACCAACTCAACTCTCCATTCCAATCAAACACTTTTCCCTTTTCTCTCTCTCTCTTATGTTGTTTTCTTAATTCGCTAGATGACAAATGAATAACAAAAAATGTGGATTTTTGTTTTTATAATAAACCCGACTTAACTGACACTAGTTTTACCTTCACCGACATCGCTCTTGTGCCCTACCTTACCATGGACAGTTAGACTAAACCTGCATCGGTTACTTTTGACCAGCATCAGTCACATACTTTTCCACATTGCACTAAATTTTACCCTATTACCCTACCCATCACTCATTTATTTTCCACACCTAGTCTTCACCCTAACCATTCCCTCACCATCTTACCCTCATCATTTACTGCCTAACCTTTTCCTCCTTTGGGGACTCGTTATTTTACCCATACCTCAGCCCTACTCACATTGTCACCTAGATTCTTAGACTTAGGACATCGCTAGTGACCTTTGACCTCAGATGTTTGTTATACCTTACGATATTATTACCTGTGTTGATTGACATAATGACCTTACCTTACCTCTTTTCATGATCATTTATCCTAACCCTACCTTTGGTGTACTAGAACACAACTAAACGTTCCTGCACCTGACTTGCATTGTGCTTCCTGACCTTATCCTATACCTTGGATACTGGAATCACCTCAACCTTGTTTGGATAAACATATCAACCTTAGACAATGTAGAGTTTTCCTACTCTTCAACCTGGTAGCGTGCTACAATTTATATGTGTGTGTGTGTGTGTTTGACTGTTACTACCTTTGACCCTGACCTATTACCTAGATTACCTAAGTAGACCTTGCTCCTTTTTCCCTTGTTACCCACCTTCCTTTTTATCACATTTACCTTTTATCAAACCACTCACTGATTCTACCTTCTGCCTCGTTAGTTCTTGGTTTGAGGGGGATCACCTCCACCCACACATGGGGCAACCACATCTTATTTTTGTCAGCATCACTTACCAATACAAGCTACGTAACAAAAAGGGGAAAAATATAGACACCAAAATTAGGTCACATCCCCCTTTGGTTCCTCGACAAATAAACACTTTCATCACATTCACCTAGCCATGGCCCCCTTTACCCCACTATAATATTAATTTAATTATTTAAATTAAATTAATTCATTATCCTCACCATATTTATTATTTAAATCTCCTAATTTGGATAATGCCCACATACCCACCTCACCTAGACACCTCATCAAACCACCTCACCCTAAGACGTATTCTTAGTAAGTTTCCATAACTAACTAAGACTTACCCAAACCCTAAAAATAAATGCCTACATTCTGCTTCACACAAAATTTTGTTCTGGAATAGAGTTGCTTCTATCCTTTCATTCTCTTGAGAAACAGATAAGGGTTAGGGCTAGGAGGAATACCTGTTAAGTGTTAGGAAGGTGTGCGCGTAACGTAGAGAGATCAGATTGATTGTGAAGAGCTCCTTTTTGTCTGGGAAGGACTACCTGTAAATAAGAATGCAAGACCACCAGATTTTAGTTAGACAATAAATGAGGGAACTGCCTTAGGCCCAAGAAATATTAGACTTCCTTTCGAAGGTGGTCAGTTCCCTTTTAATACAAATTGATGCAAATGATAATAAAGAAGCTATTGTAAACTCATGATTTAGGTATCTCATTACAAAACAATAGAGAATAAACTACCAATAATAAAACATCATGTTGTTTGTTTGGTCACTGGTTATTGACATGTTCAGATCAAGTTATAGGGATAGACCAGACTGAATCTGAGGTTTTTTTGAGGTGAATAGGTAAAAGGTTGGTTTTGGTATAAGTGACAATGACAGATGGCAGTCACAAGATAACCGATCGCAGTTAGCAGAACCGGTACTGGTAGAGAATAACCGAGATCAGCAGGGGCCGTGATTTAGGGATTTTTTATGTAGGTTGGTTTAAGGTGGTTATGAGGTTTGGAAGGTTGGTAGATGGTTGAGGGGAGTAGTAGGGTGATAGAGCAGATTCAGAGAGTGAGATATCTATCTTCTTGGCAATATGAGGATGGATGAATGAAGGGTAGGTGCTGGGTGCTGTCGGGTATTAGATTCAGGGGTGAGCTTATAATTACTATCAATCAAAAGTTCATGAAATGGAGCCTAGAAGCACATAAGATACTGCTTACTTCTTTCTGACGAGGATACATGTCTGAGGAATGTGGTGACAAAGGCAAGGCTCAGGTGGGATGATTCGAATCTTGAAAGGGAGATGATGAAGCTATCCTTTGACTCTCCCAATGCTTGGATGAGTGTGACAGTGATCTCATTGATCAATTACAGTCTTGGGCTTAATGCTCTTATTTTGCAAATGAATTTCGGATCTTCCAAATGAATTTCCTCCACAAACGGATTCCCGATCTTGCCAATGAATTTCCTCCTCCAGTGGATTCCCGCCCTTGCAAATGAATTTTGTCCCCCTTCTTTTGGTTGAGGGAGAGCATTTACAGGGGACTGATGGCAGTTACATAACCGATGGTGGTCGAATAGGGACCATTTTCAGTCACGTGAACGTGGCTATTTTTAGTAAAATATCCAACTTTCCCTCCTTTTCTCCTGAGGGGTCAGTTATGGGCTTGGTCAAGTCATTATTAGATTCGTGTTAGTGCGGGTGAGGGGTGGTGAGTCATGGGTGTGGGTATGGACCAAATCATAGGTCTTAATTAGGTTAGTTTAGGGTTAGGGCTAGGTCATAGTGAGGTGGCAAGGTGAGGTGGCAGGTTTGGAGATATGGATTTATTAATTATAAAGTAATTAATAAATAGTTAAGTGTGTAAGGTTTAGGTGGTGAGGTAGGGTTATGTTGTAGGACGAGATACGGGGTATAGGGAGTCGTAAGATCCAAATTTGGTGTCTACATTTTCCCCTTGTTGTCATGTAGCTTGTCTTGTAAAGCTGCACTGAAAATAATAAGAAGTGGTTGCCTCAGTTAAGGGTATAGGTAATCCCCCTCAAATCTATCACAGATTGAGGCGACGTGAAATCAGGGATAGGGTTGATAACGGGTGAATGATGATGAGATGATGATAAGAAGGTGGTGTAAGTTCAAGGAAGCAGACGCACGTTGAAATGCAGTAGTGCAACCAAGGTACATGATTTGAAGAGAAAACAAGCAATTCATAGGCAAAGGTCGATAGTTTATCCAAACAAGGTTGATATAATCCTGGTATCCAAGGCATAGGAAGTAGCTCCAAGGGATATAACGGGTAAGGTACCGGAATGTTTAGCATGTTCGGCAGTACCAAATGGTTGGTTTGGTTGAGATAAACGTCACGGTCTCGGTTTAGGAAAAGTTGGTCGGCTGATCAGTTCAAGTATCTTAGTCATGCTAAAACACGAACAGGTGAGTTCGATTGAACAAACGGCTACATGGTGGGTGGATAGAATCGTAATTTGTGGGCTTCGGTCGAGGTACTTAATTAGTGTGGCCATGGGTCAGGTTGATTGGTTGGTTTCGGCTTTGGGTTCGGCCAATTGGTTTGTTGCATCCTTGGGTCGAGCCGATTGATCAGTGGCGGCCTTGGGTCAGGTTGATTGATTGGTGGTGGCCTTGGGTCGGGCCGATTGATTGGTGGTAGCCTTGGGTTGGGCTGATTGATTGGTGGTGACCTAAGGTCGGGCCAGTTGGTTGGTTGCGTCCTTGGGTCGGGCCGATTAGGTTGGTGGTGGCCTTGGGTCGGGCCAATTGATTGGTTGTAGCCTTGGGTCGGACCAATTGATTGGTGGCGGCCATGGGTCAGGCCGATTGATTGGTGGCAGCCTTGGGTTGGGCTGATTGATTGGTGGTGGCCTTGGGTCAGGTCGATTGATTGGTTGCGGCCTTGGGTTGAGCCGATTGGTTGGTTACGACCTTGGGTCGGGCCGATTGGATTGTTGCGGCCTTGAGTTGGGCCAATGAATTCACAATAAGGCTATTTAGCAAAGGCCGGGGGTAGGTGATGTGCTGAAAAATAGAGTTTGGTGGAGAAGATCCGGAGTTAGGGTAAACTAGGCAGGTAACCGATATCGGGTACTTATGACCGGTATCGGTAAGAAGACTGATATCGGTTTTCTAGGGAGCGCCATAACCGATATCGGTTAGAGGTCAAAACCTATAAAAATAAAAAATACGGCGTGTCATTTTCACATTTGTGAATTTGAGTGCCCACTTGTTTCTTGTCTAAGTTTTGAATTGATTGGGTTGGGTATTTGGGCTAAGTTGGCACTAGTTGAGTGGGGGAGTGAGTTATTGGTAGGCCCCAGAGATCAGGAGGCAAAGTTTGATTGGTTGAGGACCCTGCTGAGGTAATTTGGAGCTATGAAACAACCTGGAGGAGTAGGAGGTGCAGGACCACCCCCACCTATCCCACTACGACGACGTGTAGTCGTACCGGTAGGCTCTAAATCCCTCTTTGTCTGAAGTTGATAAATTTAGCCAGGATGTGGATTTTGGGGTAGGAATCCAAAATTTGAGAAAATAATGAGTAAATGAAGGTAAATCATAAAATGGAGTGGGTAGATATGTTAGGTAAGTCAAAATGGTAGGGTGGGTAAGTTTTTAGGCAGTTATTGTGGGTAGATGGATAGAAATAGGAAGAAAGGGGATTTGGGGACCATTTTCGTTCCGGCCCCAAAATTCCACAGTAACCAATGTCGGTCACTAAGCGACTGGCATCGCTCACCATGCATGTTGTATAGATGTGTAGGTTCAGAGACCGGCGTTGGTCATGTGTCAACCGATGGTGGTCGTGGGTGACCGGTACTGGTCACCATGGGTAGGAGGTAAGGTTGTGGAAGTATTTATGTTGATTTGTTATAGGCAGGTGGTGTATGAGTGGGGTAGGTGGTAGGTTATGGGATAGGTAAAGGGGATATTGTAGGTGTTTGTTTGGTGGGGTTAGTGATATTTGGGTTATTGGGTAGTTGTTTTGTAAAGGGTAGGCCTGATGGAGAGTTGTTTTTGCAGGCACGCTAGCAGCTGACGATGCAAGATCGGATGCCTCCTCTACTGGGGTGGATGCGTCCACATGTGACTGCAACACAGTGGATAGTCATGTAGGAGGTTAGACTTGGTGGAGTCCAGAGGTATAGGGCTTTAGATAGGGACCATAGCCTGATGGTTGCCCTCATCGAGAGATGGGATCCGGCAACCAATGTCTTCCATCTCCCGACTGGAGAGATGACAGTTACACTAGAGGATGTGTATCGCATCCTGAGACTACCGATCATAGGTGAGGTAGTGTTCTAGGTGGATGCTACTACAGTGATGGATAGCATCCTATAGGTATTTGGAGATGCAGTCCCATTGATTACGTACCATAGTGCAAGCATCTGCTATGGCGATATGTATCGTGCACATCGACAGGAGACACGGCTTGTCGTGTTGACGATGATTGGTATCACCTGCTTCACCCTCCTAGACTTAGAGGGAGGCCACTTCCCATAGGCTCTGTTGGGAGTATTACATTAGATGGTGGAGGAGCATACCTGTTATGCATGGGCACCGGTGTATTTGGCGCAGCTATACAGAGAGCTCTGGGGCTATCGCCATATGAGGTGATTCGGGATATGCTCGAAATTCTTGCTACACTGCTGGGCCTACGAGCATATCGTGTGTTTACGACCAGTAGGGTGGCCCTAGTAGCCAGGGCCACAGGTAGTGTATAGGTATGGGTTTCAGAGGTGGTTAGGGGTCGTGGGCTAGCCACGAGTAGTTATTGAAGGGTGAGATGTTACGTATTACAGGCATATGTTAGAGGTCTTGACCATACTAGATATTATATGGAGGCCATACAGAGGCCATCAGCCCCAAGGAGGAGCCCGAGAATAGCTATGATGGATCTAGTATATCTTCTGGATAGCTGGACGGAGACTCAAGGAGCATGAGTGGATTCCCCTAGAGAGGGTACGTCGACAGTTGGGCCTAGGACAAGATGAGCCACATCCTTTCCCACAATATCAGAGGGAGGATGTAGAGGCACCACTGCCTCTACCGCAGCCATTGGACCCAGTCTAGGTTACGGAGAGACCGACTGATGATACAGTGGATGATGCTAGTGTTACAGGTGTATTTTTGGTCTGGTGGGCAGGGCAGAAGGCAGCCATGAGAGCACAGTCTGCACAGCCAAATTTGGCAGCTGTTATAGCGGAGAGGGATCGTCTCTTGGGCCATGTGCGGTTATTACAGGGGCAGCTTGTTGCTGCACAGGCACAGATTGGGGCACTACAGGGGAAGTTGGCCCAAGCACAGGTACAGGCACAGCCTCAGGTACCGGCACAGGTACAGCCTTAGGCACAGGCACTAGCATAGCCTTAGGCATAGGCACAAGTACAACCTCAGGCACAGGCACAAGTGCAGGTACAGGGCGTACAGGTAGGGCAGGGTGTACAGGTAGGGCATGGCCCACTGATATTAGGATTTGGGGGAGTAGCCCATCCAACCCTGGTGGAACAGGCCCGCTACATGGAGGTGAGAGCGGAGGCCCAATATTATCAGGACGTACTGGATGGTACCGGGGCCAACTATCAGCCATATACAGCTCACAGAGCTGAGACATCTAAGAGTCACAGGTCACAGGGGGCCGCAGCCACAGCCAGTTGGTCAATGACGGGTAGGAGGTGAGATCCGGCACAAGGGCCAGCTGAGAGATGAGCCGAGGGAGGGGGAGAGAGCTGAGTCACCCTAGGAGTAGAGTTTGATTTTATTGATTTGAGAGTGGATTTTTTGATAGAGACATCGGTCTGCGAACCGAGTGTGTATATAGAGGCCTGCGTGCCCTCATAGGATTGATGTATTCATGTTTGTTATATATACCGGCCTGCGAGCCGAGTACATGTTGTATAGTTGATACCGGCCTGTGAGTCGAGTATTATTTTGACATGAGAGGCTGGCCTGCGAGCTGAGTCAAGATTTTGACAGAGACAGTGACCTGCATGCCGAATTTGTATTTTTTGTTTGTATGATAGAGGCCCCATGCTAGGCAATTTGTATATTGTAACATTGTTTATATATATAGATGATGAGGTTGATCCATATGGTGTGTGTAATTGTGGATTTGGTGCATATATTATAATGCTTTATGTTTTGTGTTGATGGTATTGGAATGTTTGTGATGTATATATAAATGATGTTGATGATGTGTTAATGATATGCATATGTTTTGAAATATTGATGTTGAGTATGATGATGGATGTTGATAGTGATGTCATTATGTAGGGAAAAGAGGCGGGTGCCGCCAAATTTTTTGCAAAAAAAAAAGAGAAGGCCTGGATATAATCAAAATAGGTATAGGTTGACCGATATCGGTTAGATAACCGATGTCGGTCACTATTACCGATATCGGTTACATAACCAACTGACATCGGTTATGTTAAAACAAGCTTTTCTAAAAATAGGAGAGCTAGGGAGGTAATTTCAGATTCATATTTTTACGGCCATGCAACATGTTAAATACGAGGATGCGAGACTGTTGTCGTCCATACAGGGTAGTTGCATGGGAGAATTGAGTGATAAGGAGGAAAGAGATAGATAATGTGATCGTGAGCTTAGAGTAAGAAGGCGTAAAGGTAAGTAATAGTGAAGAGGGTGGTGAACATGGCTGAATAAGGAGAAGCATCTAATGGGTAGAGGGGAGAGGGAAGACAGGTTCCACCTTAAACTGCTTCATCCCAGGAGGGATATATGATTTTTGGTTGGAATTAAATTTTTGCATGCATGTGAATAGGATGTGGGAAGGTAAGAGATGAAAAAGAAAGGTGATAGGCAAAAGGTTTGGGAGGGGGTGAGTGTTGTAGGGTAGGTAATCAGGTGTTGGAGATATGTGCGTAGGTACAGAGAGGGGAAAACTTGCGCAGAAGTTATCATAGGTGTTTTTTTTTTTTGAGTGGGGTGGTTGAAATTGACAGTGACCGATGTCGTTTAGGAGTAACTATAACTAATATCGGTTACTGTGTAAAGTTGGGGATTGCAAAAGACACACGTGGGAAGTTATTTGTTGATTTGTTGTTTGTTAGTTTAATGTGTGCAGGCACAGGCAGGATTGAGGATGAATGATAGGGTGCCACCTTTGTTGCCACGGGTCTGAGCGGATGTAACGCCAGCTGAGTGGGCATTAATAAACCGTGTGGGGTTAAGCAGAATCTTCTATTATTCACAAATCGCATGCAATCATGCTATGTTGCGGGCGCTGATTGAGAGATGGAATCCTGGAAAAGAATACCTTTTATTTGCCAACAGGGGAGATGACAGTGACATTAGAAGATGTGTTCCGAATTTTGAGACTCCTAATTATAGGAAGACCAGTATATCAAGCAGGGCCTAACACGGTGCAACGGGCAGCGATGACGGCAGTATTTGGTCCAGTCGCACGAGATTTGACAAAGCGAGGTTTGACATTTACTTATGGTATAATGTTTACGGCACACCTTGAGGCAACAAGGTTGGCAGTGGTATTAATGATAGCGGTGGGGTATTATGCATTACCTAGAGCGGACAGGGGAAGTTTTCCCAAATCATGGATGTGTATGATTCGTGAGATGATAGAAGGTAGCGTTACTTTTACATGGGCACCTGCATATCTTGCGGAGCTATACAGGGGTTTATGGGCATGCAGGTGAAATCACATGACTACACTGGATTGTGCATACTTATTACATTGTTGGGCCTATGAGCACATTGTGTGTGTGTGACCAATAGGCCAACCAATCCAGGGAGGAGAGACAGGAGTGCAGAGGTTGGGATTCAGACGATGGGTCCAGACAGAGCAAGAGGCAAGAGCCGAGACCGTGATAGATGACGCCAAGTATTATAGGCAGATGTGGGAGATGGTGATGATTGCGGATATCTGTTGGAGGCCTTACGGAAACTACATGGTGATGGCGGACATAGCTGAGGATTTAAGGGGTGTAGAGCGATTGAGGTGGATCGCAGGACATAGGCCAGGTGATTACGAGAGGATTCCTCTAGATCGCGTGCGGCAACAATTTGTATTTGTTAAGGATATACCCATGTCTTATAGACCATACAGGAGGATCGATGCCAAGGATCCCTTCTCACCTCCATGGACTACTCTTCAAGAAGGACCGGAAGAGATAACAGCCGATCGCAGGGTAATGGATGCAGGAGTGATAGAGTCTTATAGATTATGGTGGGCAGTAGAGCTGCGAAGTACACACGAGAGGGCCGATCATCCCGACATAGTTATGATTACAGTGGAGAGAGACCACCTGCAGGGTTTAGTTCATCAGCTTCAAACACAGGTGAACGAGACCATGGGATTTTTAGAGGGTACGTAGTCTCAAGTGGAGAGACTAGAGGCAAGAGTCCTCCACGTGAGAGGGCAGATTCATATGTTACAGGAGAGATTGGTGGATCAGTGGGATGAACCAATAGTAGTGGTACCTTTGAGTATGGAGAGGCCAGGTGAGTGGCGTCGATGTTCACCTTCACTACCTGGGTCAGGATGAGGTGCGGGAGTATGAGTGAGTTTCATACATAGGGGTAGAAGAATAAATAAGGATGCCGACCTGCGCGTCGATGATAGAGAAGATGTATTTGTTTAACGTCTAAAAACTGAATATGTATGTTGATTTTGAGTTTATGATAATAATAAGAAATGTTTGTGTTTTGAATGTTTGGATTGATAAAGGACCAAGGTGGGTGTTATCAATATAAATATGTGAAAACATTTATATTTTTAAGAAAAACACAACACATGATAGGTTATGGTAGGTGATGGTCAAGCTAACCTTGGGAGACCCCATGTCTCCTAAGTGCTACCTACATAGCCCATTGCACAAAGGAAGGAGGGGCCTCAGACCGATGTAGTTCTCATTTAGGACCAGGGAGAGGTGAATTCAGGAAATTTGGTTGTGGTTAGGCAATTTGTTGGTTGGTAAAAATTTTGATATTGGTAGGGTAAGGTTGTTGGCGTTGGTAAGGTATAGGTGAAGCGAAGGTCAGCTTACCCAAGCATTAGGGAACCGTGTCTTGATTAAGGTCAACACATAATCATAGATTTGGGTAAAAGAGGAAAAAATGTCCCATAGTTGGAAAGAGCTAAACAAACCACGTATTATCATAGGATGAGCTTGAATCTCTAGGTAACTTGCATATGCAAGAAGTCAATGGGTGGAAAGAGTTGTATAATCATGATATATCGGCTATACATCACATCCCTTGAGTTGTTTTTAAAAATGGTGGGGTGAGGTGGATGGTATGGCTAGGGCGTAGAGGACTTGTTATAAGGTGATTATTCTGATCAAAGAGAACCAAACCTAAATAGACAAGTCCATGACTCAAAAGTGCTTTTGAATAGTACTTTTATTTTATTTTATTTTATTTTATTTTTTTTATTTTTTTTGGGATATAGATTGATCGATGTGGGAATTCTATATGGGATATGCATTTTGTTGTTTCTTGAGGTCTCCATGAAGCTGATCAAGGTGAAAATCTTCTGATAGAGGCTGACTTTGTATAGCTGTCCTTCAAGGGAGCAGTCTACTTATAGTAGCATGATGCGGCTTTGCACATAGCTATCCTTCGAGGGAGCAATCTAGTTTATAATAGCAGATGTGGCTTTGCACATAGATGTCCTTCGAGGGAGCAGTCTAGTTTAGATCTTGGAGGTCTAGATGTCCATTTGGCATGAAGTATCTAGTTTTTCAGGAAGTTTGACTCAAGAATATCCCAGAATCGTATAATTGAGAACTTGTTATTTTGATACTTTTAAGTCATGGCCCAGACTAAAAAAGGGAAGGCATATTTAAGAGGAGGTGATGATCAAACCCTGTGGGCTTGATTCTATTTTGAGATGCATGAAACAAGGTGTATGAGGTGGTAAATGAGCTCAAGGGATGAGCGCAAGGTAGCTAAGAAGTGATGTAACACTAAATTCAACAGTAGAATGGTCAAAGATGCAAGGCATTAAGGGGTTCAGGATCAGCTTTACCATTAAACGAAGCTAAATGATAAGTACCTGATCCATAGGTGTGAGTGATAATGTAAGGCCCAATCCAATTAGGAGCAAATTTTCCACGTTTGCTCTTTTCTAGTTTGATTACATGTTGATTTTCTTTGAGGACAAGATCACCAATCTTAAAGGTATGCTCATGAACTCATTTATCATAAGCACGCTTAATGCACTTTTGATAAATTTGAAGGTGGTCAAGAGCTGTAAGACGACGCTCGTCAAGAAGTTCTAATTGGGCTAACCGCTCTTGGTGGAAGTCATCATTGGTGAGAATATCCTGAAGAGATATTCTGAGAGAAGGGATTTGTATTTCGAGAGGCAAGACAGCCTCGGTACCATACGCCAGAGAGAATGGTGTGGCATTAGTGGATGTATGAATGCTGGTATGATAAGCCCGAAGGGCAAAGGGGACGTGATCATGCCAGTTTTTCCCAGAATTGTTAACGACTTTCATGAGAATTTTGGTTAAGGTCTTGTTAGAATATTTGGCTTGTCCATTTTCTTGTGGATAGTAGGGTGACAAGAAGCTAAGTTTGATACCAAAGTTTTCACAAAGGTCTTGTAACAACTTATTTTTGAAAGATTTTCCATTATCTGTTATCAGGTGATGAGGAACACCAAAATGACAAAAAATGTGATGATTGATGAACTCAACGATTTTCTCCTTTTTGGTTGAAATGAGTGGAACGGCCTCCACCCATTTAGTGTAATATTCAGTTGCCGTGATGATCCAATGGTGATGCTACGAAGAAGGTGGGTGGATCTCGCCAATAAGGTATAAACCCCATTGTGAGAAAGGCCAAAGATCTTGTGCGACCTGTAACGGGTGGCTAGGAGTATGTTGAAGGTTGGCATGTTGTTGACACATAACACAACGCTTAACATATTCGCAACAGTCTTTATTGAGAGTAGGCCAATAATATCCTAGGTGAAGGATCCACTTGGCCATGGCAAGGCCACTAAAGTGCCCAACACAAAGTCCGTCATGGATTTGTTGGGTGGTGTGAGCGACTTCAGCGCCGGTTAGACAACGAAGGATTATACCATCAAATCCATGTTTATAGAGGAGTCCCCCCATGATGAAATAATGAGCAAAACTTTTAAGAAAATAATGTTTTCCATTACTAGTAAGGTCAGGTGGTAGAACAGAGGTTGTAAGGTAGTCGTGAAATTGGTGATACCAAGTATCCTGTGAATCAGCAGATACATTATTTACCATACAAACATCTGGAACTAAGTAAGATGGGGCAAAGAGTTGTTGGACCAAGAAAAATATGTCCGAGTCAGTTGGTGAGGCTGGAATTTGCGAGGCCAAGCAAGCCATGTTATCTACAAATTTATTAGTTGAGCGGGGAATGGTTTGGATAGAATAATGAGAAAATAAGGTCAAAAGTGAATCCACGTAATGTTTTTACTTTTGAAGTTCCTTATTTTTACATTGGTAGATGCCAGTAACTTGATTTACTACCAATTGAGAGTAACTAAAAATATTAAGAGACTTCACACCTAAGTGTAACGCCACGTGGAGACCCAAAACAAGGGCCTCGTATTCTGTTGTATTGTTAGTGCAGGGGAAATTGAGCCTGACTGAAATAGGCATAGGTTCACCTTCAAGAGGAATGAGAAAAATGCCTTCCCCTCCACCACGCTGGCATTTAGATCCATCGAAGAAGAGGGTCATTGGATACGACACATCACTGAGTGAAATAGTTGTGATGAGTTCATCAGGGAAAGTAAAATTGGTAAATTGTTCCCTAGGTAAAGGGGCTTCCGCGAGTTGGTCTGCGATAGTTTTTCCTTTGACTGATTTTTGGAGTACAAACTCAAGGTCGAGGTCAGTGAGGAGCATAAGCCATCGGGCGATGCATTAGTTTAGATGAGGTTTGGCATACATATAATGTATGGGGTCATCGTTGGTGAGGAAAAAAAAAATTTGATTCAGGAGGTAATGTCGGAGTTTGGTGGCCACAAAGGATAGGGCTAGGCACAAGTTTTCTATGTGTGTATACCTAGCCTCGTAATCCACAAGAGTATGGCTTATGTAATAAAATACTTGTTCTCGATGCTCAGAGTCACGATGTGCGAGCATGGCTCCTACAGCATGGTCGGTGGCAGAAAGGTAAAGGTAGAAAGAGCGATTGTCCTGAGGTGGGACAAGCACGGGTGGCTGCAAGAGATAAGATTTAAGAGCCTCAAAGGCTTGGTGGCACTCCTCGCTCCATTGAAAGACAATGTCCTTTTTAAGGAGATGATGGAAAGGTTGACATCGATCCGAGAGTTGTGAAATGAAACGCCGGATAGATTGGAGTTTTCCCTGCAAACTACGTAATTTTTTAAGGTTAGTGGGTGGGGGCATTTCTAGGATAGATTTGACTTTAGCTGGGTCGACCTCAATGCCATGCAAAGAGACAATAAAGCCAAGGAGTTTTCCTGAAAGGATGCCAAAGACACATTTCTTTGGTTGAAGATGAACACAGTATTGTAACAGGTGATTGAAAATAATGGTTAAAACATCGAGATGTTCACTGCGATGTTTAGATTTTCCAAGAAGATCATCGACATAATCCTCGAGGATAGTGTGCATAATGTCATGAAAAATATAAGTCATAGCCCGCTGATAGGTCGCACCAGCATTCTTAAGGCTGAATGGCATGACACGATAGCAAAAGGTCCCCCAGGGGGTAATGAAGGTGGTTTTATGTTGATCGGCTGGGGCTACCAAAATTTGATTGTATCTTGAGAAGCCATCCATGAGAGAAAGCATCTCATGGCCCGTAGTGAGATCAACAAGTTGATCAATGCTAGGTATGGGGAATTCATTCTTTGGGCAAGCAAGGTTAAGGTCCCAAAAATCCGTGCATATCTGAAGTCCCCCCATTGCTTTAGTGACAGGTGCGACATTAGAAATCCATTGCGGGTAGTCAATAGGTAAGATGAAAGAAATAGAAAGGAGGCATTGAAGCTCTTCTTTCACCAGGACGGAAATGCGTGGATGCATTTTTCTCAATTTCTATTTAACTGGTTTAAAGTCTGGTTTCAGAGTGATGTTATAGACAGCAATGTCAGGATCGATTCCTGGCATGTCGGCGTAGGACCAAGAAAAAACTTGATTCCGGGCACGGAGGAAGGTAGTGAAGGCAGCTTGTTCTAATGCATCGAGAGATTGTCCGATCTTTAAAATGTGAGGATCATCCTCTGTGTGGATATTGATTTCTATAGTCGATTCATTCAACATAGTTTGGGTGTCAGATGGTAATGCACGTTGAATATAAGAGTCGTCTGCACCAAGGTAGGTGAGGATGGAGTCATCATCCTGGCACTCCACAACATTAATTGAAGGTGAATCTTCTTCGATCATGTCTGGATACAAAAGGGGGAGAGAAGATGGGTCTTCACTATCGCATTGATAAGTGAGAGGACCTAGGAAGATAACATTCACGAAAAAAAAAAAAGTTAGGAGGGATAGATTTCAGGTGTATTGACTCTGTGGGTGAAGAGGAAAAAATGGGCGATGATGGTTCAGAAGCGGTGACATTGTTTTTTTCTTGGATACAATTGACATGAGGTTTCTTCAATGTAGGTGGTTCAAAAAATCCAAGACCACGATGATCTTTGTGTTTGCAGGTAGTTACAGGAATGATCGTATGTCGGCCTTGTTCATAAAGACCGAAACCAAAACCCTTCCAAGCACAGCACGTCAAGAATGTGAGGGAAAAATGACGGTTAGTTAGATATTGAAAATCAGATTGGAAGGGAACCACACCAAGGGGAGGTTCAAGGGTGATAGAGGATGTGTTGACACCCCCATACGTTAGGTCGGTGCCGTAATTAGGTGGTCCGTAGGAGATTACCTCCCCCACACGACGGTCGTAGGTAGGATGCGCATGTAACTGTCCGTACTCTTGTGGGGTATGAAATGTGCTAACGTTGTATAGGCGGTATTCCCCCAGTGTAAGGTGTTGAAAAACATCTACCAAGGGATCTGAAGTTGGGATGTTGTCCGCAGGGAAGGAAGTGGTATTCGCGGTGGTGGGTTCATTGGTCGAAGGTGTGAGGGTGTTTAAGATGGATGGTTGAGGCATGGTTGAAGTAGATGGTTGGGTTGGATCAATGGGTGCCTTGATTGGTATAAGCACATCATTAGGGTGGTATAACATATTACAGGTTTTAAAGGGGGAAGTGTCAACTGTGACGGTGTATGACTTACCCTCATACTCGAATTTTATGCATCTATGTAAGGTGGAGGGAACGCATCCCATAGCCCGGATCCAAGGGTGGCCTAACAACATGTTGTATTGGAACTCTCCCTCAAGGACATAGAAGAGTTTAGGAAAGGTACATGGCCCTACACGAATGTTAAGGATCACGGTGCCTAGGGTAGAAGTAATAGCATCATTGAATGAATGCAACATGGTGGGGTTGGTACACATGCAGCTAGGACGGATATTCATCTGTTGGAAGGCTTCGGAAGAGATGATGTTTAGGCTAGCACCCCCGTCGATCATAACATGACGTACCCAGATGTCCTGGACGTAAGGCGAGATATAAAGAGCGGGGTCAGGATCTTCTGCACCAAAGACTACAATTTCTTCTTTGGAAAAACTGACAGCAGCAGCTTGCTGTACAAGGACAGAGGTGGTTGTGGAGGTAGGTTGTTTAGTGAGAGAAGCAACGTGGTTGGGTGTTAAAATGGAAGCGACGGGCAGGGTTTTGTTAGGTAGGACCTCTATCCCTTGGAGGATCTTAATTAGAGTTTGTCGATGTGATTTAAAGGTTTGAATGAGATCATAGAGTGTCATTTTTACAGGAGATTGGTAAAGTTTTTTGATCATGGTGCGGTGGGCAACTCCATCAGAGACTGGATAGGCAGGGTCCATGAATAACCACTTTGAGTGGTGGTGCGATCAAGATGGCAGAAGGAGAAAGAGAGGCCACATGTATGCTTTCTTTAGCTTTTCCATTGTTTTTCTGACCTCGAGTAGCAATGCTAATCATGTTGATCTCATGGATACGAGATGAGGAAGATGGCAGGGATAAGTCATTGTGCTCGAGAGGCGGGGTTACAATGATGATAGATTTTGGTGAGGTGGGGACAGGTGGTATAGGAGAAGGAATCGAAGCTAGGGGCTTTTCCCTCCGTAAGTTGTCTTTCTTAGATTTTCTATCTAAGATAGGTGACTAGCGAAGGATGGATTTCAAAGCTTTGCATCCTTCTACATTGTGTCCTGGTGTGCGGTGGTAGGCACAGATTTTAGATTCATCATAACCTATAGGTCGAGGTTTAGATGGATCATAGGGTCTGAGTGGGGGGTAGGGAGATGGTCGCATCCCCTACCAACATATCAAGGATCTTGGAGTAAGATCCTTTGAGTGGGTAAAATTCAGATGAAGATGAGGCTATTGATTGAGTGGGTGAGACTTATTGATTGTTTTGGTAATGGTTGGGTACGGGTGGTTCTTACGGGTGGTGGTTTAGGCAAGGGATTGTGATGATTGGGTTTAACTAGGCATGGCTTCTTCTGCGCAAAAGTCATGTTTAACTGGTTAGATGATGAGGCCACAGCTGACGTGGTGGCAGGAGACAACCATGGGGAAAGAGGAGCGACAGCAAATAAGTCCTTCGATGATCGAGTTTGCTTAGGGTTGGCAGGTAGGTAGAGATACTTGGGGCGATGGTGTTGAGACGCCCATGGAGTTTCTGTATGGGTGTAGAAGGTGCAGGTCGTGTTAAAGAAGACATGGGAGGCATGGTGTATTGAGGCAAGGTGGAGGGGTAAGACCCCAATATAGAAGGTAGGTGTGACGGTGAGGGTTGAAACCGTGCCTTCTATATTGGTGTGATCGGGGGTGAGGTTTTTAGTTGTGGCAGAGGCATAGATTGGACTCGATGAGATTGGGTCTATCTCCTAGGTGGATTGACAGCATTATTTTTGGATAAATCTAATCGTTTAGGTGGGTGTGTCAGGATGGGTATTGGTGAAGTCCCAAGTGTAGGGGAAGGTTTGGTTAGGTTGTTAGAGGTGGATGATGTATTCGGTAGAGATGAGGGGGGTGAAGGTGAGGACATAGGCATTTTTGAGATTTTGTAAAAACTTCAGGCATATGGTAGAGGTGTCTGGATTAGTCATCTGCATTTGAGTAGAGCATGGTGTACTCAAACATTCCCATAAGACTCGTCTATCTTCTGAGGGATGAAAATATTCACGTGTGGATAGGAATTTTGGTATGGAAGAGAAGTGTGTTGTGATTCTGGTCTACTGTGGGTGTGATACAGGGGGTAAATGAGGTGTTATATCAATGGGTGTTAAGAAGTCAACCGGTCGCTGGAAAGATTTAGGCGATGAAGAACTATTAGGGAGGAGTTCATGTTCTAGAGGATCTATTCATGGTTAAGGTGTTTGGTGATGTAGGCTCAAGGGGTTTCTCCTCTAACGACGACAGAAAAAGTGGCGAGCCTTCTTCTTTTGCAGCAAGAGTGGTGGAAGGAGATGTTTGGGAAATAGATAGGTTGGATAACATCCGCTCACAGTCTTGCAGGGATGTGGTGTAAGAAGGTTCTTCTATGAGAAGAGAACTCTAGGTGGTTGATTCCTTTATGGGTAAAGGAATAGCGGGGCTGTCCTCTTGTCCTAATAAAGGAGAAGGGGGAGAGGACCCCTGCATTGGTGAAGAGGCTCGATTCAGAATTTCCTCGATGGAAGCCCTTGGTTAGGAGTTGAAGATCGCATGAATCTCATGCACACTCTTCTCCTCGGCTGAGGTTTCTTGGTTTGTGTTACTGTTAGATGCATGGTTTGGAAATGGTTTGTTGAATATTTTTAAATTTTGATTAGCGAGGGCATTAGGATTATCGAGGGTTATATCCCCTGCATCAACCATTTCCTGCATTATGTTTTTCAACATCTTGTAGTTTTCGTGGTTGTGTCCCTTCACGTGATGGAAGTTACAGAAGTCATTTTATTTATACCAAGAAGGTATAGCACGAGCGGAATCAAACCCCGAGTGAGGTTTAACAGGAGGCAAGGTGATAGCTCTTGCTTTAAACAATTTTTCCAAGATCACATCATAAGTTTCTCCCAAGGGCGTGTACTTGATGGGCTCGGACTTTATACTTATAGGTGGATTTCGGCTGGGTATTAGATAGTGCTTGAGATTTGACCATTACTGCGTGTATGGAACCCTTTGATTTTGAAGTAGCCGATGCGTGAGAATTGGTGGTGTTGGGTTTGTTGGTGGAGTCTTGGGTTCGAAAATTTGAGCTTTTTTTGCGCAACCTCAATTTCTCCTCCTCTAAGGCTCAAATCTCTAGTTTTTGAGCCATAGTAAAGGCCTCATCAAAGGTGTGGAAAGTTTGAATTTGGAGGGTGGGAGAAATGTGTTTAGCATAGGCCCGCATAAAGAGTTCGAGGAGCTCGGCCTGGGGTAAGGCGTAAGTAAGTTGGTTGATGAGGCCCCGCCATCGTCTAACGAAATCTGCGATAGACTCATCTTCAAATTTTCAGATGGCATAGAGGTCGGTAATGGATACTTTCTTGGCAATATTGATGGAGAAGTGATCCAAGAAAGATTGGGCTAACTGGTTAAAGGAGAAGATTGAGTGCTGGGATAAAGCATTGTACCACTCGAAGGCAGGTCCTAATAAGGACATGGGGAAGGTACGGAGTAGTAAGGCATCGTCATGAGAAATCAGATAGCAGGCACATCTAAACGATCGTAAGTGTTGTTGAGGGTCCTCCTTACTACTAAATCAAGTAAATTTCGGTAATTCCCATTGAGGAGGATATGTGTGAAGGGAGACAGAAGGATGAATAGGCTCTCGACAAACTTTCTCGTATGTCAGGGTGTTACGGCTTCTTAAAACAGAAGCCTCAAGATTTTACATCTTGTCCATCATCTGTTTGATTAAATCATTGGTTAGATTAGATCATGGTGTTGTCATCGTAAACGGAGGAGGATTGGGTCCAAGTAGTGACTACTAGAGAATTGTCCGGGATTTTAATGTTGATCAAGATGATCCTGATGAATGTGTTGGGGCAGCTCAAATAAGGGTGTCCTATATAAGAGGTTGAGGCCACCAGATGAATTTGTGGTAATGAATAAGGTGGGCGGAGCTTGTGAGGGAAAGCTCGTGTGTATAGGTGGCAGAGGGAAAGTTATACAAGAGATAGCCTGCGAGAGACCTGACGCCTATGGGAATTGAATCACCTAGTGACCTACAATGGGGTAACCAGACATATAACTCAAAGGAATATTCCATAGTGGTGTAGCATGAACCACCGAAGCTAATGTTGCTGGCAGACGGGGCTATTAGTTGATGGAAACCTTGTCACTGGTGCTAGCTCCTACATGAGTTCATGTTCATCCTTTCTGAAAGCATATGCTAACTGCGAGCACTGCCAGAAAACAAATAGTGCATGACGCCGACGAGAACTACTTGGACACTTGCGGGTGTTCAGTACATGGTGAATGAGACAAATAATGTGTTTCACAGAGGTCACGTCAGCATACTGGGGGCAGTCCAAAATTTTGGAAGGCCGAGATTCCTTTTGTCCAACTTCCATGTATGGGACAAAACAACTGGTATCCGTAGGATTCCCCATAGGATGCAAAGGGGGTGACTCAGGCAAAGGCACGGAATAGACATGTGAAACCATGGCTGCTGCTTGTTTCTTAGTGGGTAATAAAACGCTAACCATCTACCCAAGAGGGCATTTTTTGTTATGTTAACCTCTTCTGTTTCATAGCAACAACACCAAAATGTTGGAATCTGATAGGTTATTGTTTTTTCTAAGCACTGTAAAAACCCAGTAATTTTTTGTCGGTCAGGAAAAACCGATACATCAAGTCAGAATGTAGCCGCCGTCGGTCATTTGGACCGATGTCGGACACAACTGTAAAATTGACCGGTGTCGGTCACTGTGAAAGCATTCAGAGGATTGCCAGAAGTTGTTGGTCTCTGGGGATAAAAATTGCTTAATATGCCTACCAAGACTGTCTTTAATTTTTTGGCATGGACATAGTGCCCACGACAGAGACATCAGATGTTTAAAAACACAAGTAAGATGACACAATCAAATTAAGATCCACTAAACCTAGGATTAGTCTTCTAATCACTTTATGAAAGGATTGAATGGGCTTAGATGCCAGATGATGTCAATCCTAAACCAAGGATACAACACTGCAGGCCGATAATTTCAAGTTGGTTTTGGCTCATATAGGCTACTTTGAATCAGGTCGTTAAGTCACCTATCAGACCACCCACCACATAAACCCACCTCTGACATGTTTTTGTGTAAATGTAGGATGTGATTTGGTATGTGTTGTACATTTATGATCAAACAATAATAATTTCATCGTTGGCACCTGACGAAAAAAATATTTAAACAACAAGTCAGAATTCAAAATGGTGATCACATGTAATCTGCCATCAATAGAATTATGAACAGCCAGCGAGAATATGATTTACATATGTTGACTAGACCCAACTTAAATATGATATTCGATTCAAGCTATATAGAATATAAAATTCAATTAATGCAAGGATGTGAAATATCCTCAATATGTCATGGACCAGAAGCGCCAATAATAAGCTGTGAATAATTAGAAGGAAATGGTGAAGATCAAGTGTGCTCCCTATATGAAAGAGATCAAGAAAGAAAGAAAGCAAGAAAGAAAGAAACCCGCTAACATTCTCTTGGTCTCTTTGATTGGCGTGCCAAAGATGACTCACACAGAACGTTGTTTAGAAATGGAGATATTGGCGATTCCAACATATCCACTCTCTTGAGACAACAGTTTTGTTTTGAAAAGCTAGGAGGAAGGCCCATTGAGTGTTGGGAAGGTGTGTCGATGCACCGTAAGTGAGATCACGATAGATTGACGAGGTGCATGTTTATTTGTCTTGGGAACCCCGGTCGACTACCTATAAATAACTAACTGCGGTAAGACCAACAGATAACAGTTAGGACTATAAATGAAAGAACAGAAAAGGTGTCAAGGAAATCTTAGTACTTCCTTTTGAAGGTCAACAGTTTCCTTGATAATGACAAGTATGATGCAAATGATAATTTTAGAAGCTATTACGATGCTATAAATATTTTAGATTTATCCTTGTTCCTGTATGCATTATCAACTAAATTGTTCAATAATAAGACAAGTTTAATGTTGTTTAGGATTTGGTCATTGAGTTATTGACACATGTTTGGATCAAGTTTTTACAGGGCATTCGATATAGATATTCCTTAGAGTGATAATATTATAGTTGAAAAGCTATTATATACAAGATATTATATGAATCGTATAGCTTCATAAGTATCGTATATGTTGTGTGATGCCTACTAAAACAACCCACTTGAGACCCATGGAACAACCTAGGATTTTTAGATAGGAAAATTATGGAATAATTTTTTTTTGTTTAAAAGACTCTACAACTAGGTTACAAGACAATAGTTGTCACTAACAAGTTCCAGCTCAATTCTAATCCACTAGAATATAATTTTATTTTATTAAAAATAATTAGAGGTCACAAGGTCCAAAATTTAGGGTTAGAAAGTTCAATTAGGTTAAGAGGGTAAATTCCTCACCATACCTATTCTCTAACAGGCTTAAAGATTCAACTTGATTTTAGTTAAAATTAACACATTCAAATTAGAAGAAGTGTACCTTTTATTCCATGTGTAGTGATGAATACAAAGCTTCAACCAAGCAATCACAATGCTACATAATAAGAGTTCTTCCAAAACCTAGAATCCCATGGAATGGAGAGGCCATCTCAATTTATAGCAATTTGAATTGTCATTTCACCTCCGTCACATGAATCTTCGTTTCCATATTCCACTCGTGACCTTTCGATTTTCGTGAATTAATTATTTCTTAATTATAATTTTGTGAAAATACTTTTTACAAATTTAAAATAGGTCACTTAAGTGAATAGGAAGAAATACAATAATGACGCATAACGAAGAATTAGAATGGAGAGAGAAAGAAGAGAGGGAAAGAGAGGAAGAAAAAAGGAATGAAGGGAAAATACTCCCTGTGACGAAATTATTTGAATGCCTTTATGCAAGCCATGAACTTTGAGCAAATGTTTCTGCCAGTGGTGATGACGTATACACTGATGAAGATTTCTCCCTTGAATAACTTTGAATCATTTTCCTAATCTAGTGATGATTACAAAATCTATGATGCACATACATCCTTATTACCATAGAATGAGTGTTCAGAAACACTAGTTTTTAGGTTTACCGATGCAAGCTTGAGATTAACACATACAATGCCCACAATGACCCTCCTTGAAACTTGGTTGATGAACCCTTTGACTTGTTGAAATCCATTCTGACCAATTCACTTTGAATCACTCGACTCTTTGCATGATGAAGATGAATCCACATGACGTGCCTTGAAGATGAATCCACATGATGTGCCTTACAATGCCTTGCTTTGTAATATGAGATGTTCATTCCAAACCACAAAAAAATTGTCATCTCTTCATGATTGATTACACTTGAGAAACTAGACCAACCTGTGGACTTGAAATTCATGTTTCCTTGGCACTTATTATATTTGGATGGGACAACTTACTATTTTTAGTAAGTGTTGGAGTTAGCTTATCCCAACCTCAACTGACTATGGTAACTTGAATTATGTCTTATTACTATGTTCCTCTCGCCTTTTGGACCAACTGGCTATTTATAGCAGGGGCTTGTCGAACCACTTACTATTTTTAGTAAGTGTCGATTGAGGACCGAGACGACCTTTTTGACGGCTTTTCCTGCGATACTCCCTCTCGTGTTCACTGTCATTTTCACATCCTATTAAGATGGTGGTTTACCAAAAGTAGGACTCTCCTATGTAGGAAGGCCTGTTATTTTTATTAAGCGCACTACGGGCGTCAGATTACAACAAAACAAGGTCTTCAGATTCTAGTTTTTATTCCAGGGTTTCACACTCCAAATTTTGAGTAATTCCTTTGTCTGAACAAGTGGGAAAATGAGATTTTCATCGGCGGGGGGAAAAATACTGAAAAAAAACATAGCCCTCCATATCCCTATTAAAATCTCACCAAATCCCATCCAAACAATTTAATATCTCATTCTGACTAGCCTAGTCCTTTGTGTGATCATAAGGGAAACCTAAAGCTCGTTATGTGATATTTCTAGCATCCCACAGTAAGTGGCACCAGTTCTCCCAAACCAGCATCAATCACCCTTAACCGGCATCGATCTCTGTATTTACCAATACAGCCTAGAACAATGACCTACTTACCTATTTCTTTATCACCCTTAATCACCTATGACCTGCCTAAGACCTCTGTCAAACCTGCAAAGACCCAAAACTAGTCACTTGACCTTCAGATCTTATTTTAACCTATCTTGTTAGATTAGATCTTTCTTATTGTCTTTTAAATGAGATACCTAAATCATTTTAACTACAATAGGATTTACTTTATTAGCAACATTAAATTGTTTTAAACAGTGGACTAACATCCGTCTAGGAAATATCACACTTCCCGGATCTAGCACACACTAGACAGTTCACTGCATATTCTTTTTAACTCTTTCTAGTGGTCTTGTGTTCCATTTTAGGTAGTTCCTCATAGCTAAAAGGAAGCTCTCATGATCAGTTGTGGATTCCAAAGTCATACGCGCGTAACAATCCATCAACTAACATTTCAACAGTTATTCCTCCTACGCCCATTACCCTATCTGTTTCATCATTTTCAAAGAAAAATCTATGAATCAGGTGAAACACCATTTACCAATCTCATCCAATTTTTCCTTATGGGGGTCATGTGCTACTGCAAGGTCCTCTCGTTTATGCTTGACTAGTGCCAATATTTTTACGCATCCCAATGTTTCATCCTTCATTACTTTCAGGACTTCATTATCTTTGGCTATCATCCTAGTCCTTATTACTTCCTTTGGAGCTGCACATATGTTTAGTGCCTAGTTCTCTTTCTTCATTTCCTCCTACATGGTTTGAAGCAATGCCTCTTATGATGAAATATTTCTAACCACTACATCCTTTTGTCTCTCTTCCTCCTTCTCAGGGTCCGTTGTTGCTTGCATCCAAACTGGTCCATCCTTAAGCACCAGATCAACTAAAGTACGCACATAGTGCATAGCCAAAGGGAAATTTTTGGTTAACTTGGATTCTAAGTGTGGTCTTGCTTCTTGGACATGATCCTTGATATCCTCTACCATGCCGATAAGGACCCCATTCTTCCTTTGCTCTAGGTCTTTCTCTCCTTTCAAACACACAATCTCTACATATTTGGCTATGATCTCCTCCCTTAGTGTTTTGATACCTTTACTAAGGAATTGCTCACCTATTCATCAAACATAACTGTGGGTTTGATGGTTATGTGCCTATTCTGTGGTACCTTTCTCAATCTCCTTGATACACAAGACTCTTCACACACATCAAAATAAGGCTCATCCATGTGAGTTTGCATGGACCACGAAAATTGTTTCCTTGCACACGTGGTTGCTATATCAGGGTCCATTAACTCCCATCTCTATAATTCCTTAAGGCCCACTATATTATGGAATCAGGTGCAAACAATTTTAATTGTGTCCTCCTCATAGCCCATAACTGGTGTAGCATACTCTCTACTTTCCCTCCTTGATCTTGGCCCTTTAGGAACTTGAGTGCCAAAGGTTTGGAGTTAGATCCTATGTTTCCTTAGAAATATAGTACTTTTTCTCTTCTAGATTATGTACCCCTTCTTCCTCAACCCTAATTTCTACATCTTTGGACTCTTCCACATCCTCTAGTTGTATTGGAGATCCAGACACGCTATCTTCATACTCCTCCACCTCCTCATTTAGCTTCAATTTTCTTGTTCTTTTTTAATTTTTCTTCTTCTATGGAGAGATTCATGGTGATCTCCATACTAATTTTGGAGTAGTTCCTTGAGTTATTGTTCATTTGAAAACCCTCTTAAATATACATTCTTCATGGTCTTCTCCTACCTCCAATTCTTTGTATCCTCCTTCTTGTGCCTAGGGTGGAGTACTTGCCTGCTCAGATTCTACCTTGTCTGAGGGTTTCCTTTGTCCTCTATGTACCAAGCCACCACTATCTTCATACTCTTCTTCCTCATCATCTACCTCTATAGGTTCACTGGGCTTAGGATATGGTACATATTCAACTATATGCTTACCCTTAGGCAGCCCTGGGAGCACAAACTAATTCTCCACATATTTTTTACCCTCCAACTTAGGCTTAAGCTGAAGTTATATAAGTGTGGTTCCACTCTCTCTAATCACCAAACTCACAGGATTCATGTTTATCATGTCTTAAATTAGCCTCTCAACGTAGGTAACTTGACATGGATATACATAAGTCTTTCACAGCATGTGGTAGTCACAGTCTACCTTTCCTGCAACAAATTTCATTCATTACACATTATTAAACCAATGGAATTATGCCTGGAAGTATCACGTTGTGAAGGCATACAGAAGCTTACACCAGGGGCTCCAAGTCCCATCCTTCATCACAAACTACACAATGCACAAGTGCTAATATACCATGAACTGCACTACCTTTCCCACCACTTAAGGTAACTCCTTGGGGATGTGCCACTCCTCTTTGAATGCCAAGCAAATCCTTTTATACCACATCTCTACCCTCTGCTTGAATGGCCCACTCATTGACCCTTCACATAATTACTTGTCAAATCTTTCCGCAAGGGACCTATTGTTCATGGGGTACTCCCAAATCTTGTTCTTTGGCCGATCGGTCATTCTGATATCCATAAATACTAGGGACATTAGGACAGTGTTGAAACTAATTTTCTCACCTGTGTGCACTTCCTCAATGATAGTATCCATAGAGGTTGAAATGTAGATTTGTAGATGGCATGTGTTTTCTTTGGTGTCATCTACAAATCTTAATTTTTGTCCTCTATAGTGTGTGAAATATTTCCTTCTACCTTCTATAATGAGCAAGTCTAAAACCCTAGCTCAAATCCATGTGCCCTAGTTGAGATCATGTGCCCCATCTCTTTCATAATGCTCTGCTTCACTCAAACCCTTCACCAATGGGGACACAAGCATCTCCTGTGCACAAATCTACTCTCCATGTCTGGTTTCACACTCTCCGCATCTCAACAAAATTTGTTTAACTGGTTTGCACTTGGATCATTTAAATTTTTATGATTTACAATGGTAAAAATGAACTCGTATCCCTTATATAGATTTTGAAAAATTAAGTGTATTTATTACTCCTTCACCTACCAACAAACCTCATTAATTGACCCTCATCACTACGCCTTCTCCTACTAGTCTCCATGGCCACTGCTTATCTTGCGTTATACTGTTCTTTCATTTATCTCCATCTATGGTCCTCATTTGGAAGCAATATTCTTTTCACCAAATCTTCAAACTTTGAATAGCACTTATAGCATTTTGTTCTTTATGTGTACCCATATTCTCAATAACTTCCCTATAAAAATGGTATGTGCAGTCCTTTGCACATAAAAATACTAAAAATGGTAATTATCTTCTAGCACACAAATGCACTTATTTCACAAAACACCAACTAAATTGACAAAGCATAACAAATAAGAAGGAAATACTGTAAGGAAATACATAATTGAAAACCTAATATAAATGGAAACATTGCCTTATTACAAAAACCAAGAATACTTATTTATAGTAGGGCTTCAACCTACTCATATTGAAGTAACCGGGTAACAATATTCCATCAAGCGTTTCTAACCAAGAAGCTCTTGTTTCAACTATGTGAGTGACACCATATGGTCCTAACCAATTTACTTTGAGTTTTCCTAGGTGGTGTAGAAACTTAGAATCATAAAAAAGCACCATCTCCCCTATCTCAAGCTTTTTTTCCCTAATGTGCCTATCATGTCATTTTTTCTACCTGGCATTTTCTTGCTTTTGACTCCAACGTGTTATTTCTCATCATTCATCCAACTTAATCAAATTGTATATCCATTCTATAATTATTTCTCCTCAGCTAGGCCTTCAAGCACATGTAATATGTAAAGAAGGTAGCATGAATTCCATAGGAAGAACTGCTTTCTGCACCAACACCCAATTGAAAGGCATGTGGCCTTGTCTAACCACTTGTATGTTGTTCTATACCGCCAAAGTAATCTAAGAAAATTTATCATCCTAATCCTTTCTTCTAACATACATAATTATTGTCAATGTCTGGGCTCAAAATATTGTTGAAACGCCTCAATAGTCCAATTTTTTTACGATAATATGGTGTAGTCTTATGGTGTGCACTCAAGTAATTCATCCAATAGAAATCTGTAGTTGTCTCATTCAGAAAATGTGGTTCCCCTATCACTGGTCAAACATCAACAAGCCATCCATACCTTGTAATAATATTTTCCCATAGAAACCTGGTTGTATAGCTATTGTACAATCCTTTGTAGGTGTTTGCTTCTTCCCACTTTATCAAATAATCTATGCAAGTGATGATATAGCGTGATCTAGTCTTGCATTCAGATGGTGAATTGGCCCCTACAAACCTATATCCCATTTTTCAAATGTTGTCGCCCTAGTAATAGTCTCGAGGCATTTCATCTCTTTTTGACCTAGTTTTTCAAGGTCCTGACCTGATCAACAACCTTGAATATGCCTTACATTATCTTATACAAGGTCTCCCACCATAATCCAATCATATAATCTTGGTGGGCAGTGGTGTCACATACATCGTGGCCACCTGTATACCATCATGAGCCTCTCTATGATTCTGTGGTCTCATGGTTCATACATAGCAACGCAGACTTCATCCTCGACTAACTTTTACATGTCACCAAACTAATCAACTAATGGTGCATTAAATAGTAAGTTATTTCTTCATCTAAAGGATTCATTCCTTTTGTGGTGCCAATACCTATACGTAGAAAGATAGAAAAATTCTCTAATTAAGAGTGGCCACGCATTTTAACCTATATACTGTACATTTGGCATGATCATCTTCAAATTGCTTGCGCTTCTCTTCTCTTCTTCTCCTAACTAGATTTTGGATAATGATCTGGTTCAGAATTACTTTTTTTTCCCTATAGAGTTTTTATTACACCATAAGCTTGACTCAATTCTTGGAATAAAGTACCCATCAACATATTTTCCCTTCTTTTGGTTGAGGGGAGCTTTACAGGACGATGGCAGTTACGTAACTGACGACGGTCGAATAGGGACCGTTGTCAGTTAGGTGAACGTGGCTATTTTTACTAAAATAGCCAACTTTCCCTCCTTTTCTCCCGAGGGGTCAGTTATGGGCTTGGTCAAGTCATTATTAGATTTGTGTTAGTGCGGGTGAGGGGTGGTGAGTCATGGGTGTGGGTATGAACCAAGTCATAGGTCTTAATTAGGTTAGTTTAGGGTTAGGGCTAGGTCATAGTGAGGTGGCGAGGTGAGGTGGTAGGTTTGGAGATGTGGATTTTTTAATTATAAGGTAATTAATAAATAGTTAAGTGTGTAAGGTTTAGGTGGTGAGGTAGGGTTATGTTGCAGGACGAGATACGGGGTACAGGGAGTCGTAAGACCCAAATTTGGTGTCTACACATTCCCTTTAACCACATTCCCGCATGCTTGAAAGAAGCTTCCATCCTAATCCATGTCACCAACACATGAGATCCTAGAAAATCAAGGGGATCTACCTAGTTTAGTAAACCTAGAAAATCCCACCCTAACTGATACCAGTTACCCTTAACTGCCACTGGTTAAGCCAGAACCACCTTTGGTCAACTTTTAACCCCCAAAAAAATGTTATTTTGAGGTTGGTAGATTCTTGAGACATATCACATATTTTGAGAAGAAGTTTCAAGGATAACACACATGTAAAGAAGGAGACCAATTATTTTCTCTTGCGCATTCATCCAACAACCATCCAACACTCACCCCAGCATATATTTGATCCAATCAGGTAAGAAGGAGACCACATACATCCCATGCAAGAGCTCCCCAACATTTTGTGATCCTCCACAACATTTAACCTCTTATCAACACCTTCATTCCTCACTCATAGACGTCTAGAACCAGGTTCTAAGTAAGTAGAACATTTCACTCCTCTAGTTCACTTATTTCATCATTGTGTTTTCATCCTTTTCTCCCCTAGCCATCCATTGACCTCCTTTAATACTCACCCCTCCATATCCCTATTAAAATCTCACCAAATCCCATCCAAACAATTTAATATCTCATTCTGACTAGCCTAGTCCTTTGTGTGATCATAAGGGAAACCTAAAGCTCGTTATGTGATATTTCTAGTATCCCACAGTAAGTGGCACCAGTTCTCCCAAACCAGCATCAATCACCCTTAACTGGCATCGGTCTCTCTATTTACCAATACAGCCTAGAACAATGACCTACTTACCTATTTCTTTATCACCCTTAATCACCTATGACCTGCCTAAGACCTCTGTCAAACCTGCAAAGACCCAGAACTAGTTACTTGACCTTCAGATCTTATTTTAACCTATCTTGTTAGATTAGATCTTTCTTATTGTGTTTTAAATGAGATACCTAAATCATTTTAACTACAATAGGATTTACTTTATTACCAACATTAAATTGTTTTAAACAGTGGATTAACATCCGTCTAGGAAGTATCACACTTCCCGGATCTAGCACACACTAGACAGTTCACTGCATATTCTTTTTAACTCTTTCTAGTGGTCTTGTGTTCCATTTTAGGTAGTTCCTCCTAGCCAAAAGGAAGCTCTCATGATCAGTTGTGGATTCCGAAGTCGTACGCACGTAACAACCCATCAACTAACATTTCAACAGTTATTCCTCCTACACCCATTACCCTATCTGTTTCATCATTTTCAAAGAAACATCTATGAATTAGGTGAAACACCATTTACCAATCTCATCAAATTTTTCCTTATGGGGGTCATGTACTACTGCAAGGGCATCTCGTTTATGCTTGACTAGTGCCAATATTTTTACGCATCCCAATGTTTCATCCTTCATTACTTTCAGGACTTCATTATCTTTGGCTATCATCCTAGTCCTTATTACTTCCTTTGGAGCTGCACATATGTTCAGTGCCTAGTTCTCTTTCTTCATCTCCTCCTACATGGTTTGAAGCAATGCCTCTTATGATGAAATATTTCTAACCACTACATCCTTTTGTCTCTTTGCCTCCTTCTCAGGGTCCGTTGTTGCTTGCATCCAAACTGGTCCATCCTTAAGCACCAGATCAACTAAAGTACGCACATAGTGCATAGCCAAAGGGAAATTTTTGGTTAACTTGGATTCTAAGTGTGGTCTTGCTTCTTGGACATGATCCTTGATATCCTCTACCATGCTGATAAGGACCCCATTCTTCCTTTGCTCTAGGTCTTTCTCTCCTTTCAAACACACAATCTCTACATCTTTGGCTATGATCTCCTCCCTTAGTGTTTTGATAGTGGCAACTTTATCCACATTCCTACGTGAACTTCTGTAGATACCTTTACTAAGGAATTGCTCACCTATTCATCAAACATAACTGTGGGTTTGATGGTTATGTGCCTATTCTGTGGTACCTTTCTCAATCTCCTTGATACACAAGACTCTTCACACACATCAAAATAAGGCTCATCCATGTGAGTTTGCATGGACCACGAAAATTGTTTCCTTGCACACATGGTTGCTATATCAGGGTCCATTAACTCCCATCTGTATAATTCCTTAAGGCCCACTATATTATGGAATTAGGTGCAAATAATTTTAATTGTGTCCTCCTCATAGCCCATAACTGGTGTAGCATACTCTCTACTTTCCCTCCTTGATCTTGGCCCTTTAGGAACTTGAGTGCCAAAGGTTTGGAGTTGGATCCTATGTTTCCTTAGAAATATACTACTTTTTCTCTTCTAGATTATGTACCCCTTCTTCCTCAACCCTAATTTCTACATCTTTGGGCTCTTCCACATCCTCTAGTTGTATTGGAGATCCAGACACGCTATCTTCATACTCCTCCACCTCCTCATTTAGCTTCAATTTTCTTGTTCTTTTTTCATTTTTCTTGTTCTATGGAGAGATTCATGGTGATCTCCATACTAATTTTGGAGTAGTTCCTTGAGTTATTGTTCATTTGAACACCCTCTTAAATCTACATTCTTCATGGTCTTCTCCTACCTCCAATTCTTTGTATCCTCCTTCTTGTGCCTAGGGTGGAGTACTTGCCCGCTCAGATTCTACCTTGTCTGAGGGTTTCCTTTGTCCTCTATGTACCAAGCCACCACTATCTTCATACTCTTCCTCCTCATCATCTACCTCTATAGGTTCACTGGGCTTAGGATATGGTACATATTCAACTATATGCTTACCCTTAGGCAGCCCTGGGAGCGCAAACTAATTCTCCACATATTTTTTACCCTCCAACTTAGGCTTAAGCTGAAGTTATATAAGTGTGGTTCCACTCTCTCTAATCACCAAACTCACAGGATTCATGTTTATCATGTCTTAAATTAGCCTCTCAATGTAGGTAGCTTGACATGGATATACATAAGTCTTTCACAGCATGTGGTAGTCACAGTCTACCTTTCCTGCAACAAATTTCATTCATTACACATTATTAAACCAATGGACTTATGCCTGGAAGTATCACATTGTGAAGGCATACAGAAGCTTACACCAGGGGCTCCAAGTCCCATCCTTCATCACAAACTACACAATGCACAAGTGCTAATATACCATGAACTGCACTACCTTTCCCACCACTTAAGGTAACTCCTTGGGGATGTGCCACTCCTCTTTGAATGCCAAGCAAATCCTTTTATACCACATCTCTACCCTCTGCTTGAATGGCCCACTCATTGACCCTTCACATAATTACTTTTCAAATCTTTCCGCAAGGGACCTATTGTTCATGGGGTACTCCCAAATCTTGTTCTTTGGCCCATCGGTCATTCTGATATCCATAAATACTAGGGACATTAGGACAGTGTTGAAACTAATTTTCTCACCTGTGTGCACTTCCTCAATGATAGTATCCATAGAGGTTGAAATGTAGATTTGTATATGGCATGTTTTTTCTTTGGTGTCATCTACAAATCTTAATTTTTGTCCTCTATAGTGTGTGAAATATTTCCTTCTACCTTCTATAATGAACAAGTCTAAAACCCTAGCTCAAATCCATGTGCCCTAGTTGAGATCATGTGCCCTATCTCTTTCATAATGCTCTGCTTCACTCAAACCCTTCACCAATGGGGACACAAGCTTATCCTATGCACAAATCTACTCTCCATGTCTGGTTTCACACTCTCCGCATCTCAACAAAATTTGTTTAACTGGTTTGCACTTGGATCATTTAAATTTTTATGATTTACAATGGTAAAAATGAACTCATATCCCTTATATAGATTTTGAAAAATTAAGTGTATTTATTACTCCTTCACCTACCAACAAACCTCATTAATTGACCCTCATCACTACGCCTTCTCCTACTAGTCTCCATGGCCACTGCTTATCTTGCGTTATACTGTTCTTTCATTTATCTCCATCTATGGTCCTCATTTGGAAGCAATATTCTTTTCACCAAATCTTCAAACTTTGAATAGCACTTATAGCATTTTGTTCCTTTATGTGTACCCATTTCTCAATAACTTCCCTATAAAAATGGTATGTGCAGTCCTTTGCACATAAAAATACTAAAAATGGTAATTATCTTCTAGCACACAAATGCACTTATTTCACAAAACACCAACTAAATTGACAAAGCATAACAAATAAGAAGGAAATACTGTAAGGAAATACATAATTGAAAACCTAATATAAATGGAAACATTGCCTTATTACAAAAACCAAGAATACTTATTTATAGTAGGGCTTCAACCTACTCATATTGAAGTAACCGGGTAACAATATTCCATCAAGCGTTTCTAACCAAGAAGCTCTTGTTTCAACTATGTGAGTGACACCATATGGTCCTAACCAATTTACTTTGAGTTTTCCTAGGTGGTGTAGAAACTTAGAATCATAAAAAAGCACCATCTCCCCTATCTCAAGCTTTTTTTCCCTAATGTGCCTATCATGTCATTTTTTCTACCTGGCATTTTCTTGCTTTTGACTCCAACGTGTTATTTCTCATCATTCATCCAACTTAATCAAATTGTATATCCATTCTTATAATTATTTCTCCTCAGCTAGGCCTTCAGCACATGTAATATGTAAAGAAGGTAGCATGAATTCCATAGGAAGAACTGCTTCTGCACCAAACACCAATTGAAAGCATGTGGCCTTGTCTAACCACTTGTATGTTGTTCTATACGCCCAAAGTAATCTAGAAAATTTATCATCCTAATCCTTTCTTCTAACATCATAAATTATTGTCAATGTCTGGCTCAAAATATTGTTGAAAGCCTCAATAGTCCCAATTTTTTTACGATAATATGGTGTAGTCTTATGGTGTGCACTCATGAATTCATCCAATAGAATCTTGATTGTCTCATTCAGAAAATGTGTTCCCCTATCACTGGTCAAACTCAACAAGCATCCATACCTTGTAATAATATTTTCCCATAGAAACCTGGTTGTTATAGCTATTGTACAATCCTTTGTAGGTGTTGCTTCTTCCCACTTTATCAAATAATCTATGCAAGTGATGATATAGCGTGATCTAGTCTTGCATTCAGATGGTGAAATTGGACCCACAAAACCTATATCCCATTTTTCAAATGGTTCTCCTCTAGTAATAGATCTTCGAGGCATTTCATCTCTTTGACCTAGTTTTCCAAGGTCCTGACAATGATCACAAGCCTTGGAATATGCCTTACAATCTTTATACAAGGTCTCCCACCATAATCCAATCAATAGAATCTTGTGTGCAGTGGTGTCACATACATAGTGGCCACCTGTAATACCATCATGAGCCTCCTCTATGATATCTATGTGCTCATGTTTCAATACATAGCAACGCAGTACTTCATCTCGACATAACTTTTACAGGTCACCACTAATCAACATAAATGGTGTCATGTAAATAGTAAGTTATTTCTTATCTAAGGATTTCATTCCTTTTGGTGCCATACCTATACGTAGAAAGATAGAAAAATTCTCTAATTAAGATGGCACGCATTTTAACCTATATAACTGTACATTGGGCATGATATCTTCAATTGCCTGCGCTTCTTCTCCTAACTATATTTTGGATAGATGATCTGGTTCAGAATTACTTTTCCCTAGTTTTACCATAGCTGTGAAATCAAATTCTTGGAATAAGAGTACCCATCAACATATGTGCCCCTATAAAATGGGCATGTTTACCCAATACTTCAATGTCATGTGATCAGTATAGAATACAAATGGTGTTGCTAATAGGTACCATCTGAATTTATGTAGCGCATTGATAATTGACAAATCTTTGCACTCTGTAGTTGTATAATTCTACTCTGTAAGAGTCAAATTTCTACTAGCAAAACCAATAGGATGATCTATAATACCTTCTCTAGGCTAAGCCAACACCGTTCCAATGGTCGTGTCAGAGGTGTCCACATGTAAATTAAATGGTTGGTCCCATAAAGGAAAGCATAGAATAGGCATTGTAATAAGTTTCTCCTTCAATGTCTTGAATGCCCATTGCTGCGGTTCTCCCTAGTAGAACACCCCTTTTCCTTTTAGTAACTCATCTAAGGGTGTGGAAACCTTAGCATACCCTTTTATAAATTTTCTATAATACCCAGTGTGACCCAAGAATCCACACACCTCACTTTGACTGGTAGGCTCTTCCAGGCCGATAATGACTAAAACATTAGCTAGATCAACCAAAAAACATTCTTTATAGATGATATGCCCTAAGAGTATGCCAAATGGTGTAGCAAATACACATTTCTTGATGTTCAAAGAGATGTTGAACTACCGACATCTTTTAACATTAGGCGTAAATTTTCACAATGATCCTTAACAAGTCCATACATCATCCAATCATCTGAATAAACCTGTAAGAAGTTGTGAATAAAATCTTTGAATGCTTGAACAACTATGCACAAAAATACAGCAGGTGCATTTTTCATACCAAAAGGCATCATAGTATAGTAAAATATGCCCTATTCAGTAGTAAAAGTATTCTTTTCCTAATCCTCATGTGTAATCCTAACCTGATGATACCCAAAGAATCCTTTTGTAAATGAATAGATTTTATGCCCTGCAACACTTTCTAGTATTTCTTCGGTGAATGGTGTAGGAAAGGGATCAGTCACACATGCAAAATTTAGCTCCCTATAGTCCACATAGATCCTAATATGACCATGCTTCTTGATACTAATCACCATTGGGCTAACCCATTTTGACTCGTCTAAGGGCTTGATGATTCCAGATTTTAACATTTTGTCAATTTATTCTTTGACCTTTTCACACAAGTTTGGGTTCATCATGTAGGGTCTCTTTCTGACTGGGTGTGACCCTTCCTTAACCTTTATCTTCATTTATCCTAATGATTCATGTATGCCTTTGAGTTCATTTTATACCCAAGGGAATAAGTCTTGATAATCTCATAGTAACTCAATCATTTTTTCCACTTACAAGTCAGACCAATAGTCCACAAATATGGCCTCCTTAGGCTCCACATCTGATCCAATATTCACTTTCTTTTTCTTCATAGGTTCATGATAGGCATGTGTGGTCTTATCTACACTGTCCAAAACCTCATGCCTACCTGTTGAATGGTATACATCCATATTTTCTACTTCTTCATCATCCACTAAGTTGACCATCTTTCTGTTGATGGCGAATCACAACACCCCTGAATGTCTGCAACTCGATGGGTTGAGACTCTCAGTGTGATTGCATAACATGGAGCTTTTCCCAAGTGTGGGACCTTACGAAATTGGAAAAGCTCTCTGGATGAAGGCCGGTTCCTATTCCTCTGTTAAGATACACGCGTAAAAACTACAGAGGGTTTACTCGAAACCTAAACTAACTTGCCAAAGGAGACAGAGTAAGAAGATGCATAAAAATAAACCTAAACTAATAGAGGTGATGCACCAAGGAATAAAGAACACCTGTCTTGCCAATAAACACAAACCATCAAAATGCAACAAAAATTGCAGTGAAAGATCAGGAGGATGCAAATGAACACAGAGAGGGTTGAGAATCACCACAAACATGTGTTATTTGCTTCAAGTATTGATACAATGCACTACAAAATGCCAAGAGGAAAAGTTACATTACAATATTAGATGGGAGGTTTGAACTCCACAAATTCACCTACCAAAGAGAAGAAGGGAGGGGCAAAACAAGAATTTCCAACCTTTAGAAAGAATCCCCTCATTAAAATTTATAGGAAGAATGAGAGAGGGAAGAGAGTGGAAATCCAAATCAACCCCAACCACCTCCAGGTTGCATTTAATTTATCTCATTATGGTGGTAGGTGAGAACCCTAGCAAACTTAAAAAGTGGCGAACTGTATTTTGAATTTTCAAGAACTTTTTCCAACCCAATTAAATATATCGAGTCGCAGTTGGACAAAGGACCTCGTAAGATTTCCAAAAAGTCCAACCTTTCATGAATCCGAGCTCCCTATGAAAAGTTATGGCCGTCTGAATATCTGGGTCAGGGTCTGCTTCCTATCAGCGCTCAGAATGTTGCGCCTCCTGAAGGTGCACCATAGGCACATCCATATTCATGTCAGCATACCCTTACATGCACCAAGGTGTGAATTCTATCATGTTGACATTCTCTATCATGCGCCTCTTACCTGTGATAAGGGTGCATCCATTTTCGTGTCGACACCTTCTATCATGCGTCTCTTACCTGCACCAAGGGCGCATCCACTTTTGTGTTGACACCTTCTGTCATGCACCTCTTACCTATGCCAAGGGTGCATCCATTTTCATGTTGACACGTTCTATTATGCCTCTCTTACCTGTGCCAAGGGCACATCCACTTTCGTACCGACACCTTCTGTCGTGTGCCTCTTACCTGTGCCTTCGGCTGTTGGTGACGCGATAAAAATCGGGCTCTTAGTTTCTTTGATTTCCATATTCTTCTGTTTGTCTATATCTACCCAAGGGGGAGATATTTACAACAATTTGGTGACTCAATGGGATCACCTACCTACTAGGTAGAAGATCAGTGGCCTTTTAGCAATCCATTGGGCATGGAGTCATAAGTAATAACCGGAAACCAACTTGATCTCTGATCCTGAGCCTGGTATCGTAACTCCTTCTTCGAGAGCATGCTGAATTATAGAAATTAACCTAAGAGCAACAAAACCTATGTTAGAGCACTTAGGGAAATTGAAACCTAACTACAAAAATATGATGTGCATACACACTTAGAGGAATTTTAAACCTAGGCTAATATTTACAAGGGTAAACCTTTTCCTTTTAGTAGCAATGTTTAAGATAGAATCTGTTAACCGGAATCGGGAGTTCTTCTCCATCCAATGTAGACAATTGGAAGGAATTACTACTTTTGCATTCCGTGACCATATAGGGGCCACTCCAAATGGCATCAAACTTGGAATGTTGTCCTGGTTTTTCCTGATATGCATCCCATTTCAGGACTAGGTCCCCTTCCTGGAAGGTCTTTGCTCTTTCCTTCTTATCAAACCATCTTTTTACTAAGGCCTGATCCTTCTCAATCATCTAAACTGCATGCTCTTTGATTTTCTCCAATTCCATCAACTCTGCATACTTGGCCTCCATTGGTTTGAACTCAGACAACTCCAATTGCTTGATGAGCTCCAGTGCTGGCAATTCTAATGATATAGGCAATACTGCCTCTTTCCCATAGACCAACTTGTAGGGAGAATTACCAGTAGACCTCTTTGGCGTTATTCTATCAGCCCACAATGCTGATCTTAGCTTGGTATGCCATGTCCTTTGGTTTACATCCAAATTCCTTTTGATGATCCTTAACAAATTCTTGTTTGTGGACTTTGCCTGTCCATTACCCTACGGGTAATAATTTGAAGAGGTGCTCAAATAGATTCCATTCTTGACAGCCCATTCTGTAATCTTGGAACCTATGAATGCTAATGCATTGTCTGATATGATAGTGGCCAGCACACCGAACCTGGTCACTATTCCTTTATAAAAGTGTAGTATGTTAGACTCATTTGCTTCTTTGAGTGCTACTGCTTTGGTCCACTTGGTGAAATAGTCCGTTGCCGTGAGAATCCACTTGTGGCCTTGGCTTGAGTTAGGATTTATGACCCCAATGAAGTCCAATCCCCATTGCATAAATGGTTGGTCAACCAAAATTGGGTGCAATGGAAGTGTTGCTAGTCTTTCTTTTCTTGTGAAGAGTGCACATTTCTTGCACTTTCTTATCCATGTATAGCAGTCACTAAACATTGTCGGCCAATAATATCTTGCCTTCATTATCTTGAGAGCTATTACTCGTGGGGCGAAATTTCCTCCGGAATCTCCATCATGAAAATCTTGTAACACCCTCTCAATTTGACCCGTCCCAATGCACCTCAATAAAACTCCATTGATGTCCTTTTTAAACAAAACACCATCAACAAGCACATACTGAATGGCTTGTAATATGAAGTATCTCCTCTTTGCTTTGCTCATTTCTGGAGGGCATAGGCCTGTCTGTAGGAAGTTTATCATACTCTGAGTCCAACAAGGAGTAGGCACATCATCATTTTCTTGTTCTTGACCACCCTGTAATACCAAGACAGTCTCTTTTTCATCACCTGCTTCAACTTGTTGACTCAAGGCTAGTTGTTCGCATAGTCCCTTCCCACATACTAGTTTGGTGACCTTTATCTCGATGTCATATTCCATGACATGAGTTATCCATCCTGCACATTTCTCATTCAGATCCTTGTCTAGAAGGAATTCCTTGACTCCCGCATGAGAGACCAATAATTGGATCTTGTTGTTTGAGACTAGGTGCTTAAATTTCTTTAAACTCCTGATCACTGCAAGGACATGCTTTTCAGTGAAAGAGTACCTAGTTTTGTATTCCTCCAAGCCTTGACTAAAGAAAGCAACTGGTTGTTCTAATCCTTCTTTGTTTTGTTGTGCCAGGATTGTAGAAATTGTGTCTCCACCACCAAAGGCCTATAACATGAAATCCTTGGAGAAGTCTGGATTGACGAGAGTTGGAGCTTGAGATATAACCTCTTTTATTGCCTCAAAACTTGCCTTACCTTTAGATGTCCACTTAAATGCCATGCTCTTTTTCAACATCAATGTTATTAGCTTTACGAGAGCTGTAAAGTTTGGAACAAACCTGCAGACAAAATTGATCCTTCCCAAGAAGCTTTGAAGAGCCTTCTTGTGACTTAGCAATGGCAACGCTCGAATTGCTTCAACTCTTTCTAGGTCAATCATCAACCCCTCCTTTGAAACAATATGGCCTAGAAGTTTTCCCTTGTGGGCCAAGAATATGCATTTTTTGGGATTTAATGATACCCCAAATCTTCTACACCTCTGAAACACCTGCCTCAAATGGAAGAGGTGATCCGCTACATTTTTTGAGAATACCGTGATGTCATCAAGATATATCAGAACTATTTTATTGATCAACCCCTTGAATGCCATATCCATTGCCCTTTGGAAAGTGGCTCCAGCATTTGATAGGCCAAATGGCATCTTCTTTTAGGCATATGTGCCCCATTTGGTGGTGAAAGAAGTCTTGAACTGGTCCTCTTCTTTCACCACTACCTGATTATACCCTGAGTAGCCATCTAGGAGAGAGAACCTCTCCGAACCGGATACCACTTGTAATATTTGTTCCATTGAAGGAAGTGGGTAATGGTCTTTGAGAGATGCCCTGTTGAGGTCTCAAAAGTCCATATACAACTTGATTTCTCCACTCTTCTTCCTGATCAGAACCAAGTTTGCAATCCAGCTCGAGTGCTTGATCGGGAATATAATGCTTGCCTCTATTAGCTTGTTTATCTCTTTCTTCTTTAGAGGCTCAATGTGGGGGTTGACTGGTCTCTGCTTCTACCTGATGGGTTTAGCATCTGGATCCAATTCTATGGTATGTTGTGCCAACTTCAGATTGAAACCTCTCAAGTCTTCATAGCTCCAAGTGAAGACATCTAGAAATTCTTGGCAAAGTTGTATGAAATCTGATTTCTTGTGCTCAGTGGCCACTTTGCCAATTTGAAGTGTTCTACCTTCTCCAACCAGAATTGGTTCTGAATCTTCTCTCTTGACCTGTATGTTAGCCTTTTCCTTACGAAACTGGTCGTTAGGGTTGAAGATAGACTCCAATGTTACTAAACCCTTGGGAAGCTTGTTTTTCCGCAACTGCACTACTTGATCCCCATACTTCTGCTCTAATTTGTCCTGATTCCTAGCTCATAATTCAGCCTCTTCTTGTAAGAAATTGATGATCTGTTGATCGTTCTTAAACACCTGCCAGCTCATGTCATTATCTGGAACTGCTGGCCTCACAATCACATGGATATGTGGCTGTGTTTTTTCCATTTTGATGTTTTTAACCATGTCAAACGTTGCTCTAACTGCTGCGAGCCTATCCGCGGCTTCATTTTTCTTCCTAGGTATGGACACGATGTTGAAAGCTTCAAAATCCTCAATAAGGTCCCATACCCTGTTCTTGTAGTTCTTTAGCAGTTCATTCTTTGTAGCATATTGTCCCCTAACTTGATTGATGATCAGCTCGCTATCCCCGAACACCTGCTAGTTATTTATGCCCTTTTTCCAAGCCCAATGAAGTCCATGAATCAAATATTCAGCTGTGTTGTTTGAACAAGAAAACTGGAAACAAAAAGCTGAATAATATTTGATGCCTTGAGGTGAAACAATCATAGCTCCTCCACCTGCACCTTGCCTACTCCTTGATCCATTGAAAAATAATTTCCATACCTCATTGTCATCCTTATGGTTTTGTTTGGTGATGCTAGGAATAGGCTGGTTTCCTTCATGTATGCAATAGACTCCTAGCTCAGATTCTTCTACTTCTTGGTAGGGATCAAAAGCATGTACCTTGCTTTCCCATTCATCAAGAGTTAAATCTGGGATGCTTCCAACTTTGGTGTCAGCTTCATCTGTGCTTTGATAATCTTCTTGATCAAATGTTGAACAGTTGGCATTGATTTGGCTTGGAGTATGAGGCTCAATATGAAAGTTTACAATTAGTTCAGATCTGATTGTGACCTTAGTACCATATCTTGTTCTGAACAACATGTGTGACCAATCAGTAGATAAGTAGCCTCCAATTCTAGCTGTGAAATCCCTCGATAAGCATAGGGCAAATAGTGGTGGAAAATCAATCACTGACACATCTTGCAAAATGGTAACATTGGGGCATACATGCAAGGTAAGATTCAAAATTTTAATCACTCCCACTATTGCTACTGCTGTCCCATCCAATTGCACTACCCCCTTTGATATTACTTCATATTGGAGACCCAGTTGATCAGCTATTTACTTAGGCATGACAGAACTTCTTGCCCCGAAATCAATCATGCAATTGTGTACTAGTTTATACTCAATGATTAATGAAACATAGAATGGAGGGGGCTTCAAAAATTTACCTTGTTGTCCTCCATGATTCCCTTCAGGATGAGTAGCATTTGCGAGGACATTCTCTCGCATATGGACCTACTGGTTTGAAATTGACCAATTCTTCATGGCAACTTGTAGAAGATCTCTTTGGCCTGGGATGGATAAAGATTCTCACATTGATATATTCACATTTGTCTTCTTCATTTGATCAATGATGCTAAATGGGGATGAAGCATCTCTTTGTTATCCTTTAGTTTGTGCATTCTTTTCTTGTGCATGGGCAACAACAATTGGCATGTGAATTGGTTTAGAAGGTGGTTTGGGCTGTCCTTGCATGTTTGGAGCTGCATTTTTCTTACCGACAACTTGTGGAGTGATGGAAGGTTGTAGATCACTTGGAGCCAATGAATACCCTTCACCAATATTCCTCTTCTTTGATCTTGTGTTAGCTACTACACTCTAAGAAGTTGTTTGATTCATGCCACAAAAATCCTCAGCTTGCCAATTCACAAGTGCAGTATCATTTGTAGCTGTGTTTTGCTGAGATGTCCCTTGTTGCTGATTTGTTTCTTGACTCACTTCACCCTCAATGCCAGTATTTGTCACCATCAAGGCTTGGTTCAAAGCACCATTAAAGCACATAGATTGGTTGTGAGGTTCATTGCATGGGAAACACCAATCATACTCTTGAGCTATGTTGTTTTGGATTGGCACTAATGCTTTAGAAGCAGATGCAACATTGGTGTTATAGGGCTGAAATGGTCTATTAGCGGGAGGCCTTACTTGGCTTTGATTTTGATTTGCAGCCTGAGCTGGTGACCTATTTTGTTGGTATGGGGGCCTAGCCTGGTACTGCGCTTGAGGCTGATACAGTCTAGCACTTTGAGCTTGCTGTCTTTTTATAGTCACCAGCTCATTTCCAAGGTTCTGCAATTGTTTCATAACCTCCTGGAGTTCATTTGAAGCACTAGAGGATGAAGTAGAAGTTTCATTTGAACTTTGATTTCTAGGAGTGGGAATAGGAGCCAAAGTGGGTGCTTGACTAGTGCTTGGATTTTCTAAGTTTGGATACAAGGGCATGGGAGGCCTAGGAGCCATCTTACCAACTTGAATAAGACATTTTTCAGCCCTAATGGCAATGCAATAAGCAGCAGGTAAGGTTGTGCCTCCCATAGATTGAATTAACATAGAAATATCAGAATTCAAAGCCTTAAGATAGTATAGAAAAGCACCCTCAGTTGTTGGCCTAACGGCCATTGAAATCCTATCCTAAGACCTTTGAAATCTGAAGTTGAAGTCAGTCAGCTACTCTTTGGGAGCTCTCTTGATAGTTGTCAATTGTTCTAGCAGAGACAAATTGTCTCCCTTTTCTCCAAACTGATCATGGAGAACTATGCATAACTGATTCCAATTTCGGATAGTACCAGCTCCAAGGCTCATAAACCATTGCAATGCCCTTCCATTGAATGAAGATGCCAGAAATTTGATAGCAACATCCATTTCATTTATCTCATGGATTACACAAACGTTAGCAATGTCTTTGACATGATCACCAGGAGTGGTATGATTTTCTCCAGTGAAAAATGGAATGTTCTTCAATGCTGCAATTGGAACTGGATTCTATGCATTGAGGGCAAGTGGACTGCTGCCACTGAAATTGACAAAGGGATTCGGTGGTTGTGCCATTCTGATTGGCCTGAGAACCCTTGTTGATGCGAGAAAAGGTCTACTAGGTGGAGGTGTAGACAAAGTCCAGTTAGGTGGAGATGGTGATCTTCGTGGTCTTATTCCTCTCATTCCTCCTCCTGGTGATAGTTGCAAGTGGAAAAATAGCCCCTCTTCTTGAGTATCAGACCTGGTTTGAATTCTTCTCATATGCCTGGGTAACTTTTGCTGCTATACCACTGAATTCTACCCCTTCGAAGTCACCAGATGTGTTAGATAATGAGCCTCAAAAGGCTAGCTTATGCCAAGTTACACACCAAACCTTACAATATTAAAAATAGAATTTAAAACTTGAAGGACCCAGAAGATACAGCTCTTCAATTTGGTTATGGGGGTATTGTTTTGCAGCTACTAATCTCTGAAAGGTACAGGCAAAAACTCAGGTCATGCAAGGCAACTGGGAAAACCCAAAATACCAAAAACCATGAAATTTTGAAAGTAAAAATCCCAAAAATCTAAGAATACCATTTTGAAGATTATCCCCCGATCTATCAACTGGTAAAATTTTTACTTGTTTTGAGCAAGTTAAGCCCTTGAAAATCGATTTCAAAGTTTAGCCTAGAAGGTAAAAAATCTGAAATTGTAAAACCTACAATTTTTAGTCCAAATTTCTTGAAAATTCTTTCAAATCTTGTGGAATGACCTCTTGGTCCCACGGGGCATGCCAAAACTATTGATGGTGAATCACAACACCCCTGAATGTTTGCAACTTGATGGGTTGAGACTCTCAGTGCGATTGCATAACATGGAGCTTTTCCCAAGTGTGGGACCTTGCGAAATCAGAAAAGCTCTCTGGATGAAGGCCAGTTCCTATTTCTCTGTTCAGATGCACACGTAAAAAATGCAGAGGGTTTACTCGAAACCTAAACTAACTTGCCAAGGAGACAGAGTAAGAAGATGCATAAAAATAAACCTAAACTAACAAAGGTGATGCACCAAGGAATGAAGAACACCTGTCTTGCCAATAAACACAAACCATCAAAATGTAATGCAAGATCATGCGTAGATAACAAAAATTGTAGTGAAAGATTAGGAGGATGCAAATGAATATAGAGAGGGTTGAGAATCATCCACAGACATGTGTTATTTGCTTCAAAGATTGATACAATACACTACAAAATGCCAAGAGGCAAAGTTGCATTAAAGTTTTAGATGGGAGGTTTGAATTCCACAAATTCACCTACCAAAGAGAAGAAGGGAGGGGCAAAAAAAGAATGTCCAACCTTTAGAAAGAAGCCCCTCATTAAAATTTATAGGAATAATGAGAGAGGGAAGAGAGTGGAAATCCAAATCTACCCCAACCACCTCCAGGTTACATTTAATTTATCTCATTATGGTGGTAGGTGAGAACCCTAGCAAACTTAAAAATTGTCAAACTGTATTTTACATTTTTAAGAAATTTTTCCCACCCAATTAAATATATCTAGTTGTATTTGGACATAGGACCTCGTAAGCTTTCCAAAAAGTCCAACCTTGTGTGAATCTGAGCTCCTTGTGAAAATTTATGTCCATCTGAATATCTGGGTCAGGGTCTGCTTCTTGTCAGCGCTCAGAATGTTGCGCCTCCTGAAGGTGCACCATAGGCACATCCATATTCATGTCAACATACCCTTATGTGTGCCAAGGTGTGAATTATGTCATGTCGACATTCTCTGTCGTGCACCTCTTACCTGCGCCAAGGGCGCATCCATTTTCGCGTTGACACCTTCTGTCGTGCGCCTCTTACCTGCGCCAAGGGTGCATCCACTTTCGTGTCAACACCTTCTATCGTGTGCCTCTTACCTGCACCAAGGGCACATCCATTTTCATGTCGAAATGGTCTATCATGCACCTCTTACCTATGCCAAGGGCGCATCCACTTTCGTGTCGACACCTTCTGTCGTGCGCCTCTTACCTGCATTAAGGGCGCATCCATTTTCATGTCGATACCTTCTATCATGTGCCTCTTACCTGTGCCAAGGGCACATCCAATTTCGTGTCGACACCTTCTGTCATGTGCCTCTTACCTGCACCTTCGGCTGTTGGTGACGCAATAAAAATTGGGCTCTGAGTTTCTTTGATTTCCATATTCTTCTATTTGTCTATATCTACCCGGGGGGAGATATTTACAACACTTTCCTTTTTCCTTCTCAAGGAAAGTGCACCTAAGTAGCATGGCATCTATCTCCATTTCTTCAGTAACACATTCCCCTGAGTCTTCTTCATAAAATAAATCCTAAATGAGTTATTCCTCCTTGGCACTATTTCCCTTAGTTAAGCACTTTATAACCTTTAATAACTCTTCTACCGGAGGTTTAGTAGAGAAATAATCAAATGTTTGGATCATTCCTACAATTAAATCCTACCAATTTCCAGTCTCTCTATGGATTTATGCATATACATACTAAGCACATGCGCAGCCTTGTAATGTGGAATAACATTTGTGAACCAAAACCAAAGGTGGTAAATATTCCTTTCCCTCTATCCAAAGTCTCTCACACTATTGAACATGGTGTTGAATAGGTTGATTACCATGATAAGTACAGATTTGAGTAGGTGCATTACTCCTAAAGAACCTAGTAGCAAGAGCAATTCTAATTTCATTCTTTTCTATAAGATTATCCTTTTGAACCACCGACCAGCACGTTGTTGTACCGCATAGGGTATATGCTAGCATGTTCTATCTCTCCAATTGGTCTATCCACTGTTCCTCCATGGCACACAGAAATATTGTAGGATCTCCTTCTCTAGTGTAATGAGGTACCGAGTTGTTACCTATTCTCTTGATACAATGAGGTTTCTTGTCTTGGGAAAATGTGCTATTTACTTCGTGCCCTACCAACTCATAAGTACTATCAGCCCAATTATCACAAGAAATACTTGTAGTATCACTAATAGACTGTGCATCTTCCCATTGAAGTATTCCTTCTTTAGATGGCTCAAGTACCTTTGGGTCCCAAATGGAATGTACATAAATCCTCTTCAGGTCTTCCTCACTCAAAGGCTCAACATAGGGCGTAGATATGCCATATGTTAAAGGGATAATAACTCTTTCCTCCTTTTTTGAAAACTAATATAACACTTGTTGCACTGAAGATTAGAATTATTTTCATAGCACCAAGGATGCCCAAGTAGAGCTAGGAAGCTATCTACCTCTGCCAGCACCAAAACCTCAAAATCCCTAGCGAACTTGGCTCCCTATATGGTAATGGATGCATCTTTTAAAACTTCGATGGGAGTGGCCTTAGTTCAGTTATCCATGAATAGTATATTCAAAGATGGCTACTATGGAGGTCTACCCATTTGTACCCATGCATCTAAAGTAATAAAATTGACTTCCACGCTTGTATCAATCAATATATTATTTAAAATCCACCCATCCACAACACCATCCAGAGTGATTTCCTTGTCATAGTCTAAGCTATGAGGGGGAAGGTTTGCATCCAAGATCTGTCATCCAATCTCAATATTGTGTATGAAGTGTTTCCCTTTAACTAATTCCCTAACAGTGGAATGATATTATCCTAGCGCAACATGTTGCACACTTCTTTCAAGTCATCCATATCAGATTGGACTGTTTCTGCTACTTTCTTTTGCTCCATCTTCCGTGATTACTCCTTTAAACATTGTATTTCAACCTAAAGATTTCTGAGTACCTCCATGGTTTCCTAATAAACCTTGTTTTGATGGATAGGATCTAGGTACCATGCATGTAGTTGAGGTTCTACATGCATGGGTAGTGATATTTACAGGAAATACCTAGGATTTTGGTAGACTTCTTCTGCAATTCTTCTTTAGTGCACACCGCTTCAGCATGGGTAGTGATCTTTACAGGAAATACCTAGGATTTTGGTTCCAACTTAGGCATCCACTAATTTTACATAGCACATTATATCCTAACCATCAATGTGCCTTTGTTTTCTTGTTTATGCTACTTACTAATATTCTCATTAAATTTCAGGAATCCCTCGTAACTATGATTATTTCCAAAGAAAGAACATGTAATATTCTAAGAACATTCGCACCTGTAGTGGTCAGGAGTGTTAGAGTAGGTATTTACCTTAGCTCATGTTCACCTAGGTACTATATTTACCTTTATTGTATTTATCCTCACCCACTTATGTGTGTGGATATTTCTTTTTATTTATTTAGATATTAGGAGATATTATCTAGTTGTTAGGTATAGTTCTTTCCTTGATCTATGGTATTGACTAGATCCTTGATGTCTAGTTCTCTCATAAATCTATGGACTTGACTAGTTCTTTGATGACTAGTTCTTTCCATGATTTATGGATTGATCTATGACCTTGACTGGTTCTTAGATTGTTATTCCTTTCCTATATAAGCAAGGCCCATTCTCATTGTATTTCATTGAGTTCCATAATAATATATGATATTGCTGCTCATTTGTTTTTAAAGGTTTTGTGTAAAGTTATTCTGGTGAATTTCTTTCATCTTATTGATCGTGGTGTTTGATTAGCATCTGTGTTCTTGGTTTGGTGTGATCTGGTTATCATTCTTTTTAAGGAGATCCACATGTATACCATGTTCCGTAAGGAAACTCACCTCATCCACCACCATGGCCTCATCCTCTGAACCCACCATGGTATCTTTGACCTCTACCACAACATCCTTCAAAATGCCTTTCATTCCAATCATAGATTACTTGATTGTGATATCTATCCTGATGCTCGTCCTTTCCTTTAGAATTATCTAACACTCATGTCTGTCATACACCAATATCTATAACATTATGGATCTAACCAATTGGTTGATAGTCTTTTGTGTCATGAGTTGTGGACCCATAAATTTTATAGTATTAAGAGATGTTCTTCCTTATTGTGTGTTGTAATAATGGGTAGTGGCTAGCATCATGGTTTAAATGACATATCTTACAGTTTAGCAGTAATTAGTGTATTGATCTATGGGGAAGAATATCATTAGTGTGACATTCCACTTCACAATCCATGCACCAAATCTCTATGTGCATCTCATGTTCTAAATTTACAAATAGCTTCTCCAACTACTTCACCATACCTACGATCTGTGCTTCTAAGAATGGGCTCACCCTAGTGTTCATACTTCCAACTACCTCAGTACGTAATGCTTCTTCAAGTGCTTCATGTGGATTAGTGTGTGTTTTATGTGATAGCACCCTTCTAAAAGGTGTAATCAGACCTCCAACGAACCATTGTGCATATTAGCTTGCATGAATATCCTATGAAAACATAGATAAAAGCATTTTGAAATGAGCCTCATACTTTGTGACACTCTTAGTAGTTCCTTTCTTAATATCCTTAAGAACACATATAATCTTCTTCTCGAACTCAGGGATGTGAAAATATTTAAGGAAAGAATATTTTAAAGCTACATATTCTACACAAGTCTGATCAGGGTCAAACTTTCTATACCTATTATGTGTGTGTCGTTGTAACTTAGTGGCGAATTGAATTTCCATACACTTAGAATCCATGATCCCCATTTTGTGCCATAGTATTTCACACATGTACACATGTTTAACAGCATTTTCTATGCCCCTATACTCTAGAAGATGAAGAGACATCTCAATGTAAATATTATGGGCTTGGTGTGGACCCTTCCCACTTGATCCAGAACCTCCTGTGTTTCCTCTACCTTAAGAACCACTAGATTCACCAGAACTAGAACCACCTATACCTCCTGATCTTGAAACTATAGCTGGATTAAGACTAGAATATGTACTTCCAGGTGTCCCAACAGTAGTACTGAATAGTACCCCTATAGTCTGCAAAGTGTTACTACTTCTAGAAGTGAGTCTAAAATTTTGCGTGCTTAAATTCTCTGTGCATAGTACACCTGATAAGGTACCTCCAAAAAACAATGAAGATATTTTCCTTGCCATTTATGTACTTGCTATATGACTTAATCCTACTCTCCCACTGCCTAAATTAGCCTGATGACTTTTTGCCATACTAGATACTAGAAATCCAAGCACAAGGTCAAGGTTTCCTTGTAGATTCAGATGTGCACCCCCCTCCCAGGTTGACTTTGCTGGCACACTTTTACATGATGTCGAGGGGGGTTCCCTATCATGATTTTCCAAATGGGGGATGATGGAGTGAATAATTTACCAGTAAAATCCCAAGTGCATTAGCACATCACTCAGCCTAGACTGAGCACTCACCCAAAGTGCACAAAGGTACCAGGACCCTCTTTAGGGTTGATGTTATGGAATTCTAGCATGATGAAAACTTAATGCCTTTAGATCCATAATTAATATATCATTCTACAGTGCATGTTCAAATCTATATCTAAAGAGTAATAGATTTAAATGACAACCATAATGACGTCAAGCGTGCAAGAACCAATTATACTCAGGATTAATACTCTTATTTAGAAAATACACTCCATTATATTAAACATGATAAATACATAGAAGCTCATTACAATAGATAATACCATAGCTTATATGTGCATCATATTTGGTAGCATAACTTCACATTAATTCAGTTGTCACACAACCTCTCTATACTATGAAGATCATTACAGATTTATAAGGGTGGGGACTTTCCCTTCACCACTTGCATAACTCCAAAAATAGGTTGCATGGTCAAAATAGCCATGCTCCTTTACAATAACAACTACACATGCAAGTGCACTAACAATAGATATCTTCTAGTATACTGGAAGTAGAAATTCTATCCTTAGCCCACACCCATGCAAAGCACTTAGTAGCCACTCTTCCAAAAATAGTTGATGTGTGTCACACAAGTATTTACCTGGTTTGTGTGCTCGGCATGCTATCTCCAAAAATATCCTATACATGTGAAAATAGATAAGTCTTAAATCCACCCTTATCTTTCACATGCGTGTTTTTCCCTATCCTTTTGCATCTTTACCTACATCATGCTCTCATGTGTGAACCTTCTGTGTGCCTTCTGCTAAGTATTCCACTTTCATCCGCTCAACATTACCACACTAAACTGTATTTCCACCCCAATAATGGCTACTCTTCGGACAATAAAGAATAAAGTAATGAAAATAATGTAAAATAATTTATATACAAAGAATAAGTATTTACTTTGCATCACCCTCTACTTCAACTGGAAGAATCAGTTCTGGATATTCTTCTTTTATTTCTGCCTCTAATATCTGTCACTCACTCAGTGCAGCCTCTGCCTTTTCTGGAATATTCACTGTAATAGACTCCAGCTCATTTTGTGTAATTTCTCCCTTTTCATTTTGTAATACTAACATAATGTTAGACATCGTAGACATTCTCCCATCTAGTAGATCCATCTTATCTGCTATAATTTTTCCAAGTTAATCCAACTTGTTCTTATTAGGCTCTTGGGCCACTGCAAGGGCCTCACACTTTTTATTTACCAGTGTCAGTCTCTCCGTGCGTCCTAAGGTTTTATCCTTTATAGGTTTTAGGAATTCATTGTCCTCTACCATTTTCTTTATTTTAATGACTACCTCCAGATTTGTACATATATTCAATGCTTGATCCACTTTCTTCAGATCCTCCTGTAGAGTTTGAAGCAGTGCCTCGTATGATGAAATTTTTCTAATTACCACAACATTTTCCCTCTCTTCCTCCTGCTCAAGGTCCTTTGGTGTTGGCATCCTAGCTGGTCCCCCCTCAAGAACCAAATCAACTAATGTGTACACAAAGTGCATAGTTGAAGGGAATTGTTAGTGCAAATCTACAACACCCCCTAAATAACCTTCAAATCTACAGTCCAGAATTAGGTCATTTAGTGTGATTACACAACATTGAGTTTTCTCCAAGGTGTGGGACCTTTCAAGGTGAGAAAAATATCCAGATAAATCTACTTCTTTTCCCTCTGATTAGGTGTATGCATGAATTTTGTAGAAGTTCAATGATAAATTGTACTCTAGATTCCAAGGAGACAGAGTTAAAAGATGCAAAAGAAAAAAAACTAAGTAAAAATGGTGATACACAAAAGGAGTGATGGACCTCTATTTTTGAAAATGGAAACAAATCATAAGAATGTAACACTATAACATGAAAAAATTACTAAAACGTAATGAAGGACCATAAGGAAACAATAAACGTAAGAAAGAATTGAAAATTCATTCACAGATCATGCTTTATCATTCATAGTTTTTGATACGATGCATTACAATCAAAAAGAGTAAAAAACATATTGTATTCCCACTAAGATGCCTAAAAATCCATGAATTTACATGCCAAGGGGAAGAGGGGAGTCTACAAGAATTAAAAAAATGTCCAACCCTTTACAAATGAGCCAAAACTGGCTTTTAACGATGAAGCAGAATGAAGGAAAGGTAAAAAATGTGGGAAAATTGATTTTAGATCTCTAACCACTTATAAGATTCATTAAAACAGTAAGTTCACCCTCAAAAATCCATTTTTTGACACATTTGGCCATGTTGGAGAAAAAATGAATGCCATACTTCATCAATTTTGGTGGTTAGGGGTCGGTTCTGCATTTTTTCCCATGCTAGAGACATTTCTTATTTTTAATCTATTAAAACCCCACAAAAAATAAAAATTGAATATTCCATCATGTGTATAATTTTAATTTCTTTCTAATGATATCAAAAAAGTGAAAATTTGAGCTCTAGAGCAAAAGATATGGCCCTCTGAAGATTTAGGGAAAAATAGGAGAAATTAGGGCAAAATAAGAGTTCATGGGCCGAAATTTGAACTTTTCCCTCTTTTTTCAAATTGGGAAAATTTCCCAAAAAAACTCTGCTAGCCCGACCTTTGCTGCCACATGGCATCCTCTAGTTGATCCACAGGTTCAAACAATCATTTTGCCCCTTTTGCGAAATTGGAATTTTTTCCAAAAATACTTCGCACCTCCGCCACTCCAGGAAACGTGGCACCTTCTGGTTGCTTGGCAGGGATGCACTCTATTTTTACCTTTGCATCATTTACCACTTTGGAGAAAATTCTAAAGTCCTTCCACCACTGATGGGACACGTGGCACCATCTCATTGCTTGGTGGGGATGTGCTTGTATTTTTCCCTTTGACGCACTTTGACCAAACGCCAAAAAACTCGAAGTCCTTCCACCGCTGCCACTTCAACCTAACATGTGGCACCTTTTCATTTCCTTGTGGGATTTTGGGCCAAAATTTTCCCTTTTACCCTTTTTCCCCAAAAGGCTAAGTGCCAATTTTTTTCCCGTGGGCCCGCCTTGGGAAAAATTCCCCTCCAAACTTTGTCGAGCCATAACTTGTAAAATACAAGGAGTTAGGAGGACTTATTTACCTTTATGGAAAGGGGAGAAAATTATCTATCTGATGAAGCCATATCTAAAAACTTTTGAGTGCCTAAAATGTGAAAAAAAATTGACTGAGGTGCAAAGAAGGAAAGTATGAAGGCAAGTTAGGCAAAATAAGCAGGGGGCTCATTTTGGATAACAAGAACATTTTGGGTACCTTGGGCTTTAAGTGTGGTATTTCTTAGAGGAAATGGTCCCTAATATCCTCTACCATGTTGATAAGAACCCCATTCTTCTTCTACTCTAAGTCTTTTTCACCCTTTAAGTGCACGATTAATGCATCCTTAGCCTTGATCTCTTCCCTTAACGCCTTGATAGTAGAATATTTTTCTATGTTCCTCCGTGCCACCTCTGTAGATACCTTAACCAAGGCATTACTTACCTACTCATTAGACATAACAATGCATTTTATGGTTATATGTCTAGCCTGAGGTGCCTTCTTCAACCTTCTTGATGCACATGATTCTTTACATACGTCAAAGTATGGCTCATCCATGTGTGTGTGCATAGACCAAGATGGTTGCTTCTGCATGCACATGGTGGCCATGTCATCATCCATTAGTTCCCACCAATATAACTCTTTAGGGATCACTATGCTTTCAAAGTGAGTGCAAATAATTTTACTTGTGTCCTCATCATACCCCAAAGATGGAATAATAAATTCTCCACTTGTCCTTTTACGTGTTGGCCCCTTAGGAAATGATGCGCCAAGATTTGGAGCTGGATCATCTATGTCTTGAGAAATATCTAGCCCCACTTCTTCTTCATTTACTCCTTCTCCTTCATTCTGCAGATCTTCATATTTCATTTCTTCATCTTTCGACTTTTCCTATTTCATTATTTTCTTTACGTTGTCGGGATGAAATGTATAAGGGTAAGGGCCAAGGAGGAGTACCTATTGTGTTGGTTTTGGAGGTTGATGCACGTATTCTGACTTCTCGATCTGATGCTTATTGTGAGATATTTCTTTTGGCTGGGAGGAACTACCTTAAATAGAAAACAAGACAACCAAAGAAGAGTTAAACAATATATGATAGTGGACTGCTTAGCATATGCTAGATCTGGGAAGTGTGATACTTCCTAGAAGGCTATCAATCCACTATTTTATAAAACAAATATGAAATAATTGAAATACGTACATAAATGAATCTAGTGCTAGTATTTTGATTTGGGTACCTCAAATCACTATCAGCATCAATCCAATTAAATACGAAAAACTATGCTGGTCAAGGTCTTCTGGTCAAGTTGTAGGTTTTCGAGGTGGTTTACAAATGACAAAAAAGGTCTTAGTAGGGTTGGGTGAAGTGTTTTGGTTGTTTTTGATAGGTGGGTGGCTGTTGGTTTACACAGTATTAGAAAACACAGAGACTGGCATTGATCAGATATGACCGATCATGGTTAGGTGGAACTGACGACAGTTATGGGTAACTAGCATCAGTAGAAGGGGGATTATAAGATTCAACAAGATTCATTAGTGGGATTTGAGATGAGGTTGGGAAGAGATGATGGAGGGACAAACGAGGTGTATGGGGATCTTAGGAACACTTAGAAATATGTGGATGTCGGGTATGGGTGCTTGTATAGTGTGGGTGGAGGAATGGTTGAGTTTACAGATGAGTAGATGGTAGGGGAATGAGAGTGCAAGTGAAAACTAATAATAGCAATAGAAGAACCCAATAGACTGAAGTGGAAATAAATGATGTAGATAAAAAGTGTACTTACTAGTGTTTCAGTTCCAATGGCTATGTGGTGGTGATGATTGGTTGATGGGATGGAGCTTGGTGCAGTAGTGATGCTTCACAGAATGTCACCATGAGTGCAATACTTTTGAATATATTCTGGTGCTGGTTATGGATGTTTGTAGGTATGAAAATGCTTTGGTTTTGCTTGCATGCAGTGCTCTTCTTATCTCTTTGATCTTGGAATTTCCTAACCCACAAACAAGGTTTAAAAGGTGAATAAATGGTAACTAATGATAGTTCCTGGTTGACCAACGTTGGTTTAGGGATAATTAAGGAGGGATTCCCTAGGTTTAGTAAATATGGTAGATCTCACATCATTTGGGTTAGGTCCCTTGATTTATCTACGGATCAGAATGGACGTTATGTTTTTATGAGTAGGAAGGTGGTTAGAGGAATAATAGGATTTTTATTTTTAGGATTCAACTAAGTGTTATTCATTTTTTGAAATATTTTATGAATAGTTCTATGGTGAGGTGTCTAGGTGAGGTGTGCATCCATTTAATTAAAGTAATTAAATTAATATTAATGTGGGGTATAAGGGTCATAGTTACATGAATGTGTTATAGTTGGTTCTTCGATAGGGACTAAGGGGAGTGTGACCCAATTTTGGTGTTTACATTTTGCCCCTTTTTGTAACATTCCCATTTAAGACTTTAGAAACAAGGGATTTTTTTTTTGCATGAGTAATGTTCTCTGTTCTAAATACGTAATTTAGAACGCACATACCATAACAACCATTCTTATAACATATAACCATATGCAACTGTAATGACTTGGTGAGCTACCGATCTATTCATTTCATGACTTGGTGAACTACCGATCCATTCATGTTTAACATTAAGTTTTGAATACTTTTCTATATACTAAATATACTTGGTTCTCTTACCTTATTTTGGGTATTGAGTTATCTATCTAAAGAACCTATCTAAATATTTTCTACTAATATTCATCTGCATCATGATCCTTAGACTAGGTGATATAGGACAACACAATCAACATCTTGTGATACTTTGGCCAAAGATTCATAACATAATGTCTATATTACTTATTCCTTGATGGAATACTCGTCAATCCGGAATACATCCTTCACCCCCACTCTATTGTTTTCTAGAATGTCCTTTACCAACTTCTGTGAGTCCATTTACCCAAGGTTTAACCCTAGTTTAGGTTAACAACATAGGTTATGATAGGAAGAGGCTCACAAAGACTTAGGGTATATTGGCATACTAGGTCCACCTAGGTTAAGCCCGTGTGCTAAGGTACCCTGAGTCCTAGAGGGCTACTTCATATCCTAACTATGCTATTATCTAGTCCTAGAGGAAAACTAAGTTCAATTCCAAAAGTGTGTAGATCTTGGTGATCAATGCAGAAGGGTGTTACCACATGTCAACTGCATCACTATATCCGTGAGAAGATAATAATATTCTCGAAGGTATAGCCCTATATTTGGAGTGTGTCAACATCCTACAGAACAGCTTCATACCCCCAAGAGATTACTTATGTTAAGTTAATTTGGATTCCAAATAATAGTTTTCAGCAACCCTGCTAAACCTTAAATCCAACACTCCTTAAGTTCTTTTAAATATAAGATTCAATTAATCCTTTAAGAAATTTCTTAACTTAAGATTGCTTACAATGTTTGTTAATTTTTGGATTAACAAATAGTTACCCAAAAACAGGACAACAACCCATAAGTTCCATTTTAATGTGACTTAACCATTCAAGGAAGTGTAACAACCACCTAGGCTATAACTTAATGGACTTATTAAAATGAAGTCTAAAGACTAGAAATCATATCTTCCTTTTTGTTTATATCTTTAAGAGAGAAGAAGAGTTTTCCTCTTCCTAGTTAAGTTCTAGGGTTTAACACACCCTTTTATGTCCATTACAATTTCAATAGTTTTCATTGTATGTTCTTAACCCATCACCTTACTATATTGAATTGCTTAGATAAGAATGTTAAATTCTGTAACTTATCTAGCTGCACCTCATTTAGGGAAATTAGTCTAATTCCCTTCTACGCTACTTATCCAAGAATACACATTTATTCATATAAATAATAAGAAGAATATCAACTAGATAAGATTTCATCTTTTACAAAGTACAAGTTAATTTACACAACCAATGCAAGTAAATCCTCATCTTTCAATTCATTTTCAAAACTTATACATTTATAAGACTTATGCATTTTAGGCATACTACATAACAACAACCTTCCTTATAAAAAGAATATAACTTTTCCTTTCAATACAAATCAGAATTCTTCACAAAAAATCAGACTTAAATCATCCAATGCATCATATAATTTTGTGCCTTCTTTTATCACTTACGAAGTCCATTTGCAAAAATTACTAGCACAAGTTAGTTCAAAGAACCAAGCATGATAAGCACTAATCCTTAAAACAACCTTTATTTAATGAACAATTAGTATATCATACAATAAGCTTAAGTAATAACAATCAGGAAAGAAGAGCATTAATAAATCTGAATTCACTTATATGAGAGAAGAGCAGATTATAATCTATAATATTTTTCTTACAATTTAAAGTATAATTGATCCTATCAATTACCTTTAATAACAACAGATCATAATATCTCATTGTTTCCAAACCTTTCAAATTAGAATACAACATTTATTTATACCATAAGATAAAGGAAGTGTTTACAACATGGTTCTCATTAAGATGATACATCTAAATTTCAATCAAGAAGAAGAGAAGCCATTTCACTATACTAAAACACATAATATCTGCAAAGTAGAAATAGGTTCACATCATGACCTAATCTATTTCAACTTAAGATTAACTACCTTAAAATCAAACATTTAAGATATTCATCAGAACAAAATAATATAACAATCCAAGAAGGAAAGATGGATCATTAGCCAACTAGCAAGTTTGCATTCTCTTTTCAACAACCCAGTCATCATTCTCTTTCTATTTCATTTTAGTCAAATGATAAGTATGAGAAGGTTAATCAAGTAACAATTAACTTTTTCCTAAAAGAATAATTAACAGAAGGTTCCAAACAAATGAACTTACTCCAACTGTATTAGAAAAGAAGCTTAACAGAAATGATCCTACCCAGTAATCATTTCCTTCAACTTAATTAACAAAATCCCTTTTTCAATATCTATACAGTTTAAGTTCATATAAGAGTTCCCCATAAAAAAGAACAAGAACACTTTAAAGTAAGAAGGAGTCTAATGCAACTTTTCTTTAAAAATCTTCCCATTATAAGCAAGAGATCCATTTCAAATAGGAACATTAAAACAATGAAGGTCTTACACAGCCCATAGTCACAAAAGAATCATAATTAATTCTTTTATAGGCTCTACATTCTTTAAATGGACCTAACAAGAAGTGAAATCCAAGTAAGAACTAGCGATCATAATTACCCAAGAGCGCAATCAAGACAATATTATTTTCCATACTTTTCAACATATTACTTCAAGAGTAAAAAGATTGAATTCCCAATAAGAATGATAAAATAAAAAGTTAATTCAAGTTAAAATCTCACAAAATTTACCAAACAACTCACAAGACCATGTTTCCAGTTTTCTCCATGCACATGCAAATGTTTCCTTTTAAGAGTTCTGAGTTTAAAATAATTCACTCCAATAATAAACTCAAATTAAAGGACAAGATCTAACAACATATTAAAAAAATGTGTTCTGCCCAACACTCAAAATACAAATCCGAGCACCATGTTGAGAAAAAGTTCTCACCGAAGATCAAAATCATTCAATTGATTATAAACAAGTTCGGGCAACATTATGTTCCCTTTTTATTCAACACCTTGAAACAAAGAAAACCAAAAACAATACCAAACTGAACTGACACCTTGCTTGGGTTTCTATTTCCAACAATAAGTAACAATTTATTTGAATCACTTTGCATCACATTACCTCATATTTGAGTTAATATAAACTCCCGCATCATAATGCTAGGTAGTGTTGGTATCTAGATTTAATCTCCTTCACAACTTGAACATCATCATGAACTTGCACAAGACACTCAAGGATATATATATGGTTTGTATGTCATTTGTAGCTGGGAAGAACTCCTATCTTCTTGTTTGCATTCAAGATTTGAGGGAGTGGATAGCACCTTAAAAAGGGTTTTGATCTAACCCTCACTATTTTAGGTTGTGCCTATCAACCAAGGCAAGAGAACCTATATTGCATCCCTTGTATGGTAAAGGAGATGGAGATATCCTTGTGTTTTGCATATGGTATGGAAGAGGCCTTATGAAAACATGATCAAGCATCCATTATCCAAACTCAAAGGATTATTCACTACTAAATGATGGAAATGTTCTAAAAACAAAGCTAGCGCTGCTAAAGACATGATAAAACCCTGATATGCTTTGTGCATTTTTGTGAAAGGATTGAGTTCTTTTGTGGACACACAATGCAAATGCAGGGGTAGTATAGGTAGGATGATTTAGTTTAACTGATATTCTATGGGATATTTTAGGACAAGAGTAGCTAGAAATCACCAACTTCTTTGGGAACCTTTGCAAAATATTTACAACACTTAAACAACAGAGATGTTCCAATGGATTTGAAATACTCCTTCAACTAGGATGTGTGCCACAAATGGAGGCCCAAATCTACACTATTCCACACAACCTTTTACAATATGCCACAAAATCTTGAAGCAAAATACCAACAAATCAACTAGTAATCCTTATTTGAACATGACCTAAGGTGCACCCAAAGGTTTACAAACACACTCAATGTTCAAGGAAGGTAAAATGAATTTAAATTTGTTTATCCTCACTCAAATGAATTCTCTTTTGAATGAAATATTGTAGATGCCATTAAGCCCTCTACAAGAAATGAGACCATGTATGATCAATGAAGATCCCACACACAAGATTGCAACATGAGCAACAAACACAAACTAAAATCGTTTTGAAATATAAGCATGTACAAATTTTACCAAGAGATGAAACCAGATAGTCCAAAAAATTGATCAAATATATTAGTAGGAGAATGTTATTTAGAACAATATTAGAGATTTTTGATGGCTTTATAGTTGAAACAAACTCAACCTGATGAAATTTGATACAATGTGGAATTCAAAATGGCTCTCAGGCGGTTTTCCAAAAAGAATGGACTTCTTCCTATTTTTCCTTGTGAAAATTCTAAGTCTCTTCTCTCTTTTTTCTCCCAGTCTCTACAAAATGCTTCAAAAATATATTTTATACCTCATGTCAGCTTGGATCCTTGCTTCCCAAGCAAAGAATATGCTTAGGGATCAAATTTGTTACAAGAAACCTTATCCATTTCATGAAAATAACATTAAACTGTAAAACAGCTCATAAAATGCTAGGGATGCACAAATATTTTAAAATATTACATGAATTCAGATCCTTATCCATCTCAGGGTCATGTTTTTGTCATTCCAACATGCTAGCATGCCTTTGCAATCATTTTCCACCTTTTACTTTATCATTTTTCACCTTTGTAACTTTAATTTTTCACCTTTCACATTTTTACACGGGCCTGAATAAAAAATTCATTAAAAAAACCATAGGGCACTGAATTAGCTCATAAAAATGATGTCATTGCACTCAGAAGGCAAAGGGGATGTAGAATCATATAAAATTTCTTGCAATTTGGTGAAGAAATGACGATTCCAAGCTTCCTGGACCTTCCATGGCGGTAAAAAATGAAGAACACTCAACAACTGTTGATCAAAATCAAAATTAAATTTCCACCATCCACGTGTCCAAGATATTCCCCTTTTTTCCTTTGGATAGGGTGGACACATGTCCAAAAACCATTGGCGCAGGCCCCTTCCCTTTAAAATTTGCATTTGTAACCTTTTTATGCCTTTGGAAAATTTTGACAATTTTCCCCGCAAGCCTGAACACCCACTCTCTCCCTGCCACGTGTCACCTTCCCATTCACTACAGAGCCGACCCTTCCATTTTACCTTTAACCCTCTATGAGCACTAAAAACTTTTGTTGGCCCATGCTCCCCTTTTCACCTTTTGTAAAATGCCACGTGTCGCCCCCTAATTGGCTGCAGGGGGACACCTCCAAATTTTCCACGGGTCAATATTTTACTTTGATATTTTTCACCAAAATTTGTAAATTTTTCCATTTTCTCTCTGCGCTGTAAACCTCCACCAAATTTTGGACAGGTGTCCTCCTCCAATTGGACATGGGCCTTTGGGTAAGAAATTGATTTTGAGATATTTACAAAAATGAAGGTAAAATTTCTAAGTGACCTCCGCCACCAGCCGATCCTCCAGCCAATCAAATTGTGCCATGTAGGCACATTACTGTAGCAATGCGGTGCCATGGACAAAAATTTTCCTTTTGCCAAAAGTCAAAAAGTGACAAGTTAAGACATTTCCCCGCACATCCTCGGCTAATAAGAACCTGCCACGTTAGCAATAACATGCGAAGATGAATTTGATGGGCAAATGACACCCGTATGCCTGTCAAAACGTAAAAAATATAGAGGATGCCCTAGAAATCAAATTTTTTCACAAGGAATGTAGATTTCTTGGTTTTAAATCAAATGAAACATGATTTTACATTGTTTTCGACCTAGGGAGTAGGATTTTAACCTCAAATAACTCGGATTCGATCCATTTCAAGTTTTTTTTCATGATTTGGGCAAGGAAAAATGACACATCCTGAAAAAATGAAGAAATTAGGGCACAACAAGAGGGGACCTTGGAAATTGTTTCAAATTAGGGTAAAATAACCACATCATGAGCATCTTGAAGGCATTCAACTAGATAAAATGAATTGCAGGTCATCAACTCGAGTAAATGAAACATTTTTTGAGAAAAAATGAACATGGAAATTAGGGCAAAGTGTGCAAACTTAGAATTTTCACCATCAGGTAGAATGTAATGAATAAAATTTTAAACAATTCAAAATAAGAATAGAGCTTCCATTTTCAATTAATCATTTTATCAAACCTTGGTTACCGACTTAAACAAATTGTAAGATCCTTAATAGAGTTCAGACTAGACACCAAAAAAATACAAAGGCCGTGTTCTTAATGAACTCTCTATAACAGTTCATATGGTCACAATAAAACACAAGCACCAAACCCTATGTGGACTAACAACAGTCCATATTATCCATGAAAATACAACACATGTATCAAGTAATATGCAGATTTCAACAACTATCAAAGTTTTCACAAGATGGAAAACAAGAATCAAGCCATCTACGGCTTAATCACAGTCCCTTATATTTATGAAACAAACACCAGCATCATAGCACCAAGGAACCTAATAGCAGTTCCCAAATACTCAACAAGTTTCAGACAGAACTCGAACTTGCATACAAGCTTCCAAAAAAACACGAGCTCTTTACCAGCTCGAGATGACAAAACACATTGAGTTCACAAAACACTAATCTCAACAAACATAGGTAGAACTCAGAGTTTCCATAAAACTTAGCTATTAATTTATTGGCAATGAAATTTGTCAAAACCAAAACAAGCAATTACCAAAAACTGAAAATGCCAAGCAAAGTTACCAACTTTGTTCTTGCATGCATAATTCTTGTGCTAAAACATCACAACATAAGTTTACCAAAGAACCATTTTAGCCATGGATTCGAAACCAAGAATATAAGATTTAATAAACTAGTAACCAAATAACCAAATAGAACCTGTAATGTACAAATCTCAGCAGAGTAGAGTTGTTTTTATGAAAACACTTAGAAGAAAGCAAGAGATTTTAACAGTTAGAGCCTATCATGGCTGATAGTGTCTCTATCAAATTGAAGAAGACCTCCAGCCGAGCTCACTACTTCTCCTCTTCTCCACGAAAGATCAAACAACCAAATTTCTTTTCCAGAATTCCTCTTTTACATTCCACAAAACGAAAATAGATTCAAAACTTAAAAAATAACCATTAATTGCAGCTCAATCTGTTGGTTTGAAAAACCAGAGAGCATGCAGAGAAAAAATTGTGAAACATGAAAAGTGAAACAACCCAAGAAAAATCCCCCTGTATTCCTTCCAAGATGGTTTGAGCTCAAAAACTAAAAACAATAAATTCCAATAATTCCTATTTTCCCGCTTATCCTTCCTTGCCACCATCTTCTAATTCTGGTGAATGCCAAGTCCAAAATAACATGCATTTTAATTTTAGTGATACTGCCACCTAAGCCTCCACCAAGCCCACTATCCCCTGTTAAAGCTGGCAGTCCATTTACATTTAAAACCTTATCAACATCATAAATGCCTTAGGAAACATTGCCCAAATACATGTGACCACATAAGTCCCCATTCATGCCCAATAGTTTAGGATAGATTACTTTCTTAGGTTAGATCTTATGTAGATTAAAATTTATACCTTATCATATAACACTAACAACTAACCCCCACCACAGGCCTTAACAAATAGGTTTAGGTAATTTCCACATAGGAAAATTAATTCAAAACACAATAGTTTTAGGCAATAGGTTAGATTACAATATTACCTTGTAGTATTAGGATCTAGGTTAATTTTAATACATAGTAACCTTTCCAATTCCATTAGCACCAAGTTTAGGTTAGGTTACAAATCAACCAATCATAGCAGAATAAGAAGCTTTAGGTTAGAATCAAAATTCTATCAAGTGACATAGCTTAGGTAGGAAATATTTTTACCTAGCTTAGGATCTTATAGGTTAGTCCTATATAGGATCACAGATCTCTCCTATGCCATAAATAGGCTGCAATTCCATTTATGTCAGCGATGACCTGCCATGGTCAGTCTCCAAAGACCCAAGAAAAACATACTACTAAATAAAAACATGTTCACACAAAAATCAAAGAACTTGTATCTATAAAGTTCAGTCCATATGTTTCTTAATTCATGGAATGTCAATTCACCATTCATTCAATCTGAAAATATTTAAAACATTCCTTCGATCACTAAAATTTATCCAAGGATGAGTCAGATAAAAGATAAGTCTACAACTCTTAAACCAGATTACAACTTACCTATAAGAAGTGGAAAATGGATTCAAGATAGCCATTCCAATTCAGTCAAAGGATCTTAAGAGCAGAAAAGACTTATCCATATCAAGCATGATTTCCAATAATCAAAAGAACATATCCTTATAAGGAAAATCACATGTCAACACTTGAAGTGCAAAGGAGGAAAATAACAACTGTCTAGGGTGTTACATGCTTCCCTCCTAAAAAGAATTATCATCCTGATGATTATCTCTTTTAACAATTTACATCAAGGACAGTCAATTCATTCACTTCTCTTATCCTAAGACAAATATTTCAAAACCTTATAGTTCCATAAACCAGCATTAAATAACTTTTTATTCAAATCAAATAAATATCTGCCCAAAACTGGCTTACTCAATGTCATATAAAGATAAAATCATAATTTTTTTTATCAATCAACAGATTCAATTTTGTTCAAATAGATATGGAAAAACAGTTTTCATATCCTCTAGATTTTCCCAAGTTGCACTCTCTTCGCTAAACTGGTCCGACTGGACCTTAAATTGACTTATTTCTTGATTTCTTAAATGTAACTATCGATTTTCTAACACTCGAATGGGTTTAACCATGATTATTCTTGGGTCTTGGACCTACAAAGAATTCCAATTTAACACATGTGATAAATCTGAAACGTATTTCTTAAGCAAAGAAATATGGAAAACATCATGCATTCGTGATAGAGCAGGTGGTAGTGGTAAATGATAAGCTACAGGATTGATTACTTCAACTATTTCAAAAGGTCCCACATAATGAGGTGATAACTTGGCAGCCTTGCCAAAATTTATAGTACTCTTTTTTGGTTTAACTCGAAGAAAAACCTTCTAACCAAGTTTAAATTTCTTGTCAACCCACTTTAAATTAGCATAACTCATTTTCCTCTCTGTTGCTTATTTCAAGCATTCACGAATCATTTTAACTTGTTGTTCCATTTCTGTAAGGATTTTAGGTACAATTACCTCTCTATCCTCCATGTTATGCCAACTAACAAGAGTTCTACATTTCCTTCCATAAAGTGCCTTGAAAGGTGCCATCTTAAGAGAAACATGATATGTATTATTGTATACAAATTTAACTAATGGAAGATACTCTTCCCGCTTATACTGCTGATTCATACAATATATCCGTAACATATCTTCTAAAACTTAATTTACTCTTTTAGTCTATCCATCCATTTCCATATGATACACAGAACTGAAATTTAGTTTAGTTCCAAGAGATGCATTAAGCATTTGCCAAAATGTTGACGTCATTCAAGGGTTTCTATCAGATATGATTAATTTAGGTACTCCATGTAATCTAAAAATTTCGTGTACAAATATTTTAGCCAGAACAGGAGAATCATCCTTTAGATTTCCAACAACAAAATGAGTTACTTTTGTTAGTTTATCAACTACTACCAAAATAACATCATGTTTATTTCTTGAAATAGGCAATCCTTGTACAAAATCCATGTTTATTACCTTCCATTTGTATTGCGGTATGCTATGAGGATACAATAAACCGGATCTGTGCATATGTTCCACTTTTACACATTGACATTCAAGAAAATGAGTCACAAAATCAATAACATCCTTTTTCATTCCATTCTAGAAATATTGTTGTTTTATATCAACAAGAATTTTTGTAATGCTAGGGTGTCTAGAAAAAAGTGAATTGTGACAAGGTATGTATACTTTGTTTTCATATCATAAGATTCCTTCATTATCAAAGTGAAAACCTTTATACCTTTCATCTTTTGGATCTGCAGCAAGTGCTATTTTTACTTGCTGAAAGTAAGAATCAGATTCCATAACACTTTTTACTTCATCCTTAAATTGAGTTCTTAGTGTTATAAGAGAAAAAATGTGCTTCTTACGACTTAGAGCATCAACCACTCTATTCTCTTTTCCTTTAATATAACTTATGTCAAAATCATATTGAGACAAAACTCTTAACCACCTTCATTGTCTTGCATTCAAATTTGGCTGAGTGAAAATGTACTTCAGCCCAAGATGATTAGTTTTCAACTCAAATGGTTTACGAAGTAGATAATGCCTCCAAACTTGAAGTGCATGAACTATGGCAGCAAGCTCTAAATCATGTGGAGCATAATTCAACTCATGTAACTTAAGTTTTCTACTTTCATAAGCTATTACATGATCATTTTCTAACAAAATACCTTCAAGACCTTCCTCGGATGCATCTGTTACCATAGTAAAGTCCCCGTTAGGATCAGGTATAGCTAAAATAGGTGCTGAAGTCAACTGACTTTTCAAAATTTTAAAATCAGATTCACATTTATCATTCCAAACAAATTTCTTGTCCTCTTTTTGCAATGAAGTTATTGGTGCAACCACCTTAGAAAAATCCTTTAAAAAATTTTCTATAATATCCCGCAAGGCCCATGAAGCTTCTAACTTCATGTACATTCTTTAGTGCAGGCCACTCAGTTATAGCTACAATTTTAGAAGGATGTACAGAAATCCCATCTTTACTTATAACATGACCCAAATAGTGAACTTCGGTATCATAGAAAGAACATTTAGACAGCTTATCATACAACCATCTCTTTCTCAGAATTTCCAAAACTATTTTCAAGTGTTCATTATGCTCCTCAATAATTTTAGAATATTTGAGAATGTCATCTAAGAATACAAGCACAAACTTTTCCAAGTATTCTTGAAAGATATTATTCATTAAGTTCATAAAATCTATAAGTGCATTAGTTAATCCAAAGGGTAAAACTGTGAATTCATAATGTCCATACCTTGTCCTAAAAGTCATTTTACGAATGTCCTCATCCTTAATTCAGAATTGATGATATCCAGATCAAAGATCTATCTTATAATAGACCGATGCTCCACACATTTGATCAAATAGATCATCAATTCTAGGAAGTGGGTATCTAGTTTTGATTGTTGCTTTGCTTAACATCCTATAATCCATGCACAATCTAAGAGTTCCATCTTTATTTTTCACAAAGATCATTGGTGCTCCCCAAGGTGAAACACTTGGTCTAATCAAACCCTTAGAAAAAAGTTCTTGCAACTGAACCTTAAGCTCTACTAACTCTGTGGTATTCATTCGATAATGTGCTTTAGAAATAGGTTCAGTACCTAGTTTGATTTCAATCATGAAGTCAACTCCCTTTTGGGTGGTTAACCCAGTAATTCTTCTAGAAACACATCACTATAGTTATGTAATAATGGAAAAAGTTCCATGAAATCATTTTTTTCTTCTACAGATTCTAAAAAATTTACTACTTATAAGGTACATCCCTTATTTTTGGCCTTTTTAAGTTGCATAGATGACAATTTCCTAATTGAAATTTCTCATTTTACACCCTGAATCTCTGCTATTTTCTGCAGATCATCTAAATAACTAAATTTTTTTCAAAATAGTCCACCTTTACTTTATGCTCTACTAACCAATTTACACCTATGACTATATCATAAGATCCCAAAGGTGCAACATAGAGATCAACTTCATTGGAAAAGCTAGGTAACTCAAGGACTGCCCCAAAAAGACACATACTAATTGTATTAACAAAATTATTACCATAATGTACAGTCCATGATTTATCCATCTTCCTAGCTTTTATTTTAAGTTTCAAAGCAAGTTTACTAGAAATAAAACATTTAGTAGTTGTATCAAAAATAATAGTAACAGGTATGCCGAATAATCTTACCAGAAACTTCTATGGGTGTAGCTTGCTTTTCAGCTTGTTTGTCAACTACTGCAACATGTATCTTGTGCTACTGATTACGATCATCCTTCTTCAAAGGACATTGATTCACGTAATGATCATTGCCACAATTATAATAGCCTCCTACCAGTCCCTTTTTAGACTCATAATTATTTCTAGCCTTAAAGTTATCATTTTGACCTCCATAGGACTTCTGTCCGTTATTATTATTCTTGGCAAATTCGTTTCTAGCATTTCCAGTAGTCTTATTCATTGCTATTTTCTTATTATTACCAGCTGAAAAATTACTTTTATTACCAAAATTTTTCCATGGTCCTTTCTTAGGTGCAAGTGAAGGTGAAGAAGAGTTTGGAACTTTCTTTCATACTTCCTTCTTATCAGCAGAAATAGCCTTTAATTTTTTTTCTTGCCTTATGGATTTTTCAACAACCCCTTCCATAGTGGTTAGGCTATGTACATTAACCTCTCCCCCAATAATGGGATTCAATCCCATGATAAATTTTTGTATCCTAAACTTCTCATCATTTTGGTACCGAGGTACATACTTGAGGAGTTTCGTAAACCTTTCCCAATACTCACTTACATTTAACTTCCCTTGAGCTAAGTTTTGAAATTCAATCATTTTCTGATCATAATAAAGTTGTGGTAGCCAACATTTCCTAAAGTAGCTTTTAAATTGATCCCAAGTGACGTTAGTTTCATCAATATTTAACTCAACCTTATGGCTGTCCCACCATGAAGATGCTTCATGGGAAAGCTGATATGCTCCCCAAATAGCTTTGGTTTCCTTTGAGAAGTTCCTTATTGCAAATTACTTCTCCATTTCACTGAGCCAATTCTCAGCTCCATCTCCTAATGTGGTGCCATCAAACTTAGGTGGACTTATCCTTTTTATATCAGTAGTGAGTTCATCTATCAACCTTGCCTTTTTATTTTCTGGTGGGACAGGCACATTAACATTGTTATCATCAACACCCAAATTGGGGTTATCCTTAGGAGGTGGTTGATTATTATTACCAACTTCTTCTTCCTCCTCATTACCCATTACTTGTTGTTCAAGTACAGCCAAATGATCTCTTGTGTCCAATAGGGCAGCAAGAATCTCATCAAGTTTTTGGGTTGTTGCAAGAAAATTCAAGTTTTTATCATATTATAGGCATAATAGGTCCAAGAACTACAACCTTTAGCTCTGATACCAAGATGTAACATTCTCATTTAAGACTTTAGAAACAAGGGAATTTTATTTTATTTTTTTGCATGAGTAATGTGCTATGTTCCAAATACGTAATTTAGAACACGCATACCATAATAACCATTCTTATAATAGATAACCATATGAAACTGTAATGAATCGATGGGCTACTAATCTATTCATTTCATGACTTGGTGAACTACCGATCTATTCATGTTTAACATTAAGTATTGAATACTTTTCTATATACTATGTATACTTGGTTCTCTTACCCTGTTCTGGGTATTGAGTGATCTGTCTAAGGAACCTATCTGAATATTTTCTACCAATATTCATCTGCATCATGATCCTTAGACTAGGTGACATAGGACAACGTAATCAGCAGCTTGCGATACTTTGGCCAAATATTTCTAACATATTGTTTGTATTACTTATTCCTTGATGGCATACTCATCAATCTGGAATACGTCCTTCACCCCCACTCTATTATTATCTAGAATGTCCTTTACTGACTTCTATCAGTCCACCTGCCCAAGGTTTAACCCTAGTTCAGGTTAACAACATAGGTTATGATAGAAAGAGGCTCACAAAGACTTAGGGTATATTGGCATACTGGGTCCACCTAGGTCAACCCTGTGTGTCAAGGTACCCTGAGTCCTAGAGGGCTACTTCATATCCTAACTATGCTACTATCCAGTCCTAGAGGAAAACTAAGTTCAATTCCAAAAGTGTGTAGATCTTGACGATCAATGTAGAAGGGTGTTGCCACATGTCAACTGCATCACTGTATCCTTGAGAAGATCCTAATCTTCTATAAGGTACAACCCTGCAGTTGGATTGTGCCAACATCCTACAAAATAGCCTCATCGAGATGTACATACCCCTAGGAGATTACTTATGTTAAGTTAATTTGGATTCTTAAAAATAGTTTTCAGCAACCTGCTAAAACCTAAATCTAACACTCCTTAAGTTATTTTAAATATCAGATTCAATTAATCCTTGAAGAACTTTCTTAACTTAAGATTTCTTTCAATGTTCGTTAATTTTTGGCTTAACAAATAGTTACCCAAAAATAGGACAGCAACCCATAAGTTCCATTTAATGTGACTTAACCATTCAAGGAAGTGTAACAACCACCTAGGATGTAACTTAATAGACTTATTAAAATGAATTCTAATGATTAGAAATCATATCTTCCTTTTTGTTTATATCTTTAAGAGAGAGGAAGAGTCTTCCTCTTCCTAGTTAAGTTCTAGGGTTTAACACACCCTTTTATGTCCTTTACAATTTCCATAGTTTTCATTGTATGTTCATTACACATCACCTTACTATATTGAATTGCTTAGATAAGAACGTTAAATTCTGTAACTTATCTAGCTGCACCTCATTTAGGGAAATTACTCTAATTCCCTTCTACGCTACTTATCCAAGAATACACATTTATTCATATAAATAATAAGAAACATATCAACCAGATAAGATTTCATCTTTTACAAATTACAAGTTAATTTACACAACCAATGCAAGTAAATCCTCATCTTTCAATTCATTTTCAAAACTTATACATTTACAAGACTTATGCATTTTAGGCATACTACATAACAACAACCTTCCTTCTAAAAAGAATATAACTTTTCCTTTCAATACAACTCAAGAACAAATCAGAATTCTTCACGAAGAATCAGACTTAAATCAGCCAATGCATCATATAATTTTGTGCCTTCTTTTATCACTTACGAAGTCCATATGCAAAAATTGATAGCATGGGTCAGTTCAAATAACCAAGCATGATAATCACTAATCCTTAAAATGAAGTGCATTCAACTATTTGTTTCAATAAAACAACTCTGCTTTAATGAACAATTAGTATATCATACAATAAGCATAAGTAATAACAATAAGAAAAGAAGAGCATTAATAAATCTAAATTCACTTATATGAGAGAATAGCAGATTATAATCTATAATATCTATCTTACAATTTAAAGTATAATTGATCCTATCAATTACCTTTAATAACAATAGATCATAATATCTCATTGTTTCCAAACCTTTCAAATTAGAATACAACATTTATTTATACCATAAGACAAAGGAAGTGTTTATAGCATGATTCTCATTAAGATGATACATCTAACTTCCAAAAAAGAAGAAGAGAAGCCATTTCACTATACTAAAACACATAATATCCGCAAAGTAGAAACAGGTTCACATCATGACCTAATCTGTTTCAACTTAAGATTAACTACCTTAAAATCAAACATTTAAGATATTCATCAGAACAGAATAATATAAAAATCCAAGAAGGAAAGATGGATCATTAGCCAACTAGCAAGTTTGCATTCTCTTTTCAACAACCCAGTCATCATTCTCTTTCTATTTCATTTCAGTCAAATGATAAGTATGAGAAGGTTAATCAAGTAACGATTAACTTTTTCCTAAAAGAATAATTAACAGAAGGTTCCAAACAAATGAACTTATTCCAACTGTATTAGAAAAGAAGCTTAACAGAAATGATCCTACCCAGTAATCATTTCCTTCAACTTAATTAACAAAATCCCTTTTTCAATATATATACAGTTTAAGTTCATATAAGAGTTCCCAAAAAAAAGAACAAGAACACTTTAAAGTAAGAAGGAGTCTAATGCAACTTTTCTTTAAAAATCTTCCCATTATAAGCAAGAGATCCATTTCAAATAGGAACATTAAAACAATGAAGGTCTTACACAACCCATAGTCACAAAAGAATCATAATTAATTCTTTTATAGGCTCTACATTCTTTCAATGGACCTAACAAGAAGTGAAATCTGAGTAATAACTAGCGCTCAAAATTACCCAAGAGCTCAATCAAGACAATATTATTTGTCATACTTTTCAACATATTACTTCAAGAGTAAAAATATTGAATTCCCAATAAGAATGATAAACTACAAAGATAATTCCATTGAAAATCTCGTAGAGTTTACCAAAGAATTCACAAGACCATGTTTCCAATTTTCTCAATGCACATGCAACTGTTTCCTTTTAAAAGTTCTGAGTGTAAAATAATTCACTCCAATAATAAACTCAAATTAAATGACAAGATATAACAACATATTACAAAAACATGTTCTGTCCAAGAATCGAAATACAGATCCGAGCACCATGTTGAGAAAAAGTTCTCACCAAAGATCAAAATCATTCAATTGATTATAAACAAGTTCGGGCAACATTATGTTCCCTTTTTAGTTTACACCTTTAAACAAAGAAAACCAGAAAGAATACCAAACTGAACCGACACCTTGCTCAGGTTTCCATTTCCAACAATAAGTAACATTTTCCTTGAATCGCTTTGTGTTGCATTATCTCATATTTGAGTTAATATAAACTCCCACATCATAATGCTAGGTAGAATGTAATGAATGAACTTTTAAACAGTTCAAATAAGAATAGAGCTTCCATTTTCAATTAATCATTTTATCAAACCCTGGTTACCAACTTAAATGGATTGTAAGATCCTTAACAGAGTTCAGAGTAGACACCAAAAAAATATGAAGGTCGTGTTCTTAATGAACTCTCTATAATAGTTCATATGGTCACAATAAAACTTAAGCACCAAACCCTATGCGGAATAACAACAGTCCATATTATCCATGACAATACAACACAGGTATCAAGTAATATGCAGATTTCAACAACTATCAAAGTTTTCGCAAGATGGAAAACAAGAATCAAGCCATCTACGGCTTAATCACAGTCCCTTATATTTATGAAACAAACACCAGCATCATAGCACCAAGAAACCTAACAGTAGTTCCCAAATACTCAACAAGTTTCAGACAGAACTTGAAATTGCATACAAGCTTCCATAAAAACACGAGCTCTTTATTAGCTCAAGCTCAGAAAACACATCAAGTTCACAAAACACTAATCTCAACAAACACAGGAAGAACTTAGAGTTTCCATAAAACTCAGCTAGTAATTTATTGGCAACGAAAGTTGTTGAAACCGAAACAAACAATTACCAAAAACTGAAAATGCCAAGCAGAGTTACCAACTTCATTCTTGCATGCATAGTTCTTGTGCTAAAACAACACAACATAAGTTTCCCACATAACCATTTTAGCCATGGATTCAAAACCAAGAATACAAGATTTAATAAACCCAACAACCAAATAACCAGATAGAACATGCAATGTACAAATCTCAATAAAGCAGAGTTGTTTTTATGAAAACACTTAGAAGAAAGCAAGAGATTTTAATAGTTAGAGCCTATCATGCCTGATAGTGTCTCTGTCAAATTGAAGAAGACCTCCAGCCGAGCTCACTACTTCTCCTCTTCTCCACAAAATATCAAACAACGAAATTCCTTTTCCAAAATTCCTCTTATACATTCCACGAAACAAAAATAGATTCGAATCTTCAAAAATAACCATTAATTATAGTTCAATATGTTGGTTCGAAAAACCAGAGAGCATGGAGAGCAAGAACAATGAAACATGCAAAGTGAAACAAGCCAAGAAAAATCCACCTGTATGCCTTCCAAGATGGTTTGAGCTCAAAAATCAAAAATAATAAATTCCATTAATTCCTATTTTCCCACCTATCCTTCCTTGCCACCTCCTTCCAATTCTGGAAAATGCCAAGTCCAAAATAACATGCATTTTAATTTTAGTGATACTGCCACCTAAGCCTCCACCAAGCCCACTAGCCCCTACTAAAGCTGGTAGTTTGTATACATTTAAAACCTTATCAACATCATAAATCCCTTAGGAACCGTCACCCAAATACATACGACCACATAAGTCCCCATTTATGCCCAATAGTTTAGGATAGATTACTTACTTAGGTTAGATCTTAGGTAGATTAAAATTTATACCTTAGGATATAACACTAACAACTAACCCCCACCATAGGCCTTAGGAAATAGGTTTAGGTAATTTCCACATAGGAAAATTAATTCAAAACACAATAGTTTTAGGCATTAGGTTAGATTACAATATTACCTTGTAGTATTAGGATCTAGGTTAATTTTAATACCTAGTAACCTTTCCAATTCCATTAGCACCAAGCTTAGGTTAGGTTGCAAATCAACCAATCATAGCAGAATAAGAAACTTTAGTTTAGAATCAAAATTCTATCAAGTGACATAGCTTAGGTAGGAAATATTTTTACCTAGCTTAGGATCCCGTAGGTTAGTCCTATATAGGATCTTAGATCTCTCCTATGCCATAAATAGGCTATAATTCCATTTACGTCAGTGATGACCTACCATGGTCGATCTCCAAAGAACAAAAACATACCACTGAATGAAAACACGTTCACACAAAAACCAAAGAACTTGTATCTACAAAGTTCAGTCCATATGTTTCTTAATTCATGGAATGTCAATTCACCATTCGTTCAATCTGAAAAGATTTAAAACATTCCTTGGATCACTGAAATTTATCCAAGGATAAATTAGGTAAAAGATAAGTCTACAACTCTTAAAGCAGACTACAACTTACCTACAAGAAGTGGAAAAAGGATTCAAGATAGCCATTCCAATTCAGTCAAAGGATCTTAAGAGAAGAAAAGACTTATCCATATCAAGCATGATTTCCAATAATCAAAAGAACATATCCTTATAAGGAAAATCACATGTCAACACTTGAAGTGCAAAGGAGGAAAATAACAACTGTCTAGGGTGTTACATGCTTCCCTCCTAAAAAGAATCATCATCCCGATGATTATCTCTTTTAACAATTTACATCAAGGACAGTCAATTCATTCACTTCTCTTATCCTAAGTCAAATATTTCAAAACCTTATAGTTCTAGAAATCAGCATTAAATAACTTTTTATTCAAATCAAATAAATATTTGCCCAAAACTAGCTTACTGAATGTCATATAAAGATAAAATCATAATTTATTTATCAATCAACAGATTCAATTATGTTCAAATAGATATGGAAAAATAGTTTTCATATCCTCTAGATTTTCCCAAGTTGCACTCTCTTCACTAAATTGGTCCCACTAGACCTTACATTGACTTATTTCTCGATTTCTTAAATGCAACGAGTGAGTTTCCAACACTCGAATGGGTTTAACCACGATTATTCATGGGTCTTGGACCTGCAAAGAATTTCAATTTAACACATGTGATAACTTAGACACATATTTCTTAAGCAAAGAAATATGGAAACCATCATGCATTCGTGATAGAGCAGGTGGTAGTGCTAAACGATAAGCTACAGGATTGATTACTTCAACTATTTCAAAAGGTTGCACATAATGAGGTGATAACTTGGTATCCTTGCCAAAAGTTATAGAACTCTTTTTATGTTTAACCTGAAGAAAAAACTTCTCACCAAGTTCAAATTTCCTGTCAACCCGCTTTAAATTTCCGTAAGGATTTCAAGTCCAATTATCTCTCTATCCTCCATGCTATCCCAACTAACAGGGGTTCTACATTTCCTTCCATAAAGTTCCTCAAAAGGTGTCATCTTAAGAGTATCATGATATGTATTATTGTATGCAAATTCAACTAATGGAAGATACTCTTCCCACTTATACTACTGATCCATACAATACATCTGTAACATATCTTCTAAAAACTGATTTACTCTTTCAGGCTGTCCATCTATTTACGGATGATACGTAGAATTGAAATTCAAGTTAGTTCCAAGAGCTACATTAAGCATTTTTGAAAAGCTTGATGTCATTCTAGGGTCTCTATCAGATATGATTAATTTAGGTACTCCATGTAATCTAAAAAATTTGTGTACAAATCTTTTAGCCAAAATAGGAGAATCATCCTTTAGATTTCTAGCAATAAAATTAGCTACTTTCGTTAGTTTATCAACTACTACTAAAATAACATCATGTTTATTTCTTGACATAGGAAATCCTTGTACAAAATCCATGCTTATTACCTGCCATTTGTATTATGGTGTGCTATGAGGATACAATAAACTGGATGGGTGTATATATTCCACTTTTACACGTTGACATTTAAGACAATGAGTCACAAAATCAATAACATCCTTTTTCATTCCTTTCCAGAAATATTGTTTTTTTTTATCAGCAAGCATTTTTGTAATGCCAGGGTGTCCAGAAAAATCTCAATTGGTAAACTCAGCTAACAATTTCTTTCTCAAATCATTAAACAAAGGTATGTATACTCTATTTTCATATCGTAAGATTCCTTCATTATCAAAGTGAAAACATTTATACATTTAATCTTTTGGATCTACAGCAAGCACTATTTTTACTTGTTGAAAGTAAGAATCAGATTCTATAACACTTTTTACTTCATCCTTAAATTGAGTTCTTAGTGTTATAAGAGCAAAAATGTGCTTCCTACGACTTACAGCATCAGTCACTCTATTCTTTTTTCCTTTAATATAACTTATTTCAAAATCATATTGAGACAAAAAATATAAACACCTTCATTGTCTTGCATTTAGATTTGGCTGAGTGAAAATGTACTTCAGCCCAAGATGATCAGTTTTACACTCAAATGGTTTAGCAAGTAGATAATGCCTCCAAACTTGAAGTGCATGAACTATGACAGTAAGCTCTAAATCATGTGGAGAATAATTCAAATCATGTAACTTAATTTTTCTACTTTCATAAGCTATGAAATGATCATTTTGTAACAAAATACATCCAAGACCTTCCCCGGATGCATCTGTTACCACAGTAAAGTCTCCATTAGGATAAGGTACAGCTGAAAAAGGTGCTGAAGTCAACTGAATTTTCAAAATTTTAAAATCAGATTCACATTAATCATTCCAAACAATTTTTTTATCCTCTTTCTGCAATGAAGTTATTAGTGCAGCCACCTTAAAAAAATCCTTAACAAATTTTCTATAATAACCTGCAAGGTCCATGAAGCTTCTAACTTCATGTACATTCTTTGGTACAGGCCACTCGGTTATAGCTATAATTTTGGAAGGATCTACAAAAACATCATGTTTACTTATAACATGACACAAATAGTGAACTTCAGTCTCATAGATAGAACACTTGGATAGCTTACCATATAACCGTCTCTTTCTCAGAATTTCCAAAACTATTTTCAAGTGTTCATGATGCTCCTCAACACTTTTAAATATATGAGAATGTCATCCAACAATACAAACACAAACTTGTCCAAGTATTCTTGAAATATATTATTCATTAAGTTCATAAAAGTTGCAGGTGCATTACTTAATCCAAAGGGTAAAACAATGAATTCATAATGTCCATACCTTGTCCTAAGAGTCATTTTATGAATGTCCTCATCCTTAATTCGTAATTGATGATATCCAGATCGAAGATCTATCTTAGAATATACCGATGCTCCATGCATTTGATCAAATAGATCATCAATTCTAGGAAGTGGGTATCTATTTTTGATTGTTGCTTTGTTTAACATCCTATAATCCATGCACAATCTAAGTGTTCCATATTTCTTTTTCACAAAGATCACTAGTGCTCCCCAAGGTGAAACACTTGGTCTAATCAAACCCTTAGAGAAAATTTCTTGCAACGGAGCCTTAAGCTCTACTAACTTTGTGGTATTCATTTGATAAGGTGCTTTAGAAATAGGTTCAGTACCTGGTTTAATTTCAATCATGAAGTCAAACTCCCTTTTGGGTGGTAAACCCAGTAATTCTTCTGGAAGCACATCACTGTAGTTCCATAAAAGTGGATAACGTTCCATGAAATCATTGTTTTCTTCTGTAAATTCTGAAATATTTATTGCATATAAGGTACAACCCTTATTTTTGGCCTTTTTAAGTTGCATAGCTGACAATTTCCTAACTGAAATTTCTCATTTTACACCCTGAATCTCTGTTGTTTTCTGCAGATCATCTAAACAACTAATATGTTTTTCAAAATAGTCCACCTTTGCTTTATGCTCTGCTAACCAATTTATGCCTATGAGTATTTCATAAGATCTTAAAGTTGCAACATAAAGATGAAATTCAATGGAAAAGCTAGGTAACTCAAGGACTGCTGTAAAAAGACACATACTAACAGTATGAATAGAATTATTACCATAATGTACAGTCCATGATTTATCCATTTTTCTAGCTTTTATTTTAAGTTTTGAAGTAATTTTACTAGAAATAAGACAGTCAGTAGCTCCTGTATCAAAAGTAATAGTAACGGATATGCCAAATAATCTTATCAGGAACTTATATGGGTGTAGCTTGCTTGTCAGCTACTACAACATGTATCTTGTGCTGCTGATTACGATCATCCTTATTCAAAGGAAATTGATTCACGTAATGATATTTTCAACGATTATAATAGCCTCCTACCGGTCCCTTTTTAGACTCATAATTATTTCCAGCCTTAAAGTTATAAAAGAAAAATAGGACCAACATCAGTCAGGTCGAGGTGGGTTTATAAAAGAAAAATTCCATATTTTATGCAATCATTGTTGTATTGTACCATTGGAGACAACAACATATCCATTTTAATTTTTGGTACTTTTTGAGAGGAAGGGATATGGCATTATACTCGCCTGAGGTGCAAAGATATGATTGGTGAGAGGAGCTAGGTAGATGGGTCCACGAGATCAGGGGGAGCAGTTTTATTGGTTGATAGATTCGAGGTAGATTCTAGAATGGAAGAGGTGGGAGAGGGGTCAGGTGGACCACCGATGCAGTAGCCAGATGTGCCTCTAAGGAGATGACATTGCGATAAGGTAATATTTTCTCTTGTTCCTTATTGATTAAGTGATTTGGTTTGTAGAAACTAGGTTTGGGTAGAAGTGGGTTTGGGGGAGAATTAAATTTGAATTTGGTAAGAAAATGGGTGAAATAGGAATGTAGGAAGGTGTAATTAGGTGAATGAGGATGGGGGAGGGGCTGAGGGGGATTTGGGTAGGAATGGGTGGGTAGTTAAGGAGAAATGGGGAATTTTGAGGGAAATAGGGTAGCGTTTTCACAGATTTTCACTGTGACAATGACTAACGCCTGTTAAGGGTTGGCCAACATCGGAGGGAGTTAGCCTGCATCAGTCAAGGATGGGGTGACCGATGCCAGTTTTGGGAGAAAATGGGCTAGGGGATGAGTAAGGGTGGTTGGGTGAGATAGGAAGGTAATGTTGAATGAAAATAGGCAGGGTAATAGTTATAGGTGGGGGGTCACAGGTGAATGCGGGTATGGTCAAGGTTTAATAATGTGATGTTTTGTTGGGTGCAAGTGAGGACCAGTTACAGATGCGTGATAGCGTACCTTCCCTATCAGTAGTATTAGGTGGGAGCTCGATAGTAGAGGAGTGGCAACATGTGGCTGAAGTGGGCTTGATTGGGGTTAGATGCTATCAACATGTATTATGGGAGCTGATTTTGATGGTCGCCCTCATCGATAGATGTGATTCGGTGACCAACATATTCCACTTGCCGACAGGTGAGATTACCATCACCTTGAAGGATGTGTATAGGATCCTGTGGCTGCCGATAATAGGCATGTAGGTGTATTTGATTTCTTCAGTGGCATCTGAGGATCTAATGGTGACAGTGTTTGGTGAGGGTCTGGTTGAGCTGATGTTCTATAGTGCCAGCATGAGTTATGGAGATATGTACCGAGCCCATTTGAAGGAGATGAGGTTATTAGTTCTGATGATGGAGGTAGTGTATTGTTTTGCACTTCTAGATGTAGAGTGTGGGAGATTTCCATGATCATTGATGAGGGTTCTACATGATATGATGGAGGACAGGACCTAGTTTTCCTGGGCACCAGCCTTCTTGGTGTAGTTGTACAAAGAGTTGTGGGCCTATGGGTGATTGTGACGGTTCAGCATATGTTACACCTTCCTAGTACACTATTGTGCATATGAGCACATCGTGTGTGTGTGTGTGTGTCTAGTAGGCATGCCCCAACTTGATGCATTCAAGCTAGGTTTTGTGTGGTTGGGCTACAAGTGATGGGTACCTACAATTGTAGAGCACTGAGCTTCCAAGGCTACATATGATGTAGCCTATTACAGGCATTTACTATAGGGGTTTTCTAGCATGACATCATTTGGAGGCCCTATGTTGGCTTTCCTTTATACAGACAGATGGCCATAGAGCTAGATGGATTACAGCTAGTGAGATGGATAGAGGGACGTCATGTTGGTGAGAAAAAGATGATCCCCATAGATAGGGTTAGGCGATATTTTAGATTCCCCCAGGATATATCTCCAACGTTTCCATAGTATATGAGGGACGACGTGGAGAGGCCTATGCCTCTACCATAATTGACAATGCCTACAGGGCAGGAGGAGCAGGTGATATACCGATGGATTAATGATGCTAGAGTTACTAACAAGTATAGATAGTGGTAGGTAGCACAATTGCAAGTAGTACTACTAAGGCCAGGGTAGCCAGACTTGGCCACCATCACAGTCTAGAGAGACACCCTATAGGGGCAAGTAGAAAATCTAGTCACACAGTTGGGGATAGTGTAGGGACAACTGACATGGTCGAAGGCATAGGTTGTCATGTTATAGGCATAGGTTTTAGCCCTACAGGATGAGGGAGAAGGTCCCATTTTACATACAGGGGCGGGACAGGGTCCCTCAATATAGGTATAGGATCAGAGGCTGATGGCACCACCACAGATAGTACCTATGGCTAGGTTCAGGGATGCCTTAGGAGAGGCACAATATTATCAAGATCACTTGATGGCTTCAGAGATAGATGTCCCTTCCTATGCAAAGTACAGAGCACAACAGGCCTTGGGTGAGAGGACCGGGTCTCGCATGCACAGTATGGAGAGTACATGGGGTTGGCGAGTTCTAGGATAGGATCGAAGCTAGGCTGCTAGGGCACGGATGCCATCTCTAGGTGAGGTACCATCAGAGGTCAGATGACGGCCCATGGAGGGTGGTGAGATGCTAGTGGGATGCCACACAGGAGCAGAGGAGGGGGCAGGAGAGACTGGCCTAGAGGATATCGGGTGGGGTGACAATTAGTCACTGGAGATGGGCATTATATTGATTGTTTTATATATATATATATATATATATATATACACCGACCTACGTGCCAAAGAGAGTGAGGATGTATATGAGAGTTTTGAGATATTTGTTATGGATTTGGCATCACAATATGCATTATATGGGCACACAAATTTTGATGATATACATATATAAAGATGATGATATCTATGGTATGGCTAGTGTACCCTTTTTTTTCTATTATTATGTCTATACGTGATGAAAACTAGGTGAATTAGGCATGATTTAGTCAAGGTCGTGTAGGCATGGTGAAGTCAGGTTGATTTAGACATGGTTGAGTTGAGGTCTTGTAGGCATGGCTGAGTTAGGTCAATTAGGCATGTTGGAGTCAGGTTATAGGCATGATAGAGTCAAGTTGATGTAGTCATGATGGAGGTCAGGTTGGTCTGTAGGCATGGTTGACGTTAGGTTGGTTTAAGCATGATTGAGTTCGGTTTAATGTCCAAGTTGTTGGTAACATGGGGGAAAAATGGTGATGTATATGTAGGTTATGGTTTTAAATTTCCAAATATGTGCTATAGTAAAAATGTGAAAATGATAAATGAATGATTTGATAATGTGGTAAAAATGTGTATTAATTCATGCTTGTTTGGTTTAATTTCTAGTTATTGATAGAAAATGGGAACTAACTAAGGTAGGATGTGAATAGGAAAGTGAAGGGGGGAATTGGTTAGGGTAAAGAGTGGCCCAGCTAACCTTTGAGGGCCCCATACCCTCAAAGTGCTGCCTACATAGCCCTAACAAAAAGGGGCCTCAGGACGATGTAGTTCTCCCATAAGCTAGGGAAGATTATGATAAAGTAGAGGAATGGGTTGGTAGGTGTTAGGCATGGTTGAATGTAGGTCATAGGCATGGTTGAATGTAGGTCATAAACATGGTTGAGTTTAGGTCATAGGTATGGATGAGTTGTTTTAAACATAGGTGTTGATGATTGGGTCCTATATAGGATAATCAATAAGTAATGAGGAAGGCGAATGGTAAGAGGTGGAAAAAGAGCTGCTTAATTAATAAGGACCCTAATGAGTCTACCATACCCCATATGGTCTTATGAACGTAACTTCCTTAAAGCCTTTCATAATGGACTATTCTAAGAGTGAAGAAAGTCACATAATCATGAAATTTCACGGTTGCAATAAGTCCCTTGAGTAGAGAGGAAATTAGTATGAAAAGGCAATGAGGTGAGAGTGGGTGGTTTAGCGTAACTTAGTGTATGAAAACATGTTTTTCATTGCAAAAAACCTAGGATCAAAAATAGGAAAGTCCATGACGACAATTTCATCTTTTTCTTCATTTTTAAATTTTTCTTGTATTTTTAATAGACTAATCAATGTGGGAAGTCTATATGGGATGAGTATATTTTCTTCGTGAGGTCTTCACGAAGTGTTATCCCGTAAAATTGGAAAGGGAAATTTTACAGATAACCCTACTAAAATTTTGTTCCGATCCCTCATAAGGGATTTCTTGTGTTCGGAACGTTGCAAAATCCCTTCCCGGGAAATCTAGTTTTCCAAACTTAGCCATTTTTGGTCTTTTTGGCTGGGCGCATATAATCACTATGCAACATCAAATGTTCATGCACCCCCTCTAAAGCCTTTGGCACATGCTTTCTTGTGTCAATAGGCATTTTGGTGCGCCTCTCTGTGTTGATTCTTCCCTGCATGCACCAAGGCGCGTGCGCCTTCCTATCAACATATCTTTTGTTGCGCCCCTTTTTGGTGCGCCAAAGGGCGCACATATTCCTCTATTGAAACTACCTTCGGTGTGCCAAGGGCACACATATTATCATGTTGGCAACCTTTTTGGTGCGCCAAAGGGTGCATGTTTTCTTGTGCCAACAGCTCTTTTGGTGCGCCATTTGAAAAGTTGGTGGCACATTTATTACTACCTCGCCTATATATAGGCGTGCCTGCAATGTCATTTTAACCAGAGCTATCACGTGATTATTTTTAATATTATTTTATCTAAGCCTGTAAGTGCACCTGCCCTGTCACTTTCGATCACGTCGAGGACCCGTTTTCACACTTTTTCATTGTTTAAATCCGGGTAAGCAGCCTTCTTTCTTTTGTGCATTTTGTATTTGAGGTTTTTGGGTGCTAGATTGTTTCAGTTTGGATTGGAAAAATGAGAAATCATGTATTTTCCCCACTTGCTGCTCTCTTTTTCGTTCTTCCTCATGTTCTCCTCCCCTCTTTCCAGATCTGCTAGGAAGGGGACTTTGTCCTGAAAATGACTGCTTAAAACTCTTTGGTATTAAGCCTCTTTATCACCTAGAACACCCTACAGAAGAAGCTAAACCACATAGAAACCCCTCAGAGAGTGAATCAAAGCTTTAAAAGAAACTATATATTTCCGTCTCCTTTGGCGCATGGATGCATCCTGCAACACAAAGGATAGCCGCGCCAATGGCACATCTGTCACCCATGTTACATCATGATAAACTGCGCCCTCAAGGCGCACTACCTTAGTTTGTTGCAAACACTTTCCTCGTGCCCCCTCATGACACCAAATTCATTTGTTGCATTGCTAAAACTTATGCCCTGTGGCACACCTAGCAAGTGTGCAACATAAAAATTATCCGCACTGAGTGCAAAGCTTTAAACAGCATAGGCGCATCCATCATTACAACAACAACATGTCATGCATTCCTTCCATGTGTCGCGCCAAGTTCCCTTTAGCGCACCAAAAGTATATGTTACACAAACCTTAGATGCACCTTTGGTGCAACAAAGTTCCATGCAACATGAAAGATATATGCACCACAGGTGCATCCTGTTCCCGTGTAACATAAAGAATCCATGCGCCCTTTATAAAACGCATCCAAATGGCGTAGGCACACTTGTGCTTACAACAACAAAGAATGCACCCTGCAGTGTTTATGTGCCATGCACCCTTTGGCACTGATTTACCCCTTGCAGCATCCCTTCCCTATGTGTCTTACTATTTAGCCCTGTAGCCTGCAGTATTCATGTGTCATGCGCCCTGAGGCCTTTAAATTGCTAACTCTTTCTTTTGTCAACATTTCAATGGAAAATCAGACAGTTGACATGGCTTTCTTACGTTGGGTTTCACTTCTTATTGTTGCAGATCAGCAACTAAGTTCAGAAGAACATATGTCTACATCGAGCAGGAAACCTATCAAATCTAAAGGCAAGGTTAAGCTCATAGAAGAAGAAATGAAGTATAAATATCAGAGGGTCAGAATGCCCGAGTCCCAAGTAGAGTGTGACCTAGACATCAGAGACTCAGAGCTGGGTCATATTGATATGGAGGAATTTTGGGCTAGAACCCAGAGGGTCACAAGAAGTCCATGGATGGACAAGCTGATAGGTAGTGCCCTGCACCTTACTGGTGGGATCCCAATCAGTGCCGTAAACAATGAATTTATGATGGTGGTAGCCCGATGCTACAAAGACAAAAGATGTGTCCATGGTGAGAAGGGCAAGGTTATAATCAACCTCACTGCCCGCCACTTTGAAATGATGCTCGGCATTCCTCATCACCAGCACTTTGTGGCCATCAACCAACAAGATTGCATCAAGGCCTGGGACGACAATGAAGATTAGTGCATGCAACTGATGAATGAGGTTTATCTCAAGAACAAAAAGGTAGTGACTCAGTGGCCACAAGTCATTCATCGCAGTGACTTTTCAGAGGAACTCAGTGACACCATTACGTTCCTGAGCAGAGTTTTCAGGCTTCCTGACACCCATTATTTTCACAAGTGGATGCTGCGGTACCTTGAGACAATGAACAAGAATGTGCCCGATCAACAATTTGAATGGACAGAAATTATAAGCAGCATGATCTGTGAGCAGCTACAACAACTCAACACAACGGGGACGTTCTATATGAACTCCTATGTGGTCTATGTTGCGGCTTCAGAAAGGGACTATCCAACTCTGATGCAGTGTGGGGTTTGGCCCCAAGTCAAAATCTATGAATACTATCCAAAGCTAAAGCTGGAAAATAGCATCCCCCAATTCACAAAGATCAATGATGCATTCTTCTACTACATCATCTACCTGTTGATGTCAAATATGACTCACGGTCGAATGACCAAGAGCATAGTAGCAGCTACTGAGAAGTGGGGGGGCCATTTCACTAAGTTCCCCATGTTTACCTATCTAAGGGCAGTCAATTTCTTGGGGGAACCGACCAGACTGCCAAGGTATTCTGGGCCCAAATTGATCTTGTTGGAGCTGTTGAGGTATCTTGTTACCATGAAAAGTTCCTAAAGATAAAGAAGGGTGGAACTCCTTTCCCCCTCACAGTGGGTAGATATACATGTCTCACTCACCACAAGGAAAAAGAGATGTTTGCAGAACTGGAACTGCTGAATCTGAAACATGATTTCCCAGCAAGGCCCACCTTCAACCCGAGAAATTATCTGCCAAGGGCTAAGCTCGATCCAATCCACATCCCTCAGACTGAGGATATCTACATCAACATATATCATGAGGTTGAGCTTATGAGGAAGGCTCATTCTCGCTTAGCCTTAGCAGAAATCATCCAGTATGGGGTAGCCATCATCCCCAAAGGCTACCAAACTACTGAGGAGGAAGTGGATCAAGTGTATCTTGACACAGGTGGGGACGATTGGCATTTTGTGTTAATTGATAGAACCAAAGCACCTCAGACAATTGAGGAAAGGGTCAAGGAAACTCTGCGTAGAACAGAGCATTGGTGCCGAATGAACGGGCTCATCTACCTCAGGGTCAATTTCACAACCTCTCCATTAGGAAACGCACCTCCTCGATCAAAAAAATAGCTAAAGGGCAAAGGAAAAGGAAAAGAGGGTGAATCAAGCTCCACCCAAGAGGAAGCTCCTGTAATTCCTCCTTCCGCTGCACCCGAACAAGTTGTAACTCTTGCTTCCCCAGAGAAAGAAACAGCGGAGGAAGATGTCCCAATAGGCCCATCCACTTAGGATTTCACCACTTCTGTAACAACGAAGGTCCCTTATGTTCCTTCTCCTTCCCCTCCTTCCCCTCCTCAGGTGACCCAAGTGACCATTCCTTTGGTCGTGTCCTCTCCCCTTTCTTCTACTGTCCCTCTTGTTTCTTCATCCATCTTCTCTTCTCTCGCGGATCTATCCACCTCCATTTCTTCCCTCATCTCTAAGCTCCCTTCCCTTCTTATGTATTCCTCTCCTGCAGTATCCCTTCCTCCCGTGAGCACTTCCTCGACCTCCCTCTCGATGCCGCCTCCAAGTGTCTCCACATTTTCCCCTTCTACTACTGCAGCTACCCCCTTCTCTATTTCTGGTCCTTCTCCCATAAGTCCAGCTTGGATCTCCCAACACTTAAGTCAGCAGAAAAGGAAAGTTCCCATCGCACCGATGGACTTCTCCGTGATCCCGTCAAAAGGGGTAAAGAAGCAGAAGCCCATCACACACTTCTCTCAGAGTGCTTCGAGAGAGATGGTAATGGAGATCGCATACCCCAATCCTCTGAAGGATAAAAAGGATCTGTACTCGACATATTACATAGTGACTCAAGTCACAATGGGTACGTCTTCAGAAAGCCTTCAGGGAGAGGCCCTATCTGTAGTCGACGCCCTCTGCAAGAAGCTTCAAGAAGCAAAAGAAGAGAAAAGGATACTGAAAGAGCAAAATAGACATCTGCTCCAAGCCTTACAAAATATGGGCAGTGCACCTCCCACAACTGCCGCCGAGACTCCTGAGCCTCTGAGCCAAGATAAAATTGATGAATATGTAAAGATCGGCGAGCAGGGCATGGTAGTTTCCGCTTGGAGAAGGCAAATCCTCAAGGATAGCGAAAAAGTGATCGCCAAGTTCACCGATTTGTACCTGAACATCAACAAGGTGAACAAAGAACTCCAGGCATTAGCAGGACCCATATCAGAAGAGTTGGACCATGCTAGGTTGCAACGTGAGACCTTTCAAAGAATGTTCGACTGTTTAGTCGAAGATCTGGTCAAGTTCGGTGTTTTCGGTCATCCCAGGGCCCTCAATAAAGTCCTTTCCACTCTAGATTACCAGATGGATCAACTAGAATTCGTCCTTGAAAATATCAATAAGGTAAAGGAGGAAGTCCTAGATGTGATGCACCAAATGGAACAAATCGTTCTCACAATGTCTCCAGGGTTTCTTTCTCCTTCCTTCGCCTTAAGGAAAGTTGATAAAACCATCCAGATCTTCAAGGAGATCATTTCGCAAGGGCTGGGGCCAGAGGTCACTTTTGATGTAGAGTCCATCAATAATCTACTGGCCTGTCGAGACTTCATCAGGTTCCTAATAGAAGAAGAGAAAGAATATTCCAAACTCCTAGAGAAGCTCATAGATGAGCGGGAGACTTGCGAGGCGATCAGCGAGTGACACAAGGATCCTTCCCAGGATCAACTAGACCCCATGATCAGCAAGTTCATGGAATACCGTGCCCAATTCCACATCTCATCACTCGAGCAGCAGCAGCAGGATATCCCCTTTTAGCTGCGGGACGACGACGATGAATAATTTCTCTCTTCTTCGACTTTCTTTTTGTGAAATTTCTAAAGTATGTTGGCAAAAATGATGGCATCACCCATGTTGCACCATGGGATGATGTCATCCATCAAGTTGTCAAAAGTCAACATGACTTTGAGATATTTTTGTAGATATTTTGTATATTTTATTTAAATAGGTGGTTGGTTCCTTTTTGCCTTCCTTCTTCTCCTTCTTCTATAAATAATCAAATACTTGTTGTATTTGAAGTGTGGATATCTTTTAGATTAAAAATAGAAGTGAGAAGAAAATACTTTGAGCTTTTTGTAACAAAAGGAAATATTAATACAATATACAAACTTTGTGCTGAATACATGTGTTATTTACATTAGATCTTTCTTATGTCAGATATGTGTGTTTATGCTGTTGAATCTACTTCTGTTTTATTGTCATTTATTCATCAGTATTGCTTTGTTCGTTTATGCAAGTAGGTTTGGCTCTGTTTACTACCAATCCCAAAACATAAACCCTCTAACCTTTCTTCTTTGAAATTCATTTCTTTTCTTTCTTCAGATCTGATCTTTCTTCACCCTCTCTTCCATTCCTTCCTTTCCGCAGTCAGAAACACCCTACTAGGATGAGATCCCAAACCCTTAAATGCAGAATATTGTGAGACTTGCACAGATTCCTACTGGTAGAATAACAATAAACCACTTTCACTTTGCTGTATCAAAGAGGGGCTATGCCCTGCACACTATTGAACCGTCTATCCATAAATTTGTCTGAGCGACATATTTTCGAGCCAACAGTTTTTGGCGACTCCGCTAGGGAACGAACAGATCTATCGGATCTATGATAATGGTATGATATAAAATCAGTTAAAAATCAGAAAAATCACTATCTGTTTGCAAACTTTAACTTTTTGTTAAAAATCCAAATTTTTTTACAAAAGTACTCCAAATTGAAATTTTTTTTCTAAGATCCATAGATCTAGCCTAGTTGGAGATCTTTAGTTCACTGAGTTTTTATAAAAATCTGTATTTTTCCATAGATCTGAGTTTCTGACTATTTACCGAAAATTTCAAACTCTTTGAAAAAGTCAACTTTAGATCCAAAAATTAGCTTGCTAATCTTCACTGTCATTTTATCCTCATTGTTCTTTGTCATTAAACTGCAATTGGTTTTTAGAAGGGGATAAAATTTAAATATTTAAAAAAGTACATGCTGCTGGTTTTTGTCAAGAAAACCAGAAAATCAGCAATTACAACCAAAAATAAATTTTAAATCTGTGCCACAACATCGCAGATCTGGAAGGTACGCTGGCAGGCGAGCCATTTATGCGTAGTAGGTGAGCTCATGGAGAATTCGATCCTACTTTCGATCTACTTCAAAGGCACAATTTCAGTATAACACCAGCGCACTTTTCATCACTAAGTTCAGCTGATCGGTCAGCCAAAAGCGCCTCACCCCCATGGAAGAACCGGTTCACAAGGAGCCTCCACATCCCTTTGTAGCACTTTGCTGCTCAGTGGAACTATGTTTCCAGCCCGTGTTCTTTTTCCAGCTGTCCAGATGGCGGTACCATGGGGAAATGCTATGGGTCCCTTGGCTTTACCACATCCTGTTCACGCGCTCCCACATGGAAACTGAAAGAATTTTCCCAAATTTGACGGAAGCGGGAACCAAAGCACGGATTCACACATATCTGCATTCATCATGTCATGCATTATCCTAGATGTAACCCATGAAGATGTGTCAGTTCACCTTTTTCTGGAAACTTTACAAGGGCCTGCAACATAATGGTTTCAGCATTTACCGACCGGATCTATTACCAGTTGGGCCACCTTGCGGGATGCTTTTAAAGATAGGTACAAGCCTTCGGAAGATGCATTTGCATTGTTATCAAAGATCACTCACCTGAAGAAGGAGGCCAATGTGACCATGTGTGATTTTATCACCAAGTTTAATGCATTAATCAACCGTGTCCCTGTCGCCATTCTCCCAATGCCAGAAAATCAGAAGTGTTTCTTCGTGAACGCTATGAGTTTGAAAGTAAGTTTATTACTCCTACAAGAGCAAGTGGCTACCTTGATTCTCACCCAGGCCACTGCCATTCGAATTGAAGATAATTTGATAATATCTGGCAAATTGAAAAGGGAATCCTCTAAGCCTAAATCTTCGGTCCCTTCTCCCACTACTTTGTCTGATCCGGAATTTCAAAAGATGGCAAAGGAATTGCTTGCATTCAAGAAGCAATTAGCCCAAGCTTCCCTTGGTTCCTCATACCAGGATATTCCACAAAGAAATTTCATTTCCAACAATGTTTCACAAAGGCCATGCTTACCTGCAACTACTCCACGGTTGGCACTTGAGGCTCTTCCGGTTAACGCCTAAGCCAAAATTGAAGAAGAGGAACAAGATTACGAAGAACCTTCGTCTCAAGGAGAAGATGATCAAGACGTCGGTGAGCCGACTGGCGACTCTACTATCGGGTATATGGAATTTGAGGAGGAAGAATCTGATGAAGAGGAGGGTACACAAGGCTATGCAAGTGGAAAATCATATGTTGTTTTTACCCGCTCACAAGGAAAAGAAGCAGAGGTCGCTGCCCATGTGCAGAAGGAGAAGGCCATGTCAAACGCACCTCCAACTATTGCTAAAAGAGGTAATCCTCTTCCTACTCAACTCCCTATTAAGCCTTTTACAAGGAAATATTTTCCCCCCATTTCTCTTCCAAATCAGCCTTCTTCAAAGACCAGTAATCCTACCCTACAATCACGAAGTGAGGGACTCATTCCTTCACTATCGCAACCCTTGGTCACATTTGATATAATTGACCATGCTAAAAAGACCAAGATCCAAATTTCTGAAGCTGAGTATCTTCAGTCAAACCCCAAACAACTTGTAAGATTGACCAAGTTTATTCAAAGTCAAGCTGTCATAACTGATCAGGTTTCCCCAAAAGGAATCCTTGCCACTCCTCCTGCATCCCACATAAATGTTGCCTCAACATTTGTATCAGGCAAGATAGAACCTTTCTATCTCTCCCTCCTAATCAATGGCCACAAGTTAAGTAACTGCATAATTGATTCTGGAGCTTCTGATAACATCATGCCGGTAAAAGTCACCCATGCTTTGGGCCTCACCCTTACCAAGCCTTTTGGCAGATGTTATTCCTTGGAAACCAAGCAGGTGCCGTTGATTGGTAAAATCAAAGAACCGTATTTTGCATTTGTGGCATTCCTAGAGAAAAGAGTAAAGATGACCGTCCTCGTTGCCGACATTCCAGCAGCCTACGAAATTTTGCTGGGAAGAATTTTTTGTAGCAAAGTTGGTGGGGAGATTCATATGGACTGGTCTGAGGCTATAATCCCCGTCAAAGGTGTAATGCAGACTTTGGAGCCAAAGTCACAAAAGAAGTACTTGGTCACTAACTCTGAGGGCCCCAAAGCTCAAATTCTTTTCGAATCATCAGGGATGGGGAACTATTTCTTTTCTACCGAGTCTGACAAAATGGTTGTTTTCATCCAAGAAGAAGATCTTAACAATATCTGGAATTTGCAGTTTGATGGCAGCTGCACAACCAGTGGATGTGGCACCAGAGCTATTCTAATATCTCATGAGGAAGAAATTATTCCTCTCTCTTTTAAGTTGTAATTTTTCAACACAAATAACACTGCTAAGTATTAATCTCTGTTACTTGGCATGCAGGCCGCAAGAGAGAGAGGGATCAAAAATCTAAAAGTACAAGGTGATGCAGAGCTAGTCGTGAATCAAGTTAAGAGGATATATCAAGTGAAGAATGAGAGGCTCAGGCACTACCGTAATGCGGTGTGGGACAACATTGAGGAATTTGACACTTTTTCAATAGAATCCATTCCAAGAGCTTAGAATGACATGGTTGATTCATTGGCCATTTCAGCGTCCCTCATGCTCCCACACCCAGGTTTGAAAACAGACAAATACACCATTGAGATGGTTTTCCACCCAAGTGTGCCAAACAATTCTCAGCATTGGCATGTATTCAACGATGACAATCAACTCATTGCCTTTCTAGAAAAGGCGGAAATTTCAAAGGATTGCATTTTGAAGGATCCACTTCTATGTGCCGCGAATCAGTCACCGATCAAAAGGATGAATCTGAAGGGAACTACGGCATATGTCAGCTCAAAGGAAATAAAATTCCAAAGGGCTTGGTTTCTCTGGAATGGTTGTTTGACAGGCATGACCATTTTGTAAAAAAGAAAAGGCGAGATGATACGGGATCCTCCCCAGAAACCGAACTGGTCAATTTAGGTTCAGTAGAGCATCCGCAATTCGTGAACATTGGAAAATGTTGCATGCCTGAGGAGAAGCGGAAGTTTGTAAAACTACTAAAGAAATACATGGATGTGTTGGCATGGTCCTATGCTGATCTAAAGTCTTTTAACCCAAAGGACGTCCAACATGACATCCCATTGAAAGAATACGTCAAAGCCTTTCGCCAGAAGCAAAGGCATTATAACCCTAAGATCTCAGGTACGATCCAGGCTGAAATTCAGAAAATGCTGGATGTGAGAATCATTTTTCCTATCCATCACAGTACTTGGGTGGTGAATATTGTGCCAGTGCGCAAGAAGAATGGAGAAATACGCATATGCGTAGATTTTCAAAATTTGAATCAGGCATCCTTGAAAGACAACTACCCACTTCCTATAATGGATCAAGTTCTGTAAGCAGTAACTAGATCAGAGATGTTGTCCATGCTTGATTGTTTTTTGAGATACAATCAGATTGAAGTTTCACCTGAAGATCAATTTAAAACAGCATTCACTACTCCCTGGGGTACATTTGCTTACAGTAGGATGCCTTTTGGCCTAACCAATGCTGGTGCCACTTTTCAGTGGGCCATGGACCTTGCATTCAAAGGTATGATGGGGAAGGTCATCGTCGTTTATTTGGACGACTTGGATGTGTTCTCTAAATAATGAAGTGATCATAGTGATCATCTGGAGCAAGTATTGGCTAGGTGCCGAGAACATGGGATTTCCCTGAACCTAAAAAAGTCTATTTTTGGAGTCACAGAAGGAAAGTTGCTAGGACATATGGTTAGAAAAGAAGGAACGAAGGTAGATACCGAAAGAGTTAAGGCTATTCAGAGCCTTACTTTTCCTATAAGCAAGACCGGCATTCACTCTTTCTTTGGAAAGGTGAATTTTCTTAGGTGCTTTGTTCCCAACTTTACTGAAAAGACTCATCATATATTAGACATGATGAAAGGATCACCGAATTTCCAGTGGAGTGAGGAAGGAAAAAGGTCGTTTGAAGAAATAAAAGCTTTCATTGCTCATGCACCAGTCCTGGTATGTCCTATTTTCTCCAAGGTTTTTATCATGTATAGCTATGCATCTGAGCATACTGTGTCTACCATCTTGATACAAAAGAATTCAGAGGATGTTGAATCTCCGATTGCGTTCATGAGCTCTCCCATCAAGCCTCATGAATTAAAAATGTCTCAATTAGAAAAGCATGCCTTCACCGTTGTCAAAGTAGTCAAAAACTTCAGGTATTACATTTTAAATTCTCATACAATAGTTCTGGTCCTTGACACGGCAGTCAAATCTATTCTAACTCAACAGGAGTTAGGAAGCTTGCGAGGAAATTGGATTGCAAAGGTCTAGGAATACGACCTAGATATAAAACCAACCAAGCTGGTAAGAGGCAAGGGCCTATGTCAGCTTATGGCTGAAAGCAAAGACTCAGAAAACCCTGAGGAAAAGGATGATTGTACCAATGAAGCACAAAGTCAGCTGGAGAAAGCCCATTCTCTGCCTCTGGTTCTATTTGTCGCAACCAGCGATGAGTGGTATTCCGATATTGCTTTCTTCCTCACCTACGACGAATACCCAGCTCACCTAACTATGAAGGAGAAGTGCACTATAAAGCTCAGAGCAGCAAAATATGTCATCTGGGATGATGGTTTATACAAACGTGGGATAGATGGTGTCTTCTTGCGGTGTGTCTACAAGCCACAGCAGGTGAAGTTACTTGAAAGTTTTCATAATTCAACCTGTGGAGGCCATTTCTCCTCTTCTGTGATAGCACACAAGATTATCCGGGTTAGGTACTATTGGCCAACACTTTTCCAAGATATAGCCACCTGGGTAGCAAAGTGTGAACCTTGCCAGCAGTTTATCAGCAAGCCCAAGTTGGCTGCTTTTCCCCTTAGGCCGGTCATTGTCAATGAACCATTCAAGAAGTGGGGAATTAATTTTATCAATGCACTCAATCCCCAATCAAGTGTTAGACATAGTTATGTCCTAACAACAATAGATTACTTCACCAAGTGGGTGGAAGCCATACCTGTCAAACATGCCACTTCTGAGGTTGTTTGCAGTTTTATCAAAGAAAATATCATTGTTAGATTTGGTGTTCCCAACAAGATTGTTGCTGATAATGCTTCTAACTTCTCCTCACGGGAAGTTATTAGTTTTTGCTATGAATATGGGATAACTTTGGCTCACGCCTCAGATTATTACCCTCGGGGAAATGGTCAAGCAGAATCTAGTAACAAAAACTTGGTGACCATCATACGAAAGCTGGTGGATGAGAATCAACGAATGTGGCACAAATCCTTATACGATGCTTTGTGGGCAGATCGCATTACTCCCAAGAGGTCTCTCGGCATGTCACCTTTTCAAGTGTTATATGGAACTGATGCTGAGCTTCCCATTTCCACTGAAATCCCTGCTCTATGCTTGGCACGAGCAATTGAAGATGAAACTTTCCAAAATTCTCTTGAAAAGAGGATCATGTATCTAACAGAGCTCGAAGAAAATAGAGTAAGAGTGGTTGACAAGATCACCGAACATCAGAATCAAGTCAAGAGACTGTTTGATAAAAAAGCTAAGCAAAGAAATTTCCAGGTGGGAGACTTTGTCCTTTTGTGGGACAAGCAAAGAGAGCCAAAGGGCATGCACGGGAAATTTGATTCTCTGTGGATAGGGCCTTTCAAGATCAAGCAGCTCAACAGAGAGAATAGCTTCTATCTCTCATATCTAGATGGAACCGAGCTCCCGCTTCCCTACAGCGGGCAGCATCTAAAAATCTTCAGGAAGTAGATCTTGCTCTCTTCTTTGTATTGTTTGCTTTAGTTGTGTGGTTGATTTTTTTGTGTGTTTACTTTCTATTTGTTGTGTGTTCCCTTTTTTCACCCTCCGGCCGCCCTTGTTTTTGACTCTGTTACCCAATGGATAGGCACATGAGATCTAGGATTATCTACCCCCGAGTTTACTCAGGGATTATCCCCAGAAAGAGCTAGCTATTATCCTATAAAATTGGCAAGGGAAATTTTATGGATAAACCTACCGAAATTTTGTTCTAATCCCTCATTAGAGATATCTTGCATTTGGAACGTTGCAAAATCCCTTCCCGGGAAATCTAGTTTTCCGAACTTAGCCATTTTTGGTCTTTTTGGCCAGCGTATATAATCACTATGCAACATCAAATGTTCATGTGCCCCCTTTAAAGCCTTTGGCGCATGCTTTCTTGTGTCAACAGGTGTTTTGGTGCGCCTCTCTATGTTGAGTCTTCCCTGCATGTGCCAACGCACGTGCTCCTTCCTGTCAACATATCTTTTGTTGCGCCCCTTTTTGGTGTGCCAAAGGGTGCACATATTCCTCTGTCAACACTACCTTCGATGCGCCAAGGGTGCACATATTATCGTGTTGGCAAACTTTTTGGTGCGCCAAAGGGTGCATGTTTTCTTGTGTCGACAGCTCTTTTGGTGTGCCATTTGAAAAGTTGGTCGCGCATTTATTACTACCTCGTCTATATATAGGCACGCCTGTAATGTCATTTTCACCAGAGCTATCACGTGATTATTTTTAATATTATTTTCTCTAAGCCTGTCAGCACACCTACCCTGTCACTTTCAATCATGTCGTGGACCTGTTTTCACGCTTTTTCATTGTTTAAATCTGGGTAAGTGGCCTTCTTTCTTTTGTGCATTTTGTATTTGAGGTTTTTGGGTGCTAGACTGTTTCAGTTTGGATTGGAAAAATGAGAAATCATGTTTTTTCCCCCCTTGCTGCTCTCTTTTCCGTTCTTCCTCTTGTTCTCCTCCCCTCTTTCCAGATCTGCTGGGAAGGGGACTCAGTCCTGAAAATGACTACTTAAAACACTTTGGTATTAAGCCTCTTTATCACCTAGAACACCCTGCAGAAGAAGCTAAACCACATAGGAACCCCTCAGAGAGTGAATCAAAGTTTTAAAAGAAACTATATTTTTCCTTCTCCTTTGGTGCACAGACGCATCCTGCAACACAAAGGACAGCCACGCCAATGGCACATCTGTCACCCCTGTTACATCATGATAAACTGCACCCTCAAGGCACACTTCCTTAGTTTGTTGCAAACACTTTCCTCACTCCCCCTCATGACACCAAATTCATTCGTTGCATTGCTAAAACTTCTGCCCTGTGACGCACCCCGTAAGTGTGCAACATAAAAATTATCCGTGCCAAGTGCAAATCTTTAAACGGTGCAGGCGCATCCATCATTGCAACAACAGCATGTCATGCGTTCCTTCCATGCGCCGCGCCAAGTTCCCTTTAGTGCAGAAAAAGTATATGTTACACAAACCTTAGATGCGCCTTTGGCGCACCAAAGTTCCATGCAACATGAATGATATATGTGCCATGGGCGCATCCTGTTCCCATGTAACATAAATAATCCATGCACCCTTTATAAAACGCATCCAAATGGCGCAGGCACACTTGTGCTTACAACAACAAAGAATGCACCCTGCAATGTTTATGTGTCATGCACCCTTTAGCGCTGATTTACCGCTTGCAGCATCCCTTCCCTGTGCGCCTTACTATTTAGCCCTGTAGCCTGCAGTATTCATGTGCCATGTGCCCTGAGGCCTTTAAATTGCTAAATCTTTCTTCTGTCAACATTTCAATGGAAAATCAGACAGCTAACATGGATTTCTTGCGTTGGGTTTCACTTCTTATTGTTGCAGATCAGCAACTAAGTTCAGAAGAACATATGTCTACATCGAGCAGGAAACCTATCAAATCTAAAGGCAAGGTTAAGCTCACAGAAGAAGAAATGAAGTATAAATATCAGAGGGTCAGAATTCCCGAGTCCCAAGTAGAGTGTGACCTAGACATCAGAGACTCAGAGCTGGGTCATATTGATATGGAGGAATTTTGGGCCAGAACCCAGAGGGTCATGAGAAGTCCATGGATGGACAAGCTGATAGGCAGTGCCCTGCACCTTGCTGGTGGGATCCCAGTCAGTGTCGTAAACAATGAATTTATGATGGTGGTAGCCTGATTCTATAAAGACACAAGATGTGTCCAAGGTGAGAAGGGCGAGGTTATAATTAACCTCACTACCTGCCACTTTGAAATGATGCTCAGCATTCCTCATCACCGGAACTTTTTGGACGTCAGCTGAAAAGATTACATCAAGGCCTAGGACGACAATGAAGATTAGTGCATGCAGCTGATGAATGAGGTTTATCTCAAGAACAAAAAGGTAGTGTCTTGGTGGCCACAAGTCATTCATCGTAATGACTTTTTAGAGGAACCCAGTGACACCATTACGTTCCTGAGCAGAGTTTTCGGGCTTCCTGACGCCCATTATTTTCACAAGTGGATGTCGCGGTACCTTGAGACAATGAACAAGAATGTGCTCGATCAACACTTTGAATGGAAAGAAATTATAAGCAGCACGATCTCTAGGCAGCTTCAATAACTCAACACAACAGGGAGGTTCTATATGAACTCCTACGTGGTCTATGCTGTGGTGTGGGGTTTGGCCCCAAGTCAAAATCTATGAATACTATCCAGAGCTGAAGCTGGAAAATAGCATCCCCCAATTCACAAAGATAAACAATGCATTCTTCTACTACATCATCTGCCTGTTGAGGTCAAATATGACTCACGATCGAACAACCAAGAGCATAGTAGCAGCTACTGAGAAGTGGGGGGCCCTATTCACTCAGTTCCCCACGTTTACCTATCTAAGCGTAGTCAATTTCTTGGGGGAACCGACCAGACTGCCAAGGTATTCTAGGCCCAAATTGATCCTGTTGGAGCTGTCGAGGCATCTTGTTACTTACCTTGAAAAGTGCCTAAAGAGAAAGAAGGGTGGAACTCCTTTCCCCCTCACAGTGGGTAGATATACATGTCTCACTCACCACAAGGAAAAAGAGATGTTTGCAGAACTGGAAATGCTGAATCTGAAACATGATTTCCCAGCAAGGCCCACCTTCGACCCAAGAAATTGTCTGCCAAGGTCTAAGCTTGATCTGATCCACATCCCTCAGATCAAGGATATCTACATCGACATATATCATGAGGTTGAGCTTAGGAGGAAGGATCATTCTCACTTAGCCTTAGCAGAAATCATCCAGTACGAGGTAGCCATCGTCCCCAAAGGCTACCAAACTACTGAGGAGGAAGTGGATCAAGTGTATCTTGACATAGGTGGGGACGATTGGCCTTTTTCATTAATTGATAGAACCAAAGCACCTCAGACAATTGAGGAAAGGGTCAAAGAAACTCTGCATAGAACAGAGCATTGGTGCCGAATGAATGGGCTCATCTACCTCGGGGTTGATTTCACAACCTCTCCATTGGGAAATGCACCTCCTCGATCAAAACAATAGCCAAAGGGCAAAGGAAAAGGCAAAGAGGGTGAATCCAACTCCACCTAAGAGGAAGCTCCTATAAGTCCTTTCTCTGCACCCGAACAAGTTATAACTCTGGCTTCCCTAGAGAAAGAAACAGCGGAGGAAGATGTCCCAATAGGCCCATCCACTCAGGATGTCACCACTTCTGTAACAACTGAGGTCCCTTCTGTTCCTTCTCCTTCCCCTCCTTCCCCTCCTCAGGTGACCCAGGTGACCATTCCTTTGGTCATGTCCTCTCCCCTTTCTTCTATTGTCGCTCCTGCTTCTTCATCCATCTTCTCTTCTCTCGCTGATCTGTCCCCCTCCATTTCTTCCCTCATCTCTAAGCTCCCTTCCCTTCCTATGTCTTCCTCTCTTGCAGTATCCCTTCCTCTCGTGAGCACTTCCTCGGCCTCCCTCTCGATGCCACCTCCAGGTGTCTCCATTTTTTTCCCTTCTACTACTGCAGTTGCCCCCTTCTCTGTTTCTGGTCCTTCTCCCATAAGTCCATCTTAGATCTCCCAGCACCTGAGTCAGCAGAAAAGGAAAGTTCCCATCACACCGATGGACTTCTCCGTGATCCCGTCAAAATGGGTAAAGAAGCAGAATCCCATCACACGTCTCTCAGAGTGCTTCGGGAGAGAGGGTAATGGAGATCACGTACCCTAATCATCTGAAGGATAAAAAGGATCTGTCCTCGATAGATTACACAGTGACTCAAGTCACAATGGGTACGTCTTCTGAAAGCCTTCAGGGAGAGGCCCTATCTATAGTCAACGCCCTCTGCAAGAAGCTTCAAGAAGTGAAAGAAGAGAAAAGGCTACTGAAAGAGCAAAATAGACATCTGCTTCAGGCCTTACAAAAGATAGGCAGTGCACCTCCCACAACTACTGCCGAGAATCCTGAGCCTTTGAGCCAGGATAAAATTGATGAATATGCAAAGATTGGCGAGCAGGGCATGGCAGTTTCCACTTGGAGAAGCCAAATCCTCAAGGATAGTGAAAAATTGATCGCCAAGTTCACCGATTTGTACCTAAAAATCAACAAGGTGAACAAAGAAATCCAGGCATTAGCAGGACCCATATTAGAAGAGCTGGACCATGCTAGGATGCAACGTGAGACCTTTCAAAGAATGTTCGACTGTTCAGTCGAAGATCTGGTCAAGTTCAGCATTTTTGGTCATCCCAGGGCCCTCAATAAAGTCCTTTCCACTCTAGATTACCAGATGGATCAACTGGAATTCATCCTTGAATAGATCAATAAGGTAAAGGAGGAAGCCCTAGATGTGATGCACTAAATGGAACAAATCGTTCTCACAATGTCTCCAGGGTTGCTTACTCCTTCCTTCGCCTTATGGAAAGTTGATGAAACCATCCAGATCTTCAAGGAGATCGTTTCGTAAGGGCTGGGGCTAGAGGTCACTTTTAACACAGGGTCCATCAATAACTTGCTTGCCTGTCAAGACTTCATCGGGTTCCTAATAGAAGCAGAGAAAGAATATTCCAAACTCCTAGAGAAGCTCATAGACGAGCGGGAGACTTGCGAGGTGATCAAAGAGCGACAAAAGGATCCTTCCCAGGATCAACTAGACCCCATGACCAGCAAGTTCACGGAATACCGTGCCCAATTCCACATCTCATCACCCGAACAGCAGCAACAGGATATCCCCTTTCAGCCACGGGATGACGACGATGAATAATTTCTCTCTTCTTCGACTTTCTTTTTGTGAAATGTCTAAAGTATGTTGGCAAAAATGATGGCATCACCCATGTTGCACCATGGGATGATGTCATCCATCAAGTTGTCAAAAGTCAACATGACTTTGAGATATTTTTGTAGATATTTTGTATATTTTATTTAAATAGGTGGTTGGTTCCTTTTTTCCTTCCTTCTTCTCCTTCTTCTATAAATACTCAAATACTTGTTGTATTTGAAGTGTGGATATGTTTTAGATGAAAAATAGAAGTGAGAAGAAAAGACTTTGAGCTTTTTGTAACAGAAGGAAATATTAATACAATATTCGGACTTTGTGCTGAATACATGTGTTATTTGCATTAGATCTTTCTTATGTCAAATCTGTGTGTTTATTCTGTTGAATCTACTTCTATTTTATTGTCATTTATTCATCAGTATTGCTTTGTTCATTTATGCAAGTAGGTTTGGCTCTGTTTACTACCAATCCCAAAACATAAACCCTCTGACCTTTCTGCTTTGGAATTCATTTCTTTTCTTTCTTTGGATCTGATCTTTCTTCACCCTCTCTTCCATTCCTTCCTTTCCACAGTTGGAAACACCCTACTAGGATGAGATCCCAAACCCCCGAAGGTAGAATATTGTGAGACTTGCACAGATTCCTGCTGGTAGAATAGCAATAAATGAATTTCGCTTTGCTATCTCAAAGAGGGGCTATGCCCTGCACACTATTGACCTGTCTATCCATAAATCTACCTGAGTGATAGATTTTTGAGCCAACACGAAGCTGATTGATGTGGGAAGCTTCTAGATATTTTTTATTGTATTTTTTTGTAATGACTTTATATATCCATCCTTCAAGGGAGCAGTCTATTTATAGCAGTTGAAATAGAGTGAAGAGATGTCCCTTTTGAGGGAGTCATATTTTGCAAGAATTTTCACTCAAGGAGTTGTATCCCTTTACTTTTTTGGATTTTTAAGTCATGGAAAAGACTATATAGGAAGATTAGATTCTTGTTTACAAGACAAGACCATAGCACACAAAGGTTAATTATGAAAGATGTGGTTTCAAGTGATGAACAACCATGGGATTCCACCTTGAAAAAGATGAAAAATATCCATAAGAATCATGCTATGAGTAGAGTTGTTGTACTCATATTGAAGATAAGGTTGAAAGGTGATAGGTAATCACATGATTCCTATTTATTCATGGATCCTCAAAATGGGTAATGTGGAAGGTGGAAAACACTCAAGGTACGAGCAATCAACTAAAAAAAGTGATATAGAACTTGATGTCAATAATAAAATGGTCGAAGATGTAAGGCATTGAGGGGCTTAGGTTTGTGTTTACCTTTGAGTTTAGACAAATGATAAGCACCTGATCCATAGGCATGGGTAATGATGAAGGGTCCAAGACAATAAGGAGAAAATTTTCCCCACTTACCTTTCTCTTCTTTAGTTACATGTTGATTTTCTTTCAGGACAAGTTGGCCAACCTGAAAGGTTTGTTCATGAACACATTCGTCATAGGCACGTTTTATACATTTTTGGAATATTTGGAGATGGTCAACAACATTGAGATGACATTCATCTAATAAATCAAGTTGCTCCAAATGATCTTGGTGAAATTCATCCTCATTGAGAATGTCTTGTAGTGAGATGCAAAGAGATGGAATATGAACTTTGAGAGGTAAGATAGCCTCAGTACCATAGACTAGATAAAATGGTGTGGTAGCAGTTGAAGTGTGAATAATAGTGCGATAAGCCCACAAGGAGAAAGGAATGTGCGTATGCCAATCCTTCCCGTTATCGTTGTCTACTTTCATAAGAATTTTTTTCAAGGTTTTATTAGTAGATTCATCTTGGCCATTGGTTTGCAGGTAATAAGGTGATGATAAAAAAATTTAGATGCCAAAAGTATCATATATCTTGTGTAGGGTTTTGCTTTTGAATTGGTTTCCATTATCAATGATGAGACATTGAGGAACACCAAAGGGACAAATGATGTGATGGTTAATGAATTCACATATTTTCATGGATATTGTATAAATGAGGGGAATGGCCTCTACCCATTTAGTGTAATATTCAGTAGTGGTTTTGATCCATTGGTGGTGTTACGAAGAATGGGGATTGATCTCACCAACAAGATCCAAACCCCATTTAGAGAAAGGCCAAAGGTCTCGTGTGAACTGCAAGGCATGAATAGGTGTGTGATGGATATTTGTATGTTTCTGACATTTCACAAAACATTTGACATAATCACAACAATCACGGTTTAGGGTTGGCTAATAATAGCCCAGGCGAAGAATGTGTTTTGCGACAGCTAAACCACTAAAGTGGCCCCCATAAATTACATCGTGGAATTCCTTAATGGTGTAGGGAATTTCATAACTTGTAAGGCATCATAAGAGAATACCGTCGAAGCCTCATTTATAAAGGATACCACCCATGATGACATAATGAGAGACACTTTTAAGAAAGGCATGTTTTCCATTACGAGTGAGATCAGTGGGAAAATGGAAAGGGAAAGATAGTCTGTATATTGCTTATACTGAAGGTCATGTGGATCAAATGCAATGGTTCTAACACAGTATACTTCATGAGGTAAATAAGAGGGTGATTATATCCTTTGTATTATGACAGAGATTTTACAGTCAGTGGTTGAAGAAGGTATCTGATAAGCCAAGAAAGCCATTGTATCCACAAATTTATTAGTACAACGTGGGGTGGTTCAAAGTTCATAACAGTCAAAGGTGGTCAAAAGTATATCTACATGATGTTTATACTTTTGAAGTATCTCATTACAACACTGGTATATACCATTGACCTAGTTTATGACCATCTGGGAATCACCAAAGATATTGATGGACTTAACATCCAAGAAATAAGCAACCTAGAGGCCCAGTACGAGTGTTTTGTATTCAGAAATATTATTTGTACAATCAAAATTGAGTTTGAAAGATTAAGGCATAGGCTCACCATCAATAGGAATGAGGATAACACCAGCCCCACTCCTATGCTGACACTTGGAGCCATCGAAGAAGAGTGTCATTTGGTAAGCATGTTCATCTAAGGAGAGGGTAGCTATGGATTTTTCTGGGGAATTGAAGTTAGAGGGTTGATCCCCAGAAAGAGGTGCATGGGCTAGTTGGTCAGTGATATTTTGGCCCTTAATGGATTTTTGATGAATGAATTTTAGGTCAAGTTCATAAACAAGCATAAGCCAACATGTGGCATGTTAATATTGATAGGGTTTGGCGTACATATAGTGTAAGGGGTTAGCATTGGTAATAATGAATTTTTTGTGGTCGAGTAGGTAATGGCAGTGTTTAGTAGCAATGAAAACTAAGGCTAGGAATATATTTTTTGTGTGGGTATTGTTATCCATATTTCACCCCCCAAGAAATATATTAGATTGGCCATGACTCTGTGTGAGAAGAAAGAGAAGAAACAACTCTATCATGTGAATCCATGTCTTAAATCTATTTGACAGACTCAAGTAGGCTCTAAAATAAAAGGGGAAAAAGTCAAAATTTTAACCCGAGTCAGAGCCAAAGTAGGGAGTCAGAGACAAAAGGTGAGGCACATCCCCCAACCAACCAAAGGGTTCCACGTATCCAAGCAGAGCTGCGGGGCTGTGGTAGTTTTCTAGATTTTGTGATTCTAACGAAAAAAGGGGAAAAGATAAATTCTGAACCCACAGGCCTAATTTTTGTTCCAATCTGGCTGCCACATGTCCCATAGCAAAAGGGGACCCATTTTTCAAGTTTTTCCCCACCCTCGTGTATGGACCCGATACAAACTTCAAAGGGGCATATCTTTCAGCTTAGGGCTCGAAATATGACAAATCTGATGTTGTTGGAAAGATCTCGGCCTCACCCATGCCATGGAAGTATGAGAATTTAATTTTGAGGAGGTTAGGTGAAGGAAAATGAGGAAACATATTCAGGCCTTTAATGCAGGATCCATCTATCTCAATGACCAGATCGGGTTTGATCTGTTTCGCATTTTCCTCTTCCTTCAAGGTGCCAAATCAAGGAATCATGCAGTAAAGATGGAGTTTGGGGTAGATTTCATTAGAGGAATTAAAAGTGGTGGTTGATCTTCTACCTAATTTTCCCACTCCTCTCTCTCTTTCTTCTCTCTAATCAAATCTATAAATACAGGAGTAGGATTCATTGTAAAAGTTGTTGTTCATTCTTCTTCTCTACCTCCCCTCTTCTTTTCTTCCCCAGGGTTGAAAATGGAGTCTGAACCTCCTCCCCTACTCTATAAATTGTGTTTTTTTCCTCTTGCTTATGTATGATGCTTTGTGAAAATTTATAAAGCAATAAAAATCATTTTTGTGAAGCATTTGTCCATCCTTTGCTTGTTTTCATTGCATCTTCTTACCTCTCATCATTCTGGAGTATTTTATGCATGTTTTGGATGTTTCATTTATAGATCTGGGATCTGTGTTTGTGGGGATTGAAAATGGAGTTATGTGTGAATCTGACATTTGGTTTGTGATACTGCTGTCCATCCTCTCCATTTCTCACCTCACCTCCCTTCATTTCATGGTCGTTTTAATAGATGATCAACACTTCCCTTTTCTTGGTACTATCACCTCATTAGTGTACAATTTCCTCTCTCCCTGCTCCTTGGAATTATTAGATTAGGAGTAGATAGTTGCATTTCTTTCCTTAGGAGTAGTTTAGCATTAGGATTAGGAATTAGAAGCCGGCTTTCTCCAGAGGGCCATCTCAAGTCCACAAGTCCCATAGCTTGAGAGATGGTCCCATGTTATGCAAATCACACCAAATGAGTCTGCCTTAGAAAAGAATATCCATAACTCATTTGGGGGTGTTGTGATTTCGCATTAATAGGTATATCAAGTTTCATAGTCTAGAAGGTATGACTTTTGTAATAAACCACTTGCTCTCAGTGTTGTTCATCATGATGAGCGAGCATGGCACCTAAAGAATGATCATGGCAGAAATATATAGGAAAAAGGGCTAGTCATATTTATGAGGAATGAGAACTAGTGGTTGAAGAAGGTATTGTTTTAAGGCTTCAAAGGCTTTATGACATTCATCATCCCCTTTTAATGACACATATTTCTTGAGAAGATGATGAAATGGTTTACAGTGGTCAGAAAGTTACGAGATAAAATGACAAATGGATTGCAACCTACCTTGTAGGCTTTGAAGTTGATAGAGATTAGTAGGTGGAGGAATTTCAAGAATAGCCTTGACTTTAGCAGGATCAATTTCTATACCATGAAAAGAAACAATGAAACCCAAGAGTTTTCCTGAAAGTACCACAAAGACGCACTTCTTTGGTTGAAGACTAACACAATACTTGATGAGACGGTGAAAGATACTTCTTTGGTTGAAGACTAACACAATACTTGATGAGACGGTGAAAGATGACCTTAAGGATAGACAGGTGTTCCATTCGATGTTTAGATTTACAAATAAGATCATCTACATAATCTTCCAATATGTGATGTATTATGTCATGAAATATTTAAATCATGGCTCATTGGTATATAGCACCGATATTTTTAAGGCCAAAAGGAATGAATCGATAGTAGAAAGTCCCCCAAGGGGTGATGATGGAAGTCTTGTGTTGATCTTCTGGAGTTAGTAATATTTGATTGTAACCCAAGAAACCATCCATGAGCGATAACATTTCATGGCCCATAGTGATATCAACTAGTTCATCAATGTCTGGTAGGGGAAATTTTTCTTTGGGACAAGCTAGGTTGAGGTCACGGGCAAATGTGGAGTCCCCCTGTCACCTTTGTGATAGGGACTATGTTAGAAATCCATTAGGGATAATCAATGGGTAGGATGAAGGAAACTAAGAGAAGGTGCTAAAGATATTCTTTGACTAGAAGAGCAATGTGAGGATTTTTTTTCCATAGCTTTTGTTTAATGGGTTTGGCATCAGGAATGGTTACGATATTTTGTACCACAATTTTTGGTTCAATACTAGGCATATCGGCATAGGACCAGGTAAAAGCACTTCTATGGTCCTGAAGGAAAGAGGTAAAAGATTCCTATTTAATAGCATCTAAATATTGGCCTATCTTTAGAATGTATAGGTCATTCTCATTGTTAATGTTGATTTTAATGGTAGATTCATTTGACATGGTTTACGTCTCAGAAGTTAACGACTGGTGAATATAAGATTCTTCCACACCCAGGTAGGTGAGGATGGACTCATCATCCTAACATTGAATGACATTAATAGAAGGTGTATCATCATTGATCATGTCAGGATACATGAATGGGAAATAAGAGGGGGCCTCATGATCATGTTGATAGGTCAGAGGTCTCAGTGAAATTGTGTTTATGAAAAAAAAGTTAGGAGGAATAGATTCAAGATCTATAGACTCTATGGGTGGAGATGGTGACATAGATGAATGAGGTGGGGAATGTTTTTCTTCCTGAATGAGTTTGATGCGAGCCTTCTTGGGAGGTGGTGTGTTAAATCCAATACCACTCTAGTCATTGTGTTTATGAGTAGGATAGGAAACGACAGTATGACAGCCTTGTTCATAAAATCTGAAGCTAAATCCTTTCCATGCACATCGATGGAGGAAAGTGTGAGTGAAGCAGTGGTTAGTGAGTGAGTGTAGGTTGGATGAAAATGGTTGTGCTTGGGATGGAGGTTTGGGTTTATAAGTGGCGATATCAAATCCCCCATACATTAGATTAGTGTGAAGGTGTGGAGGACCATAAGGAAAAACCTCACATATGCGGTAGTCATAACCATGGTAATGACGTAGGTTTCCATACTCTTACGGAGTGAGGAACATGTCAATATTGTATAGCCAGTACTCCCACAAAGTGATTCATTAAAATACACCTTCTAAGGGATCAGTGGTTGATATGTGGGCGTCGGGGATAGAAAACTCACTAGATGATTAGGAAACATGTGAGTTGGCTGTCGAGGCAATAGGGATAGTAGGGTTAGATGTGTGAGAGGTGGTGGTAGTCTTGGTAGAGGGGCTTATAGATGAAGGTGAAGTAGGGATAATGATAGATTCCTTGACTAGGACAAGTACATAGTTGGGCCAGTACAACATGTTACTGGTCTTGAAAGGTGATCGCTCGACTAGAATGGTGTAGTGATGTCCCTCATGTTCAAATTTGAGGTAGTGATGTAAAGTTATACTAGACCTCTCCTTCTAGGACATAGAATAGTTTCGGGATAGTGTCAGGACCTACATGGACATGGAGAATGACAGTACCTAGGGTAGAGGTCATGGCGTCATTAAAGGAGCACAACATAAATGGGTTACCATGCATACAATTGGTAGGTATGTGAATTTGGTTGTACACATGGGAAGAGATGATGTTAATACTAGCACCACCATCGATCATAATGCATTGTATGTGTTTATTATCGATATGGATAGAGATGAAAAGAGTGGGATCAAGGTCCTCAGAATAGAAGGGAATGATCTCTTCATCCTAAAAGCTGATGGTGGCTACTTGGTGAGTAGGTTGAGGTGTAGAGGAAGGTGACAACTTAGTGAGAGAGGCTACATGGTGAGGGGTAATGATGGAGGCTATGGGTGTGGGGTCATTTAGTAAAACCTCGATAGATTAAAGGATCTCCATGAGGGCTTGATGATGTGATTCATAAGTTTGGATGAGGTCATATAAAGACATTTTGAGGGAGGATTGGTGAAATTGTTTTAGCATTGTGTGATGTGTGACCCCATCAGAAATAGGATATACAAGACCTCAAATGGTGACTTTGGGTGTGGGTGCAGATGGTATGTTGGGTATAGGGTTGGTTGACGAGCTAGCTACCTTTTCTTTCCCCTTATTTTTCTTAGTGTAGGTGGTAATATGGACCACGTTAATTTTGAATTTTGAGGGTGGATAAAATATTTGTGCAGGTGGAGGTACTAGTCACTGAGCAGGTAATGGATGAAAATTTGGAGAGATTGGTGAAGGTGGAATGGGGTCCTAATCTAGAAGATCATCATCATCGATATTGTGCTCAGGAGAAAAAAGTTAGATAAGAATGGTCTATTTCACCTGATTCTAGAGTGTTTCTTCAAATGTTGACGAAAAGATAAGGGTAAAGGGAAAGGAGGAATACCTGTTAAGATGTTGGTTGAAGGTTGTTGTACGCGTATGACTTCTGGATCCACAGTTGATCGTGAGAGCTTCCTTTTTTCTTGGAGGAACTACTTGAAATGGAAAACAAGACCACCAAATAAAAATTAAATGATATATGCGGTGGACTTCCTAGCATGTGCTAGATCAAGGAAGTGTGATACTTATTAGATAGTTGTCAATCAACTGTTTAAAACAACTTAATGCTAAAAATAAAGGAAATCCTACTATAGTTAAAATAATTTAGGTATCTCATTCATCTACCATAAGAAAATTCATTCACAACAGGCTACGCTATAACTGAATCTAAAGGTCAAGGTCTTGGTCAAGGTACTGGTATGGGTCAGAGTGAGGTTCTGGGCTGTTTTATGCTTTGTTCTTGGTTTCTAGTCAAAAACATAGAGACTGACGTCAGTTTGGTATGAACGATGTCGGTTTAGGTTAACCGGTGTTGGTTTTGGGTAACTGGTGTCGGTATGGTTGGGGTAAAATAAAATCAATAAATACTTGTCAAGGTCATAGATCTGAGGCTAGGTGGAAATGGAAGGGCAATGGTCAAATTCATGTAGGTTCCAAGTATGCACAGGAATGATTAAAATCAAGATATGGGCAGTTCAAGGGCGTGGGTAAAGGGATGGTAAATTTTTCATGGAGGTAAGATGGTGGGCCATGGGAATGGGAGAAGAAACTAATAACAGAAGTAAAAGTATCTTCTCAAATGATGATGAACCAGTACAAGTTAACAAGACTTACTGTTTATACGAGCTTGATGTCTGATTAGCAATGGTGGGTGATCAATTAAAAGGAGCTTGGTGTGGTGCTAACACTTCCTCGAATGCTCCCGTGAAGGCACAATGGCTCTCTATTCACTTTTGGTGTTGGCTATTGATGTTTTGATGTATGTACGGATACTAGTTCTACTTGCATGAAACTCTAGTTTTGTCACTTGTTCTCAGAAGATGTATCATCCTCTAAGAAATGTGCCAACCTCGAAATAAGGTTGTTTTGGGGGTTAAATGGTAGCTGGCAATAGTTCTAGGTTAACCGGTGGCAGTTTAAGGTCACCGGTGTCAGTTAGGGATGGATTTCCTAGGTATTCTAAAATGGGTGGATCCTTTTGATTTTCTTGGATCTCACCCATTTTTGCTCCACGGAATAGAATGGAAGATTCCTTCTAACATATAGTAATGTGGTTAGAGGGAATATAGGCTTTGATTGTTAGGGTTTGGGTAGGTCTTAGTTATTTATGGCAACTTACTAAGAATAGGTCTTAGGGTGAGGTGGCTAGATAAAGTGAATATGTGGGCATTATCTCAATTAGGATATTAAAATGATAAATATTGTGAGGATAATGAATTAATTTAATTCAATTAATTAAATTAATATTAGAGTGGGATGAAGGGGGCCATGGTTAGGTAAATGTGTTCAAGGTGTTTATTTGACGAGGGACCAAGGAGAGTGTGACCGAATTTTGGTGTCTACATTTTTACCCTTTTTATCATGTAGCTTCTATTGGTAAGTGACGCTAACAAAAATAAGATGTGGTTGCCCCATGTGTGGGTGAAGGTGATCCCCCTCAAACTAGTAACTGATGAGGTAGAAGGCATAATCAGTGAGTGGTTTGATAAAAGGTGAATGTGATGAAGAGGAAGGTGGGCAATGGGGGTAAAAAAAGGGAAAAAAAAGGTCCACTTGGGTAATCTAGGTAATGGGCGAGGGTCAAAGGTAGTTATAGTGAAACGTGCACACACGTATAAACTACATCATGGTACTAGGTTGAAGAGTAGCCAAACTCTACATTGTATAAGGTCGATAGGTTTATCCAAAAAAGCTTGAGGTGATTCCAGTATCCAAGGTATTGCATATGGTCAAGAAACACAACATATGTCAAGTGTAGGAATGTTTTGGTATGTTTCAGTACACCCAGGATTGGGTCAGGATAAATGGTCATGGTAAGAGACAAGGTAAGGTCAGTATGTCCATCAACATAGGTAACAATGCCACAAGGTATAGTGAACACATGAGGTCAAAGGTCACTAGTGATGTTCCAGGTCTAAGTATCTAGGTCACGGCATGGGTAGGGCCGAGGTATGTGAAAAATAATGAATCCCTGAATGAGGACGAGGTGAGGGGGTAAAGGATAAGGTCAAGTGGTGTGGCCAAGTGAGGTGAGTGTAGGATAAAAAAGGATTCAGGTCAAATATTAGGGGTAGGGGGTAGGAAAAGGACTACGTAGGGAAACCGATGACAGTTTAAGGGAACTGATGTCGGTCAAGCTAGACTAACCACGGTAAGCTAGGGCACGAGACCGATGTCAGTTAAGTAAACAGACACCATTTATGTCGGGGTTGTTATAAAAAGAGATAAATTTGAGTTTTGTAAATCATTCGTGTGTAATCAAATTGTGGAAAATGACAAAAGAGATAGGAAAAGGTGAAAGTGATAAGGTGATACTGAAGACTGAGTTGGTGAGCATCATGGTGAAGGATAGGTGAGTGATAGGTAGATCCATGAGCTGAGTTGGATTGATTGGAGTGGATCAATTGGATGGATGGATTGGGTGGAGAGCGAGAGGTCATTTGGTGATGGTAGAGATAGGAGAGGGATTGCAGGGACCACCAGTGTAGCAATTGGAGGTGCCACCATGGAGACAGTAGTAAGATGAGGTAAGGTTGAAATCATTTTCATGTTTTTTGAGATATATTAAGGTAGAATTCTGGTTTGGAGAAAAACCGGGTTGAGGGGGGGAAAATTAAATTGGAGTGCTAGGAGGGTAAATTGGGTAAAATAAGGACGGGAAAGGGTAGAGGTAGGGAGTAGAAGAGGTAAGAGGGAATGTAAGAGAGGTGGGATGGGTGGGGAGGTGAGGAATGATAAAAAATTGGGAAAGCTAGGGCACGTTGCTACGGGGTGTCGCCAAGATAGTGACCGATGTCAGTCGAATGTTGACCGGCATCAGTAAATTCTAATAGGAATCAGTCACAGATGAGGTGACTGATGCAAGTTATGGGTAAACCATGGTCGATCTGGAAGGACCACTGTTGGTCAGGGGGGATAAAACACTTTCCCAAAAATGTGGAATAGGCAAAGGCTGGGCGGTTAGGGCCAAATGTCGAGACTTATGGGCAAGTAGGTAAGGTCGGGGAGTGGGTCAAAATGGAAGTAGGTGAGGGGTGTGGGTAAATAGGTAAAGTGATGTTGGGTTAGGTAGGGCTAGGCTGAGTAGGTGTGGGTTAGGTTGGGTACGGTTAGGGTGAGTACGTGCGGGTTGGGTTGGGTAAGGTTAGGGCAAGTAGGTGCAAGTTATCTTGGGTAGGTAGTTAGGCCGTGGGATAAATGGGTAAGTAGTAAATTAAAATGGGTAGGGTAATGGGTGTAGGTGATTGTGGGTATGGTTTGAGATTGAATAATGTGATTGTTTTGTGGGATATAGGTGAGAGATTAGCTGAGGATGCGAGACAGGGTGTCACCCCTGCTCGTGATAGTGTGAACTGCAGCGATAGCCGAGGTGTTGTGGCATGTTGAGGAGGTGGGCCTGAGTGGGGTCTGACACTACCGAGATGTATTTTTCCAAGAAAGTATGATGGTTACCCTCATCGATAGATGGGACTCGGTGACCAACATGTTCCACCTACCAATGGCTGAGATGACAGTGACGCTGGAGGACTTGTTCAAGATCCTACGGTTACCCATATTGGGTACGGAGGTATATTCAATCTCCTCAAAGGTGTCTAAGGAGTTGATACTAATAGTATTTGGGGAGGGGATGGTAGAGTTAACATTCCACAGTGCCAACCTGAGCTATGGAGAGATGTACCTAGCTTATCCAGAGAAGATGAAACTAGTAGTATTACTGATGGAGGTAGTCTGTTATTTTGCACTGCCAGATGCAGAGGGTGGGAGATTCGCATGATCTCTGATGGGAGTGTTACATGATATGATGATGGAAAGTACCTGATTCACCTAGGAACTAGCATTCCTGGTGCAGTTATATAGAGATTTTTGGGCATATGGGCCACTTCACAGGTTCATCCCATGTTGTACATTCATTCTTCACTGTTGGGCATATGACCACATAGTCTGTGTGATTCCAGTGGGTATCCCTTGAGCAGATGCCTTTCAGCTAAGTTTTGTATGAGTGGGGTATATAAAATGGGTGCATGTTATTGGAGAGTGGTGATTAAAAATGGCTACACATGATGTAGCATATTATCGGAGACTAATGGAGGGATTTTTCAGGGTAGATATTATATGGAGACCATATGTGGGTTATCCCTTATATAGACAGATGGCTGAGGACTTAGTTGGCCTTCAGCTACTCAAATGGATAGAGCGGTGCCATACATGAGAGCACGAGATGATCCCCATTGACAAATTTTGATGGCAGTTTGGACTATTATAGGATATACCACCTATTTCACCTAATTTTTAGATCGTTTCTTTGAAGTGTTGCTGAATCAGATAGGGTAACGGGCATAGGAGGAATACCTGTTCAAATGTTGGTTGATGGGTCATTGTGCACATATGAATTTTAGATCCACAGCTGATCGTGAGAGCTTCCTTTTGGCTAGGAGGAACTACCTGTAATGAAAACAAGACCACCAGAAGGAATTAAACAATATGGACAGTGAACTGCCTAGCGTATGCTAGATCCGGGAAGTGTGATACTTCCTAGATGGCTGTCAGCCCACTATTTTAAAAAAATTAATGTTGTAAAAAAAGTAAATCCTATTGTTATTTAAAAATATTTAGGTATCTCACTTAAAATACAATAAGAAATAGATCTAATCTAACATGCTAAGCTATAATAGAATCCAAAGGTCACATGGTTGGTTTTGGGTCTTTGCAGGTTTGATAGAGGTCTCGGGTAGATCACAAGTGAATGAGGGTGAGATGAAATTAGGTTGGTAGGTCATTGTTCTAGGCTATGTGGGCAAATACAGAGACCGGTGTCGGTCAGGGGTGACTGACGGCAGTTAGGTGTAACTGGTGCCGGTTACTGTAAGATCTGGAATTATCATAGAACAAGATTTTGGTCTCCTTTGGCATTGGACAAAGGACTTTGGTGAGTCAGGGTGAAATATTGGGTTACTGGAGTAGGCTTTAGTGAGGTTTTAATGGGTATATGGAGTGAAAATGTTGAAGAAGGTCAATAGTGGGCAAGGTAAACAATGGATGATAATATGATGATGAAAAGAAATAAAATAGGAAAGTATGATGTTATACTTACTTGGATTCTGTTCCTGAATGCCTTTGTGTGAGGGATGGAGGTGCTGATGAGGGGTTTGAAGGTTATAAGTGATCACCAATGAAAAGAAAGATTCTGCATGGTCTGTATGTACACTCCTCTTTTCTTGGATAGATCAAATCATGGTTGGAATGGTTGTGCAGGAGAATATGCTCAATCTCCTTCCTTACATGCGGGTTTTCATTGGTATTTTCTCTCTGAAGATGAGTTATCTCTCTGAGATGTGTTCTTGCTCATCAACCTTCTCTTAATGTTTTCCAACCTTGAGAATAAGGTAGTTTAGGGGTTAAAAGGGGTAACCGATGATGGTCTTCTTAACCAACGTTGATCAAGGTGGGATTTCCTAGGTTTACTAAACTAGTGAGATCCTCCTGATTTCCTAGGGTCTTGTGCCATTATCCAACATATTAGACTAAGATCCTTTTGTGAGCATGCGAGAATGTGGTTAGATGGAATGTAGGCATTGATTTTTAGGGTTTGGATAAGTCTTAGTTAGTTATGGCAACTTGCTAAGAATAGGTCTTAGGTTTAGTTGGCTTGGTGAGGTGTCTAAGTGAACTATATCTGTGGATATTATTTAAATAAAATATTCAAATAATAAATATGGTGAAGATAATGCTACTGGGTTGAAGAGTAGGAAAAATATACATCATCTAAGGTCGATAGGTTTATCTGAACAAGGTTGAAGTGAATCTGGTATCTAAGGTATAGGATATGGTCAAGAAACACAACGTAGGTTAGGTGCAAGAGTGTTTAGTTATGTTCTAGTACACCAAAGGTAGGGTCAGGATAAACAGTCACGGAAATAGGCTAGGTAAGGTCATTAGGTTAATCAACACAGGTAATAATTCTGCAAGGTATAGTAAACACATGAGGTCAAAGGTAACTAGCGATGGTCTAGGTCCAAATATCTAGGTCACAGTACAGGTAAGGCCAAGGTAGGGGTAAGAGAATAAGAAGTCCCCAAAGGAGGAAAAATGGATGTAGGAAGTGACGAGGTCAGGAAATGTAAGGTAATGGGTTGGGTAAAGGTTGGATGCGGTAAAGGAGAAAGGTAAAGGGTAGGGTAAAATGGAAAAGTAAGGGAAATGTGTAGGTGAGGGTGACCGATGTTGATCATGGATAACCGATGTTGGTATAGGAAAAATGACGATGATTATGTAGGGCATGCGACCGATGTTAGTAAATGGTAACTGACATCACTTAGGTCGGGTGGGTTATTATTCATTTTTTATTTGTGAAGTGAAGAAATGATAAAAAATAGAGAGAAAAGAGAGAAAAGTGTCTGGAGGAAATGGGACAGTGAGCTGACAGTCTGATTTGACGAGGGTTGGGTTGGTGAGTAGCAGGTCCATGGGATCAGGGTGAGAGATTTGATTAGTCAAAGGTTGCGAGTAGTTATTCAGTGATGGTAGAGGCTAGATAGGGATCGAGTGGACCACCGGTATAGTGGTCATATGTGCCACCGAGACGGAGGCAGCATGATGAGGTAAACGCCTAACTCTAGATTGGTGATTAGATAGATTAGAGGTTTTGGTATTTGTTATTTTTAGGGTTTTGTGGGTTTTGATTTATTTTGGGTGGTTAAAAATAAAATGTGGGTATGGGAGGAATAACGAGCAAAAAAAGAGGGGGGAAGGGTAGTAAATTGTATAGGTGGGGAGGGTAGGGATCTTAGGGTAGTGAGGGTCATTGTAGGTGGGGTAAAAGGGACATGTGGGAGAGTTTTTTGAAAAAGGGGATTTGGGAAGTTACAGAATCTTCCGCGACAGTGACCGGCGTCGGTCAAGCTTGGCCAATGTCAATTGGGTAGAACTGGGATTGGTCACCAAACAGGTGACTGATGCTGGTTAAGTGGTAACCATGGTTGGTAAAGATGAACTGGTAGCAGTCATGAAATAGGTGACCAATGCTGGTTTAAAGGTCATTCAAGTCGGTTAGAATAAACTGGTACCGGTCAAGCTTTTAGGCACAAGGGTACAAAAGTGATGTAGGTTATTTAGTTGAGATGGGTATGGTAAAAATAGGGTGGAGGGTAATGATAATTAGTGAATATGGTCATGGTAAATAGGGATTAATGTTGTGCTTGGATCGGATGCAGGGGAGAGCACAATTACACATGTGGGTCAAGGTTCCACCTCTATTGGTAACATTTCACGGCTTAGTGACCCCTTTTAAGTTGAAACACATGGAGGTAGTGGGCTTGAGTTGGATTCGGCACTACTAACATGTTGTTTAGAAACCCAACTTGATGGTCACACTCACTAATAAATGGGACTCCATAACCAACATATTCCACCTTCCGACGAGTGAGATGACTATCACCCTAGAGGACGTGTTCCATATTTTATGGTTACCCATACTGGGTGCCCAGGTTTACTCTATGTCCTTCGAGGCCTCAGACGATCTGATCAGGATAGTTTTTGGTTAGGGGCAGTGGATCTAAGATTCCATAGTGCCAGTTTGAGCTATGGCTGGATGTACCTAGCCTATCCGGATGAGACGAGGCTAGTGGTTCTATTAATGGATGCAATGTGTTGCTATGAACTACCATATGTAGAGGGTGGATGCTTTCCTCGATCACTGATGGGGGTGCTCCATGATATGATGGTAGAGGATACTTAGTTTACCTGGGCACCAGCATTCTTGGTGTAGCTATACCGAGAGTTGTGGGCATATGGGCGGTTGCGTAGGTTTAGCCTATGTTGTACCTTTATACTACACTGCTTGGCCTACTTACACATAGTCTATGTTCAACCTATAGGGATGCCCTGAGCAGATGCATTTCCCACGATATTTGTGTGGGTGGGATACAGGAGATGGGTGCCAGTTATAGGAGAGCAGAGGTCAGATAGGCCAACATATGATGTGGCCCATTTTCGGTAGTTAGTGGAGGGGTTGTCTAGAGTGGACATTATCTGGAGGCCATATGTGGGATTCCCCTCATATAGGCACATGCATGAGGAGCTAGCTAAGATCCAACTAGAGAGGTGGATACAGGGTCACCATGCTAGGGAGGATGAGATGATCCTGGAGACATGGTCCGATGGCAGTTCGGGATTGTACAGGATATTCCTCCGTCCTTCCCACAGTATTCGAGAGATGATGTGGATAGGCCTCTACCTCTACCATAGCCTACCGTGCCTACAAGGGAGGAGGAGGAGCTAGTGGATTTGTGGATAGATGACACTGGATGCACAGACAGGTGCAGGTAGTGGTGGGCAGCTCAGTTACGAGCCATACCACCTAGACCAGGGAAGCTAAACTTAACTACCATTACAGTGTAGAGATACACCCTACAGGGGCAGGTAGCGACACTGATTACCTAGATAGATATAATGTAGACATAATTGAAGGGGGTAGAGGAAGAGGTAATAAAGCTATGAGTACAGGTGGCCAGTCTACAGGCCCAGATGGCAAAGGGAGAGGATGGAGGAGAAGGAGATAGAGATGGTCGGGTGACAACCTTACTGGCTCAGATGGCAGGTTTATAGGGATAGTTGGCCATAACCCATGCACATATTGGGGCCTTACAGGCCTAGATATAGGCATAGGGGTAGGGGGCACCACCAAAGGCATAGGGAGATGGTCCCAATTCACAAGATGGTACAAGGCAGGTACAAGGGCTAAGAACTATGGGACCACCATAGACTGTGCCTATATCTAGGTTATGGGATGCCCTAGGTGAGGCAAGATATTATCAGGATCATCTCATGGAAGCTAGTATAGACTTCATATCCTATGCCAAGTATAGGGCACAACAGGTGTCCAGTGAGAGGACGAGATCCCACACGCATAGTGTGGATATCATAGAAGGTTAGCAAGCTCCGAAGCCCGATCAAGAAGAGGCCACCAATGCACGGTGCCTAGCGCTAGGTGAGGTACTAGCAAGGAGACAGGAGGCTGAGGGTGCAGGTGACATAGAGAAGGATGACATCCAGTGAGATGCCTAAGATGCGGTCACCTAATGTTTTATGTATACTAGTTATTTTTTGATATATATGCCGGCTTACGTGCTGAGGATAGTTGTATTTTTTTATCACATATCGGCCTGTGTGTTGAAGACAGTGATGATGTACGAGTGATTTTTGTATTTATTGAGCATATACCAGACTGTAGGCCAAGAGATTTTGTATTGAGTCATTCTTTTTTATATATGAGACCAGCCTGCATGCTGATGACATTTTGTATTGTATATTGGCCTATGTGCTGACATTTTTGAGATGATAGACATGATGAGGTAGACATGTATATATATATTGAGATACGCATCTATTGATTTATATGATGAGATACATAATATTTTTTCTATTTTTTGATGTGTTTATGAAATATTGGTTTATGGCTTGTGTTAGATGAGATATGGATTTGTTACTATGATGTAGATTGAAATCAAGTGAGTTAGGCATGATGGAGCTAGGTTGGTGTAGGCATGGATTGAGTCAGGTTTTAGGCATTGATCGGGTTAGGTTATAGGCATGGTTGAGTTAGGTTGGTTTAGGCATGGATCGAGTTAGGTTATAGGCATGGTTGAGTCAGGTTATAGGCATGGATCGAGTTAGGCTATAGGCATGGTTGAGTCAGGTTGGATTAGGCATGGTCGAGTTGAAAGTAATGATTCATTATTTTTTGCAATGAATGATACTGTGGGTCATGTGTGAGATGTGGTATAATCTATGAATAGTGATTATAGAGAGATGGTAGGTGTAATAAATGTATGCTATGAGAAGCAACTTATTATGTATGTGGCTTATTTTCCAATTTTGTTATAAGAGGAGAACTAAGTGAAATGTGATGTAAATGGTGAGTGAGGCATGGTTGAGGAATTGTTTTAGGGTAGAGAATGGCCAAGTTAACCTCCAAGGGTGCTATCCCCTCGGAGTGTTGCCTACATAGTCTCGGCAAAAAGGGACCTCAAGTTGATGTAGTTCTTTCATGAGCTAGGGAAGAATATGAAAATAAGTTGGTAGGTGAAGGTGATTATGGTGAGAGGGGAGGATTATCTTAAAGGTAAGCATTGAGGACCAAGTCCTATATAAGATAATAAAAATGTAAACAAAGATGGTTAAAAGATAAGAGGGTCTAATAGAGCCACCTGATTGGGTAGGATCATACTAAGTAGATCATACCTTAGAGGGCATGATGAATATAAGATCCAAAATACATTGCACGATTAACTGTTCTACGATGAAGGTAGTATAGGATCAACAAATGTCTAAATTCCAAGATGTCCCTTGAGGAAATTTGAGGAAATGAGAGTGTAAATGGCAAGGAGGGTGAAAGGTAGCTAATTTTATATGTTTTGAGTAATAGGGCCTTTGGGCAAGGGGTCCTAGGGCACAATGGGCAAGTCCGTGACTACTTTTTTTTTTAATTTGATAAACTGATCAATGCGGGAATTCTATATGGCATAAATCATATGGTACTCCTTGAGGTCTTCATGAAGCTGATCGATGCGGGAAGCTTCAGTTTCTCTCATTTTTTTTAAAGCATCACATAGTTGTCCTTTAAGGGAGCAGTCTATTTAGAGCAACAATTTTGTTGAGAGGAAGATGTCCTTTTGAGGAAGTCATCTTTTATTAGAAGTTTGAATCAAGGAGTTTGGACCCATGTGAGTTCTTTGAAATCATGGACAAGACCAAGGTGGAGGATAGGACTCTTGTTTAAAAGGCAAGGTGGAATGACCATGGGATCTGATCTAAAGGTAGACAAAAAGTATCCATGAGAATCATGCTATGTGTAGTGTCATGGCACACATATTCAAGAGAAGATAACTAGTGACAGGTACTCACATGATTCTTTTTTAATTGTTAGGGAGGTGTATGGAGTGGATAGCACTCAAGGGACGAGCATATAAAGAGAAAAAAGGTGAGGTAAGGTGATGAGTCAATAATAGAATGGTCAAAGATACAATGCATTAAGGGTATGAGGTTCAGGTTTAGGATCAAGTGAGGATAAACGATAAGCACCTGATTCATAGGTATGAGTTACGATGTATGGTCTAAGAAAATTAGGAGAAAACTTTCCCTGTTTACTTTTATCTGCTTTGGTTATGTGTTGATTTTCTTTCAAGACAAGGTCACCGACTTGGAAGGTTCATTCATGAACATGTTTTTCATAAGCATGTTTGATACATTGTTGGTAAACTTAAAGGTGATCCAGAGAGTTAAGACAACATTCCTCTAATAATTGTAGTCGTGTTAAGTGGTCCTAATAGAAGTCATCATCAGTAAGCATGTCATGGAGAGAAATGTGGAGTGAGGGGATCTAGACTTCGAGAGGTAGAAAAACCTATGTACCATAGACTAGTGGAAAGGGTGTCGCCGCAATGGAAGTGTGAATACTAGTGTGGTATGCCCACAGGGAAAAAGGAATGTACGTATGCCAATCCTTCACAGTATCGTCAACCACTTTCGTGAGAATTTTGTTGAGGGTTTTTTTAGTGGATTCGTCTTTTCCGTTGGTTTGTGGGTAATAAGGTGATGAGAAACTAAGTTGAATGCCGATGTTTTGTTTTTGAATTATTTTTCATTGTCAATGATGAGGTGAGGAGGAACACCAAAGTGGGAAATGATGTGATGGTTAATGAACTCACATATTTTCTCAAATTTAATGGAGATGAGTGGCATGGCTTCCACCCATTTTTGTGTAGTATTCAGTAGCAGTTATGATCCATTTATGGCATTGGGAAGAATAAGGATTGATTTCTCCAACAAGATACAAGCCCCACTGAGAGAAGGGCCAAAGGTCACGAGTGACCTGTAAGGCATAACTGGGTGTATGAAGAAGGTTGGAATGTTTTTGGCATTTTACAAAATTTTTGACATAGTCACAATAATCATGGTTAAGGGTCAGTCAGTAATAGCCTATGCGAAGAATATGCTTAGCAACAGTAAGGCCACTAAAGTGACCTCCACATATGCCATCATGAACCTCCTTAATGCTATAAGGAATTTCTGAACTTGTGAGGCATCATAAGAGAATACCATCAAAGCCATTTTTATAGAGGAGTCCACCCAGAATGACAAAATGAGAGACCTTTTCAAGGAAGGCACATTGTCTGTTACAAGTGAGATCAAGAGGTAAGATGGAGAAAGAAAGGTAGTCAAAGTATTGTTTATTCCAAAGGTCACTCAGGTCAGAGGTGTCAATTCCAATTGAGTAAACATCATGAGGTAAATAAGAAGGTGGAGGCATTATATGGTGTCAAAGATTTTGGAATCGGCAGGGGAAGTGGGTATTTGGGAAGCTAAGTAGGACATGGTATTGGAAAATTTGTTGGTTGAACATGGGATGGTTTGAAGGGTGTAATAATAAGAGGTGGTAAAAAGTATGTCTACATGATGTTTATACTTTTGAAGTATCTCGTTATGAAAATGGTACATACCATTGACTTGGTTGACGAAAAATTGTGAATCACCAAAGATGTGGATTGATTTGACATCTAGGGAATATGTAGCTTGGAGACCTAGTATGAGAGCTTCGTACTCAGAAATATTGTTGGTGCATTCAAAGTCTAGTTTGAAAGACAAAGGCATGGGTTATAAATCCAAAGGAATGAGGATAATACCAGCCCCGCCCCCATAATGACACTTGGAACCATAAAAAAAGTGTCATTTGGTAAGAAGGTTTATCCAGGGAAAGAGTAGCAATTGACTCATCGAGAAAGTCAAAAATAGAGGGTTGATCCCCAAAAATAGGTTCGTTGGCTAGTTGGTCAGCAATAGCTTGGCCCTTGATGGAATTTTCATGAATGAATTGGAGGTTAAGATCAACTAAAAGCATAAGACATTGAACGATATGTTGATTTTGGTAAGGTTTGGCATACATGAAGTGTAAGGGATCGATGTTGGTCATGACATAGGTTTTGTGGTTGAGTAGGTAATGGCAGAGTTTGGTGGCAATGAAAACTAAGGATAAGAAAAAAATATGGTGAAGATTGTTGGTATCAAATCTGAGATGTCCAAAAGGGGGGTATGAGCTTAAGTAATAAACCTCCTGAAGGACTGAACGTTGAAATCATTGCGATGAGTGAGCCCTGGCTCCCAAGGAATGATTAGTAGATGATGATGTATAGGTCAAGGGAGGTTGATCATCTTTTGGTTTCGGGTATCTAGTGGATGGGTACGTAGGTGTTCTTATTGTTTTAAGGCTGCTGAGAAGTCACATACGTATAACATGTCACGTTTCCATACCATTTCATGAAGTATTTTCTATTCTAATGCAACATTTTTAAAATCGTTGAAACCCCCATCAAATACTTGTGAAATGAACTGGTGAATGGAATCCATACTTACCTTCTAGGATATGGAAAAAGTGAAAGTTAGTACGCACGACGGTCATTTCAAGGATGGCCTTTACTTTAGCAGGGTCAAGTTATATTCCAACATAGGGAAAGAATAAATGTCAGAAGATTTCCTTAGATATTCTAACATTGATGCAGTTGGTTTAGGTTCTAGGAATGACATTATTTTTGATGAGGTAATCAAATTTAGGTTGATATTTTGACATATATCAAGGTGCTTAGATTAAAATGTTTTCGATATGGCCAAGGAGAAAATAAAGAGAGAACATTCTAATATGGGGTGGATACGATAAAATGGAAGTATTGTAGAAACATAAGTCATGCTGATATGTGGCAAAAATAGTTATTGAGTTTAAGAATAACATGACTTAATAGTAGCTTTTTCCCATTTATGGAGGCCTCACTAAAGGTACTATTGTTAACTTGATCCTTCATGGGGCAAGAAAAATTTGGTGACAACTCGAGAATCCTTACACATGAGCGATAACAATTTTTTTTAAAGAAAACGGTGGGGTAAACCAATGGATTTGCAATATCGGTTAATTTTATTTTATCTTTCAAGAAGGCTAGGTTAAGGTCACAAAAGTTCGATTGGACAACATGTGGAGTTCCCCTACTGCTTTAGGATCATGAACACGATGTCTAGAGATATCTGATATGAGGATAGAAACAAAGGGTAAGACAAAGAAAAATGGAAACAAGGCACTCGATTTGATCTTTGACGAGAAGAGCAATGCGAGGGTCTGACATAGTTTCCTAAAACATTTTCCCTAATAGGTAATTAGCAATTCGGGAATGTGTTACAATATTCTGGACTCACTATGCGTAGTGTCAATACCATGTATTGTCACTGTAAGACCAAGTTCAACCATGGTTATGATCGATCTATGAACATATGTCATAGCTACACTCTTCAGCATATATCGTCAAGATTATTTATATAAAAATGGTTAGGATGAAAGCAACGGTCTGTCCTTAGTATTACCTCTTGAAATCTCGATAGTCGATTCATTCAACATGGTTTGTGTCGTATGAGGGTGAATGTGACCTATAAATATATGCAGTCTTGACATAAAATATTGAGAGTGTCACTTAGTATGCAATATTATCATCCTGCTTAGTGAACATCACAACTAGCAATATAGATTGAGTTATTATTTAGTATCTTTTTTGGTTTTTAAGAATGGATAGAGTTGATAGCGGCCCTCGCCTTATGCGTTGATAAGTGTTTAGGCCCCAATGTAATGGTGTTTATGAGAACATCAAAATTAAATTATATAGGTTAAGGATGCCATTTGAATCCGTTGATGTCAGTTATAATAAAATGTTTAGAAATTTCATAAGGTCCTCAATTAGTATATGATAAAGTGGTCTTGTTTGGTAGTAGGTTCGAATAAGCCAATAATGAACTACGGTCATTATGTTAAAACGGGTGGTACATTGAATAACAGTATGGCGGCAATGATCATTTAATCCAAAACGAAGTACCTTTCCATGCAACAGTGGTGTAAAGGAATGGTTAATTTGTTTTTTATTATTATTGGGTAAATGCTTTTGATTAGGAGCTATGAAATGAATATGGGACAGGTTTAACATGGTGGGCCAAATCCTCGATACAACCAAAGCCAAACGAATGACAAACTCCATTAACATAAATTAAAAACTAGTATGAAAATTCAGGAGGACCATAGATGGAGCACAATCAACCTAAAAGGTATGATCATAGTCAGGGTAATAAAGGATCAACAGCATTCCACAACTCATAAATAAACCAAGGAATACATGTTAACACTAGATAGGCGGTCAACTCCACATCCACAGTGAGGCCTCATGAAAAATACCTTACAAGGGGTCAATCCCTAATATTCTCCCAGGTAGCTGAGAATAGTTGTCTTCCATTGTCCTCTGTGACCTGACTCTCACCATATCCTTAGGACTTCCAGTCTTAACCTTTATTCCTTAGACATGTGTCCTTATACGCATTGGTAAGAATGGAGGCATCTATGTTCAACCATAGATAATGGTACAACCCCATCGAGTAGGGGGTTAGATCCACCCTGAAATTAGTAAAAGGTTCTGAAGAGGTTCCAACATGGCTTGATATGTATGACCACCCTCACCAAGAGTTGGAAAATGATCTAGCGTGTTTTGAAACCCCATAGGTCAGCCGGAATGGATCACCAAATGTAGCTCCATCAAATTCATATTTTCTACATAGGGGATGATAAAGTGGTTGGGACGACAGGCCATGTGTAAAAAACTTGTTGTAGGCTCTACATGAAGCAAAATCGAGGTCCTATTGGACCATACCGTTTCCTCCAAAATGTAAAACAATTCTGGAAGAGTGATGGGGAGCTATTGTTACACTGTGCAAGGATGATAGTGCCTTGAGATGTGTAGTGTGATAGCGTATTTGAATGAACGCAAAATCCCTCATATGTTGATGAACTGTAATTGTTTAGGTATGCACTATGATGAGACCACATTGATCGAATGGAATGAAATGGTGTTAGACAAATGAATGATTGCACAAAATCTAATGAATCTAACCTTTAGAGTAGATATATTTGGTTTTAACAAATGATCTAACCCTATCAACAAGAAACTTGGATATGGGTCCTCATTTACATAGGATGTGACGGGATATTATATAATCTTAGCCAAAGAAGCATAAGTTGAGACTTGCACCTTGGTTCCATATCAAGATAAAGGTGACCATGGACAAAAAAGTAATTTGGTGAAAGTCAGGCTATCATAAAACAAGGTCCACTAATCCAAAAAAAACTACAAATGTCAGGGTCATTGACTACAAAAATTCAATATGGATTAGAAGCCAACCTCCATGAGCACTTGACGAAGGAAGGATCCTTGAGAGAGATCCAAGAAGTTGAAGCTCACTATAAGGACATATCTTCCACATAGAAGAATGGTCTTAAAAAATTTCCAAAAAGAGTTCCACAATCAAAATTTGATGTCTGATGTCATTAGATAATGGGTTCTTTGGGAATCTCCACAATAGGGGAATCCTCTTAGGAATATCACTAAAACATGGTACTTGGATTAGGTACCACTAGAGCACCCCTAAGTAGGACGAGGAATCCAAATCTTTACACAATAAACTCATGGGCAGTGACAAGTATCATATTACTTTGATGGGACTCCAAAGAATGGGGCAACAACAAAGAATGACGTGGTATAAAAGACTTGAATAGAAATTATTACATTCATGGAATGAGAAAAGCACTTGTGAGGAAAACTGGCATAGCCATAAAGGTCTACTAATGCTTAAAAATAGAGTCTAATTACAAAAACTTCAATATCTTAGGGGAGGCTCATCATGTGGCCTCACTGATTCTGGATATTGTGGTTGTTGTCAGTGGGCACTGATACCTAATGACCTAACACCTGAAGAAGTTTCTCTCTTTCCATATGGACATGTCATCATCATGTCCCCAAAGCTGGAGAACCCACCATTATACCTTGGTCCACATACATTAGAGAAGGACGGTTTATCAAGGCTCCAAGATAGACGACATTCTCCACATCATTCCCCAGCATCAGGATGGTATGCACAAATTTTACTAACACCTACAAGGGGTTTTTGACACAAGGAAACCCTGAGGACGACCCAAAGTCGGAGTGGCAGTACATAGTGAGGAACACTATAGCTCAAACAGGTTAGTTAATGACTATTCCTCTTTGCATAGGATCCATGCTTAGTGGATAACCAACCCTCGTAAGTGGATACTGCCAATTCATTAGCTTCATCCTCCTTGGCAAGAATCTCAACCATTGAAGAACCCAAATTCCTGGACAGAGGAGGATTGGTCAATTAAGCCAAGGGCTTTAGGTGTTTATGTTTTTCTCTAGGTATCAGTCATGTTTGTTTAGGTAGGGGTCTTATCAGATAGTTGAATATGAGGGTGTGTAATTGTTTTCACTTTTTTAATCAATGAGGTAATAAGATAAATACTTGTTATGCAAAATAACCTTCCAGGGCTAAAGGTGATTAGGTGTACGAACTTTAAAATCCAATTTTGGACTTAGAAAAATTTTGAGTTGACCCATTTGTGGATTGATGTGAAAATAGAGTGTGCAATGGGTTTAAGGGAACTTGAGTGTTCCAGGGACAACTGACTCCAAGTGTGGTGGGTAGTGACAGTAATGGTTGAGGGTAGTTGCAGTGTATTGGTGCGTAAAAATATTCCAAGTCTGCATAACAAGTTGAGTTGTCAACTCAAGACTTAGGTTAGAATTTTTATAAAGAAATCCACAGAACAAAGGATTTTTGTGTTCTGCGGAGTGCTTAAACAAAGTGTGAACGTGGACATTCACCCAAGTACGCAGAAAAAAGAATTTGAGATGAGATGGTTCAAGTGCGGGCTTCATAAGAAATTAGTGTTCTGTGGACTTCAAAATTATGTTGAACGAAGGACTATGGTCCGTTGGTTCAAAGAGAGCCGCACAACGTAGGGATGTAATATTGATTATGACATGGAGGGATATAGCAAAACATCTTAGTAAAAAATAAATGCTTCCAAACAAATGAATAAACCTGGTGGAAGCCTTAAAATACACCAAAAAAAGTAATAGGTTTCCTTGTAGGACAATGTTGAAGAACACAGTTTGGAAGTTTTGTTATCCCGTAAAATTGACAAGGGCAATTTTACCGATAACCATACCGAAAATTTTGTCCCGATCCCTCGTTAGGGATCCCTTGCGTTTGAAACATTGTAAAATCCCTTCCCGGGAAACCTGGTTTTTCGAACTTAGCCATTCTTTTGAGCCTTTTTGGGGTTGGGTGCATGATAATTGCTATGTAACACCAACTTTTGCATGCGCCCCCTTTAAAACCTTTGGCGCGTGATTTTCTTGTGTTAACACGACATTTTGGTGTGCCTCCCCTGTGTTAAGCCTTCCTTGCGTGCACCAAGGCACATGCGCCATTCCTGTTGGCAACAGATCATTTGTTGTGCCACTTTTTGGTGCGCCAAAGGGCGCACATAATCCTCTATTGCAACACAATGCTTTCAGTGCACCAAAGGCGCACATAATCTTCCTGTCGAGATAGCGTTTTGGTGCGCCAAAGGCGTGCATGTTATTCTCATGTTGGCAGGCGTCCTTTGGTGCGCCAAAGGGCGCACGCTTTTTCTTGTCGACAACAGTTTTCATGTGCTTTTCAAAAAGTGGGTGGCACATTAATGTGCCAGCTAACCTATATATATATGGTTTGCGCATTTGCAAATGTCATTTTCACTATTCGCAAATGCACAGTGATTTTTTCTCTGAGCCTGTCAGCACACCTGCCTCGTCATTTTCGAACACGTTGTGGACCCGTTTGCGAGCGTTCTTGTCCTATTTATCCGGGTAAGAGGCCTTCTTTTCTCGTCCATCGTGCTTTATGTTTTTGGGGTTTTTGGCTTGCTAGGTTGGTTCATTTCAGATTGATATGCATTTGATCATGAGCTAGCCCCCCCCTCCCCTGTGCCGTCTTTCCTTATTTGTTTCCTCCCATCCCTCTTTCCAGATCTGCTGGTTGAGGGTGCTTAGTCTTGAAAGCTAATGGTCTGTAGACCCCTTTGGCTTGAAGTCATTTGAATCATCCCAAGGAAAGCCTGCATCAAAATAAGTTTGAAGGAATCAAACCCCTTAGAGGAAGATCAAAGCCATATGAAAAAGGACCCTGAATTTTCCTTTTTCTTGGGCGCACTGGTGCACGTCGTGCAACATCATAGAACAATTGCGCCCCCATGGCGCATCTGTCGTCCTCTATTAGCATAACTGAGCACCCGCGCCAATGGTGCGCTTTCCATCATGCCTTGTTGCATCAAGTTTTCATATGCCCTCAAGGCGCACCTTTTCCACATGCTGCACAAGCTAAACTTGCGCTCCACTTGGCGCACCATCACTTCAGTGCTGCATCGCAAATTCCATGCGCCCCTTAGCGCGCCCTGCGCCCATGCAACATTCAAGTTACCTATCTGCGCCAATGTAAAACTAGTAAACAGCGCAGGCGCATCGCTCCTTTCAGTAACATTGTGTCATGCAGACCTTCCATGCACCACGCCAAGTTCCCCTATGGCGCATGAACATATGATGTTACACGCATTAAGCATGCACCCTTTGGCACATCCTGTACCCATGTAACATGAAAGTAATGTGCGCCCTTTATAAAATAAATACACATGGCGCAGGCACACTTGTGCTTACAAAAACAAAAAATGCACCCTGCAGTGTCTATACGCCATGCACCCTTTGGCACTGATTTAACCCTTGCAACATCCCTTTCCTGTGCGCCTTGCTTGTTTATCTCTGTAACCTACAATATCCATGCGCCATACGCCCTGAGGCCTCAAAATTGCTAACTCTTTCTTCTGTCAACATTTCAATGGAAAATCAAACAGCTGACATGACTTTCTCCAATTAGGTTTCACTTCTTATTCTTGCAGATCAGTAGCTAAGTTCAGAAGAACATATGTCAACATCAAGCAAGAGACCTACCAAATCAAAAGGCAAGGCCAAGCTCACAGAAGAAGAAATGAAGTATAAATATCAGAGGGTCAGAATGCCCGACTCCCAGGCCGAGTGTGACCTGGACATCAGAGACTCAGAGTTGGGTCATATCGATATGGAGGAGTTCTGGGTCAGGACTCAGAAGGTCACAAGGAGTCCATGGATGGACAAGCTGATGGGTAGTGCCCTGCACTTTGCTGGAGGAATCCCAGTCAGCACTGTAAACAATGAATTTATGATGGTGGTTGCCCGGTGCTATAATAAAGACACAAGATGTGTCGTAAATGAGAAGGGCGAGGTCATAATTAACCTCACTACCCACCATTTTGAGATAATACTTGGCATTCGTCATCACCGGCACTTTGTGGCCGTCAGCCGAGAAGATTGTATCAAAGCCTGGGACGACAATGAAGATCAGTGCATGCAGCTGATGAATGAAGTTTATCTGAAGAACAAAAAGGTGGTGACCCATTGGCCACAAATCATTCACCGCAGTGATTTTTCAGAGGAGCTCAGTGACACCATCACGTTCCTGAGCAGGGTGTTTGGGCTTTCTGACGCCCACTATTTCCACAAATGGATGCTGCGGTATTTAGAAACAATGAACAAAAATATGCCTGATCAACGCTTTGAGTGGGCAGAAATCATAAGCAGCACGATATCAGAGCAGCTGCAACAATTCCCCACAACGGGGAGGTTCTACATGAATTCCTATGTTGTTTACGCTGCAGCTTCAGAAAGGGACTACCCAGCTCTGATGCAGAGTGGGGTTTGGCCCCAAGTTAGAATCTATGAATACTATCCAGAGCTGAAGCTGGAGAATAGCATCCCTCAATTTACAAAGATCAATGATGCATTTTTCTATTTCATCATCTACCTGTTGAGGCCAAATATGACTTACGGTCACACGACCAAGAGCATCATGGCAACCACAGAGAAATGGGGGGCCCTGTTCACCCAATTCACCACATTCACTTATTTGAGGGTGGCTAACTTCTTAGGAGAGCCAACTAGACTACCAAGGTATGCTGGACCTAATTTGATTCTATTAGAGCTGTCACGACATCTAGTCACCTACCATGAGAAATGCCTCAAGAGAAAGAAGGTTAGAACTCCTTTCCCCCTCACAGTGGGTAGATATACATGTCTAACTCACCACAAGTCGAAAGACATGTTTGCAGAGCTGGAACTAATGAATCTAAAACATGACTTCCTAACAAGGCCCACCTTCAACCTGAGAAATTGTCTGCCTAGGGCTAAGCTTGATCTGATCCACATCCCTCAAATCAAGGATATCTACATTGACCTATATCATGAGGTGGAACTCAGGAGGAAGGACCATTCTCATTTGGCCTTAGCAGAAATCATCCAATACGGGGTAGCCATCATCCCCAAAGGCTACCAAACTACCAAAGAGGAAGTGGATCAAGTGTATCTTGACACAGGTGGGGATGATTGGCCTTTTGCGGTAATTGATAGAACTAAAGCACCTCAGACAATTGAGGAAAGGGTCAAAGAAACTCTGCGCAGAACAAAGCATTGGTGCCAAATGAACAAACTCATCTACCTTGGGGTTGATTTCACAACCTCTCCATTGGGGAACGCACCTCCTCGATCAAAACAATAGCTTAAAGGCAAGGGTAAAGGTAAGGAGGGTGAATCCAGCACTACTCAAGAGGAAGCTCCTCCAAGTCCTCCTTCCACTGCACCAGAACAAGTTGTAACTCTGGCTTCTCCAGAGAAAGAAGTAGAAGACGATGTTCCAATAGGCCCATCCACTCAGGATGTCGCCACTGCTACAACAAGCGAGGTCCCTTCTGTCCCTTCTTCTTCTCCTCCTTCCCCTCCTCGAGTGACTCAAGCGACCATTCCTTTGGTCATGTCCTCTCCCCCTTCTTCTACCATTCCTCCCACTTCTTCATCCATCTTCTCGTCTCTCGCAGACCTGTCCCCTTCCATTTATTCTCTCATCTATGAGCTCCCTTCCCTTCCTATGTCTTCCTCTTCTGCAGTATCTCTTCCTCCCGTGAACACTTCCTCAGCCTCCCTCTCGATGCCGCCTCCAAGTGTCTCCACGTTTTTCCCTTCTACTACTGCAGCTGCCCCCTTCTCTGTTTCTAGTCCTTCTCCCATAAGTCCAGCCTGGATCTCACAGCACTTAAGTCAGCAGAAAAGGAAAGTTCCCATCACACCAATGGACTTCTCTGTGCTCCCATCAAAAGGGGTAAAGAAGTAGAATCCCGTCACATGCTTCTCTCAGAGTGCTTCAGGGAGAAAGGGTAATGGAGATTGCATATACCCCAATCCTCTAAAGGATAAAAAGGATGTGTCTCTGACAGATTATACAGTGACCCAAGTCACAATGGGTACATCTTCTGAAAGCCTTCAGGGAGAGGCCCTATCTATAGTTGACACCCTCTGCAAGAAGCTTCAAGAAGCAAAAGAAGAGAAAAGGCTATTGAAAGAGCAAAATAAACATCTGCTCTAAGCCTTACAGAAGATGGGCAGTGCACCTCCCACAACTGCCGCCGAGACTCCTGAGCCTCTGAGCCAGGATAAAATTAATGAATATGTAAAGATTGGCGAGCAGGGCATGGCAGTTTCTAGCTTGGAGGAGCCAAATCCTCAAGGACAGTGAAAGAGTGATCACCAAGTTCTGTCAATTTGTATCTAAACATCAACAAGGTGAATAAAGAACTCCAAGCATTAGCAGGACCCATATCAGAAGAGCTGGACCATGCTAGTCTGCAGCATGAGACCTTTCAACAAATGTTCGACTGCTCAGTCGAAGATCTGGTCAAGTTCGGTGTTTTCGGCCATCCCAGGGCCCTCAATAAAGTCATTTCCACTCTGGATTACTGGATGGATCAACTAGAATTCATCCTTGAAAAGATCGATAAGGTAAAAGAAGAAGCCCTGGACGCGATGCACCAAATGGAACAAATCGTTCTCAACATGTCTCTAGGGTTACTTACTCCTTCTTTCACCTTAAGGAAAGTTGATGAAACCATCCAGATCTTCAAGGAGATTGTTTCTCAAGGAACTGGGGCCAGAGGTCACTTTTGACACAGATTCTATCAATAACCTGCTGGCCTGTCAGGATTTCATCAGGTTCCTAATAGAAGCTGAGAAAGAATATTCCAAACTCCCAGAGAAGCTCATAGATGAGCGGGAGACTTGTGAGGCAATCAGTGAGCTGACACAAGGATCCTTCCCAGGATCAACTAGAGCCCATGATCAACAAGTTCATGGAATACCGTGCCCAATTCCACATCTCGTCACCTGAGCAGCAGCAGAAGCAAGCTACCCGCTTTCGGCTACAGGATGATGACGATGAATAATTTCTCTCTTCCTCTCTCTCTCTTCTGACTTTATTTTTGTAAAATGTCTAAAGTATGTTGATAAAAATGATGACATCATCCATGTTGCACCATGGGATGATGTCATCCATCAAGTGGTCAAAAGTCAACATGACTTTGGGATATTTTGTAGATATTTTGTAAATAGGTGGTTGGCTCCTTTTTGCCTTCTTTTCTCTCCTTCTTCTATAAATACTCCAATACTTGTTGTATTGGGTGGTGGATATCTTTCAGATGAAAAATAGAAGTGAGGAGAAAAGACTTTGAGCTTTTTGTAACAGAAAGAATTATTAATACAATATTTAGACTTTGTGCTGAATACATGTGTTATTTACATTAGATCTTTCTTATGTCAGATCTGTGTGTTTATTCTGTTAAATCTGCTTCTGTTTTATTGTCATTTATTCATCAGTATTGCTTTGCTCGTTTATGCAAGTAGGTTTGGATTTGTTTACTACCAATCCCAAAACATAAACCCTCTGACCTTTCTGCTTTGGAATTCATTTCTTTTCTTTCTTCAGATCTGATATTTCTTCATCCTCTCTTTCATTCCTTTCTTTTTGCAGTCAGAAACACCCTACTGGGATGAGATCCCAAACCCCCGAAGGTAGAATATTTTGAGACTTGCACAGATTCTTGCTAGTAGAATAGCAATAAACCAGTTTTTCTTTGCTGACTCAAAGAGGGGCTATGCCCTGCACACTGTTTGCTCGTTTATCCATAGATCTGCCCAAGCGATATATTTTCAGACCAACAGGTTTAGATGTAGGTTGGGTTATGGGTAAGGGTGTGGTTTGAGTGCTAATAGGTATCATGGAAGGGGTTTTGATAGAGGTGGTTGTATTTAGTTTGATTGGTCAAAATGTGTTTGGGTAGATAGTGGAGGTATCAGCGAGGGATCTATACATCTGTGTTGAGACAGGGAGTAAGAGGCACCCCCATAGTAAATCCCTATCCACATAATCTAAGTGATTGGCCAAACATGAGAATGACACATCTATGGGTGGAGTCGGTGACGACCTAATGGAAATTCCCATAAAATGTGTCTTAGAGATGGGGAATTGGCTAGCTTTAGCTTCCGTGGATAAAAGAGTCAAAAGTAGATCGATGGGATTCATGGTAGCTAATGGAGAATGCTGAAAAGGTATCTCAACTAGGTCTATGATAGGTGGAGGAGATGATAGGAGCTCCTCTATAAGTGGAGGAACATATGGGTGCTCCTCTATGGGTGGAGGAGGAAATGGGTGCTCCTCTGTGGGTGGATGAGATATTGGGTGCTCCTCTATGGGTGGAGGAGGTACTATAGGTAAAGGTTCTCTAAGTGGTAAAGCCAGGGGTGAGATGGGCTCAATGTTAGCAGAAGACCCCTCCGTAGGTGATGAAGGAGATGAAAGGTTTTCCTTTATAGGTGAAGGAACAGTGGAGGTTGGCCCAAACGTAGAAGGAGGATTTCAGGCTACGATCTCCTCTATGGAAGGAATATGGGGTAATTAGGAGGCATTATGTACCTCATTAAAGATAGAGTGATCCTCGTGGGTAAGGGTATCATGAGTTGATGTCTCACCGATTTAATTAGATGAAGGGGCAAGGTTCAGAAATGGTTTTTTGAAGATTTGTAGATTTTGGTTAGGGGTGACATTGGGATTATCCATAGTTAACTCACCTTTTTTTGAGCATTTCTTGGAAAATATTTTTGAAAGTGATGCAATTGCCATCACTATGACCCTTTACTCGATGATAGTTACAGAAAATATGTTCTTTATACCATGCAGACATGTGGCGAGCAAGGTCAAAACCAGTATGTGGTTTTATAGGTGGAAGAGTGATGATGGCTCCAGCTTTGATAAGATTTTCTAATATAGAAGAGTAAGGCTCCCCAATTGGGGTATATTTTCACTACTCCCATCTGAATTGAAAAGTATGGATAGGTGAGAGATTATATGAGGGTGTAGCCTAATTTAATGGATGAACTAGGCTAGCCTTGAGTACCACTGCGTTAGTAGTGCCCTTAGATTTTGAATAATTAGTTTGTGTTTTGGAAGAAGAAGAGGTATCATTCAATTTGAATTCCAAATTATTATTGCATAATTAGATTTTCTTCTCTTCGATGGCCTAAATCTCTAACTTTCATGTCATAGTGAATGCCTCATCAAATGTTTGGAAGGTTTGGATCTATAAGATCAATGAAATATGTCTAGTGCAAGCCCATGTGAAGAGATCGATGAGTTCATTTTTGGAAGTTGGAAGGTAAGTTGATTGATTAGGCTACTCCAGCGAGCAATAAAATCTATGGTAGATTCATCCTCATACTGACATGTGGAATATAGATCAGTCATGGTAACCTTCTTGACGATATTGATAGAGAAATTATCTAAGAAGGATTGGGCTACCTAATTGAATGAGAATATAGAGTGTTTAGGTAACCCACTAAACCAATCTAATGTATGTCTACTGAGGGACATGGGAAAGGTTCTCAAAATCAAGCCATCATCATGAGCAACTAGATAACACCCATGTTTGAATGACTGTAAATGATGTTGTGGGTCTTCTTTTCTATTGAAACAAATGAATTTAGGAATTTCCCAATGCACGAGGTATGAATGGATAGGAATGGATGGGTGAATAGGCTCGTTGCAAATCTTTTCATAGGTGAGAGTGTTGCGAGAGCTAGAAACCGATGCCTCCAATGTCTTCATCTTGTCCAACAAAAATTTAATTAGGTCATTGGTGGGTTGTGATGATTGGATGCCTCCTATAGCATGAGGAGGTTGGTTTTGGGTATACAATAGGGGTGGTAATCCAGTATATGGGGCTACCATGTAGGGTGGTGGAGAAGAAGGTAGTGAAACAGGGGGTACATTCTCAAAATGTAAAATGGATGAAATGGGAGGTTGTTGATAGTATGTATATGGGGGTGGAAGGTTCATGGTAACCCTAGTGGTAATGGGGGTTAATTATTGTGGAATAGAAAAGACCACATTCTGAAATGGGGTAGGGGTCATTGACACTGGAGGTGGTAATATAGCTATGGGTATGTGGGAGAAATTAGGGGGAAATGAGGTTGTGTTTGGGGTAGTTGTTGAGGGTACAGTTGATGCAACGAGGGCCACGGAGGTAACAAACATGACAATCATAGAAGGTATAGGACCTAACTGTGAAATTACTGGGGGTAAGGTGGATGCGAGCAGCATGGAGCCAGATGGGGCTGATGCAGGAGTGGGTGCAAGAGTCGGGGGGATAGATATGGGCATGCCATATATCAACTGACCCGATGTGTCTCAAGTGGATGAGTGAGAAAGGTAAAACTACAAGGTGGTAGGGTTCTGGTCAAGGATTTGTGTGAACTCCTCATCTCTGGTAGTGATAGTAATAGGCTAGATGATATCCATGGCTGGTGATAAAATAAAAGGTGGTGAAGGACTAGGTGGGAGTGGTTGACAACTGGTGTGAAATACAAATGTGCTTACTTGTCTTTGGGCCATTACCATGTGAACCACTACTGATCAGGAAGGGCTTCTTCTTTGTAAATGACACAGAGAATAGCAGGAACAGGTGAATCCAGTGACAGAAAGTGGGTTAAGTACCAAATGGTGACTAGAATGTGAAACAAGCTAACCGATCCTGGTTACAGAAAATCAATGTTGGTTAGGGGTAACCGCTTTCGGTTACTGTGAAATTGAAATAGTGATGAAAGAAAGTGGTTGTGAATTAAAATCTAATGTATAATCAGACCTAGAATTCTAAGAATGATGATGATATGGCCCAAGCGCACTTAGGTGAAGCCATAATACACTAGCTATGATAAGGAGCATGTGAGGATGAAAAAAAAGGTGATGAACGTGATCTCTCACCTCAAAACGCAAGCCAAGAAAAAACACTAAGAAAATGTGATCCTAGAAGTGCCCTTTCTATTATGTTTGTTTAGCTTAGTGTTATTTAGGGACTGACACATGAATTATGAAATAGAGTTTTTGGTGAGGATGGCTTCCTACAAAGAAGGATATCTAAAAGGTGAGGTTTCAGGTATGTTATGGTGGTGGCGGGCTTTGCTCTGAAGAATGACTCAACAGAGAAACGAGCTGGGTGCTCACTGTGATGTGATCATGTGATCACCTATAGCTTCTCACAGGTAGGATGTTGTTTAAGAATGTATGTATTTTGAATTTTTGTGAGGTTTGGTAAGACTCAGAGAAAGAGAAAAGGATAGAAGTGATTTTCTATGATTTGTTTTTCAACCATCAGTTGGGCATGACTTCCAGTGTATAGGTTTCCCTCAATTAGTGTGAGCTAATTCAATAAATCAGAATAGAATGCACTTATTTTTAAACCCAGATCAAAAATGTGAAATTGGATGACAAAATAAGATGAAGAGGAAGAGGGATTCTCTTTCACTATAATAAGGTTCGTATGTCCATCAACACAGGTAACAGTGTTGTAAGGTATAGCGAACACATGAGGTCAAAGGTCACTAGCGATGTTCTAGGTTTAAGTATCTAGGTCACAACACAAGTAGGGCTGAGGTATGGGAAAAAGAATGAGTCTCTAAATGAGGATGAGGTGAGGAGGTAAAGGATAAGGTCAATAAGGTCAAGTGGTGTGGCCAAGTGAGGTGAGTATAGGATAAAAAAGGATTCAGGACAAAAATTGGGGGTAAGGGGTAGGAAAAGGACTAAGTAGGGAAACCGATGTCCATCAAGCTAGATTGACCTTGGTAAGCTAGGGCATGGGACCGATGTCGGTTACGTAAATTGACACCAGTTATGTTGGGGTTGTTATAAAAAGAGATAAATATGAGTTTTACAAATTATTTGTGTTTTATCAAATAGGAAAAATGGAAAAAGAGATAGGAAAAGGTGAAAAGTGACAAGGTGAGACTGAATACTGAGTTGGTGAGCGTCATGGTGGAGGATAGGTGGGTGATAGGTGGATCCATGAGTTGAGTTGGATCGATTGGATTGGATCAATTGGGTGGATGGATTGGGTTGATGGATTGCATGGAGAACGAGAGGTCATTTAGTGATGGTAGAGGCAGGAGTGGGATCAGGGAAACCACTAGTGTAGAAACCATAGGTGCCACCATAGAGATAGTAGTGAGATGAGGTAAGGTTCAAATCCTTTTCATGTTTTGTGAGGTAGATTAGGGTAGAAGTCAGGTTTGGAGAAAAATGGGGTTGAGGGGGGGAAAATGAAATTAGAGTGCTAGGAGGGTAAATTGGGTAAAAGAAGGACAGGGAAGGGTAGACGTAGGGAGTAGAAGAGGTGGGACAGGTGGGGAGGTAAGGAATGAGAAAAAAAGGGGAAAGCTAGGGCACGTTGCCACGGGGTGTCAACGAGATAGTGACCGACATCGGTAAAGTCTAACCGGAATCTGTCACAGATGAGATGATCAATGCCGGTTATGGGTAAACCGTGGTCAGTCTAGGAGGACTACTACTAGTTAGGGGGGATAAAAAACTTTCCCAAAAATGTGGAATTGGCAAAGGCTGGGTTGTTGGGGAAAAGTGTGGAGACTTGTGGGCAAGTAGGTAGGGTTGGGGAGTGGGTCAAAATGGAAGTAGGTGAGGGGTGCAGGTAAATAGGTAAAGTGATGTTAGGTTAGGGTGAGTAGGTGTTAGTTAGGTTGGGTAAGGTTAGGGTGAGTAGGTGTGGGTTGGGTTGGTTAGGTAGTTAGGTCATGGGATAAACGGGTAAGTAGTGAAGTAAAATAGGTAGGGTAATGGGTGTAGGTGATTGTGGGTATGGTTTGATCTTGAATAATGTGATTGTTTTATGGGATATAGGTGAGAGATCAGCTGAGGATATGAGATAGGGTGCCACCCATGCTTGTGACACTATGACCTGTAGTGATAGCTGAGAAGTTATGGCATGTGTAGGAGGTGGGCCTGAGTGGGTTGTGATGCTACCGGCATGTAGTTTGAAAAGTGAGTCTAATGGTCACCATCATCGATAGATGGGACTCGGTGACCAACATGTTCTACCTACTGATGGGTGAGATGATAGTCACCCTAGAGGACTTTTTTAGGATCCTGTAGTTACCCATATTGGGTACACATGTATATTCAATCTCCTCAAAGGTGTCTGATTAGTTGATTCTAACAGTATTTGGGGAGGGGATGGCAGAGTTGACATTCCACAGCACCATCCTCTGCTATGGAGAGATGTACCTAGCTCATCCAGAGGAGATGATGCTAGCACTATTACTAATGGAGTTAGTTTGCTATTTTTCATGGACGTAAGATGGTGGGGCATGGGAATGGGAGAAGAAACTAACAACAGAAGTAAATGTATCTTCTCAAATGATGATGAACCAGTACAGGTTAACAAAAATTACTGTTTATATGAGCTAGATGTTTGATTGGAAATGGTGGGTGATCAATTAAAATGAACTCGGTGTGGTGCTGACACTTCCTCAAATTCTCCCGTGAAGGCATAATGGCTCTATATTCACTTTTGGTGTTGGCTATCGATGTTTTGATGCGTGTATAGATACTAGTTCTGCTTGTATGAAACTCTAGTTTCGTCACTTTTTCTCAGAAGATGTATCAACCTCTCAGAAATGTGCTAACCTTGAAATAAGGTTTTTTTGGGTTAAATGGTGGCAGTTTAGGGTGATCAGTGTCAGTTAGGGCTGGATTTCCTAGGTATTCTAAAATGGGCGGATCCTTTTGATTTTCTTGGATCTCACCCAGTTTTGCTCCACGGAATAGAATGGAAGATTCCTTCTAACAGATAGTAATGTGGTTAGAGGGAATATAGGCTTTGATTTTTAGGGTTTGGGTAGGTCTTAGTTAGTTATGGAAACTTACTAAGAATAGGTCTTAGGGTGAGGTGGCTAGATAAAGTGAATATGTGGGCATTATCTCAATTAGGATATTAAAATGATAAATATTGTGAGGATAATGAATTAATTTAATTCAATTAATAAAATTAATATTAGATTGGGCTGAAGGGGGCCATGGTTAGGTAAATTTGTTCAAGGTTTTTATTTGATGAGGGACCAAGGAGAGTGTGACCCAATTTGGTGTCTACATTTTTCCCCTTTTTATCATGTAGCTTCTATTGGTAAGCGACGCTAACAAAAATAAGATGTGGTTGCCCCATGTGTGGGTGAAGGTGATACCCCTCAAACTAGTAACTGATGAGGTAGAAGGTAGAATCGATGAGTAGTTTGATAAAATGTGAATGTGATGAAGAGGAAGGTGGGCAACGGGGGTAGAAAAAGGGAAAAAAAAGGTCTAATCGAGTAATCTAGGTAATGGGTGAGGGTCAAAGGTAGTTATAGTGAAACGCACACACACGTATAAACTACATCATGGTACTAGGTTGAAGTGTAGTAAAACTCTACATTGTATAAGGTTGATAGGTTTATCCAAACAAGGTTGAGGTGATTTTAGTATCCAAGGTATAGGATATGGTCAGGAAACATGACATGGGTCAGGTGTAGGAATGTTTAGGTATGTTTCGGTACACCCAGGGTTGGGTCAGGATAAATGGTCATGGTAAGAGACAAGGTAAGGTCAGTATGTCCATCAACATAGGTAACAGTGCCACAAGGTATATTGAACACATGAGGTCAAAGGTCACTAGTGACATTCCAGGTCCAAGTATCTAGGTCACGGCATGGGTAGGGCCGAGGTATGGGAAATATAATGAATCCCTGAATGAAGACGAGGTGAGGGGGTAAAGGATAAGGTCAAGAAGGTCAAGTGGTGTGGCCAAGTGAGGTGAGTGTAGTATAGAAAAGGATTTAGGTCAAATATTGGGGGTAGGGAGTAGGAAAAGGACTACGTAGGGAAACCGATGACAGTTTAAGGAAACTGATGTCGGTCAAGCTAGACCAACCATGGTAAACTAGGGCACTAGACCGATGTTAGTTAGGTAAATAGACACCATTTATGTCAGGGTTGTTATAAAAAGAGATAAATCTGAGTTTTGTAAATCATTCATGTTTTATCAAATTGGAAGATTTGAAAAAAGAGATAGGAAAAGGTGAAAGTGACAAGGTGATACTGAAGACTGAGTTGGTAAGCATCATGGTGGTGGATAGGTGAGTGATAGGTGGATCCATGAGTTGAGTTGGATCGATTGGAATGAATCAATTGGGTGAATGGATTGGGTGGAGAGGGAGAGGTCATTTGGTGATGGTAGAGGTAGGAGAGGGATCAGGGGGACCACTAGTGCAGCAACTAGAGGTGCCACCATGGAGACAAAAGCAAGATGAGGTCATGTTCAAATCATTTTCATGTTTTTTGAGATAGATTAGGGTAGAATTCAGGTTTGGAGAAAAATGGGGTTGATGGGGGGAAAATGAAACTGGAGTGCTAGGAGGGTAAATTGGGTAAAAGGATGGGGAAGGGTAGAGGTAGGGAGTAGAAGAGGTGAGAGGGGATTTAAGAGAGGTGGGATGGGTGGGGAGGTGAGGAATGAGAAAATTTTGGGAAAGCTAGGGCACATTGCTATGGGGTGTTATCGAGACAGTGACTGACATCGGTGTTATGTTGACCAACATCAGTAAATTCTAATAGGAATCAGTCACAGATGAGGTGACCGATGTTGGTTATGGGTAAATCATGGTCAGTCTGGAAGGACCACTGCTAGTCAGGAGGGATAAAAAAATTTCCCAAAAATGTGGAATAGGAAAAGGTTGGGCGATTGGGGCCAAGTGTTGAGACTTGTGGGAAAGTAGGTAAGGTTGGGGAGTGGGTCAAAATGAAAGTAGGTGAGGGGTGTGAGTAAATAGGTAAAGTGATGTTATGTTAGGTAGGGCTAGGCTGAGTAGGTGTGGGTTGGGTTGGGTAAGGTTAGGGTGAGTAGGTGCAGGTTGTGTTGGGTAAGGTTAGGGTGAGTAGGTGTAGGCTAGGTTCGGTAGGTAGTTAGGCCGTGGGATAAACGGGTAAGTAGAAAAGTAAAATGGGTAGGGTAATGGGTGTAGATGATTATGGGTATGGTTTGAGCTTGAATAATGTGATTGTTTTGTGGGATACAGGTGAGAGATCAGCTGAGGATGTGAGATAGGGTGCCACCCCTACTCGTGACAGTGTGAGCTGCAGTGATAGCCGAGGTGTTGCGGTATGTTGAGGAGGTGGGCCTGAGTGGGGTCTGACGCTACCGAGATGTAGTCTAGAAAGCAAGTCTGATGATTGCCCTCATCGATAGATGGGACTCGATGAAGAACACGTTCCACCTACCGACGGGTGAGATGACAGTCACCCTGGAGGACTTGTTCAGGATATCTAAGGAGTTGATACTGATAGTATTTGGGGAGGGGATTGTAGATTTAACATTCCATAGTGACAGCTTGAGGTATGGAGAGATGTACCTAGCTCATCCAGAGAAGACGAGGCTAGTAGTATTACTTATGGAGGTAGTCTATTATTTTTAACTGCCAGATGTAGAGGGTGGGAGATTCCCATGATCTTTGATGGAATTTTTACATGATATGATGATGGAGAGGACCTGATTCACCTAGGTGTCAACATTCCTGGTGTAATTATATAGAGATTTTAGGGCATATGGGTAGCTTCACAGGTTCATCCCATGTTGTACGTTCATTCTTCATTATTGGGCCTACGAGCACATAGTCTGTGTGCGTTCAGTGGGTATGCCTTGAGTAGATTCCTTTTAGCCAGGTTTTGTTCGAGTGGGGTATAGACGATGGGTGTCTGTTATTGGAGAGTGGTGATCAGATAGGGATACACATGATGTAGCATATTACTGAAGGCTACTTGAGGCATTTTTTGGTGTAGATATTATATGGAGACTGTATGTGGGTTATCCCTCATACAGAAAGATGGCTGAGGACTAAGCTAGCCTTCAGCTACTTAGATGGATAGAGAGGAATTGTTCAGAAGAGCACAAGATGATCCCCATAGACAGGGTCTACTGGTAGTTTGGACTATTACAGGATACACCACCTGTTTCACCTGATTCTTAGATCGTTTCTTTAAAGTGTTGATGAAATAGATAGGGTAACAGGTGTAGGAGGAATACCTGTTCAAATGTAGGTTGACAGGTCATTACACCCATATGACTTTTGGATTCACAGCTGATCGTGAGAGCTTCCTTTTGGCTAGGAGGAACTACCTATAATGAAAACAAGACCACCAAAAGGAATTAAACAATATGGGCAGTGACATGCCTAGCGTATGCTAAATCCAGGAAGAGTGATACTTCCTAGATGATTGTCAGTCCACTATTTTAAACAATTTAATGTTGTAAACAAAGTAAATCCTATTGTTATTTAAAACGATTCAGGTATCTCACTTAAAATACAATAAAAAATAGATCTAATCTAACAAGCTATGCTAGAACAAAATCTAAAAGTCAAAATGATTGGTTTTGGGTCTTTGCAGGTTTGATAGAGGTCTCAGGTAGATCACAGGTGTATGAGGGTTTAGTGAAATGAGGTGGGTAGGTCACTATTCTAGGCTGTGTGGAAAAATAAAGAGATCGGTGTCGGTCAGGGGTGTCCAACATCAGTTAGGTGTAACTAGTGTCAGTTACTGTAAGATTTGGAAGTATCACAGAACAAGCTTTTGGTCTCCTTTGTGATTGCAAAAAGGAATTTGGTGAGTCAAGGTGAAATATTGGGTTACTAAAGTAGGATTTGGTGAGGTTTTAATGGGTATATGGAGGTGAAAATGTCATAGAAGGTCAATAGGGGGCAAGGTAAACAATGGATGATATTATGATGATGAAATGAAATAAACCAGGAAAGTATGACGTTATACTTACTTGGATTCCATTCCTAAATGCATGTGTGTGAGGGATGGAGGTACTGATGAGGGGTTTGAAGGTTGCAAGTGATCACCAACTAAAAGAAAGCTTCTCCATGGTCTACATGTACACTCCTCTTTGCTTGGATAGATCAGATCATGGTTAGGATGGCTGTGCAGGAGAAGATGCTCAATCTCCTTCCTTGCATGGGGTTTTCACTAGAATTTCACTCTCTGAAGATGTGTTATCTCTCTAAGATGTGTTCTTACTCGTCAACCTTCTCCCAATGTTTTCCAACCTTGAGAATAAGGTAGTTTAGGGGTTAAAAGGGGAAATCGATGGCGGTCCAGCTTAATCGGTGATGGTTAGGGGTAACCGACGTCGGTCAAGGTAGGATTTCCTAGGTTTACTAAACTAGGAAAATCCTTCTGATTTCCTAGGATCTCGTGTCATTATCCCATGAATTATACTTAGATCCTCTTGTGAGCATACGGGAATGTGGTTCGAAGGAATGTAGGCATTGATTTTTAGGGTTTGGATAAGTCTTAGTTACTTATGGCAACTTGTTAAGAATAGGTCTTAGGTTGAGTTGGCTTGGTGAGGTGTCTAAGTGAACTATATGTGTGGATATTATTTAAATAAAATATTCAAATAATAAATATAGTGAGGATAATGCATTAATTTAATTTAATTAATATTAGTAGGGTGAAGGGGTGTCATGACTAGGTAAATGTAATAAAGGGTGCTTATTTGTCAAGGGACCAAAGGGGAGTGTGACCTAATTTTAGTGTGTACACCACCACCCTTCCCACAGTACCAGATGGATGATTTGGAGAGACCACTGCCACTTCTATAGCTGAATGTACTTATTGGGAAAGAGGAGTAGGTTATAGACCATTGGATTGATGATGTTGGCATGATGGACAGGTATAGATAGTGGTGGGTGACCCAACTATGAGCGGTAACCTCCTAGGTCCAGGCATCCCGATTTAGCCACCATCACTGTGTAGAGAGATGCCCTATAGGGGCATGTGTCTACCTTGATTACATAGTTGGCGATGGTATAGGGGTAGATAGCAGCATCAGAGGCAGAGGTGGCCGCATTGCATGCACAAATGACTAGTCTACAAGCCTAGATGGCACAGGGTGGAGACGGAGAGGGTGATGATGAGTATGTAGCCACATTACTGGCACATGTTACAAGTTTACAAGGCCAGTTGGCCACTGCATAGGCATAGATTTAGGCATTACAGGCTTAGGCACATGCACAGGGTGCGAGGCCGATGGCACCTCCACAAGTACCAAGACAGGGTCCTAGTTTATAGGTAGGGGCGGGATAGGGTCCCACAGGACAGGTACAGGGGCTAAGGCCGATGGGTTCACCATAGACAATACCCCTATCTAGGTTATGGGATGCCTTAGGTGAGGCCAGATACTATTAGGATTGGTTGATAGCGGTCGGGATAGATTTTTTATCCTATGGAGAGTATAGGACATGACAGGCCTCTACTGAGAGGACTAGATCCCGTACTCACAACATGGAGAGCACAGGGGGAATTGAACCTCGAGACATGATCAAGGTGAGGCCACCAGCTCAAAAAGGCTAGCTCTAGGTGATGTACCAGTAGGGGGCCGACCACAACCTATGGCAGGTGTTGAGATGATATCAGGCTGTCAAACAGGAGCTAAGGAGTAGACTAGAGAGACTGACATGGAGGTTGTTTGGTAAGATGAAGCCTAATGCCCATCCCTATATTTTGATGTATTTTATTCATTTTATGATATATATCAGCCTGTGTGCCGAAGATGGTGAGGATGTATGAGAGTTTTGTATATTTTTGAGCATATACCAGCCTACGTGCCGAAGATGGTGAGGCTGTATATGAGATTTTTGAGAGATTGGATTATATACACCAGCCTGCATGCTAAAGACATTTGATAGTTATGTATATCGATACACATGTTTGGATATTATATTTATAGAGATGATGATGGTGGTGGTCATTATGTGTTTTTGTTGATACAATTTTATTATTATGCGTAGTTGGATTTAGGATAGGTGTGTTAGGCATGGATAAAGTCAGGTTATAGGCATGGATCGAGTTAGGTTTTAGGAATGGTTGATTCAAGTTGTAGGCATGGTTGAATCGGGTTTTTTTTTATGCATGGATGAAGTTAGGTTGTGGTCTAGGCATGGATTGAGTCAAGTTTTATTTTAGGCGTGGATGAAGTTAGGTTTTAGGCATGGTGGAGTTAGGTCATAGGCATGGTGGAGTTTAAATTGGTTGAGGTTGTAATTCATTAATTTGTGTAATGAATGATGATATGGGTTATGTTTAAGATGTTTTATAATACATGCATGATGATGGTAAAGAAATGGTAGTCATAATAAGTGTATGTTTTGATGATGATAAAAATGTGAAGCAACTTGTTTGTTTGGTTTAATTTCCAATTTTTGATATAAAAAGGAAACTAAGTAGGGTAGAATGTGATTGAGGAAAATGAAAGATGAAATGGTTAGGGTAGAGAGTGGCTGAGCTAACCTCCAATGGCCCCATGCCCTCAGAGTGCTGCCTACATAATCCTAGCTAAAAGGGACCTCAAGCTAATGTAGTTCTCCCATAAGCTAGGGAAGAATGTGAGGAGGTTAGAGTATGGGTGGGTATGTTATAGGAATGATTGATTCTAGGTCTATTAGATATGAGTGAATTATGGGGTCATTCGTAGAGGTGATGTTGAGTGTGGTGGAAGAAGAAGATGACCCAAAGGTAAGCGTCGAGGACCAAGTCTTGTATATGGTAATCAATACATAATAAGGAAGGTTCAAAGATAAGAGGAGGAAAGAAAGCCACCTGATTGGTTAGTATCATAAAGAGGAAGTCATACCTGAGATAGGCTGATGAGCATAAGACCCTAAAGACATTGCATGATTGATTATTCTAAAAAGTGTAAAGTAGTCACATGACCACCAAATGTCATTGCTCCACGAGGTCCCTATAGGTGGTAGGAAATGAGAGTGTGAATGGTGAGAGGGTGAAAAGTGGTTTGTTTTTATATGGTACGAGGTATCATGCCTTTGTGGCAAGAGATCCAAGGTCATAATGGGTAAGTCCATGACTAAAAGGTTGTTTGTTTTTAGTGATGTTTGAGATAGATTGATCGATGTGGGAAGTCTATATGGGATGAGGAAATTAACTCCTTGAGATCTTCGTGAAGATAATAGATTCGGGAAGCTTTAGATTCTCTCTCTCTATTTTTTTTTAAAGAGATTTACATAGTTGTCCTTCGAGGGAGCAGTCTATTTATAGAAGTGATTGTAGAGAGAAAGATGTCCTATTGAGGGAGTCATCTCTTTATTGGAAGTGTGACTCAAGGTGTTAGATCCCATGTGAGGGCTTTTAAGTCATGGACAAGACTAAGGTGAAGAATTTGGATTGTTGTTGAGAAGGCAAGGGTGAACATGACCATGGGATCTCATCTAAAAGAAGACGAAAATTATCCATGAGAATCATGCCATGTGCAGAGACGTGGTGCACATGTTTAAGATAAGGCAAAAGAAGTGATAAGTAATGCCCATGATCCTTGTTTAATCGTTGGATATGATGTGCGTAGGAAAAGGTATAATGACACTCAAGGGATGAGCATGGAACTAGGGGTAAAATAATGATGTAGTGACTAGAGGTCAATAGTAGAATGGTCAAAGATGTAAGGAATTGAGGGGCTCAGGTTTAGGTTTACCACTCAAGTGAAGGAAAAATGATAGGCACCCAATCCATAAGTATGAGTTACATGATGTATGGTCCAAGCCAATTAGGAGAAAATTTTCCCCGCGTTTACTTTTCTCTTCTTTGGTTAAATGTGTTGATTTTATTTCAAAACAAGGTCACCGACTTGGAAGGTTCATCTTACGGACACATGTTTGTCACAAGCACGTTTGATTACATTGTTGATAAACTTGTATAGGTGATCAAGAGCATTAAAACGACATTCATCTAATAACTCCAGTTGTGCTAAATGGTCCTAACGATAGTCATCATCAGTAAGCATGTCATGGAGAGAAATGCAAAGTAAGGGGATCTATACTCTTGAGAGGAAAAATAGTCTCTATGGTACCGTAGACCAGTGAAAAGGGTGTAGCCGTAGTGGAAGTATGCGAATACTAGTGTAGTATGCCCATAGAGAAAAAGGAATTTATGTATGTCAATCCTTCCTAGTATCATCAACCACTTTCATGAGAATTTTATTGAGGGTTTTGCTAGTGGATTTGGCCTGGCCATTGGTCATGTGGGTAATAAGGTGAGGAGAAACTAAGCTAAATGCCAAAGGCATCACAAAGTTTTTGCACGAGGTTTTGTTTTTGAATTGTTTTCCGTTTTCAGTAATGAGGCGATGAGGGACACCAAAGAAACAAATGATGTGATGGTTAATGAATTCACATATTTTCTCAGCTTTTGTGGAAATGAGCGGTATGGCCTTATACCAATTTTGTGTAGTATTTGGTAGCGGTTATGATTTATTGATGGCATTGTGAAGAATGAGGATGGATGTTTCCGACAAGATACAAACCCCATTGAGAAAAGGGCCAAAGGTCACGATGTGACCTGTAAGGCATGACTGGGTGTATGATGAAGGTTGGAATGTTGTTGACATTTGACATGCAATGTTTGACATAATCACAACAATCATGGTTAAGGGTCTGGCCAGTAATAGCCTAAGCGAAAAGAATATACTTAGCAATAGCAAGACCACTAAAGTGACCTCCACATATGCCATCATGAACCTCCTTGATGGTATAAGGAATTTCATAATTTTTAGGGACATCATAAGAGAATACGATCAAAGCCATGCTTATAGAGGAGTCCACCACAGGATAGCGATTTAATAGAGAGACCCTTATTAAGGAAGGTGCATTGTCCATTATGGGTGAGATTAGGAGGTAAGGATGGAGATGGAAAAGGTAGTCTTAGTATTGTTTATACCAAAGGTCTCTCGAGTCAGGGGTAGTTAGTTCTGACAAAGTAAATATCGTGAGGTAAATAAGAAGGTGAATGAAGGCATTGTATAGTGACAAATATTTTAAAATCGGTTAGGGGAAGCAGGTATTTGAGAAGCTAAGCAAGCCATAGTTTCCACAAAATTTGTTGGTTGACCGTGGGATGGTTTGAAGGGTGTAATGATCAAAGGTGGTCAAAAGTATGTCTATGTGATGTTTATAATTTTGAAGTGTCTCATTATGACATTGGTATATACCATTGAATTGGTTTATGACCAACTAGGAATCACCAAAGATGTTGATGGATTTGACATCTAAGGCATAGGCATCCTAGAGACCTAATACAAGCACTTCATATTCGATAATATTGTTTGTATAATTGCAATCTAGTTTGAAACACAAAGGCATGGGTTCACCATCAAGTGGAATGAGGATAACACTTGCCCCACCCCCACACTGACACTTGGAACCGTAGAAGAAGAGTTTCATTTTGTATGTGGGCTCATCCAAGGAAAGGGAAGCAATTGACTCATCTAGAAAGTCAAAATTAGAAGGTTGATCCACGGAAAGAGGTGCGCTAGCCAATTAGTCAGTGATGGATTGGCCCTTAATGGAGTTTTGGTGGATAAATTTTAGGTCGAGGTCGGCCAAAAGAATGAGCTAGTGTGTGGCATGTTGATTTTGGTAAGGTTTGGCATACATGAACTGTAAGGGGTCGGTGTTGGTCACAACATAAGTTTTGTGATTAAGTAGGTAATGGCGGAGTTTCATTGCAACAAAAACTAAGGCTAAGCATAGTTTTTCGGCATGGGTGTATCAGGTTTCATAGTCTAAAAGAGTATGGCTTATGGAATAAACCAAGAACTCCCTTTGTTTCTCATCACGATGAGCGAGCATGGCCCCCAAGGAGTGATTGGTAGCTAAGATGTATAGGTAGAAGGGTTGATCGTCTCTAGGTGGAATGAGTACCGGTGGTTGGAGTAGGTATTATTTTAAGGCCTTAAAAGATTTGTGGAAGTTATTATCCCATTTAAAGGAGACATCCTTCTTGAGAAGATGATGAAATGGTTAACACCGATCAAATAATTATGAGCTGAAATGGCAAATAGACTGTAACTTACCTTGTAGGCTACGAAGTTTCTTAAGATTAGTGGGCGGAGCCATTTCAAGAATGGCCTTGAATTTAGTAAGGTCAACTTCTATACCACATAAGGAAATGATAAATCCCAAGAGCTTTCCTGAGAGAACCACGGAGACACACTTTTTGGGCTGAAGGTGAACACAATATTTAATAAGGTGGTCAAAGATGGTTTTTAGGGTGGCAAGATGCTCATAGTGGCATTTATATTTGTGTTATCTTGTTTTAGTGATTTCAGATAAAATTGAGATAACCATAAGAAAAATTTGGAAAAATATCTTAAAATACCCTTTGAAAGAGATTTTTGGGTTTTTAGGTTTTCATTGCATAAAAACATGTTTCTTGCATGTTACATGTCTCATATTTCTCAAAACCTGAAACCTGATTTTAGAACTTCCAAGCATCAGAACATGTTTTACCCAAAGCATGTTTTATATCACTTGTTTCCCAAAACCTGAAACCTGGTTGCCTAATCATTGTGTCAGGTTTTCAAAACTTCCAAGCATCTAAGCATGATTTTTCAAATGCATGTTTCATGTCACTTGTTTCCCGAAACCTGAAACCTGAATTGAATGAAATCCTTTATATCAGGTTTTCAGATGCTCCAAACATGATGACATGTCATTAATGTCCAATTGGCCTGAAATTTGGCACACGTGTCAAATGAGGTGTAATTAATGCTAGGTTATTATAAATATTCAAGTTTTTCCACATCATTTGTTACCATTCTATTGGGCCCCTATTTTAGCTTCCAAATCTTAAGGGTGTGTAGGTGCGCATGGCAGGAGAAAGCGCATAAGTATAGGCATGCAAGGTAGAGTTAAAAAGGCTTCTTGAAGAACCCAAGACACGTGTGCCACATGAAGAAAAATTTGGGATTTAGCCATTTTTGTCCTTTGGGACATAACACATGAAGAATATGTTCCGTTCGGATAATGTTCTAGCTCGATGACAGGGTGTCCTAGAGGGAATATACCTTGTGATAGATAGATCCAAAAATTTAATCATGACATGGAGAGGCATGCACCTGGGGTGACCCATACCTTGACACTTGGGGCAAGATTTGAGGCTGTAGAGGAGTTTGTTAGAGCTCATAGGCCTATTTATATGCATGCCCTTGCTAAAGAAAAAGAGATTAAAGTGAGGTAGCGGAGCTCTGCAGAATTACTACAAGAACTATGGGATGAAAATGGGTACATAAATCCAGTAAGGATGTAATGGGAAAATGGGGATTGAAAGTTTTGTCTTGTGAGAATACATGTATGGATTCACATATGGCGCATGACTACGGTTTACCTTCTATAATATTTTTTAAGTAAACACTATGAAAGAATGTGATAAGGTTGCCATGACAAATGTATCAAGACTCTTTTTCTATATTATCTGCATATTACTATTGCACTTTAGTTCTTATATAATCATGAATCTTACTTAAATGGTTAAGTATAGTAGTAGATGTACAACTCTTAGTTCTATTATTTCTGTTGCACACTTTGGTTCTATTATGACTCAAGGGGTGTAGAAGCCGTCCTGAGCTCTATAGCCCTTCATGTCTGTTAAATCACTAAGTTAGAATCATGAGCTATGCCTTCCACTAGACTCACATAAAAGAGAGACTTGGCTCCCTCTCGTGTGCCTCAGGTGAGCACCCAGTTCTCACTGGGTGATACGCTAGTGCGCATGAGGTTCCCTTGTTCTTAGTGGGTGAAAAAGTGACTACATCTTGGTTTCATTGCTGGGACCTCTTTTCGAAGTTGTAGGGGAACATGGCATAAATCATGATCTCTGTAAAAAGTGATGGTGGAGCACTTAACACTTGAAGTAGTTGAAGATTGGTTTAAGAGCATGAAGGATGAATTTTCTTAGAGATTTAGTACTAGATCTAGGTTTGATACATGAAGATGGGTGGAAGAAACTCTTTATCATGAGTTGTATGAAACCTTCTTCTGTTGTTTCCCAGTAGAGTTATTCGAATGGATCTTGAATTATACATCTAGATCGAGGTGGCATTATGGATCATACCCTTGGACCCAAGAAACATATCAGAACCTACAAGATGTTGATCTAACATGGACCCGTGCTATAGATCATTGGTGGAAGGGAGTACTAGCTAGCTACACTCTGGAATACGCCATTTCCATTTATTCCTATCAGAAGTTACTGAGTTTGAGTTCTTGCAAGATCCCAGGGGATCATTTTTGTATGTTATTCCCCTTGCAATCAAAATATTGATGGTAACCATGGGTTTAGAGGCATTTCCTATCACCGGCTAAACCACCCTGAGCACTAGGCGAGGAAGCCAGGTTGGGGAAGGATGGATGATTTGATGACTAAAAAGGAAAGGGAGGAGAGGTGGCTCAAGTATAACGAAGCGCGTGGAAAGGAGATCAATAAATAGCATGGGATTACAAGTGGGTTATGGAGCCAGACATGGTAGAAAGGAGTTGAGGTTCACATAGAGGATGTCAAACCCAAACAGTCTATGGTACCCCATCTTGGTAAGCGCATAAGAGAAAACCTTGCGGCTTCCGATGAGAGTCCATCACGTAGAGAGAGAAGAGTCATTGGCATGCATCTGACCCCACCTAGTGACTGGACCTTGGCACTTGGCTTGTTCGAATGAGGGAAGAGTATAGTTAATCCATTTGATATTGGTGGAAGCAACCAATCGGTGCCTAGAACATACAATTTCTTGTTTGGGACTTCTATGGCTTCACACACTATTTCGGTATTTGGTGGAATGTTTGGACAAGGCACGTATACAGCTGGTTTTGGAAGCATGTTAGGAAGTGGTGGAGGAACTACAACTGGGAGTGGTACTAGTTCACAAACTATCAGTTTACATTTCAATAAGACAATGGGAGCACTTGGCATGACAAACACAGGCCTTGTACCTAATACAGGAGGATCTAGAGGTGGAAGAGGTGGAGTTGGTGGCCCAGGATCTGGTAGAGGAGGAAACATTGGAGAAAACCAAGGGACTGGATCGGGAGGGCAAGGGCCTTAGCCACCTCCTCAAGTATTTTTCGAGATGTCTCTACACTTTCTAGATTACAGTGGGATAGAAGATGCCACGGAGCATGTGCATAACTGTGAGCTGCTATCGCGTGAAAAGGTAATCACGACCTAGGATCAAAAGGCCAGTCAATTTGTAACAACCTTGCAAGGATGAGCGCATATTTGGTATATAAAGTATGACCCTCATCAGATTGTTGTGGATTATACCGCGGTGAGAAATGTATTCTTGGTGGAATTACACATACCTGAGTTTGAACAAAAGAGCATTAGCTCTCTCAAATAAATCCAGTAGGGAATGGTAGAGAGCATGCAGGAATATGATGCAAGCTTTAAAACTCTTTTGTCTAAACTATCTTATGATATCCACCCTTCACAACATGCTTAGTGGTTTGTCAGAGGGTTGATCACACCCTTTAGGAGGGCCTTATCTCATAAAACATTCACAGACCCGTACGAAGCATTGGAAGCTGCTTTATGTGCTGAAGTAGTTGGTAGTGTTAACACTGGTGTTAGCCCATTTCTGGAGGCTCAGATTGCTGCCATGGCTAAGCAATTAGAGAAATTGTCTACCAACACAGTTCTAAATATTCGTGGAGGAATGTGGTGCATGGATTGTAACATGGAAAGACACATAAAGGATAATGGTGGGATATGTACTCGAAAGGTGGTACATGTCATGGTAGTAAACTATGAAATATGTCACAATGACCATGATGCTAGTAGGTGCCCTCTGTTGGAGCGCGTGATCCACAGAAATGTATCTTGTTATTGAAAAATATGTACCTTAACCACACATTACACCAGGATTGTAGATTGATTGACCAAATTCATGAGGCAATTGATCTTAGTGTGCACAAAACTGGCATTGTCAGTAGTTCTAAAGGAGATGAAAATCAGTATGAGCAGTGCAAATATAGAGATGTGCATGGAAGAGGTTTTCACGGAGGATTTCGTGGTCATGGTAACTATGGAGGAAGAAGTGAGTTCCTATATGGGACATGTTTTAATTGTGGAGCCACATACCATTATAAGGGTGAATGTCCAGATCTTCTACAATGCTCATGGTGTGGAAAAAAACATAAGCACGAAGAATGCCTAGAGTTGTACAAACATATGAGTTAGTAGCACCGAAAGGATAAGGGTGCTACCATGGTGAGTATTAAGAAGGTTGACATGTAATGGCTTCTGTGAGTAATACAAGAATCATAACTAGAGCCTATTATGGTAACAATGAGGGCAGAATCCACGCATGCAAGGGAAACACCTAGGCAGAGACCTCTGGTTTCAAGTGAAGAAGTAATACATGGGAAGTATCCAAACCCGACTCACTAGAAAGAATTTTACCAGGAAACCATGGATGTAATTCAAAGTTTACAAGGGGAGATTCAATGCTTAAAAGAGTAGACTAGAAAATATGACTAAGGAGACCAGTAAAAGTACCAAGGGATGATTTGGATGAGGTTAAGGAGGTGTGTAAACTACTAAGGTAGGAGAATATTATTCCCCTGCTAGGGCATGGTTCATAGAAAAGGTGCCACACGCTGGGGAAGAACACAAAAGGAAAATCCTACATGCAAACCTCCCACCTTACAACCTTGATTATGACAAAGAGATTACCCTGAATGTAGTACTAGATGGATGGTTTCTTAGCAACATCCTCATTGACATAGGTGCAGAGGTTAATGTTCTCACTCTAGATGCCTGGCATCAAATAGGAAGATCTGTATTATAGCCATATTCAAATGTGTTTTATATGGAAAATAAGACAAAGGTGATGCCCATATGTGTCTTGAAGGATGAAACCATTATAATTCAGGGGACTAGGTTTATTGGGGATTTTGAATTCTTGGCGCTTGCCGAGGAAGATAATTTCCTAGCTCTACTTAGGTGGTTGTGGTGTTATAAGAATTTAATGTAGATATCTGGTTTAATAAGGGGCACATAAGCTTTGAAAACAAGGAAGAGAAGGTAGTTATACCCCTAGTTGATGGGAATTCCACCCCCTATACTGAACCCCTTGAGGAGGAAGTCCTAGATAGAATATATGTGCACTCCATAAGAGATCTAGAGACCATCCACCCTGTAGAAGGAGTCATCTAGTTTGATGATGCTCAATCTGTCAGTGATACTACTGTTGTAAAAATTTCCCCCCAGGGTAAATTTCGATAACATGCATCAGAGTTTTGCAATTTCAGGCAAATGGGTTGATCCAGAAAAATTATGAAAATGGCTAAGTCCTAGTCCTTGGGACAGTAGGGACGTGTGGGACAAAAAGATGCGGATCGGCCGAAAAGGCTCCAGGCGGCCCGCTAAGCATTTGGGACAATCGGGCCAGAAGTATGCGGTGGGCGCGAGAATCCAATCCGGCTAAAAGAGGAAAAGAAAATCGACTAACTGCTGAGCGGGATAGTTCGGGATAGAAGTACGTGAAGGACTCGAACTGGCCGAACCAGGTGAAAAGAGTCAAGTCAATCCGAAACAAAGTGGGACAAGTGGGACAAAAAGGCGCGAACCGACCAAATCGGGCGAACGGAAGATTTTGTCCCGCGAAGCACAGGGACATCTGGACCACGAAGACGCGAACCGACTGGTTTGGCTGAAATCAGCACAAGGAACACAAGGAAAAATGGGACATAGGCACGCACAGGACGCGGATCACCGAAAGGGCTAAGAACCAACCAGATCATGACACGTGTCACAAGGAGAAAAATTCAAAAGGTCAAAGGGGTGAGTTTTCGAGCACTAAACCGAACCAATGGGATAGTGCCACGTGTCCCAGTAGGGGCCCACAAGGAAATTTCAAAAGAAATCCTACCGAAAGGCAAAGGAGAGAGAATCACGCGACCAATCAATGCGTGCCACGTGTTATCTAGGTGGCGAAGCGCGGGAAATATTTCAAAATCCGTCTTGGTCTGTTCCGTGCTCTAAATCTTCAGATCGTGATATCTTTTGATCCAGAGCTTGGATTTGCACGTTCGTTATATCAACGGAAAGCTTGTGAGATTCTCTACACGATTCTAGGGTCAATCTTACATTTTGGTTCAGTTTGGAGAGAGAAAATCAAGAAACGCCTCTGGCACGAAATAACAAGCAGAAGTAATGCTTCAACTAACAACTTTAATGCAGCAGACAGTTCGCCGCTTCTGTTAGGCAGCCCGCCATTTTGCTAGGATCCGCCACTTCTGCCATGATGAGATGAATTGAATGCAACCTGGAGGTGGTTGGGGTAGTTTTGGTTTTCCCTTCTCTCTTTCCTCTCTCATTCTTTCTATATATTGTAAAGAGGAGCTTCTTAAAAAGGTCGAACATTTTTTTTGTTTTGCCTCTCCCTTCTTCTCCTCAGGTGAATTTGTGGATTTCGAACCTCTCATTTGAACTGTAATACTTTTCTACCTCATGGCATTATGTAGTGTATTGTATCAATCTTTGGAGAAAATAATGCATGTCTGTGGATGATTCTCAGCCCTCTCTATGTTCTTTTTGCATCCTCCTGGTCTTTCACTACAGGTTTTGTCATCTGTGTATGATCTTATATCACATTCAAATGGTCTGTGTTTACTGGAAAAATAGGTGTTCTTCATTCCTCGGTGCATCACCTCTATTAGCTTAGATTTATTTTTATGCATCTTCTTACCTTGTCTCCTTGGCAGATTAGATTAAGTTTTGAAAAAACCCTCTGCGTATTTCGTGTGCATCTGAACAGAGGAATAGGAACCAGCCTTCTCTGGAGAATCCTTTCTCATTTTTCCAAGTCCCACACTTGGAGAAAGGATTCAATGTTATGCAATCACACTGGATGCCAAGTGATCAACCTAGAAACTTGATCTGCATCCAGGGGTGCTGCAATTTTGCATCAATAGTTTTGGCACGCCCGGTGGGACCTAGAGGTCTCATTTTTATTGTAGCAAAGTTGATGTGCATCTGCTGTAATTTTCTTGCTTGAAAAGAGCTATTATTCGCATATCTGGCGACTCCAAGAGAAAGATCAACTGGTTTCAGCAGTACAGGCCTAAAAGCTTATGAGAAGAATCACAAGGTCAAGAGTTGGAGAAGAAGAAGTGTTGTTTGAATACCTGAAATTATCTCCAAGAAGAAGGCAAAGAGGAAGAAGGATTCAAAGGTCTCCATCTCCACCAAACAGAACTCTCTCAACTCCTCCACCTGCTCGGCCTTTCATTCAGTATTCAAGAGTCCTTCGACCAATCAGAATGGCGCAACCAGCAAATCCCTTTGTCAATTTCACTGGCAGCAGCCCACTTGCCCTCAATGTACAGAATCCAATTCCAATTGCAGCGTTGAAGAACATTCCATTTTTTACTGGAGAAAATCATACCACTCCTAGTGATCATTTCAAGGACATTGCTAACATCTATGCAATCCATGAGATAAATGAAATGGATGTGGCTGTCAAACTGCTGGCATCATCATTCAAAGGGAAGGCATTACAATGGTCCAGAAGCCTTGAAGCTGGTTCTATTACAAATTGGAATCAGTTGTGCATAGTTCTCCATGAGCAGTTTGGAGAGAAGGGAGACAACTTGTCTCTTCTAGAAAAATTGACAACTATCAAGAGAGCCCCTAATGAGCAGCTGACTGACTTCAACTTCAGATTTCAAAGGTCTTGGGATAGGATTCCAGTGGCAGTCAGGCCAACAGCAGAAGGTGCTTTTCTCTACTATCTTAAAGCTTTGAATTCTGATATTTCTATGTTAATTCAATCAATGGGAGGCACAACCTTACCTACTGCTTATAGCATTGCCATTACAGCCGAAAACTGTCTTATTCAAGCTGGTAAACTGGCTCCTAGGCCTCCAATGCCATTATATCCAAGTTTAGAGAGCCCAAGTGCTAGTCAAGCACCTGTCTTAGCTCCTATTCCCACTCCTAGAAATTAGAGTTCAAATGAAGCCTCCACTTCATCTCCAAGTGGCCCAAATGAGCTTCAAGAGGTCATGAAGCAATTGCAAAATCTAGGCAATGAGCTGGTCACTCTCAAAAGACAGCAAGCTCAAGGTTTTAGACCTTCATATCAGCCTCAAGCTCAACCTAATAGGCAGCCATATCAGCCTCAAAGGCCACCCAATCCAGCTACAAATCTGAATCAAACAAGGCCTCCTGCCAATAGACCATTCCAGCCCTATAACCCAAATGCCATATCTGCCTCTAAGGCATTAGTACCAGCACAAAACAACATTGCCCAGGAGTATGATTGGTTTTTTCCATGTAATGAGCCTCATAATCAATCCATGTGCTTCAATGGTGCTTTGACTCAAGCTTTAATGGTAACAACTACTGGTGTGGAAGGTGAAAATAGCCAACAATAAGAAACATTCCAACAGCAATCAGCCCCAAATGACACCACATTGGTAAATTGGCAGGTAAAGGATTTCTATGGCATGAATCAGGTAGTTTCTCAAGGTGTTGCAGCCAACACAAGGTCAAAAAGGAGAAATTTGGGTGAAGAACATCCATTAGCCCCAGCCAATCCACAACCTTCCACAGCTCCACAAATGATTGGCAAGCAAAACCCAGTTTCAAATGCACAAGGGCAGCCAAGAACAGCCCCTAGGCCAACTCAAATGCCAGCTGTTGCTGCCCACATCCAAGGAGAAAATGTGCAAACCAAGGAACAGCAGAGAGATCCTTCATCACCATTCAGTATTATTGATCAAATGAAGAAAACAAATGTCAATATATCTATGTGGGAATCCCTATCTATCCTAGGCCAAAGAAATCTGCTGCAAGCTGCCATGAAGGATTGGCCAACTTCGAATCAGTAGGTCCAAATGCAAGAGAAGGTACTCACAAATGCTGCCCAGCCTGAAGGAAATCATGGAGCACAACAAGGTATAATTATGAAGCCTCCCCCTTTTTATGTTTCATTAATCATTGGAAATCAGCTAGTGCATAATTGCATGATAGATTCTGGGGCAAGTAGCTCAGTAATTCCTAAACAGATAGCTGATATGTTAGGGCTCCAGTATGAAATAGCATCAAAGGGAGTAGTGCAGCTGGATGGGACAGCAATAGCAACAGTTGGAGTGACTAGAGGTTTGAGTCTTACCTTGTATGCATGTCCAAATGTTGTTGTCTTACAAGATATATCAGTCATACACCTTCCACCACTCTTTGCCCTATGTTTATCAAGGGACTTCACTACCAAGATTGGGGGATATTTTTCCGCTGATTGGTCACACATGCTGTTCAGAACAAGGTATGGAACTAAGGCTACAATTAGGTCAGAACCTATTGTAAACTTCCACATTGAGCCCTACACCCCAAGTCAGATTAATGCCAATTTCTCAGCATTTGATCAAGAAGATCACCCTCGCACGGATGAAACTGACACTAAAGTTGGAAACATCCCAGATCTAACTCTTGATGAATGGGCAAACAAGGTGCGTGCTTTTGATCCTTATCAAGGAATAGAAGAATCTGAGCTAGGAGTCTATTGTATACACGAAGAAATTCAACCTATTCCTAGCATCACCAAGCCAAACCACAAGGATGACAATGAGGTATGGCAGCTATTTTTTGATGGATCAAGGAGTAGACAAGGCGTAGGAGGTGGAGCCATGCTTATTTCACCTCAAGGACTAAAGTATTATTCAGCTTTTAGATTTCAATTTGCATGCTCCAATAATACTGCTGAATATGAAGCCTTGGTGCAAGGGATGCATTGGGGAATCAAGAGAAAAATAAAGAACTTGCAAGTCTTTGGGGACAATGAGCTGATTGTAAATCAGGTCAAAGGACAGCATGCCGCCAAAAATGATCTACTCAGGTGCTACAAGAACAGGGTATGGGATCTCATGGAAGATTTTGAGGGTTTCGGCATCAAAGCCATTCCTAGGAAAGAGAATCAAGCTGTTGATAGGCTTGCAGCAGTAGGGGCAGCCTTTGGCATTGTAGAAAACTTTCAACAAGATAAGGTACAGCCAAACATCCACGTGATTGTGAGGCCTTCAGTGCCAAATAACAATGTTAGGTGGCAGGTATTTGAGAATGACCAGCAAATCATCCACTTCTTGCAAGAAGAAGCTGAGTTCTCAGCTAAGAATCAAGAGAAGTTGGAACAGCAATATGGTGACCAAGTGATACAGCTGAGAACTGACAAGCTGCCCAAGGGACTTATTACTTTGGAGTCCATTTTCAACCCCAATGATTAGTTTAGAAAGGAGAAAGCAAACATTCAGGTCAAGAGAGAAGATTCGGTATCCATCTTGGTAGAAGAAAACAAGCCATTACAAATTGGAAGGATGACAACTGAGCAAGAAAGGTGTGAGTTCATACAACTATGTCAAGAATTCCCTGACGTGTTTGCTTGGAGCTATGAAGACTTGAAAGGTTTCAATCCCAACATAGCTCAGCATACAATCGAATTGGATCCAAATACTAAGCCTGTCAGGCAGAAACAGAGACCAGTTAATCCACACATGGAGCCTCTCATGAGGAAAGAATTGGACAAGCTGATTGAATCAAGAATCATATTCCCAATCAAGCATTCTAGTTGGGTTGCCAACTTAGTTCCAGTCAGGAAGAAGAGTGGAGAGATCAGGCTGTGTGTTGACTTCAGAGATTTGAATAGGGCCTCTCTCAAAGACCATTATCCACTCCCTTCCATGGAGCAAATATTGCAGGTCGTAGCTGGTTCAGAAAGGTTTTCATTACTTGATGGTTACTCAGGCTTCAATCAGATTATGGTGAAGGAGGAAGACCAGTTCAAGATAGCCTTCACAACCAAATGGGGCACATATGCTTACAAGAAGATGCCATTTGGACTGTTGAACGCCGGAGCAACATTCCAGCGAGCTATGGATATGGCATTCAAAGGCTTGATCAACAAGATAGTGCTGATATACCTAGATGATATTACTGTCTTCTCAAAGAATGTTGCAGACCATCTCTTTCACCTCAGACAAGTGTTTTAGAGGTGTAGAAGGTTCGGAGTGTTTTTAAATCCTAAGAAGTGCATCTTTCTTGCACATGAAGGGAAGCTCCTTGGCCATATTGTCTCCAAGGAAGGATTAGCAATTGATCCAGAGAGGATTGAAGCCATAAGAGCTCTGCCATTGCCTAGCCACAAGAAAGCCCTTCAGAGTTTCCTGGGAAGGATAAACTTTGTTCGAGGTTTGTCCCAGATTTTACAGCCCTTGTTAAGCCCATCACCAAAATGTTAAGGAAAATCATGGCTTTTAAATGGACGGCAGAAGGCAAGGAGAGTTTTGAAGCAATCAAAGAAGCCATCTCCCAAGCACCCACTCTCATCAACCCAGACTTTTCCAAGGATTTCATCCTCTATGCATTTGGAGGTGATGACACTATTTCTGCCATTCTGGTACAGCAGAACAAAGATAATGATGAACAACCGATTGCCTTCTTCAGCCAGAGCCTAGGTGACTGCGAAGTGAGGTACTCTTTTATTGAAAAGCATGTGCTTACAGTAATCAGAAGCTTGAAGAAATTCAAGCATTTAGTCTCAAACAACAAGGTCCAGTTGCTGGTCTCACATGCTGGGGTTAAGGATTTTCTCCTCAACAAGGATTTGAATGAGAAAAGGGTAGGATAGATCACCTGTGTCATGGAGTATGACATTGAGATAAAGATCACCAAGCTGGTAAGAGGCAAAGGTTTGTGTGAGTAGCTTGCTTCCAAACAAACAGACAACCCAGAAGATGAAGAAGACGCTGTCCTGCTATTACAAGATGATCAAAAACAGGAAAATGATGATGTGTCCACTCCTTGTTGGACTCAGAATATGATACATTTCCTATAGACAGGCATGTGCCCTCCAGAAATGAGCAAAGCAAAAAGAAGGTACTTCAGATTACAAGCAGTTCCATATGTGCTTGTTGATGGTGTTTTGTTTAAAAAAGACATCAACGGTGTTCTATTAAGATGCATTGGGACAAGTCAGGTTGAGAGGATCTTACACGAGTTCCATGACGGGGAGGCAGGAGGCCATTTCACCCCACGAGTAACAGCTCTCAAGATCATGAAAGTTGGTTACTATTGGCCTACTATATTCAATGATTGCTACTCATGGGTTAAGAAATACGAGAAATGTGCATTATTCATAGGGAAAGGAAGATTAGCAGCACTGCCACTTCATCCAATCTCAATAGATCATCCATTCATGCAATGAGGATTGGACTTCATTAGATTCGTCAATCCAAATTCGAGCCAAGGCCACAAGTGGATTCTTACAGTGACAGACTATTTCACCAAGTGGACCGAAGCAGTAGCGCTCAAAGAGGCAAGTGAGTCTAACATACTAGATTTTTATGAAGAAATAGTAACCAGGTTTGGTGTGCTGGTCACCATCATATCAGATAATGCATTAGCATTCATAGGTTCAAAAATTATAGAATGGGATGTCAAGAATGGAATCTATTTGAGCACCTCTTTAAATTATTACCCGCAGGGTAATGGACAGGCAGAGTCCACAAACAAGAATTTGCTAAAAATCATCAGAAAGACTCTGGATGAAAATCAAATAACATGGCATAAAAGGCTAAAATCAGCATTATGGGCTGACAGGATAACACCAAAGAGGTCTACAGGTAGTTCTCCCTACAAGTTGGTCTATGGGAAGGAGGCAATATTGCCTATATCATTAGAATTGCCAGCCTTGGAGCTCATGAAGCAGTTTGAGTTATCTGAGTTCAAACCAATGGAAGTCAGGTATGCAGAATTGATGGAATTAGAAGAAATCAGAGAACAGGCAGTTCAGACGATTGAAAAGGATCAAGCCTTAGTAAAAAGATGGTTTGATAAGAGAGCAAGAATAAGGACCTACCAGGAAGGGGACCTAGTTCTGAAATGGGATGCAGATCAGGCAAAACCAGGAAGGCATTCCAAGTTTGATGCCATCTGGAGTGGTCCCTACATGGTCACGGGATGTAAAAATAATAATGCCTTCCAATTGTCTGCATTGGACGGAAAGGAACTTCCGATTCTGGTTAACGAAATCTATCTTAAACATTGCTACTAAAAAAGAAAAGGTTTTCCCTTGTAAATATTAGTTTAGATTTTTTTTAATTCCTCTAAGTGCGTATGCACATTGTCCTATGGTAGTTAGGTTTCTATTTCCCTAAGTGCTTTGGCACAGGTTTTGCTGCTCTCAGGTTGTTTTTTACAGTTCAGAGTGTCGCTGGAGAAGAAGTTGCAGTATCAGGCTCGTTTCAGGTCATTTCTTATGACTCTATGCCCAATGGATCGCTAAAAGGCCACTGATCTTCTACCTAGCAGGCAGGTGACCCTGATGAGTCATCAAAACTGTTGTCAAAATTTCCCCCTAGGGTAAATTTCGATAACATGCATCAGAGTTTTGCAGTTTCAGGCAAATAGGTTGATCCAGAAAAAATTGTGAAAATGGCTAAGTCCTAGTCCTTGGGACAGTAGGGACGTGTGGGACAGAAAGACATGGATCGGCCAAAAAGGCTCCAAGCGGCCCGCTAAGCATTCGGGACAATCGGGCCAGAAGTACGCGGCGGGCGCAAGAAGCCGATCCGGCCGAAAGAGGAAAAGAAAATCGAGTAACTGCTGAGTGGGATAGTTCGGGACAGAAGTACACGAAGGACCCGAACCAGGTGAAAAGATTCAAGTTAGTCCGAAACAAAGTGGGACAAGCGGGACAAAAAGGTGCGAACCGGCCGAATCGGGCGAACCGGAAGATTTTGTCCCGCAAAGCACAAGGACATCTGGGCCGCGAGGACGCGAACCGGCCGGTTCAGCTGAAATCAGCACAAGGAGCACAAGGAAAAATGGGACATAGGGACGCACGGGACGCGGATTGCCGAAAGGGCTGAGAACCAACCAGATCACGACACGTGTCACAAGGAGAAAAAGTCAAAAGGTCAAAGGGGTGAGTTTTCGAGCACTAAACCAAACCAATGGTATAGTGCCACGTGTCCCAGCAGGGGCCCACAAGGAAATTTCAAAAGAAATCCTGCCGAAAGGTAGAGGAGAGAGAATCACGTGACCAATCAATGTGTGCCACGTGTCATCCAGGTGGCGAAGCGCAGGAAATATTTCAAAATCCGTCTTGGTCTGTTCCGTGCCCTAAATCTTCAGATCGTGATATCTTTTGATCCAGATCTCGGATTTGCACGTTCCTTATATCAACGAAAAGCTTCTGAGATTTTCTACACGATTCCAGGGTCAATCTTACATTTTCGTTCAGTTTGGAGAGAGAAAATCAAGAAACGCCTTTGGCTCGAAATAACAAGCAGAAGTAATGCTTCAACTAACAACTTTAATGCAGCAGACAGTTCGCCGCTTCTGTTAGGCAGCCCGCCATTTTGCCAGGATCCGCCACTTCTGCCATGATGAGATGAATTGAATGCAACCTGGAGGTGGTTGGGGTAGTTTTGGTTTTCCCTTCTCTCTTTCCTCTCTCATTCTTTCTATTTATTGTAAAGAGGAGCTTCTTAAAAAGGTCAAACATTTTTTCTGTTTTGCCTCTCCCTTCTTCTCCTCAGGAAAATTTGTGGATTTCAAACCTCTCATTTGAATTGTAATACTATTCTGCCTCATGGCATTCTGTAGTGTATTGTATCAATCTTTGGAGCAAATAATGCATGTCTGTGGATGATTCTCAGCCCTCTCTATGTTCTTTTTGCATCCTCCTGGTCTTTCACTACAGGTTTTGTCATCTGTGCATGATCTTATATCACATTCAAATGGTCTGTGTTTACTGGAAAAATAGGTGTTCTTCATTCCTCGGTGCATCACCTCTATTAGCTTAGATTTATTTTTATGCATCTTCTTACCTTGTCTCCTTGGCAGATTACATTAGGTTTTGAAAAAACCCTCTGCGTATTTCGTGTGCATCTGAACAGAGGAATAGGAACCAACCTTCTCTGGAGAATCCTTTCTCATTTTTCCAAGTCCCACACTTGGAGAAAGGATTCAATGTTATGCAATCACACTGGATGCCAAGTGATCAACCTAGAAACTTGATCTGCATCCAGGGGTGATGTGATTTTGCATCAACAACTACCAGTATATAATGTGATAATTGGGCACATGGGACTTATGAATTAATTGAGTGACATCTGAAAGGATCAGTAGCCAAGGTGACAACAGTGCATATAGTTCAGTGCCTGGGATGGAAGACAATAACAAATTATTCTAGGGATCCATACCCTGAGGTATTTTTGAGAGAAATGGAAGCTCACTGGAAGGAGGGCGACTGACGAAGCATGCTAGGTTATGTTTTAATAGGCACAACAACAAGGTGGTGGGCTACACATAGTGAGAACTTGTTGGAGTGACACGAAGTTCGAATTGTGCTCACTATTTGATTCTCGAAAATCAACATACCCACCGCTATTAAGGATTACAATGGAAATGAACCCGCCTATTCCCACATCCAGGCATCTGAGAGGGTCTAGGGAGAAGGTGTAGAAGCTTTACCACCCTCTCTTTAGGTGCATAAGTTGTATTCGACACTCCAAGGTTGTGCGTGTGCTTGGTACATCCATTCTAAAACACGCCGCCAAAAGGGAAGTTGGCAGGAATTAACGGTTGACTTGGTCCACACATTCTAGTACTGAAGTACCAAGCAATCAGTTGATGAGGCATTACAAACTATCAAGAACCTCAGTCTAGGGGATTGTGTCATGGCAGAAAATATTTTAGTAAACTTACTCGGTGGACCTAGTTTAGAAGCGCGGTTTGAGAAGGAGGAACTAGAAGACATACAATTCGAGCATGCGTGTGTTGAAGAGGAGAAAGGAAAGATGGTATACCTTGTTGATGGAGAAGAGATAGAGATCCTAAACATCGAACATTTGGTTGGGGTGCATGAAATAGTTGACAGTGCAGATGCATGTGTTCACACGTATCATCAACCACTCAAAACCAAGAAAGTTAACATCAGCTTAGAAGAGGAGCCCTAGGAGGCTATCATTGGGGACTATTCGTCAAACAAGGAGGTATCAAAGATCATTGATCTCTTACATGAATTTGAGGATTTATTCCTGTGTGGATACCATGAGTTGAAAGGTTGTTGGTCTGAAAATCTGTCGCTAGGGCAGATCTATGGATAAACGAGCCAACAGTGTGCAGGGCATAGCCCCTCTTTGAGTCAGCAAAGTGAAACTGGTTTATTGCTATTCTACCAGCAGGAATCTATGCAAGTCTCACAAATTCTACCTTCGGGGGTTTGGGATCTCATCCCAGTAGGGGTGTTTCCAACTGTGAAAAGAAAGGAAAGGAAGAGGGGATGAAGAAAGAGCAGGTCCGAAGGGAGAAAAGAAATGAATTCCAAAGCAGAAAGGTCAGAAGGTTTATGTTTTGGGATTCGTAGTAAACAGAGCCAAACCTACTTGCATAAATGAGCAAAGCAATACTGATGATGAATAAATGACAATAGAATAGAAGTAGATTTAACAGAATAAACACATAGATCAGACATAAGAAAGATCTGATGCAAATAACACACGTATTTAGCACAAAGTCTAAATATTGTATTAATAATCCTTCTGTTACAAAAAGCTCAAAGTCTTTTCTCCTTACTCCTATTTTTCATCTGAAAGATATTCACCCATGCCCAATACAACAAGTATTGGGGTATTTATAGAAGAAGGAGAGAGAAGAAGGCAAAAAGGAGCCAACCACTTATTTACAAAGATATTTACAAAATATCCAAAAGTCATGTTGACTTTTGACAACTTGATGGATGACATCATCCCATGATGCAACATGGATGATGTCATCATTTGTGTCAACATACTCCAGATATTCCCAAAAATAAAGTCGAAGAAGAGAGAGAGAGAAGAAGAAGGAGAAGCTACTCGTCGTCGTCATCCTACGACTGAAACGGAGTGGACTACTTTTGCTGTTGCTCAGGTGACGAGATATGGAATTGGGAGTGGTATTCCATAAACTTGTTGATCATGGGCCCTAGTTGATCCTGGGATGGATCCTTGTGCTGCTCACTGATCGCCTCACAAGTCTCCCGCTCATCTATGAGTTTCTTGGGGAGTTTGGAATAGTGTTTTTCTGCTTCAATGAGTAACCCAATGAAGTCCTGACAGGCCAGCAGGTTGTTGATAGAATCTGCATCAAAAGTGACCTCTGGCCCCATCCCTTGAGAAACGATCTCCTTGAAGATCTGGATGGTTTCATCAACTTTTCTTAAAGTGAAGGAAGGAGTAAGCAACCCTTGCGACATGTTGAGAATGATTGTGACGGGATTTTGCTTCTTTGCCCCCTTAGACAGGATTACAGAAAAGTCAATCGGAGTGATGGGAACTTTCCTCTTTTGCTAACTTAACTGCTGGGAGATCTAGGCTGGAATTATGGGAGAAGGGCCAGAAATAGAGAAGGGGGCAGCTACAATAGAAGAAGGGAAAAACATGGAGACACGTGGAGGCAGCATGGAGAGAATAGCCGAAGAAGTGCCCATGAGAGGAAGGGATACTGCAGCTGAGGAAGACATAGGAAGGGAAGGGAGCTCAGAGATGAGGGAAGAAATGGAGGGGGAAAGATCCGCGAGGGAAGAGAAGATGGACGAAGAAGCGGGAGGAATAGTAGAGGAAGGGGGAGAGGACACAACTAAAGGGATGGTTGCTTGAGTCACTCAAGGAGGGGAAGGAAGAGAAGAAGAAGGGACAGAAGGGACCTCAGTTGTTGTAGCAATGCCGACATCCTGAGTGGATGGGTGTATTGGAACATCCTCTTCTGCTTCTTTCTCTGATGTAACCAGAGTTATGACCTGTTCGGGTGCCGCGGAAGGAGGACTCTCAGGAGCTTCTTTTTGAGTGGTGCTAGATTCACCCTCTATGCCTTTTCCCTTGCCTTTAGGATGTTGTTTAGATCGGGGAGGTGCGTTACCCAATCGGGAAATTGTGAAATCAACCCCGAGGTAGATTAATCTGTTCATCTGGCACCAATGCTCTGTTCTGTGCAGAGTCTCCTTGACCCTCTCCTCAATCATCTGAGCTGTGTTAGTTCTATCAATGGCTGGAAAAGGCCAATTGTCCCCATCTGTGTTAGTATATACTTGGTCTACTTCATCCTCTATAGTTTGGAAGCCTTTGGGGACAATTGCTACCCCGTATTGGATGATTTCTGCCAAGGCTAAGTGAGAATTGTCCTTTCTCCTGAGCTCAACCTCATGAATGACGTCGATGTAGATGTCTTCGATCTGAGGGATGTGGATTGGATCTAGCTTAGCCCTTGGCAGAAAACTTCTGGGGTCGAAGGTAGGCCTGTCTGGGAAATCATGTTTCAAATTAAGTAGCTCCAGCTCTGTGAACATGTCCTTTACTTTGTGATGGGTAAGGCATGTATATCTACCCACTGTGAGGGGGAAAGGAGTTCCACCCTTCTTTCTTTTGAGGCACTTCTCATGATAGGTGATCAGCTGCCTTGACAGCTCTAGCAGAATCATCTTGGGTCCAACATACCTCAGCAGTCTAGTTAGCTCTCCCAATAAGTTGGCTGCCCTCAGATAGGTGAACATGGGAAATTCGGTCAACAGAGCCCCCCATTTCTCAGTGGCTGCCACTATGCTCTTGGTCATGTGAGCGTAAGTCATATTTGGCCTCAACAGGCAGATGATGTGGTAGTAAAACACATCGTTGATCTTTGTGAATTGAGGGATGCTATTTTCCAGCCTCAACTCTGGGTAGTATTCATATATTTTGACCTGAGGCCAAACCCCACTCCGCATAAGGCCTGGGTAGTCTCTTTCTGATGCTGCAGCGTAAAAAACATAGGAATTCATGTAGAATCTCCCTGTTGTATTGAATTGTTGAAGTTGTTCGGAGATTGTGCTACTTATAATCTCTGCCCATTCAAAGCACTGATCGGGCATATTCTTATTCATGGTCTCTAAGTACTGCAACATCCATTTATGGAAAAAGTGGGTGTTAAGAAGCCCAAAGACCCTGCTCAGGAATGTGATGGTATCACTAAGATCCTCTGAAAAATCACTGCGGTAAATGATTTATGGCCATTGGGTCACTACCTTTTTGTTTTTCAAATAGACCTCATTCATCAGCTGCATGCACTGATCTTCATTGTCATCCCAGGCCTTAATACAATCCTCTCGGCTGATGGCCACAAAGTGCCGATGATGAGGAATTCTGAGTATTATTTCGAAGTGGCGGGCAGTGAGGTTAATGACGACCTCGCCCTTGTCATTTACGACACACCTTGTGTCCTTGTTGTAGCACCGGGCAACCACCATCATGAATTCATTGTTGACGGCGCTGACTAGGATTCCTCTAGTGAAGTGTAGGGAACTGCCCATTAGTTTGTCCATCCATGGACTTCTTGTTACCTTCTTAGTCCTGACCCAGAATTCCTCCATATCAATGTAACCCAACTTGGAGTCTCTGATGTCCAGGTCGCATTCGACCTGGGAGTTAGGCATCCTGACCCTCTGATACTTATATTTCATCTCTTCTTCTGTAAGTTTGGCCTTGCCTTTGGATTTGGTAGGTCTCTTGCTTGATGTAGACATATGTTCTTCTGAGCTTAATTGTTGATCTGCACGAAGAAGAACCGAGACCCAACGCAAAAAGGTTGTATTAGCCATTTGATCTTCCATTGAAGTGTTAACAGAAGAAAGAGTTAGCGATTTTGAGGCTCAGGGCACAGGACGCATGAAAGCTGCAGCCTACAGGGCTAAATAGGTAAGGCACACAGAAAAAAGGTGTTACAAGGGTCACATCAGCGCCAAGGGCACATAGCACATAGAGACTGCAGGGTGCATTTTTGTAAAGGGCACATGGAAACACCATGTTACATAGAGACAGGATGCACCAATGGCACATATATGGTTGGTGTAGCATGTACCTTTTGTGCACCAAATGTTTATGGCATGGCGCACAGAGGGTCTGCACAACATGATGTTGTTGTAATGGGGAATGCGCCCGCGCCTTTGATAGTTTTGCACTTCATACAGATTTAAGCTGATGTTGCACAGGTGCAGGGTGCACCCAATAGACGCATGTTTAAGTAATGCAACAAATAAGGTTGGTGCACCAAAGAGGGCGCAAGGCTAGCGCTTACAACATGTGAAGGAGGTGTGCCTTGAGGGTGCAAATGTTCTTGATGTAATAGGCATAATGGGTGCACCATTGGCATAGGTTTTGATCATATTGTAGGGGTGACAGATGCGCCAAGGGGAAAAGGAAACATACAATCTCTCTTAGAGCTTTAATTATTCTCAGAGGGGTTTTTCATATGGTTTAGCTTCTCTTTTCTTTTTTGCAGGGTCATTTTTGTAATGAAACGACTTAAACAAAAGCGGTTTAAACCATGAATTCAAAACAGCTTCCTCTACCAGCAGATCTGGAAAGAGGGGGATGAATATGTGGAAAGACAGCAGGGGGTAGCTAGTTCAATATTTCATTCTTTCCTTTCTAGTCAAAAACCAAACCAACAAGCAAACAAAGAACCAAAAACGTAAAACACACGAAAGAGATAAGAACCTCTTACCTGGATAAATAGTGAAGAACGTGCAAACGGGTACACTACATGTTTGAAAATGACAGGGAAATGGCGCAACAAAAGGGTTGCTAACATGAAGGCGCATGCGCCATGGTGCACGCAGGAAAGACTCAACATATCAAGGCACACCAAAAGGTCTATTGACATAGGAAAATATGCACCAAAGGTTTAAAGGGGGCACATCAAAAGTTGATGTTACATAGTCATTCCATGTGCCCAGCCAAAAGACAAAAAATAACTAAGTTCGGAAAACTACATTTCCCGGGAAGGGATTTTGCAATGTTCCAAATGCAAGGGATCCCTGACGAGGGATTGGAACAAAATTTTCGGTATGGTTATCAGTAAAATTTCCCTTGTCAATTTTATGGGATAACAGCTGGCTCTTTTTGGGGACTATCCCTGAGAAAACTTGGGGGTAGAGAATCCCAGATCTCATGTGCCTATCCATTGGGCAACAGAGTAAAAAATAAGGGCAACCAGAGGGAGAACAAAGGAAACACACAACAAACCGAAAGAAAACACACAACGAAAACAAACACACAACTAAAGAAAACTATATAAAGAAGAGAGCAAGCTCTACTTCTTAAAAATTTTCAGATGTTGCCCGCTATAAGGAAACGGGAGCTCGGTTCCATCTAGATATGAGAGATAGAAACTATTCTCTCCGTTGAGCTGCTTGATCTTGAAGGGCCCTCTCCACAGGGAATCAAACTTTCCATGCATGCCCTTTGGCTCTCTTCGCTTGTCCCACAGAAGGACGAGGTCTCCCACCTGGATATTCCTTTGCTTAGCTTTTTTATCGAATAATCTCTTGACTTGATTCTGATGTTTGGTGATCCTATCGACCACTCTTACTCTCTTTTCTTCGATCTCTGTCAGATACATGATTCTCTTTTCAAGAGAATTTTGGAAAGTTTCATTTTCGATATCTCATGCCAAGTGCAGAGTAGGAAGTTCAGTAGAAATGGGAATCTCGGCATCAGTGCCATATAACACTTGAAAAGGTGACATGCCGAGAGACCTCTTGGGAGTAATACGATTGGCCCACAAAGCGTCGTACAAAGACTTGTGCCACATTCATTGATTCTCATCCACTAAATTTCGTATGATGGTCACCAAGTTCTTGTTACTGGATTCTGCCTGACCATTTCCCTAAGGGTAATAATCTAAGGCATGAGCCAAAGTTATCCCATATTCATAGCAAAAACTAATAACTTCCCGTGAGGAGAAGTTAGAAGCATTATCAACAACAATTTTGTTTGGAACGCCAAACCTGACAATGATATTTTGTTTAATGAAATTGCAAACAACCTTAGAAGTGGCATGCTTGACAGGTATGGCTTCCACCCACTTGGTGAAGTAATCCGTTGCTGTAAGGACATAACTATGTCTGGCACTTGATTGGGGATTGAGTGCACCAATAAAATCAATTCCCCATTTCTTGAATGGTTCGTTGACAATGACAGGCCTAAGGGGAAAATCAGCCAACTTGGGCTTGCCGACAAACTGCTGGCAAGGTTCACACTTTGCCACCTAGGTGGTTGTATCTTGGAAGAGCGTCGGCCAATAGTACCTGGCTCGGATGATCTTATGTGCTATCATGGAGGAAGAGAAATGACCTCCACAGGCTAAATTATGAAAACTTTCGAGTAACTTTACCTGTTGTGGTTTGTCAACACATCGCAAAAAGACACCATCTATCCCACGTTTATATAAACCGTCATCCCAGATGACATATTTAGCTACTCTGAGATTTATAGTGTGCTTCTCCTTTGCAGTTAGGTGCACTGGGCATTCGCCGTAGGTGAGGAAGAAAGAAATATCAGAATACCATTCATCACTAGTTGCAACAAATAGGACCAGAGGCAGTGAATCGGGTTTTTCCAGCCGGTCCTGTGCTTCATCGGTGTAGTCACCCTTTTCATCAGGGTTTTTTGAATCTTTTTTTTCAGCCATAAGCTGGCATAGGCCCTTTCCTCTTACCAGTTTGGTTGGTTTAATATTCAGGTCATACTCCTGGACCTTTGTGATCCAATTTCCTCGCAAGCTTCCTAACTCCTGTTGAGTTAGAATTGATTTGACTGCCGTGTCAGGGACCAGCACCATTGTATGAGAGTTTAGAATGTAATACCTGAAATTTTTCACTGCTTTGACAATGGCGAAGGCATGCTTTTCTAGTTGAGACATTTTTAGTTCATGAGGCTTGAGGGGAGAGCTCATGAATGCAATAGGAGATTCAACATCCTCCGAATTATTTTGCATCAAGATTGCAGACATAGTATGCTCAGATGCGTAACTATACATGATGAAGTCCTTGGAGAAATCAAGACATACCAGGACTTGTGCGTGAGAAACAGAAGATTTTATTTCTTCAAATGACCTTTTCCCTTCCTCGCTCCATCTGAAATTTGGTGACCCCTTCATCATGTTCAGTACGTGACGAGTCTTCTCATCAAAGTCAAGAACAAAACACCTGAGAAAGTTCACCTTTCCGAAGAAAGAATGAACACCAGTCTTGCTTGTAGGCAGAGTAAGGATTTGAATAGCCTTAACTCTTTCGGTATCTATCTTTTTTCCTTCTTTGCTAACCACATGCCCTAGCAACTTTCCTTCCGTGACTCCAAAAATAGACTTTTTTGGGTTTAGGGAGATCCCATGTTCTCAGCATCTGGCCAATACTTGCTCCAAATGATCACAATGATCATTTCATTGTTTAGAGAACACAGTTAAGTCATCTAAATAAACCACAATGACCTTCCCCATCATACCTTTGAATGCAAAGTCCATGGCCCACTGAAAAGTGGTGCCAACATTAGTTAGGCCAAAAGGCATCCTGCTATAGGAAAATGTACCCCAGGGAGTAGTGAATGCTGTTTTAAATTGATCTTCAGGTGAAACTTCAATATGATTGTAGCCTGAAAAACCATCAAGCATGGACAACATCTCTTATCCAGTTAATGCTTGTAGAACTTGATCCATTATAGGAAGTGGGTAGTTGTCTTTTAAGGAAGCCTGATTCAAATTACGAAAGTCTACGCATATGCTTATCTCTCCATTTTTCTTGTGCACTGGCACAATATTTGCTACCCAAGTACTGTGATGGATAGGAAAGATGATTCTCACATCCAACATTTTCTGAATTTCAGCCTGGATGGTGCTTGAGATCTTAGGATTATAATGCCTCTACTTCTGGTGAAAGGCTTTGACATCTTCTTTCAATGGGATGTCATGTTGGACGTCCTTTGGCTTAAAAGACTTTAGATCGGCATAGGACCATGCCAATACATCCATGTATTTCTTCAGCAACTTGACAAATTTCCACTTCTCTTCAGGCGTGAAACATTTTCCAATGTTCACAAACTGCGGGTGCTCTACCAAACCTATATTGACCGGTTCAGTTTATGGGGATGAGTCAGGATCATCTCGCCTCTTCTTTTTCACAAAACGATCATGCCTGTCGAACAGCCGCTCCAGAGAAACCAGGGCCTTTAGAATTTTATTTCCTTTGAGATGACATATGCCGTCATTCCCTTCTGATTCATCGTCTTGATTAGTGACTGATTCACGGCAAGTGGAAGTAGATCCTTCAAAGTACAATTCTTTAAAATTTTCCACCTTCTCTAGAAAGGCAATGAGTTGATTATCATCATTGAACACTTGCCAATGCTGAGAATTGTCTGGCACGCTCGGGCGGAAAACCACCTTAATGGTGTATTTGTTTGTTTTCAAACCTGGGTGAGGGAGCATGAGGGATGCTGAAACAGCCAATGAATCGGCCATTTCGTTTTGAGCTCTTGGAATGGATTCAATTGAAAAAGCATCAAACTCTTCAATGCTTTCCCATATTGCATTACGGTAATGCCTGAGCCTTTCATTCTTCACTTGGTAAATCCTTTTGACTTGATTTACAACTAGCTCTGCATCACCTTGCACTTTCAGATTTTTGATCCCTCTTTCCTTTGCGGCTTGCATGCCAAGTAGCAAAGATTCATACTCAGTAGTATTATTTGTGTTAAAAAACTGCAACTTGAAAGAGAGAGGAATGAGTTCTTCCTCGGGAGATATTAGCACAGCCCCGGCGCCACATCCGCTGGTTGCACAGCTGTCATTGAACTACAAGGTCCAGATCTTATTAAGATCTCCTTCTTGAATGAGAACAACCATTTTGTCAGACTCGATAGACAAGAAATAGTTCCCCATCCCTGATGATTCAAAAAGGATTTGAGCTTTGGGGTCCTCAGAGCTAGTAACCAAGTACTTCTTTTGTGATTCTGGCTCCAAAGTCTGCATTACACCTTTGACGGGAATTCTAGCTTTAGACCAGTCCATATGAATCTCTCCACCAACTTTGCTGCAAAAGCTTCTTCCCAGCAAAATTCTGTAGGCTGCTGGAATGTCAGCAATGAGGACGGTCATCTTTACTCTCTTCTCTGGGAATGCTGCAAATGCAAATTACATGTCTTTGATTTGACCAATCAACGGAACCTGCTTGGTTTCTAAGGAATAACACCTGCCAAAAGGCTTGGTAAGGGTGAGACCCAAAACATGGGTGACTTTTGGCAGCATGACATTATCAGAAGCTCCGGAATCAATTATGTAGTTACTCAACTTGTGACCATTGATTAGGAGGAAGAGATAGAAAGGCTATATCTTGCCTGATGCAGATGTTGAAACAACATTTATGTGGGATTCAGGGGGAGTGGAAAGGATTCCTTTTGGGGAAACCTGCTTAGATACAACAACTTGACTTTGAATATACTCGGTCAATCTTACAATTTGTTCGGGATTTGACTGAAGATACTCAGCTTCAAACATTTGGATCTTGGTCTTTTTTGCATGATCTATGATATCAAATGCGGCCAAGGGTTGCGTTGGTGAAGGAATGAGTCCCTCACTTCGTGATGGTGGAATAGGATTACTGGTCTTGGTAGGAACATGAGAGGACTAATTTGGAGGAGAGATGGGGGGAAAATATTTCCTTGTAAAAGACTTGCTAGGGAGTTGAGTAGGAAGAGGATTACCTCTTTTAGCAATGATTGGAGGTGCGTTTGACACAGCCTTCTCCTGCTGTACATGGGCAGCAAATTCCGCTTCTTTTCCTTGCGAGTGGGTAAAAACAGCATATGATTGTCTGCTTGCATATCCCTGGGTACCCTCTTCTTCATCACATTCTTCCTCATCAAATTCCATGTACTCGATAGTAGAGTTGCCAGTCAGTTCACCGACATCTTGATCATCTTTGCCTTAAGACGAAGGTTCCTCATAATATTGCTCTTATTCTTCAATTTCGGCCAGAGCATTGACCGGAGGAGCCTCAAGCGCCAGCCGTGGAGCAGTTGCGGGTAAGCGCGGCCTTTGTGAAATGTTGTTAGGAATGAAATTCCTCTGCAGAATATCCCGGTATGAGGAACTGGGGGAAGCCTGGGCCAACTGCTTCTTCAATGCAAGCAAGTCGTTCGCCATCTTTTGAAAGGCCGGATCAGATGAAGTAGTGGGCGAAGGGCCCGAAGAGTTAGGCTTGGATGATTCCTTTTTCAATTCACCAGATATTATCAAATTATCTTCTATTTGAAATGGCAGCGGCCTGGGTGAGAATCAAGGTAGCCACTCGCTCTTAAAGGAGCAAGAAACTAACTTTTGAGCTCATAGCGTTTACGAAGAAACACTTTTGATTTTCTGGTGTTGGAAGCATGGAAACAGGGACATGGTTGATTAATGCATTGAACCTGGTGATAAAATCACGCATGGTTTCATTTGCCTCCTTCTTTAGGTGAGTGATCCGTGATAATAATGCAAATGCATCTTCTGAAGGTTTGTACCTGTCTTCAAAAGCATCCCGCAAGGTGGCCCAACTCGTAATAGATCGCGGCCCGGCAAATGCTGAAACCATTCAGCTGCGGGCCCTTGTAGAGTTTCTAGAAAAAGGTGAACTGACACGTCCTCGTGAGTTACATCCAGGATACTGCATGACATAATGAATGCAGATATGTGGGAATCCATGATTTGATTTCTACTCCCGTCAAATTTGGGAAAATTCTTTCGGTTTCCATGAGGGAGCGCGTGAACTAGATGTGGCAAAGCCAAGGGACCCATAGCATTTCCCCATGGTACCACCATTTCAAAAGCCAGAAAAAGAACACGAGCTGGAAGTGTGGTTTTGCTGAGTAGCAAGGCACTACAAAGGGATGTGGATGCCCCTTGCGAAAGATTTTTCCTTCGTGGAGGTGAGATACTCTTGGATGACCAGTCAGCTGAGCTTAGCGTTGAAAAACATGCCAGTGTTACACTGAAATTGTGCCTTTGAAGTAGATCAAAAGTAGGATAAGTTTCTCCATGAGCTCTTCTGCTACGCGTAAAGGGTTCACCTGCTAGCGTGTCTTCCCGATCTACGATTTTGTAGTGCTGATTCAAACTTTCTTTTTGGCTGTACTTGCTGATTTTCTGGCTTTTCTGGCAAAAACCAGCAGCATGTACTTTTCTAAATATTTAAAAAATATCCTCTTCAGAAAACTGATTACGGTTAATGACAAATAACAGTGAGGATAAAAATGGTAGGAGAAGATTAGCAAGCTGATTTTTAGATCTAATTTTGACTTTTTCAAAGGGTTTCAAACTTTTGGTAAATAGTCAAAAACTCATATCTATGGCAAAATACTAATTTTTATAAAAACTCAGCAAATTGAAGACCTCCAACTAGGCAAGATCTATGGATCTCAGAAGAAATTTTTTGATTTCAATCACCTTTGCAAAATTTCAGATTTTTAACAAAAATTTCAAGTTTGCAAATAGGCGATGATTTTTCTGATTTTCTATCCTACCACCATTATAGATTTGATATATCTATTCGATCCCCAACGGAGTCGCCAAAAACTATTGGTCTGAAAATCTATCGCTAGGACAGATCTATGGATAAACGAGCCAACAGTGTGCAGGGCGTAGCCCCTCTTTGAGTCAGCAAAGTGAAACTGGTTTATTGCTATTCTACCAGCAGGAATCTATGCAAGTCTCACAAATTTTACCTTCGGGGGTTTGGGATCTCATCCCAATAGGGGTGTTTCCGACTGTGAAAAGAAAGGAAAGGAAGAGGGGATGAAGAAAGAGCAGGTCTGAAGGGAGAAAAGAAATGAATTCCAAAGCAGAAAGGTCAGAAGGTTTATGTTTTGGGATTGGTAGTAAATAGAGCCAAACCTACTTGCATAAATGAGCAAAGCTGTAACATCCTCATTTTAGACAATAGAACAAGTCAAATTTTTTTTTTGATAAATGCTTCCTAGTTCTAAATACATAATTTAGAACTCACAAATCAAATAACCATTCTTATAACAGATAACCATATGCAGCTGTAATGACTCAGAGTACCTCCAATCTATTCATTCCATGACTCGGTAATCTACCAATCTATTCATGAGTAATAAGAGTTGGTGTTTTTATTTAACACATCACTCTTGCGGTTCTCTTCCCTATTCTGGGATTCAGAATGCTCTGTCCAAGGAACCTAACTGAATAACTATTACCATTATTCATCAGCATCTCATCCCTTAGACCAGGTGACTCAGGACAATGCAATCAGCAACTTGCGATACTTTGGCCAAAGATTTGAAACATACTGCTTATGTATCATATTCCTTAACGGCATACTCGTCAGTCTAGAATACATCCTTCACCCCATTCTTATGTTATGTAGAATGTCTTATACCGACTTCTGTCAGTCCCTCCTATCCCCAGGTTAATCACTCAGGAATGGATTAGTAAGGTGACAACGTTATATGGATGCACTCGAGGACTAGGGATAAGATGACATACTGGGTCAACCCTAGTTAAACCAGTGTGTCATGATACCCCGAGTCTCCTAGGCAGCCATATAATGTGACCACATTCCTAATCGGTCCCAAAGTAACTTGATCGAGTTAAAGGTGTAAATCTTATCGATCAATGCAAAGGGTGCCGTCATAAGTCACATGCATTGTTGTAACTTCGAGAAGATCCTAATCTTCTCGGAGGTACAACCCTATAGTTGACTTGTGCCGTTAACCTTTAAATCCACCTCGAAAAGATCTACTTATTAAAAAGTGTTTGCACATTGAGTTTAAATTAAATTTAAGATGTTCCCCTAAGGTTAGCCTATCCCGATCCCTGGATTCCTCATCAAGGGAGACCTTTCTCAATAAAACCCATTACACCGAGGAGTTATTAAGATTATGGTCTCATCAAGGAGTTCATAGAATATACATAATTCTAAATCAACGAAATTGGACAATATCTAATAAACTTCACATGAGATTGCCATCTGAACCCCATCTAGGTTTATATCAGTTCTCATAACTGAATTTATATCGTACTTATTAGTATCAAGATATAATGATTAAGAATCCAATTAAATGTTGTCTTGGCATAATCAAGACTAGGGATTAATAATTTAATTCATCTTGTTTAGTGTTTTGCTTAGGTTTATTTTGACCCTATCTTTCAGAAAGATAGTGATCTAAATTTTCAGTTTAGCTTCTGATAGAACATACAGGAACTGCTAAACAATCATAAGAATTCAGTCTTATATTCTTGCAAGCTTATATTGACAATCACAAAAGTCTCCAAATATAAACAATAATAACAATGCTCTCAAGATATTTGAACCGAAAGAAGGTCAAACTATAAAGATAAGAATACCAACACATAAGTAACAATTATCAATTTCCATTCCTTTCAGAACTAATCAAATACATTTTATGCATTCAGCATACTTGATACAATACTCAACGGAAGAAGAACATCTTTCCTCTTATAGTACATTTAGAAAATCAAGCTGTAATTCAACTTAAAATCAAATTAAACAATCTGATCATCCTATCAGATCTGCGTGCTTTTACCACTTACGGCATCCATCTGTAAAAATTGTCAACATGGGTCAGTTCGATGAATTGAGCATGATAAGCACTAACTCTTAAAACAATTGCAATCCATCAATTGTTTTCATTAAACACCCTGTTTAAATGAGATCAATTTACCCAACAAGTAAACATATTTCATCATAATATTAGGGATCAAGAAGAACGAAAGTATCAGAGACAACTATCCATCTGAATTCCCAGGACAGCAAACATCAGATAGATCATTACATTCATTATAGTAAAATGAATATCATAACAACCCATGCTTCCAGTAGTAGTTAAAACAGTTCCAACAGTTAGATAAAAATATATATCAACATATACTTTACAACAGAAGAGAAATGAACAAATCATACATATTTCTCTCCGAACTGACTCATGACTGCACCGTCTTTCCAAGAGACAAGCATTCACTTAAAACACATGCAGATATAACAGACGAGACCGCCATAAACACCACATATTTGTTAAAGATCAAAGACAACATATACTGTAGTTATCTAGTAGTACAGTAGCTCTCACGCTAAACAGTGATGACCCTCTACCAACATACTCCACAAGACCTTCCACATGAAGTGGCAAACAAGAAGATATTCACCATATCACCTATCGTGGTGCAGTCGATGGCTCTTAGTTCAGTCAAGCTCAATACTGGATATTCATAATATTAGAAGACGTAACTAAGCACAAGCATGACTACAAATCCACCCAGCAATGTACAACTCAATCTCATCGTAACTAAAACTCTGCGAGGACTTAGTTTTCCAGGGCCGTAATAAAAAAAAACTTTTTATCACAATCAACCAAGAGGGCTCAAGAACATTAAAACAAATGATGTTTTTTCCCTATGCTTATGTAGTGATATTCGTACTGAATCCACACAACACGCACAACTTTAAAAACTGGAACAAAATTTAAAATAACACAACCATGACTAACAAGGAGTCTTTTTCTAGGAAACAATTTCAACAAGGTCTCAACCAAGTAAGTTATGAAAAGAAAACTCTTCCTTTACTTTCCCCAACAACAGACAGAAGGAACACGAGAAATTAAAATAAGTGGTCCGAACGTTATACATGTATAGCGAAGGTTAAATCGAAAATCAAGCCACTTCGCATCATTTCAATTCTCTAATTGTATCCATACCACTAATGCTCTAAACAAGTTTATACTGAAATTGATTTCATGAGACCACGACTCAAGAATTTCACAACAGTATTCACAACTAAGAAAATTTAGAAGGAAATCATAATATACACCTCCAGGATAAAAAAAGAGGTCTTACCCATGTGATATTTTACAAATAAACTTCTACAGAAGCCGCTATACAAGATGAATGTTTTTAAATGATAATATTCACTCTTCAGGACTATACATAAGCAAAATACTGGTTAAGTAACAAGGATTCCAACTGAGCCCACAAAAACAATGTCTGCTCTAAGTTACATAGAGAGGAAAACATATCATATGCATCTATGGTTTAAAATAAGCCGAAACTCCCTCAGAAACTCCTTCAGAAGTCAAAATACTATCAACTCAAGTATTCAATAACAAGATGCATTCGCAACTGTACTTCCTCAGAAAACAAGATGTAATTTTGTTTAATGAAGTTCAACAACATCAATAACATATAATACCCATGACATACAATATACAGAAGTTGGTATATCATGCACCTTCAAGAGTTTCAACAGTATCCGTCTCAACAAGTGAAAACAACAAGGTATCGACTGAATCAAACAAGAAAACAATGCATGAACTCCCACAAGCCGAATTCATGTATTTTTCCTTGAAAGCATTTCTTCATTTCTAACCGAAATGTAAAACCCAACAAGATAGAGCAACAGTAAGCATTAACAACAAGTATTGACAATAAACATTGACAACAAGTATCAATAGTAACCTGTACCCATCAAGAGAACAATTCATGTGCTCTCATAGAGCAAGCCTAGTACACATTCCTGCATATATATTTCACAAAATAAAGCCGGAATACACAACACCAAGAAATTATTGCAAACAGTTCGAAAAATAAAATACACCCATCAAGGTTTAAATTGAAAAATCGAACCAGCAAGAAGATACAGTGACAAAATCACACAAGGCTACCATATAAATCATCTAATTCCAAAAATCATCTGAACAGAGTTGTTCTAATGAAATCATTTGAAAGAGAGCAAGATTTTTTAAAGGTTAGGGGCCTAACATGCCTGGATATTTGCTCATAATTTCGAAGCAGACCACTGAAAGAGCTCTAACCTTCTCCTTGTTTTCCAAGTTAGAGCCACCAACAAAAATTTGCTATTTCCATGACTTATATATTTTCCTTGCCAAAGGAAAGAGCTAGTTATGCTCATACTTGCCATGCAACACCAAGAAGACTGGTGCGAAGAACCAGTGAATAGACAAAAGGAAAATCGTGTGCGCATGCAAAACCCAATAAACTATTAACTTTCCATTTTGCATGCTTCCCCATGAAATCCGAGCTCGAAGACCGAGTCCATAAATGGCATTTACTCCCATTTTCCCGCTCAATATCCACTACCACCGACCGCCATAGTTGGCGATGGACAAAAGCACATTAAAGACCATTTCCAACTTTGGCGACCTGCCACGTCGGCTCAAGTTAGCCGTTTTAAAACCTCCACCAAATTACCTATCCCTCATGCTTATCCCCGCATTTATCAACATAGAAACTCCCGCCCATGGTTTGCACCCCTCCATAGGTCCCCTTAATCCTTGCTCAATAGTTAGGTTAGTAATTTAGGTAAGGATTTAGGATAACACCTAGTCTAACCTCTTAGAACATAGATACTTACTTAGAACATTAGCTCTTAGCCTAGGTCTAGGTTAGATTAACACTAATCTAACCCCTAGGTTAAGTTTATTTTTAGGTTACTAAAATTAATAATTCCAGTTAGGTCTAACATTTCATATGCTCAGAAAAAGAACCTACAACATGCATTCTCGAACAAGGTTCACTCCTGTACTGCCATTAGGCTACAAAATTATATGTAACTGAATTATTACCTAGTCCGCGATCAAGACCTTCCAGATATATTTCGATATCGGGAACCAATCCATTTAACACGATCAACCTGAGTTATACTCCGGACTAGCTTACTCAATGCATCCAGACCTTGCAACCTGCTCAAGGTCTGTAATTTTAATTCATCACGAACAAACTTAAAGCAATACTTGGATCAATTCCACTGATCCAAGGCTAGGTCTTATAGATGGATAACTCCATAATTCATTCTGAGATCAGATTAAACTCAGGCGTAAAATGAAAGAAATAAAAGAGTCCAATCATAATCCAACTCATTCAAAGATCTGCAATCTGCAAAGAAGATACAGTACATATCAAGCATGACTTCTCAATCAAAGGAACACATCCTTTTTACAAAGAAATCACATATCAACACTTGTATGCTCAGGAGGAAGTAACAACAATTTAGGGTGTTACAAAGCAATACTGATGATGAATAAATGACAATAGAATAGAAGAAGATTTAATAGAATAAACACATAGATCAGACATAAGAAAGATCTGATGCAAATAACACACATATTCAGCACAAAGTCTAAATATTGTATTAATAATCCTTCTGTTACAAAAAGCTCAAAGTCTTTTCTCCTTACTCCTATTTTTCATCTGAAAGATATTCACCCATGCCCAATACAACAAGTATTGGGGTATTTATAGAAGAAGGAGAGAGAAGAAGGCAAAAAGGAGCCAACCACTTATTTACAAAGATATTTACAAAATATCCAAAAGTCATGTTGACTTTTGACAACTTGATGGATGACATCATCCCATGATGCAACATGGATGATGTCATCATTTGTGTCAACATACTCCAGATATTCCCAAAAAGAAAGTCGAAGAAGAGAGAGAGAGAGAGAAGGAGGAGGAGAAGCTACTCATCATCATCATCCTATGGCTGAAAGGGAGTGGACTGCTTTTGTTGTTGCTCAGGTGACGAGATATGGAATTAGGAGCGGTATTCCATAAACTTGTTGATCATGGGCCCTAGTTGATCCTGGGAAGGATCCTTGTGCCGCTCACTGATCGCCTCACAAGTCTCCCGCTCATCTATGAGCTTCTCAGGGAGTTTGGAATAGTCTTTTTCCGCTTCAATGAGTAACCCAATGAAGTCCCAACAGGCCAGCAGGTTGTTGATAGACTCTGCGTCAAAAGTGACCTCTGGCCCCATCCCTTGAGAAATGATCTCTTTGAAGATCTGGATGGTTTCATCAGCTTTTCTTAAAGTGAAGGAGGGAGTAAGCAACCCTGGTGACATGTTGAGAATGATCTGTTCCATTTGGTGCATCGTGTCCAGGGCTTCTTCCTTCACCTTGTCGATCTTTTCTAGGAAAAATTCCAGCTGATCCACCCGGTAATCCAGAGTGGACATGATTTTGTTGAGGGACCTGGGATGGCCGAAGACGCCGAACTTGACTAGATCTTTGACTGAATAGTCCAACATTTGTTGAAAGGTCTCATGCTACAGTCTAGCATGTTCCAGCTCTTCCGATATGGGTCCTGCTAATGCTTGGAGCTCTTTGTTCACCTTGTTGATGTTCAAATACAAGTCAGAGAGCTTGGCGATTACTTTTTCACTGTCTTTGAGGATCTGGCTCCTCCAAGTGGAAACGGCCATACCCTGCTCACCAATCTTTGCATATTCATTAATTTTCTCCTGGCTCAAAAGCTCAGAAGTCTCGGCGGCAGTTGTGGGAGGCACACTGCCCATTTTCTGTAAGTCTTGGAGGAGATATTTATTTTTCTCTTTCAGTTGCCTTTTCTCCTCTTTTGTTTCCTGAAGCTTCTTGCAGAGGGCGTCAACTGCAGAAAGGGCCTCCCCCTGAAGACTTTCAGAAGACGTCCCCATTATGACTTGGGTCACAGTATAATCTGTTGGAGATAGATCCTTTTTCTCCTTGAGAGGATTGGGGTACGCGATCTCCATTACCCTCTCTCCCGAAGCACTTTGAGAGAAGCATGTGATGGGATTTTTCTTCTTTGCCCCCTTAGACGGGATTATAGAAAATCCATCGGAGCGATGGGAACTTTCCTCTTTTTCTGACTTAACTGCTGGGAGATCCAGGCTGGACTTATGGGAGAAGGGCCGGAAACAGAGAAGGGGGAAGCTACAGTAGAAGAAGGGAAAAACGTGGAGACACGTGGCGGCGGCATGGAGAAAATAGCCAAAGAAGTGCCCACGGGAGGAAGGGAAGGGAGCTCAGAGATGAAGGAAGAAATGGAGGGGGAAAGATCCACGAGGGAATAGAAGAAGGACGAAGAAGCGGGAGGAATAGTAGAGGAAGGGGGAGAGGACACGACCAAAGGGATGGTTGCTTGAGTCACTCGAGGAGGGGAAGGAAGAGAAGAAGAAGGGACAGATGTGACCTCGGTTGTTGTAGCAATGCCGACATCCTGAGTGGATGGGCCTATTGGAACATCCTCTTCTACTTCTTTCTCTGGCATAACCAGAGTTATGACCTGTTCGGGTGCCGCGGAAGGAGGACTCTCAGGAGCTTCTTTTTGAGTGGTGCTGGATTCACCCTCTATGCCTTTGCCCTTGCCTTTAGGTTATTGTTTAGATCGGGGAGGTGCATTACCCAATGGGGAGGTTGTGAAATCAACCCCGAGGTAGATTAATCCATTCATCTGGCACCAATGCTCTGTTCTGCGCAGAGTCTCCTTGACCCTCTCCTCAATCGTCTGAGGTGCCTTAGTTCTATCAATGGCTGGAAAAGGCCAATTGTCCCCATCTGTGTTAGTATATACTTGGTCTACTTCATCCTCTGTAGTTTGGAAGCCTTTGGGGACAATTTCTACCCCGTATTGGATGATTTCTGCCAAGGCTAAGAGAGAATGGTCCTTTCTCCTGAGCTCAACCTCATGAATGACGTCGATGTAGATGTCTTCGATCTGAGAGATGTGGATTGGATCTAACTTAGCCCTTGGTAGACAACTTCTGGGGTCGAAGGTAGGCCTGGCCAGGAAATCATGTTTCAAATTAAGTAGCTCCAGCTCTGCGAACATGTCCTTTGCCTTGTGATGGGTAAGGCATGTATATCTGCCCACTGTGAGGGGGAAAGGAGTTCCGTCCTTCTTTCTTTTGAGGCACTTCTCATGATAGGTGATCAGTGCCTTGACAGTTCTAGCAGAATCAGCTTGGGTCCAGCATACCTCGGTAGTCTAGTTGGCTCTCCCAAGAAGTTGGCTGCCCTCAGATAGGTGAACATGGGAAATTGGGTGAACAGGGCCCCCCATTTCTCAGTGGCTACCACTATGCTCTTGGTCATGTGACCGTAAGTCATATTTGGCCTCAACAGGTAGATGATGTGGTAGAAAAACACATCATTGATCTTTGTGAATCAAGGGATGCTATTTTCCAGCCTCAACTCTAGGCAGTATTCATATATTTTGACCTGAGGCCAAACCCCACTCCACATTGGGCCTGGGTAGTCTCTTTCTGATGCTGCAGCGTAAAAAACATAGGAATTCATGTAGAATCTCCCTGTTGTATTGAATTGTTGAAGCTTTTCAGAGATTGTGCTGCTTATAATCTCTACCCATTCGAAGCACTGATCGGGCATATTCTTATTCATGGTCTCTAAGTACCGCAGCATCCATTTATGGAAAAAGTGGGTGTAAAGAAGCCCAAAGACCCTGCTCAAGAATGTGATGGTATCACTGAGGTCCTCTAAAAAATCACTGCGGTGAATGATTTGTGGCCATCGGGTCACTACCTTTTTGTTTTTCAAATAGACCTCGTTCATCAGCTGCATGTACTGATCTTCGTTGTCGTCCCAGGCCTTAATACAATCCTCTCGGCTGATGGCCACAAAGTGCCGATGATGAGGAATGCCGAGTATTATTTCGAAGTGGCGGGAAGTGAGGTTAATGGTGACCTCACCCTTGTCATTTATGACACACCTTATGTCCTTGTTGTAGCACCAGGCAACCACCATCATGAATTCATTGTTGACGGTGCTGACTGGGATTCCTCCAGCGAAGTGTAGGGCACTGCCCATTAGTTTTTCCATCCATGGACTTCTTGTTACCTTCTGAGTCCTGACCCAGAATTCCTCCATATCAATGTGACCCAACTTAGAGTCTCTGATGTCCAGGTCGCATTCGGCCTGGGAGTCAGGCATCCTGACCCTCTGATATTTATATTTCATCTCTTCTTCTGTAAGTTTGGCCTTGCCTTTGGATTTGGTAAATCTCTTGCTTGATGTAGACATATGTTCTTCTGAGCTTAATTGCTGATCTACACGAAGAAGAAGCGAGACCCAACGCAAAAAGGTTGTATTAGTCATTTGATCTTCCATTGAAGTGTTAACAGAAGAAAGAGTTAGCGATTTTGAGGCTCAGGGCACAGGGCGCATGAAAGCTGCAGCTTACAGGGCTAAATAGGTAAGATGCACAGAAAAAAGGTGTTGCAAGGGTTAAATCAGTGCCAAGGGCGCATGGCGCATAGAGATTGCAGGGTGCATTTTTGTAAAGGGCGCATGGAAACACCATGTTACATAGAGATAGGATGTGCCAATGGCGCATATATGGTTGGTGTAGCATGTACCTTTTGTGCACCAAAGTTTTATGGCACGGCGCACAGAGGGTCTGCACAACATGATGTTGCTGTAATGGGGAATGCACCTACGCCTTTAATAGTTTTACACTTGGCATAGATTTAAGCTGATGTTGCATAGGTGCAGGGTGCGCCCAAGAGGCGCATGTTTAAGTAATGTAACAAATAAGGTTGGTGCGCCAAAGAGGGCGCAAGGCTAGCGCTTGCAGCATGCGAAGGAGTCACGCCTTGAGGGCACAAATGTTCTTGATGTAATAGGCATAATGAGTGCGCCATTGGCGCAGGTTTTGATCATGTTATAGGGGTGACAGATACGCCAAGGGGAAAAGGAAACATACAGTCTCTCTTACAGCTTTATTATTCTCAGAGGGGTTTTTCATATGGTTTAGCTTCTCTTTTCTTTTTTTCAGGGTCATTTTTGTAATGAAACGGCTTAAACAAAAGCGGTTTAAACCATGAATTTAGAACAGCTTCCTCTACCAGTAGATCTGGAAAGAGAGGGAGGAATATATGGAAAGACAGCAGGGGGGAGCTAGTTCAATATTTCATTCTTTCCTTTCCAATCTAAAACAAAACCAACAAGCAAACAAAGAACCAAAAACGTAAAACACATGAAAGAGATAAGAACCTCTTACCCAGATAAATAGCGAAGAACGTGCAAACGGGTCCACTACGTGTTTGAAAATGACAGGGCAGGTGCACTGACAGGCTCAGAGAATATAATAAGAAAAACGTGATTGCTCTGGTGATAATGACATTGCAGGCGTGCCTATATATATATATATATATAGGTGAGTCAGTAATAAATGCGCCACCAACTTTTTCAAGTGGCGCATGGAAATCATTGTCAACATAGGAAAGCATGCGCCCTTTGGCGCACCAAAGCACCTGACAACATGAAGTTATGTGTGCCTTTGGCACACCAAAAGTGATGTCGACACAAGAATATGTGCGCCCTTGGCGCACCGAAAAATGGCGCAACAAAAGGGTTGCTAACACGAAGGCGCATGCACCACGGTGCACGCAGGAAAGACTCAACATATCAAGGCACACCAAAAGGTCTGTTGACATAGAAAATATGCACCGAAGGTTTAAAGGGGGCACATCAAAAGTTGATGTTACATAGTCATTCCATGCGCCCAGCCAAAAGACAAAAAATAACTAAGTTCGAAAAACCAGATTTCCCAGGAAGGGATTTTGTAACATTCCGAATGCAAGGGATCCCTGACGAGGGATCGGAACAAAATTTTTGGTATGGTTATCGGTAAAATTGCCCTTGTCAATTTTATGGGATAACAAAGGTGTCCACCATTCATTGGGGGAAATGAGGATAAGGTTGAAAGATGGTGCGCGCCCGGTTAGGAAAAGGCCTTACAGGTTGAATCTCAACATGCGCGTAAGGGTTATAGAAGAACTAGACAAGATGATAGCATCTGGTATCATTGAGGTTGTGTAGGAATCAAAGTGGATAAGTCTAATGGTGATTAGTATAAAGAAGGGTGGGTAGATTAGGATATGTGTGGATTACAGGGAATTAAACACTGTTTGTATAATAGATCCTTTTCCCACCCCCTTTACTGAATAGATTTTGGAAGGAGTTGTTGGGCATGAGGTTTATTCCTTTACGGATGGATTCTTGGGATATCACCAAGTAAGGATTGCAAAGGAAGACCAAGGTAAGAAAAATTTCACCATCAAGTGGGGAATCTTTGCATATACGGTCATGCCCTTTGGGCTGAAGAATGCACCCACTATATTTTCATGCATAATGGTACAAGCATTTAAGGACTTCATCCACAAGTTCCTTCAGGTATATTTGGATGATTGGATAGTGTATGGATTAGTAAAGGACCATTGTGATAACTTAAGGTTGATGTTTGAAAGATGTTGGTAGTTAAGGATCTCCCTCAACATCAAGAAATGTATCTTTGCAACTCCTTTCAGAACATTGTTGGGGCATATCATATATAAATAGGGCTTACTAGTAGATCCCGTGAAGGTTGCAGTTATTCTGGGATTAGGGGAGCCTACCAGCTAAAGCATCATGCATGGATTTCTTGGACACACTGGATACTACAGAAAGTTTATTAAGGGATATGCTAAGATCACCGTGCCTTTGGAAATATTGCTCAAACACCAAAGTCCCTTTCAGTGGGGAGAGGCGCAGCAGAGGGCATTTGAAACTCTAAAAGAAAGGCTTATCACCGCACCTATTATACAATTCCCATCATGGGATAAACCTTTCCATGTCCACGTGGATGCCTCTGGTACAACAATAGGAGCCATTCTTGCTTAACCAGGAGAGGGGATTGTTGATCATCCTTTATGTTTTACAAGTAGAAAGTTGACACAAACAGAACAAAATTATACAACAACCAAGCGTAAGGCATTGTCAATGATCTACACACTCCAAAAATTTAGGTAATATCTACTACCAACTCCTTTCATATTCTACAATGATTATATGGCCTTGAAGTATCTGGTAAACAAATCAGTGTTGCAAAGGTGCATATGCCATTGGGTTCTTCTATTTCAGGAGTTTGAATTAAAAGTGCTAGTAAAACTAGGAAAGAACAATTGTGGGCCAGATCATTTATCAAGGATTGATTTGGGAGAGGAAAAGAAGAGTATCGAGGAAACCATGTTGGATGCACAAATGTTCAGGTTGTGGTGTGCACCCTTAGAACTAGAAGACATTGTTATCTTTCTCAAGGAAGGTGTGGCACCTGAAGGGATGAATTATCTGGAAAGGAAAATGTTAGCCATACACGTAACACCCTTCATGTTGATCAATGAAGATTTGTATAAAATGGGTTACGATGAGGTTTTGTACTGGTGTGTACTAAAACATGAACGCATAGCTGTAATAGAAGAGGCCCATGGTGGGATTGCTGGAGGACACTATGTAAGGAATGCAACTGCACAAAAGATCCTAGTCATTGGCCTATGGTGGGAGATGATTCACCAAGATTGTATTGTGTTTTGCAAGGCCTATGATCACTACCAGGACCTTGGAAAACCTGGAAAAAGGGATGAAATTCCCTTGCACCCCATCACCAATGTGGAACCTTTTGAAAAGTGGGCAATATATTTTTTCAGACCAATCTCACCAACTACGTGAAGGACTAACTCGTGGTATATTATTACCTGTATTGATTATATGACAAGGTGGTAAGAGGCTGCACCCACTAGGGATTGCACCATAGCCACGGCTGCTTGATTTTTATCAGAGAACATTATCAGCAGATATGGGCACCCATTAAGTTTAACAAGTGATAGGGGCACTCAATTCTTAAATGAAACAATCAAGGTTCTATTAGTAGAATTCATGGTGGCCCATCACAAGACTACCCTTTATCACCCTCAGGAAAATGGGATTGTAGAGGCATTCAACAAAATCCTTAGTCATACATTGACTAATATATGTGATGTGGGTAGGAGGATTGGGATGAAAAGGTGTCAGCAGTCCTTTAGGCATACAAAGAAATGTATAAAAGGTTAAACAAGGCCACACCATTTCAACTGGTGTTTGGCACAGAGGCTATTTTTCTAGTCGAATTTATGCTACCATCGTTGCGTATAGTGTGCGTAGGAGGGTTGGACGATGAACAAGCATTGGAAGGAAGAATTGATGAATTAATAAAGCTGGATGAAAGGTGTTCACTAGCAAGATGGATCCAAACAACTAAAAAAGATAAACAAAAGGCATGGAATGACCACCACATTAAAAACAAATAGTTTGAGGTTTGCCAGATGGTATTGCTATATGATTCTAAATTTCTACGACATCCTGGAAAGTTGAAGGTGCACTGGTTGGGTCCTTATGTAATTTCATACATCCTTAATTTAGGTGCATGCCAGCTACAATCATTGGATGGAACAAAATTACCTAAACACTTCAATGGGAGAAGGCTGAAGCCCTACTATAAATAATGCTTCTTGGTGTTTGTAAATAAGGTAGTTCTGCCAGTTAGTTTAGAGTTTCCTTTTATGCTTTTCCTTTCTTGTTTTTCCCTTTCATGTTGTTGTCTTTCTTTGCACCTTGGGCACCAGAAACCTTATTACATTTTAAACTTATGATTGCGTAGAAGACCATGCATCGATTTAGTGTGGGGTGAGGTGATTAAGAGAGGCATGAAGTTATTTTTCTAGAAGATTAAGTTGGTAAGACCATTCGAATTGGCCCTATTGAATAGATGCATTAGGAAGGCAGATGGATGACAAAATAGAGTTCCATTGGAAATCCACATACAAAGGAGGAAAAAGTACAAAAACATGAGGTAGGTGAAAGTAAGAAGCATGAGGATGAAATAGGTGCCTTTGGCACTGGTAACACGCATGCAAAAGTCTTCTGCCAAGATGGATTATCTATGCACCAGAAGGTTGGAAAAACATTTCATGCAAGGAATAGCGCTGAAGTCGGGTTTGTTTGAAAATGCCACATTAAATATTGTCGTATGGTGGTAGGTAACCTAGCCTTTAATGTGTAAAAGTGGGAAAAGCTATAAATACAAGGATGATAAGTTCATTATTTTACTTTGCGAAAACAAGGAGAACAATTTTCTTTCAAGAGCTAGGGTTCAAGAGCTAACTCATGCAAAGGAGAATATCAGAAACTTACATGCAATCTATCTGGTTGATCTACAAACCAGAGTAGATGTGATTCATGGGTTTGAGGAACATTGGGAAAGAGTGTTGTGATCAAAGGATGAAAGTCAAAAATTAGGGTTTTTACCCTAGGGCGCAGGGCGTGTGAAGAAAACTCTCAAACAACCCGAAGGCAACCAAGGAATGAAAGAAAAGGGTAAAATGATGTTCACAACACTAGTTGATAAGCCTGCAATATAATCTAAGAAGGGAAAGGGGAAGGGAAAAGGAAAGAATAAAGAAGATGAAATCCCCTTGGATACCAATGAGATATGGTACTCAGAGATGCAATACCCAAATGGGCTTTTTCTAGGGAAAGAGTGGTAGTCCCACATTAGACAGATGACCATAATTAATTACAATCACCAGTCAAGCATAATTATGAAGGAAATGGCATTGGAGCTGGTGCACCCCACAAACAAATGAACACCTGATGGGATGTCGATTTAAAGTGATGTAGTCAAGGTGAAAATGGAGAAGGTAGGGCTTCTCTAGCTTTTCGAATTACCCTACTTTGGGAAGCCTGAGTGCCTGTACCAATGGTTAATAACACCCGTGCATGAAGATTTCTTTTTCTTCACAGGGCGTAAGTAGTGCATAACCCCACAATTAATCTCACACTTTACAAACCTGAGCTGTAAAGGGGACACAATCCTAGATGACCTCCAGGATGAGGAGGAAATTAAGGAAACTATCGCATACTAGGATTATAAGAATGGATCGAGGTACTATGACGTCATGGATATCAGTGATCCGGTGATGAAAATGGCAGGCACCTTGTTTCTAACCTAAATGGACAAGAGAGATGGACCTAGGTGAGAAATCCTTGGTTGAATGTCTACAGAAAGGTCAGAGAAGGCACCATGTACAATATCTCCCAGTACATACCAGACGAGATTATAAGCAGTGCGGAGGACAGAGGAAATATATTGTTTGGGAACATTCTACTAACCATTGTGTTCTTAGAAATTGGGGTGCCAGATGCATCTGATAAGTTTGTATGGGAGTACCCCGATGAAGACCCTTTTCCCATAGATAGGTTTTAGAAGTATACTTGTGAGTCAATGATGGGGATGCACAAGGCACACTTGGATAAATGGTATACATGCCTTAGGAACACATTCAGGGCAGAATGGTAGATCCTAAAGCAACTCCCAGTGGTGACTGAAGGAGAAGTAGAGTTTGTGGTGTACCATCACTTCTGCATTGGTAGATTTATCTTGGTGGATGATAGTTGGAGTCCTTGGTGCAAACTCCCCTTCTCATTTACTTCCCAATTCTTCCAAGCAGAGGTAAACAGATATAAGGAGTCAAATAAGTTAAGACTCGACCTATCCACCCTCGACAGTGAACACAGAGAGATGAGGAAGAAGCTAGACTATCCAGGAAAGCATGCGTATGTTGAAAGGTACATGATGCAAGATGTGCACATCGTAAGGATGATGACCTTACCGATTACTGAGAGTGCTGCTTCCAAAATTTACCTGTGCATAAGACCAAAGTTTGAGAAGGGTGCGTATGTAGAGAATGAAATATCCATCCCAGACGACCCCATGGGAAGGAAGAAGCCAATGCTAAAGCTCAAGGAGAAAGAAGAAGAAGAGGAAGAACAAGGGGCTATGGGAAGTTAGGATGTAGGTACCGTGGGGCCAAGTACCTATGTCTAGAAGAAGAGAAGGATGGTGGTCAATGAAAATACCCCAGAGCCTGTGAAGCCACCATCCCCTGAAGAACCTTCAAATGAAGAAAAGACAGCATCCCCCACTCCAGAATTTTCTGCCATAGAAGAAGAATAATTAATGGAGGAACAAGGGTCTGGAGATATGAACAACTTGAATGCCTATGTAGGCAAAAGGGATGACAATGAAGGGGAAGAGCTGGAGGTGGATCAAGATCCAATTGATATCCATGACTCAGAAGGAGAGGAGGCTAAGAATGTAAAAGATTCCTTCATCTTTGTAAGGAGGAAAGGCACCCAAAGGGAGGAAGGTACGCGCAGTGAAGAGGGGAGTGAAGGGGCTAGTACCAAGGAACCATATATGCCCAAGCTCACTTAGGAGGAGGTGGATGAAAAGGAAACAAGGGAGGCAGAGAAGATAATTGATGCCTTGGTCAATGAAGAGTTGGGGTGCAACACGGAGCTCGTGCTCGGCGAGTTCAAGAAGGAGCAGAGGGAGAAGAGTGGAAGTAGCATGAAAGGACCAACTCTCTCGGTAATTTCTCCCAAGGACGTGTGCACAGGAAGTAAAAGTGTGGAAGGGGGAAGAACAATAATTAATTACATTGATGACCCCAACAAAGTTTTGTGCACACATTTCCAAAGTACCATGCCCACCAAGGAGCTCACCTCCATGGAGTCCTTTGACCCTGAGGGTGAATACCCGTGAACGAGGAATATTTTATCTTGGCCATTCAACTCCCACCTCAATGAGCCTGAATTCAAGATTAACCAAGGAGCGGTATTGAAGCTTTCTGAAGGAAAGGGGGACAACCCCATTGTAAACATGCAACAACTATCAGACGAGCAAGTGTGCAACACATTGAAAAAAGTCTCCGTGGAAATCGAGGCTAGGCTCTTTAGTAGAAATGATAGGGTTAGAGTCCTGGAGGACCTATTAGAGAAGAGGAAGGAAGAAGTGCTAAAGCTAACAAAGGATCTCAGCCTAGAGAAATTAATTAGCACTCAATTACAGAGGGAGCTTTAGGAGGAAATGGCAGCCAGGGTGCGTGAAGTTTCCAATAAGGTGGAGCTCATCTCCCAATAGATTATCACGAAGCACCTAGACCTTAACCCTCCTGCACAAAAGTATAGATCCTCCCTTGATTTCCTAGAGGACTTGACTTGGATCCTCACCATGGAGAGGCATCCCTTGGCTTTAGAGTCAGCATAATAGGTAGCAGCACGCTTGGAGAAATAAGACAAGTTGAAGGTCATCGCGCTCATGGTTGAATACAACAAGGTTCTCACCAATGTAAGATCAGCTACACAAACCACGGGGGTCACTTATGACAACTGCATAGATCAAGACAAGGTGACAAACATATTGCTTACTAGTGCCGAGGCTGAGTTGAAGGAATTTAGAGAGAAGAATAAGGGTAATAGAGCTGAGCGGGAAAGGATCATAGCTAAGGTAGAAAAGAAATCCAAATCCATTGAGAACCCATGAGTCTTAATCAAAACCCAACTAAACGAGCTCTACAAGGTCATCACAAGGAAGATGGATGCCCTATAAGACCACGCTAAAGAACTGGAGACTATGGTGGAAACCATTACCACACAGGGGGAACGACTAACTTATGACGAGGTGAGCACCTTGGTTGGTGACATCTGCACTAAAGCGCAGAAGGAAGTCAGCGCTTGGAGTACACTGGAGGCTAACCTCAAACAAAACTATCCCCTCCTCCTTCTTTGGGAAATTTTCCCCCTATTCTTTCTCTTCCCCTTTCTTTATTCTTTCCCCCCATTCTTTTCCAAGGCAAGGCCATGCATTCTTTTTTACTACATTCTTTGAGAAGGTTTCTGAGGGTAGAGAATAGGTGAAGTGTGGGGTAATTTTGGGCCCCTATTTTAGCTTCCAAATCTTAAGGGAACATAGGCACACATGGCAGGAGGAAGCGCACAAGTATAGGTGTGCAAGGAAGAGTTCAAAAGGCTTCTTGAAGAATCCAAGACACACGTGCCACATGAAGAACAATTCAGGACTTAGCCATTTTTGGCCTTTAGGATAGAACACATGAAAAACGTGTTACGTTCGGATAACGTTCTAGCCTAGCGATAGGGTGTCCTAGAGGGAATATACCTTGTGATAGAAAGATCCAAAAATTTAATCATTACTTGGATAGGCATGTGCCTAGGGCGATCCACACCTTAACACTTGGGGCCAGATCTAAGGCTGCAAAGGAGTTTGTTAGAGCTTAGAGGCCTATTTATATGTGTGTCCTTAGCAAAGAAAGAGAGACGAAAGTGATGTAGTGGAGCTCTGTAGAATTACTGTGAGAACTATGGGATGAAAATGGGTACATAATTCCAGTAAGGACGTAATGGGAAAATGGGGAATGGAATTTTTTTCTTGTGAGAATACATGTATGGATCCACATATAGTGCATGACTACAGTCTACCTTCTGTAATCTTTTATAAGTAAACACTATGAATGAATGTGATAAGGTTGCCATGACAAATGTATCAAGACTCTTTCTCTATATTATCTACATATTACTATTGCACTTCCGTTCTTATATAATCATGAATCTTTCTTAAATGATTAAGTATAATAGTAGATGTAAAACTCTTAGTTCTATTATTTTTGTTGCATGCTTTGGTTCTATTATGACTGAAGGGGTGTATAAGCCATCCTGAGCTTATAGCCCTTCATGTCTATTAAATCACTAAGTCAAAAGCATGAGTTATGCCTTCCATTAGACTCACATAAAAGAGAGACTCAACTCCCTCTCGTGCACCTCGGATGAGCGCCCAGCACCCGCTGGGTGATAGGTCGACACATATGCGGTTCCCTTGTTTCAGTGGGTGCAAAAGTGACTACACATTCATTTTTGCTGCGTTGGATTTCCATGTATGCTTCTTTCACCTCCAGACCCAATTGAGCTTCCTGATCGATTTCATGATCCATCTTTGATCATTTTTCAAGCTTGTTGAAGGTATTCTTCTCTTCTTTCTATTTTTAAGCTTTTTGGGTTTTTTTGGGGTGCTTTTGAAGTTTATATTTCATTTTCTCCTCCTTACTTGTTTCTTGTATTTTCCCATATAGGTTCTTGTTTTGAAATTCACCTGTAGGATATTTATCTATTCTTCCATAGGTTGTACCATGTGGATTTCAAAAGAGTCTAAAAATTCCTAAGTGACTACATCGCAGTTATTTCTCATATTTTGACATGTCAGAAACCCGATGTATTTGTTTTGGGTTTTGCAAGGTGTTCAACATCCTCTAACTTCCGCAGTGTTTCAGGTTTTGCAAGGTGTTTAATTTCCTCTGACTTCTGTAGTGTGTCGATTTTTCATCAATGCTCAACATGCCCTAACTTCTAACATACACCCCGCTAGTGTTTCAGGTTTCTCAAGGTGTTCGAAATCCTCTAAATGCCACCGGTGTTTTAGGTTTCCATTGGTGTTTGACATGACCTAATTTCTGACATACACTCCAGTCTATTGGGTTTCTGAATGTGTTTTGCAATTTTCAAAATCTGAACGGTGTGGTGGGTTTGTGCACCTGTTCAACAAGCTTTCAAGCCTGATTCCTCTTCCAGTAATCATCAAGGAATTTATTCTTCAAGACTCCTCATGTCGAACCCTAACCAATCCAAGGATAAATTAGGAAAGATGAAGTATAAGTGTCAGAAGATGGATTCTTCCTCCTACATAAGCTACAATTATGACATTCCGGACACATAGCTTGGTAATATAGATATGGAGGACTTCTAGAAGAGAATTGAATATTCTTCTCATAATTCTTAAATGAAGTTGATAGCAGGAAGTGGTCTCCCTCTCGCAGCAGGATTTCCAACATCAGCTCAATGCCCTGAATTCATCCTGGCTTATGCTTCCCACTATAACTTAGCCTCCCGCTCAGTGAGAAATCAAGTAGGAGAGTCTATAGTTAAATTGGATGGAGGTTATTTCGATTAACTCCTAAGGTTGCTTGAATTTGTGGAGTACATTGATTTAGACCCTAAATCAACACAAAAGGCCTAGAACAAAGATCAGGAAGACTACATCAAGCACGTAAACAAGAAGTTCTTGATCAAGGCTAAGTCATTTGTTTCTAGGTTTCCTAAGTCGGTCCCTATAAGTGATTTTATTCTTAAAGTCAGCGATATCATCACCCTGCTGATCTTGTTATTTGGGCTCCTAGAGTCAAAGGAATTCCAAGGATGGATGTACTAGCTCATGGTCATCATAAAGAAGAATGGCCAAGCGATTGATTGGGGTATCCTAATAAGTGACGAAATAGACTCTCAAATGAAAACAGTCTTGTCTACCGACAAGTTCTATATGATGTCATATGTCACCTATGAAGTAACAGGAATGAGGAACTACCCAGGGCTATATGAAAATGGAAACTGAGCAATGGAACACATATATCAATATTTCCCTCAGTTGACAATAAAAGGGTCTGAAGACCAATATAGAAGAGTGAATGATGCCTTCTTCTATGAAAACATTTGTAGCTTGGATCCTAATCCGAGGAAGAGAGAGTTTCTGATGAAGCATGGGTTGAAGTGTCAAAATGGGGTTGCATTTTCTTACAATTCAATAAGTTTACTTATCTTCAGGTGGTGAGGTTCCAGGGTAACCCTTTCCATTTTCCCAGGTTCCTAGGTGACAAACTGATCCTCATGGAGTTAGCCAAAAAATTGTTGTATTTTCACAAATTCCAACAAAGTAGGCACAAAGCTGGAGTATCCTTCCCCATTTCCATTAGAAGGTATACATGCTCTACCATGGTTAAGGCCAAGAATGTGGTGCATGAGCTTCAGCAAAAATTGAAGAAACATATAAAGCTCCGGAAGGGATTCAACATCAAAGGAGTCCTCAAGTCATATGGAACCTTGTACCTGTATGTGTCCACTGTGGAAGATATCTGAGTTGATATTCGGGATAAAGTTTCCATTTGAAAAAAAGATAACATCAGACTGACACTTGAAGAAATTCAAATGATAGTGTTAGTGCAGAATCACAGCACCCTTGGATGTTGATTAGATTTCTAGTTTGATCATACTAGCATCCAGTGTGATTGCACAACATGGAATCCTTTCTCCAAGTGTGGGACTTGTAAAAATGAGAAAGCAATCTCCAAAGAAGGCTGGTTCCTATTCCTCTATTCAGATGCACATGAAAAATGTAGAGGGTTTACTCAAAACCTAATCTAATCTTGCCAAGGAGACAGGGTTAGAAGATGCATAAAAATAAACCTAAGCTAACAGAGGTGATGCACCAAGGAATGAAGAACACCTATCTTTCCAATAAACACAAACCATTCAAATGTGATGCAAGATCATGCACAAATAACAACATTTGCAGTGAAAGATTAGGAGGATGCAAATGAACACAGAGAGGGTTGAGAATCATCCAAATACATGCATTACTTGCTCCAAACATCGATACAATACACTAAAAAATGCCCAGAAGCAAAGTTGCATTACAGTTTTAAATGGGAGGTTTGAACTCCACAAATTCTTCTGCCAAAGAGAAGAAGGGAGGGGAAAAACAAGAATGTTCCACCTTAGAAAGAAGCCCCTCCTTACAATTTATAGGAAGAATGAGAGAGGGAAGAGAGAGGAAATCCAAATCTACCCCAACCACTTCTAGGTTGCATTTAATTCATCTCATTATGGTGGTAGGTGAGAACCCTAGCAAAAGTGGCGAACTGTATTTTGCATTTAAGCTGGTTGTTGAAACATCATTTCTAGCCATTATCACGTACCAAATGTGTTTTTTACTTTTCTTTCTCCAAACTAAACCAAAATACAAGATCGACCCCAGAATCATGTATAGAATTTCACCATCTTTCCATTGATATAAACAATGCGAAAATCCGAGCTCTAGATCGAAAGTTATGGCGATCTGAGGATTTAGGGCAAAAACAGGCCAAAACGGATCGGCGGGAAAATATTTGAATTTTTCCCATGCTTTGCCACATGGATGACATGTGTCAGGCTCTGATTCATCTGTGGGTTCATCCTTTGAAAATTTCTTTTGGGCCCTTCCTTAATTTATTGCCACTTGGACACGTGGCACTATTTTATTAGCTCGGGCCTGAGGGGTGCACTTTGTCCTTCGAAAATTTGATATTTTTCACTTTGGGAAAATTTTCCCATTTCTCCCCTGTGCTCCACCACTCAAGTGCCACATGGCATGATTTCATTGGACACAGGCCCTTCCTAACCATTTCCCTTTTATTTTTTCCTGTGGAATTTTTTTTTAAATTTTCCCGTCGGGCCGACGAGGTGAAGACACGTGGCGAGATTTGATTCGTTGGCAGCTCTTTTAGCTTTTCGCATCCCACGCGTCCATCGCGTACCCTTAGCCCGGCTATCCCAAACTACCTGGGACAAATATCTCTGAACCACTTGATTCAGGCTTCCTTGTTCCTGTTTGAGGTGAAGACACATGGTGAGATTCCATTCGTTGGCAGCTCTTTTGGCTTTTCGCGTCCCATGCGTCCTTTTAGCCCAACTGTCCTAGACAAAAGTCTCCTGTTTCGGCCGAATCGGCCGGTTCGCGTCCTCTATGTACTTCCAGCCCAGATGTCCCAAACTGTCTGGGAAAAATATCTCCGAACCACCTGAAATGGACTGTCTTGCGCCAAACTGGCCGATCCGCATCCCGTGCATACTTTTGTCCCAACTGTCCCAAACTGCGCGAAACAAGACTTAGGCAATTTGTTCCCTCTTTTGGCCGATTCAACTTTTCGCGTCCCATGCATCCCGATGTCCCAACTGTCCCGCAGACTACCTGGACTAGGACTTAGCCAATTTTCTTCATTTTTTCGGCCTCAAGTTTAGTACGACGAACCTTAGTTCAACCCGAACTGGTACAACCCGAGCCCTTCAGACCTGAAATGCCTCAAAACTGTCCTGCAACCTTATTTTTGCATTTTTTCATTCTTTCTAACTCGTTGGGATTTCTTCCTCGATGGGAGAGTTAGAAAAAGGCTGAGCGGACCTCAAAAAACATGATTTTGGGCCTTGAATCAATCTACTTGCTTGGGACTAAATAATCTGATGCGTGTTATCAAAATTACCTTAAGGGGTGAATTTTGGATAACAATTTTGGCAACTCAGCGGGGTCATATGCCTGCTAGATGAAGAACAGCCAGCTGCTTGTAGCAATCCATCGGGCATGGAGTCTATTTGATAACCTCTCAGCTGATCTGAAATTTGAAACCTGTGTCCTCGAGCTATTGAAACATTTGTTGAGCTGGTTCTCCTGTGGCTGCAATTCTTCTCCAGGAGCTTGATGAACTGCAAACATGCACATACTAGAAGCAATAGGACATGTGCACAAGCATTTAGGGAAATAAAACTACTCTAACAGCAGTACAATGTGCATAAGCACTTAGAGGAATGAAAATTCTAAATTAATATTTACAAGGGTGAGAAGCTTTCTTTCTAGTAGCAACGTTTGAGATAGATCCCATTGACCAGAATCTACAATTCTTCACCATCCAACTTAGTCAGTCAGAAGTCATTGCTACTTTTACATCCAATGATCATGTATGGGCCACTCCAGATGGCATCAAACTTGGAATGCTTTCCCAACTTTGCACGATCTGCATCCCATTTCAACACTAGATCTCCAATTTGGAAGGTTCTAGCCTTGGCTTTCCTATCAAAGGTCTTCTTGATCAAGGCTTGATCCTTCTCTATCGCCTGGGCTGCATGCTCTCTAATTTCTTGGAGCTCCATTAATTCTACATATCTAACCTCCATGGGTTCAAACTCAGCTAGTTCCAATCGTTTCATGAGTTCCAATGTTGGCAACTCAAGTGATATAGGTAGAACTGCCTCTTTCCCGTACACAAGCTTGTATGGAGAGCTTCCTGTAGACCTCTTGGGTGTGATCCTATCAGCCCATAGGGCTGATTTGAGCTTTGTGTGCCAAGTCCTTTGATTCTCATCAAGAGTCCTTCTGATGATTCTTAGTAGATTCTTGTTCGTAGACTCGGCTTGGCCATTACCCTGAGGGTAATAGTTCGATGAAGTGCTAAGATACACACAATTCTTGACAGCCCATTCAGTGATCTTTGTGCCTAGGAATGCCAATGCATTATCTGATATGATAGTGGCAGGGGCACCAAACCTCGTGACTATCCCTTCATAGAAATCTAAGATATTAGATTCATTTTCCTCCTTGAGTGCCACTGCTTCGGTCCACTTGGTGAAATAATCCATTGCTGTAAGTATCCACTTGTGGCCTTGACTTGAATTGGGGTTGATAACCCCAATGAAGTCCAATCCCCATTGCATGAATGGCTGATTTACTGAAATTGGACGAAGGGGCAGCGCTGCTAACCTCTCTTTCCCTGTGAAGAATTCACATCTCTTGCATTTTTTGACCCATGAATAGCAATCATTGAACACAGTAGGCCAATAGTAACCAGCTCTCATGATTTTGAGAGTTGTCACTCATGGAGCAAAGTGGCCTCCTGCTTCCCCGTCATGGAACTCATGTAAGATCTTCTCAATTTGACTTGTTCCAATGCATCTTAATAGAATACCATGGATGTCTTTCTTGAACAAGATACCATTAATGAGTACATACAGGATAGCTTGTAATCTAAAGTATCTCCTCTTTGCCTTGCTCACTTCTGGAGGGCACAAGCCTATTTGGAGGTAATGCACCAAGTCTTGAGTCCAACATGGGATGAGTGCATCATCAGCTGGTTGTTCTTGATCATTCTGTAATAGTAGGACAACATCCTCTTCACCTTTTGAGCCGTCTAGTTGTTTGGAAGTGAGCTTCTCACACAAGCCTTTGCCGTGAACTAGCTTGGTCACTTTGATTTCAATATCATATTCCATCACCTGAGTGATCCACCCTGCTCTCTTTTCATTTAAATCCTTGTTTAGGAGGAAGTCCTTGACACCAGCATGAGACACTAGCAGTTGAACCTTATTGTTTGAGACCAAATGTCTGAACTTCTTCAAACTTCTGATGATGGCAAGGACATGCTTTTCGATGAAAGAATACTTTATTTCGTAATCTTCCAAGGTTTGACTGAAGAATGCTATGGGCTGTTCTGAACCTTCTCTATTCAGCTGTGTCAAGATAGCTGAGATTGTATCTGATCCTCTAAACACATATAACATGAAGTCCTTTGAAAAGTTTGGGTTGATAAGAGTTGGAGCTTGTGATATTACATGCTTGATGCTTTCAAAACTCTCTTTGCCTTTTGTTGTCCATTTGAATGCCAGACTCTTCTTCAACATCATTGTTAAAGGCTTCACAAGAGTGGAAAAATTAGGCACAAATCTGCGGACAAAGTTTATCCTTCCCAAGAAGCTTTGGAGAGATTTCTTGTGGTGTGGCAATGGAAGTGTTTGGATGGCTTCAACCCTTTCAGGATCAATTGTTAGCCCTTCCCTAGAGACAATGTGGCCCAAAAATTTGCCTTCGTGTGCCAAGAATATACACTTCTTTGGATTCAACGACACTCCAAACCTTCTACACCTCTAAAACACTTGCTTGAGGTGAAAGAGATGGTCTGCTGCATTCTTTGAGAAGACAGTGACATCATCTAGGTATACCAGCACTATATTGTTGATTAAGCCTTTGAATGCCATATCCATAGCTCGCTGAAATGTTGCTCCGGCATTTGACAGTCCAAATGGCATCTTCTTGTAAGCATACGTGCCCCATTTTTTAGTGAAGGCCATCTTGAATTGATCTTCTTCTTTCACCATTATCTGATTATAGCCTGAATATCCATCTAGCAATGAAAACCTTTCTGAACCAGCTATAACCTGCAATATTTGTTCCATTGATGGAAGTGGATAATGATCTTTGAGTGATGCTCTATTTAGATCATGAAAGTCCACACACAATCTTATTTCTCCATTTCTTTTTCTTACTGGCACCAAGTTTACAACCCAACTTGAGTGTTTGATGGGGAATATGATACTAACCTCAATAAGCTTACTTAACTCTTTTCTCGTGAGAGGTTCGATATGAGGATTTATTGGCCTTTACTTTTGCTTGACAGGCTTGGATCCCAGATCCAACTCAATAGTATGTTGTGCCAACTTTGGGTTGAAACCTCTTAAATCTTTGTAAGTCCAAGCGAAGACATCTGGGAACTCTTGACAAAGCTGAAAAAAATTAGATTTCTCTTGTGGAGTACTTACTTTTCCAATTTGCAATGTCTTGCCTTCATCTACTAAGATAGGTTCTGAATCTTCACCCTTTACTTGAATGTTCACTTTCTCCTTCCGGAACTGATCATTCGGGTTGAAGATTGACTCCAAGGTTATGAGGCCTTTTGGTAATTTGTTAGTTCTCAGTTGCACCACTTGGTCACCATACTACTGCTCCAGCTTGTCTTGATTCCTGGCGGAGAACTCAGCTTCTTCTTGCAGGAAATTAACAATTTTTTGATCATTCTCGAAGACTTGCCAACTTGTGTTATTATCCGGAACAGCTAGTCTCACAACCACTTTGATATGAGGCTGAGATTTTTCACTTTTGATATTTTTCTACAACGTCAAATGCGGCCCCAATTGCTGCCAGCCTGTCAACGGCTTCATTCCTTTTTCTTGGGATGGAATTGATGCTAAAAGCTTCAAAATCTTCAATAAGATCCCATACCCAATTTTTGTAGCACTTGAACAGATTATTCTTGACAGCATTTTTTCCCTTAACTTGGTTTACGATCAGCTCACTATCACCAAATACTTGTAAATTCATGATGCCTTTCTTCTTTGCCCAGTGCAATCCATGAATTAAGGCTTCATACTCAGCTGTATTGTTTGAGCAAGAAAACTGAAACCGGAAGGCTGAGTAATACTTTATACCTTGCGGTGAAATGAGCATAGCTCCTCCTCCTGCACCTTGTCTACTCCTTGACCCATCAAAGAACAATTGCCATACTTCATTCTTGTCTTTATGATCTGGCTTGGTGATGCTGGGGAGTGGTTGATTCTCTTCATGTAAACAATAAACTCCTAGCTCAGATTCTTCTATTTCTTGATAAGGATCAAAAGCATGCACCTTACTTTCCCATTCATCAAGAGTCAAATCTGGGATGCTTCCAACCTTGGTGTCAGCTTCATCAGTGCTTGGATAATCTTCTTGATCAAACGCTGAACAGTTGGTATTGATTTGGCTTGGAGTGTAAGGCTCAATGTGAAAGTTTTCAATAGGTTCAGACCTGATTGTGGCTTTGGTTCCATATCTTGTTCTGAACAACATGTGTGACCAATCTACTGAAAGATAGCCTCCGATTTTAGCAGTGAAGTCTCTTGACAAGCACAATGTAAAGAGTGGTGGCAGGTCTATGACCGACACATCTTGTAACACTATTACGTTGGGACATGCGTGCAGTGTGAGGCTTAAACCTTTGATTACTCCAACCATTGTCACTGTTGTCCCGTCTAATTGCACTACACCCTTGGAGATGACTTCATATTGGAGCCCTAGCTGATCAGCTATTTGTTTTGGCATGACTGAGCTGCTTGCTCCAGAGTCGATCATGCAATTATGCACCAATTGGTTTCCAATGATTAATGAGACATAAAAAGGAGGGGGCTTCAACGTTTTACCTTGCTGTCCTCCATGATTTCCTTCAGGCTGGGCAGCATTTGTGAGTACCTTCTCTTGCCTTTGGACCTATTGATTTGAAGTTGACCAGTCCTTCATGGCAGCTTGTAGCAAATCTCTTTGTCCTGGGATAGATAGTGATTCCCACATTGATATGTTTACATTTGTCTTCTTCATCTGATCAATGATACTGAATGGAGATGAATTATCCCTCTGCTATCCCTTGGCCTGCACATTCATTCTTTGCACATGGGCAGCAGCAACTGGCATTTGAGTTGGTTTAGGAGCTGGTTTGGGTGCCCCTTGCGTGTTTGGAACTACATTTTGTTTGCTAGCAGCTTGTGGAGTGGTAGAAGGTTGTGGATTATTTGGAGCTAATGGCTGTCCTTCACCCAAATTTATCTTTTTTGACCTTGTGTTGGCTGTAACACTTTGAGAGGGTATTTGATTCATACCACAGAAATATTCAGCCTACCAATTGACAAGGGTAGTTTCGTTCAGAGATGTTCCTTGCTGAGGTGCTTCTTGCTACTGATCCTCTTCATGGATGGACTCTTGCAACCCACCAATGGTTTGTACCATAAGAGCCTAATTTAATGCACCATTAAAGCACATTGATTGGTTATGTGGCTGACTGCACGGGAAACACCAATCATATTCTTGGGCCATGTTATTTTGAACTGGCACCAATGCTTTAGAAGAAGATATGACATTGGGGTTATAGGGCTGAAATGGTCTATTAGCGGGAGGCCTTACTTGGCTTTGATTTTGATTTGTAGCCTGAGTTGGTGACCTATTTTGTTGGTATGGGGGCCTAGCTTGGTACTGTGCTTGAGGCTGATACGGTCTAGCACTTTGAGCTTGCTGTCTTTTGATAGTAACCAGCTCATTTCCCAAATTTTGTAATTGTTTCATGACATCTTGGAGTTCATTTAAATCACTAGAGGATGAAGTAGAAGTCTCATTTGAACTTTGATTTCTAGGAGTGGGAATAGGAGCCAAAGTGGGTGCTTGACTAGTGCTTGGATTTTCTAAGTTTGGATACAAGGGCATGGGAGGCCTAGGAGCCAATTTACCAGCTTGAATAAGACATTTTTCGGCTCTAATGGCAATGCTATAAGCAGCAGGTAAGGTTGTGCCTCCCATAGATTGAATTAACATAGAAATATCAGAATTCAAAGCCTTAAGATAGTATAGAAAAGCACCTTCTGCTGCTGGCCTTACTGCCACTGGAATCCTCTCCCAAGACCTTTGAAATCTGAAGTTGAAGTCAGTCATCTGCTCATTGGGAGCTCTCTTGATAGTTGTCAATTGTTCTAGTAGAGACAAATTGTCTCCCTTTTCCCCAAACTGCTCATGGAGAACTATGCATAACTGATTCCAATTTGTGATAGAACCATCTCCAAGGCTCCTAAACCATTACAATGCCTTCCCTTTGAACGAAGATGCCAGCAATTTGATGGCCACATCCATTTCATTTATCTCATGGATTGCACAGACGTTAGCAATTTCCTTGACATGATCACTAGGAGTGGTATGATTTTCTCCAGTAAAAAATGGAATGTTCTTCAACGCTGCAATTGGAACTAGATTCTGTGCATTGAGGGCAAGTGGGCTACTGCCAGTGAAATTGACAAAGGGATTCGGTGGTTGCACCATTCTGATTGGCCTGACAACCCTTGTTGATGCGAGAAAAGGTCTACCAGGTGGAGGTGTAGACAAAGTTTGGTTAGGTGGAGATGGTGATCTTTGGGCTCTCCTTCCCCTTCTTTCTCTGCCTAGAGATAGGTGCAGATAAACAAACAATCCTTCCTCCCTAGTTCTTGACCTGGTCTGTATTCTTCTCATAAATTTTCCAGACTTGGACTATTGAAACTAGTGGATTATGCCTCTTTTGGAGTCAGTAGATGTGCGATTTTAAAGCTCCTTCAAAGCTGGAACTTACAACAAGTGCACATCGATCTTGTTGTAATGAAAGTAAAGACCTCTAAGGTCCCACCGGGCATGCCAAAACTGTTAGTGCAAAATCACAGCACCCCTGGATGTTGATCATATTTCTAGTTTGATCATACTAGCATCTAGTGTGATTGCACAACATGGAATCCTTTCTCCAAGTGTGGGACTTGTAAAAATGAGAAAGGAATCTCCAGAGAAGGCTGGTTCCTATTCCTCTATTTAGATGCACACGAAAAATGTAGAGGGTTTACTCAAAACCTAATCTAATCTTTCCAAGGAGATAGGGTAAGAAGATGCATAAAAATAAACCTAAGCTAACAGAGGTGATGCACCGAGGAATGAAGAACACCTATCTTGCCAATAAACACAAACCATTCAAATGTGATGCAAGATCATGCACAGATAACAACATTTGCAGTGAAAGATTAGGAGGATGCAAATGAACATAGAGAGGGTTGAGAATCATCCATAAACATGCATTACTTTCTCCAAAGATCGATACAATACACTACAAAATGCAAGAGGCAAAGTTGCATTACAGTTTTAAATGGGAGGTTTGAACTCCACAAATTCGCCTGCCAAAGAGAAGAAGGGAGGGGCAAAACAAGAATGTTCAACCCTTAGAAAGAAGCCCCTCCTTACAATTTATAGGAAGAATGAGAGAGGGAAGAGAGAGGAAATCTAGATCTACCCCAACCACTTCTAGGTTGCATTTAATTCATCTCATTATGGCGGTAGGTGAGAACCCTAGCAAAAGCGGTGAACTGTATTTTGCATTTAAGCTGGTTGTTGAAACGTCATTTCTAGCCATTATCATGTACCAAAGGCGTTTTTTAATTTTCTCTCTCCAAACTGAATGAAAATGTAATATTGACCCTGGAATCATGTAGATAATTTCACCAGCTTTCCATTGATATAAAGAATGCGAAAATCTAAGCTCTGGATCAAAAGTTATGGCTATTTGAAGATTTGGGGCGAAAACAGGCCAAAACGGATCGGCGGGAAAATATTTGAATTTTTCCTGCACTCTGCCACATGGATGACACGTGTCAGGCTCTGATTCATCCGCGGGTTCATCCTTTGAAAATTTCTTTTGGGCCCTTCCTTAATTTCTTGCCACTTGGACACATGGCACTATTTTATTGGCTCGGGCCTGAGGGGCGCACTTTGTCCTTCGAAAATTTGGTATTTTTCACTTTGGGAAAATTTTCCCATTTCTCCCCCGCGCTCCGCCACTCAAGTGCCACATGGCTCAATTTCATTGGACGCGGGCCCTTCCTGACCATTTCCCTTTTCTTTTTGCCTTTGGAAATTTTATTTAAAATTTTCCCACCGGGCCGACGAGGTGAAGACACATGGCGAGATTTGATTCATTGGCAGCTCTTTCAGCTTTTCACGTCCCATGCGTCCCTTGCATACCCTTGGCCTGGCTGTCCCAAACTACCTAGGAAAAATATCTCCGAACTACCCGATTCGGGCTTCCTTGTTCCTGTTTGAGGTGAAGACACGTGGCGAGATTCCATTTGTTGGCGGCTCTTTCAGCTTTTCGCGCCCCACGTGTCCTTTTGGCCCAACTGTCCTGGATGAAAGTCTCCTGTTTCGGCTGAATCGGCCGGTTCGCGTCCTCCACATACTTCCAGCCTGGATGTCCCAAACTGTCTGGGAAAAATTTCTTTGAACCACCTGAAATGGACTGACTTGCACCAAACCGGCTGATCCGCGTCCCGTGCGTACCTTTGGCCCAGTTGTCCCAAACCGCGCGAAACACGACTTAGGTAATTTGTTCCCTCTTTCAACCAAATTCGGCTTTTCACATACCACGCGTCCCGATGTCCCAACTATCCTGCAGACCGCCTGGACTAGGACTTAGCTAATTTTCTTCATTTTTTTGGCCTCAAGTTTAGTACGACGAACCTCAGTTCAACCCGAACTGGTACAACCCGAGCCCTTCAGACCTGAAATGCCTCAAAACAGTCCTGCAACCTTATTTTTTGCATTTTTTTAATTCTTTCTAACTCGTTGGGATTTCTTCCTTGATGGGAGAGTTAGAAAAAGGCCGAGGGGACCTCAAAAAACATTATTTTGGGCCTTGAATCAATCTACTTGCTTGGGACTGAATAATCTAATGCGTGTTATCAAAATTACCTTAAGGGGTGAATTTTGGATAACATATAGATCTAGCTGGCATCGCCAAAGGCACTATGGACAATGAAAGTGTCTTGGACAATAGGTACAAATAGCTGGATGGAGACTAGCATGGATTCCCAGCCATTAATTAGTCTATTGCTGAAAAATCTTCTATCACTAAAAGAGCTGCTCAAACTCTTATCTATACCAAGGCATGGATCATTTCTTGGGGAATGATCTATAAGGAAAATATATTTTTAAAAATATCTACTTTAGAAGTGGGACCCTTCAAGGGAGAGAGGGAAGAGGATAAAAACCCTACCAAGAGGAAGATTAAATTTAAGTTTGTCAGAAGGGGAGAAAAGCAAGGAGGTGAATCATCTGACACTCCTTCACAAATAGTTAAGGTAATAGATTCACCTCCTCCACTAGAACAAGAAAAACTTCCTGTAGAAGATGAGGTTGGTCAACCTCTTCTTTCTCCTTTCAATGATTTCTCATCAGAAGTAAGTCTCTCTCTTGCTTCTTAAGCTTTGACTTTAGAGTCCTTACCTCCTCTCTCCCAATCTTCCTCATCTCATATTTCTATGCCACTCTCATCAGCCATGGCCAACATTTTCTCCAACCTCTCACCTCTCTCTACTGGACCCATGATGGCCATATATATGCCTCCTCCTTCCACACCTTCATTCCCTGAATCTATCCCCACAGTCACCACACTTGCAGTCAACACTACTCCATAAGTAAACCGTTCTCCACCTGCAGATACAACCATAACACCTCTAATTGGGGAAACTTCTTCCACTGTACCTCAATGGTTGGTTGATCAAACTCTGAGGAAGAGGAAGGTGGTAGTTCCCCTACCAGCCTTCAACTTCAAATAACTCAAGGCCTTTCCTACCAAATCTGCCAAGAAACCTAAAATGGTTTCAACGGTTTCGGTGGATGCCTCAGGGCATAAGTTTGTAGATATTGCCACTCCCATAACCAACAAAACAAAGGAGGATATAGCGGTTACTGACTATTAGATTACCAAGGTTGATCTGGGAAAGGTAACAATATAAGGAGCACAACAAGATGTGCTGGATGCCATGAACGTGCTATGCCAGAAGCTGAGGGAAATGAAGGTTAGCAGAGATGAGCTAAAGGAGAAAGTTGAACAGTTAACGGAAGTATTGCTCAAACTCTCAAATCCCTCTTAGTCAACACTATCATCTTCTACCCCTAATCCTATCAGGTTCTATTTCTCATCAGTACCTATGATTGAAAATATCAACGAGAAGGGAAGAATGGTTGATGAATGGATTCAAATACTACTCCTACAAGGAAGAAAGTTCATTGATGACACAATGGAGGTTTATAAATCCTTGGAGGAAATAAAGAAGGATGGCGATAAAATGGATGATGAATTTTCATAGGAAGTCAAGAAACTTTTGTTAACTCTTGAATCTCTCAATGCACTACAATAGGTTCCATCACATATCTTAATGGAAGAAGGAATCATTCCACATGGGTATAAGCATTTCTAGCTAGCCAAAGCCATCAGATTCAGGATAAAGATTCTTAGTGAAGCTTGCAGAAAGTTGAGGGGTTCTAGAGATCAGTTGGTTGATGCCATTAATGACATAGAAGAGGATTTATCGAGGATATTTTCCAAGGTGTTGGGTGAAATATTAGATATTCTATCTACTGATGATCTCTATAAACAAATTCAAAAATAAATTCAGCATGAACCAGCTTTTGTCTTTGATCTGACAACCATTGATAAATTCATAAGGATTGAGAATGTTTTAGAATCACTAAGGAAACTCAACAAGAGATTGAAGAAAATTCCTGTTAACGCAAGTGACACTCAGGAAACTTGCGAGGTTCTAAGTGATTATTCTAGTGCACCAGATGAAGTTGAGATGTAGGGCATAATCTAGAAGTTCCAAGAATTTCTTGACAAGAAAGCTTCGCTAGAGGAAGACATGGATGACGAAGCAGAATAAGCATAATGTTTCATGTCCTTTCTATCAGGAAATTTTCATGTCTTTTTCATTTTCATTTTGTCACATAGGAAGCAAATTTTGACTTGTTCTCCTACGTGAGAGTCAAGAAAAATAGCACTCTCATTAAATGATGATTTTCTAGGATTTATCCTATTTTCTCTCTACTCTCTCTATTATAACTAAGGGATACTTATGCATTCCAAAGAGAGATATTTTTAGAATATTAAGGGCTATTGTGAAGAAGAAGAAAAAATTTTATTTTCTTTTTAATCATTGAGGAATAGAAACAGATGTTATTTTGCAAACTTTGTGTTATGGGATTCATCTATCCTGAGAGATTGTTCTTACATCAAAAATATTAAGCTATTATTTGTTTAGTGTTCTTGATTATTTTAATCATTTCAAATATTACACTCATTATCTAAAACTCGTATAAGTATTTCTTGATTTGTGTTTGGTTGAAAGAAAATACATTCCTCTCATTCCCTTTCCACTCTATTTCATCTGTAATAGTTTCCTTTCTAATCCATTCCATTTCTAAAGTTTTAAAATCTCCATCTCGTGTTGATATGGATTTTAGGATTGCATCCCAACCCTAATTGTTAGAATAGTTTGGATATTGTATATATTATTTTTGTTGTGTTTTAGATTAGTAATAAATAGGTTACCTCACATGTATTTGAGGAGGGATTTTATCCCATGTACTGTGGTTAAACCTCATATTTTGGTCTGACAAAATATCCAACCAACAATTTGGCTGGGAGATCATCCATGTAATCTTCTAATATACGATGCATGATGTCATGGAATATATAAGTCATAGTCCACTGATAGCATGACCCTAGCATTTTTAAGGCCAAAAGGCATGACTTAGTAGTAGAAGTTACCCTAAGGGGTGATGAATGTGGTTTTTTGTTGATCCTCTGGGGAAATCAAGATTTGGTTATAACCCGAGAAGCCATTCTTGAGTGACAACATCTCGTGACCAATAGTAAGGTCAACCAGTTGGTCAATACCAAGAAAAGGAAAGTCATCTTTTGGGAAAGCTAGATTGAGGTCATGAAAATCCATGCAAACACATAGTCCCCCTATCACCTTAGTGATAGGGACAATGTTGGAAATCCACTAGGGATAATCAATGGGTAAGATGAAGGAAACAAAAAGGAGGTGTTGAAGTTCTTCTTTGACCAGAAGAGAAATGCGAGGGTGCATTTTCCTTAGCTTTTGTTTGATGGGTTTGGCATCAGGAATGGTTATGATATTGTGGACCACTATGGTGGGGTCAATACAAGGCATGTCTGCATAAGACCAAGAAAAAGCGTGGTCATGGTTTTTGAGAAAGGAAGTGATGGCTTCTTATTCAACAACATCTAAAGATTGGCCAATCATTTGGATGTGTGGGTCATCCTGAGTATGAATGTTGATTTTGATAGTCGATTTGTTTAACATGGTTTATGTCCCAGATGGTAATAACCGATGAATATATGAGTCTTCGACACCAAGGTAGGTAAGTATAGATTCATCATCCTAACATTGAATGATGTTAATCAAAGGTGTATCGTCATCGATCATTTTAGGATATAGGAAGGGAAGAGAGGAAGGAGACGTTCCCTCACGTTGATAAGTAAGAGGCCCCAAGGAAATGGTGTTTATGAAAAAAAAACTTAGGAGGAATGGATTCTAGATCCATTGACTCCATCAGTGAATCTGGTGATAGTGGTGAAGAAGGTGGAGAGGGTCTAATGTCCTTCACAAATTCAATGTAGGAATTCTTGGTAGGTGGTTCCGTAAAGCTGATACCACTATTGTCATTATGTTTATAGGTAGTACATGGAATAATAGTATGGTAGCCTTGCTCGTATGCAAAAACCAAAACCTTTCTATGCACATCGGTGCAGGAAGGTGTGGATGAAATGGTGATTGGTAAGTGACTAGAAGTCATTGGAAAATGGGTAGGTTTGTGACAGTGGTTCAGGAGTGTAAGTGGTAGTATCCAATCCCCCATAGGTGAGATTGGTATGAAGGTGGGGAGTACCATAAAGGAGGAACTCTCCTATATGGTGATCATAACAAGGGTGTTAGTGAAGACTTTTGTATTCTCGTGGAGTAAGGAATGTGTTGACAATATATAGGTGATACTCCCCTAGAGTGAGGCATTGAAAAATACCATCCAAGGAATCATTGGTTGGTATGTGGGTAGCTGGAATAGATGATGTGTCAGGTGTCAGATCAAAGGTGGAGCTAAGGGATTGGGAGGCCGATGGTTCAGTTGTAAAGGTTATGGAAACAGTAGGAATGGAGGAAGTAGGTGCAGTTGAGGTAGTGGCTACACTAGTGAGCGGAGGTGTAGGTGAAGAGGTAGTGGTCATGGAGGTAGATGCCTTAATGGGTATAAGCATGTCATTCGATTGGTAAAGCATGTTGCAAGTTTTGAAAGGTGATGGATCAGCCAGACTGGTATAGATGTGTCCTTCATGCTCAAACTTTACACAACGATGCAAAGTGGAGGGAACACAACCCATAACATGAATCTAAGGTCTACCAAGCAACAAGTTATATTGAAATTCCCCCTCCAAAACACAAAAAAACAATAGAATAGTGCGGGGGGCCACATAGACATGGAGGATGATGGTGAGAAGTGTATAGGTGATAGCATCATTACAGGAATGCAACATGATGGGATGTTTATGCATGTAATTTTTAGGTATGCACATTTGAGTAAATGTATGGGAGGAGATGATATTAATGCTAGCATCCACATTGATCATAACATATTGTACATGTATATTATCGATGTGGATAGATATGAAGAGAGTTGGGTCTGGGTCATCAGTTTGGTGCAGTGTGATATCTTCCTCTAAGAAGCTAATGGATGCTACTTGGTGAGTAGGTGGAGGTGTGGATAAAGGTGGTAATTTGGTGAGAGAGGCTACATGATGGGGTGTAATAATGGAGGCTATGGGTGTAGGGTCATTGGGTAAAACCTCAATAGATTGCAAGACCTCCATGAGAGCCTGACAATGGGATTCTGAGGTTTGGATGAGGTCATACAAATACATTTATAGGGGAGATTGGTGTAACTATTTAAGCATGGTGTGATGTGTAACCCCATTAGAAATAGGATATGTGGGGCCACATATAGTGATTTTAGGTGTAGGTACAGATGGTATGTTGGGTATAGGGTTGGTTGGTGGGTTGGTTGCCTTTTCCTTACCTTTATCTTTTTAGGCATGGGTAACAACATGGATCATGTTGATCTGAGGTGGGGAGGTAGGAGAGGTAGGTGAGCCATGAAAGGTATAGCGACATGAAGGGGAAAATCCCAGTGGTAGGAAGAAACCTTGCAAGATGGGTTGAGCACACTGACATTTGGGTAGAGGTGGTTCTAAGAGTTGTGGGGATAATAGTATGGGTCATTGAGTAGGCATGGATGAAATATCTTTGGGAATTGGTGTTGGTGAAATGGGGTCCTTATCGAGAAGGTCATCATCATTAAATTTTTCTTCGGGAGAACACAACTAGATAAGAATGGTTTTTAAAGCTTTGTAATTCTCAACATTGTGCCTTGGGACACGATGGTACACAAAAATTTTGGTTTTGTCGAACCCCTTTGGTTTGGGTTTGAGTGGGTCATAAGGTCTGAGAGGTGGTAATGTGATGACAAATTTTTCAAGGAGATTGGTTAAGATTTTGGCATAGGACCCCGTCAATGGATCATAATGGGAAGTGAAGGTGGGTTTGGGTGTAGGCACGATAGACTGTAGAGGAACAGTCTTCACACAAGGGGGAGTAGGTTGAACTACGGTTGTAGGTGTTGGTGTGATCTTAGGTGTTGGTCATGTTTGTTTAGGTAGGGGTATGGTAGATGAATTGGTAGGAGAGTGTGTGGTTGTTTTGACTACCTTATTGAAGGGTAGTGGATTTTTGTCTTTATGTTGCACCTTCTTGGGTAAAGGTGATATGGTCACATGAGCTCTAGAGGGAAAAGTGGATGGTGGAAAGGGGCCTGTCACCAACGAGGATAACAGAGGTGTTGTGAAGTTAGCTAACATAGTTCGTGAAGGAGGCATGAGGGAAAGAGACTGAAATGTCAAGGGTGATGTAGAAGTTATCGATGGTATTGGAGGTATGAGTGGTAAAGATTTTGTAGGTATGGGTACAAGTCATGTCAAGTGCTTGGGTACGGTAGAGGTCTATGAGGGATAAATGGGTTGCCTTGTTTTTAGTTTACCGGTGGGTGGAGGTTTCTTAATGGTGCTGGAGGGGTGAGGTCCTAGGATGGGTGGAAAGGGTGAAAGTGATGAAGGTGTAGTTGGTGAGGTTGGAGTATGAGATTTATGGGATTGGTTCTTCTTTTTAAGTGTCGGAGTAGGTTTGGTGTTGGCTTTGGAGGATCTAGCTAAATCTAATTTGATGGGTGAATGATTAAGGTTGGTGGTTAGGATGACCCCTAAGGAAATATTAGGTTTAGGCAAGGAAGATGAGGTAGGTGTGGGTTTGGATTTAGATGCATGTTGGGTTATGGGTATAGGTGTGAGTTGAGTCATGAGGGGTATCATGATGGAGTTTGTGATAGTTGTAGTTGTGTTTGGTTCAATTGGCTGAAATATTTTTGGGTAGATAGTGGAAGTGTCAACAAGTGACATCTGTATTTGTGTTGAGACAGGAAGTAGAAGATGCCCCCAAAGTAAGGACCTATCCACATAATCTAGGTGATCGGCTATATGTGAAAAAGGCACTATTGTAGGTGAGGTTGATGACGATCCAATGACAATTCCCGTAAAATGAGTCTTAGAAATGGGGAATTTACTAGCTTCAGCTTCCGTGGGTAAGAGAGCCAAAAGTAAGTCTGCATGATCTTGGGTAGCTGATGGAGAATGGTCACCTAGAGGTAAAGGTATTTCTACTGGATCCTTGATAGGGAGAGGAGAAAATGGGTGCTCCTCTTTGAGTGGAGGAGATGAAAAAGCCTCTTACGTGGGTTGGAGATGTATTGTGGGTGACGATTCTCTAGGTGGAGAAGCCAAAGGTGAAATGATCTCAATGTTAATAAGAGGTTCCTTCATAGGTGAGGGAGGGAACAAAGGGTGTTCCTCTATGGGTGGAGGAATAGATGAGGTGGGTTCAACTGCAGTTGGAGGAATAGGTGAGGTGGGTTCAAGTGCAGGTGGAGGAATTTGGGCGAGGATTTCTTAGATGGAAGGAATATGAGGTAGTTGGGTAGTAACAGGTGCATCATTGAAGATAGCATGGACCTCGTGTGTATGGCTATCATGAGTTGAGGACTCTCTAGTTTGATCAGAAGAAGGGGCATGGTTAGGAAAATGCTTCTTGAAGATGTGTAGGTTTTGATTGGTAGGTGTGTTGGGATTATCCAAGGTTAACTCACCTTTCTTGAGAATTTCTTGTACAATGTTTTTGAAAGTGATGCAATTGCCGTCACTATGACCCTTTACTCTATGATAGTTACAAAAGTTATGCTCTTTATACCATGTGAGTGTGGGGTGAGTAGGGTCAAAACTAGTGTGTGGTTTTATGGGAGAAAGAGTGATGGCCCCAACTGTAATAAGTTTTTCTAAGACATAAGAATAAGGTTCCCTAATTGGGGTGTATTTCCGTTGTTCCCATCTGAATTGAAAACTCTAGACAGGAGAAATATTAGATGAGGAACTAGCCTAATTTGATGGATGAGCTGGGCCACCCATAAGTACCACTGCATTAGCAGTTCCCTTGGATTTTGAATAATTTTTTTGTGGTTTCGAATTAGAAGAGGCATCATTTTATTTTAATGCCAAATTCTTATTACGTAGATGGATTTTCTTCTCTTCGATGGCCTGAATCTCTAGCTTTCATGCCATGGTGAATGCCTCATTAAAGGTTCAGAAAGTTTGGACCTATAGGGTCAACAAGATATGTCTAACAAAAGCCCACATGAAGATTTTGATGAGTTCATTTTGTGGTAGTTAGAATGTGAGTTGATTGATCAGGCTACGCCAACGAGCAACAAAATATGTGATAGATTTGTCATCATACTCATGTGTAGAGTAGATGTTAGTCATGGTAACTTTATTAATGACATTGATGGATAAGTGATCTAAGAAGGCTTGGTCTACCTAATTAAATGAGAAGATAGAGTGTCTAGGTAACCCACTATACCAATCTAATGTAGGCCCAGTCAGAGACATGGGAAAGGTCCTCAAAAGCAAAGCATCATCATGGGTGATTAGATAACACCCATGTTTGAAAGACCATAAATGTTGTTGTGGGTCTTCTTTGCTATTGAAGCGGTTAAATTTAGGCATTTCCCAATGTATGGGATATGTGTGGATAGGAATGGATGGGTGGATAGGCTCATTACAAATCTCATCATAGTGTTGCGAGAGCCATAAACTGATGCTTCCAATGTCTACATCTTGTCCATCATTAACTTTATTAGGTCGTTGGTAGGTTGTGATGGTTGGGTGACTCCTGTAGTGTAAGAGGGTTGGTGTTGGGCATATGATGAGGGTGGCATTCTAGTATATGGCACTACCATATAGGTAGATTGAGAAGGAGGGAATGAAATAGCGGGTACGTACCTAGAACATATGATAGATGAAATGAGAGGATGCTGATAGTACATATATGGAGGTGGAAGGGTTGTGGTGACCCTGGTGGTAATGGGGGCTAAGGATTATGCAAGAGAAAGAAAAACATTTTGAAAAGGGGTAGGGGTCACCAACAGTAGTGGTGGTTGTGTAGCTATGGGTATATATGAAATAATAGGTGTCGATGAGGTTATGTTCTAGGTGGTTGGTGAATGTATAATGGATGTGGTGGGTAAAACAGATGTGGCAGATGTGGTAGTCATAGTAGGTATTGGGCCTAACTGAGAAATGATTGGGGGAAAGGTAGATGTGGGTAGCATGGAGCCAGAGTGGGCTAATGCAGAAGTAGAAGTGAGTGTCAGGGGGATAGATATGGGCATGCAGTATATCAACTAACCAGAGGCATCTTGAGTGGATGAGTGGGAAAGATAAAACTACAAGGTAGCAGGGTTTTGGTCAAGGAGTCATGTGAACTCCTTGTTTCCTATGCCGAGAGTGATAGGTTGGGTAAGATCCATGGGTGATAAAATAGAAGGTGGTGAAGGACTAGATAGGAGTGTTTGATGACTAGCATGGAATATGAGGGTGTTTTCTTTGCTTCGGGTTAGCACCATATGAACAAGCACTGACATTGCACGACTACTTTCTGTAAATGATGTAGAAATATGATAAATAGGCAGTGGTAGGTGAATTGGGGTTAAAATGTCAGCTGGAAAATTACACAGGCTAACTGATTTTGGTTATGTTAAACTGACGCCAGTCACAGGTAACCGTAGTCGGTCAATGTGGAAAGTGGATAGTTGGTCAAAACAAGGAAAAAGGCTAATACTTTGTACAATGTGCAAGATGCTGATGGAAGTACCAAAGACTTTGGATAGTCAAAGAAAGTGAATAGGTGTCCATTTGGGTAGGTTAACCAAAAGAATAGTGAACTCATGCTGATTGATTAAAACTAATGGCGGTCAGAAGGTAACTGATGAAGGTCGTTGGACCAACACCAGTAACTTGTGAAATTGAAACAACGATGAAGAAAATATTGTTGTGAGTTAAAATTAAATGTGGAATCAAACCCAAAATTCTAAGAATGATGAGAATATGGTCCAAGAACACTTAGATGAAGTTGGAATACACCAACTATGATGAGGAGTGTATAAGGGGAAATAAGAAAAATGAATAACATGACTTCTCACCTCAAAATGCAAGCCAAGCAAAAAAACTAAGAAAAATGTGATCCTAAGAGTGCTTTTTCTATTATGTTTGTTTAGATTATGCTATTTAAGGATTGACTCATGAACTTTAGAATAGAATTTTTTGGTGAGGATGGATTCCTATGAAGAAGGAGATCTATAAGGAGAGGTTGCAGATACGTTATGGCAGGGGTGGGCCATCCTCTGATAGGGTACTGGATAGAGATAATCAGCGGGGTGCCTACTATGTCGTGATTGTGTGATCACCTATATCTTCTTTCGGGTGAGATGTTTTTTAAGAATGTGTATATATTTTAATTTTGTGATGTTTGGTACGACTCAGAGAGAGAAAAAAGAAGTGCTTTTCTACGATTCATTTGTCAACCATTAGCTGGGCATGACTTCCAGTGTATAAGTTGCCCTCAATTAATGTGAGCTAATGCAGAGAAGTAGAATGAAATGAAACAAGTTTTAAACCCAAATTGAAATGTTGTATTCGATGACAAAAAGATGAACAGGAGAAGGGATGCTCTTTCACTAATGTGATACTAATGAAAGGGAAGAAGTGTTCTTTTTAAAGGACCAAAATACGATTGCTTTTAGACAATAGAAGAGGAGAATCTTCCAAGGGATAAAATTTAATGTAAGAACCTTTTAGAAAAGAAACAAACATATAACCTTTTCACCTAGAAATGAAAGAATGCAAAGAACCCAGAATGGGTCCCACCAGATGTGCCAAAATGTTTCACCTAATTCTAGAGCATTTCTTTGAATGTTGACGAAATAGATAAGGGTAAAGGGATAGAGGAATACTTATTAAGATGCTAGTTGAAGGTTGGTGTGCACGTATGACTTATAGATCCACAGCTGATCGTGAGATCTTCCTTTTTGCTTGGAGGAACTACCTGAAATGAAAAACAAGACCACCAAATAACAAGTGAATAGTATATGCAGTGGAATGCCTAGCATGTGTTAAATCCAGGAAGTGTGATACTTCCTATATGGTTGTCAATCCACTGTTTAAAACAACATAATGCTAACAATAAAGGAAATCCTACTATAGTTAAAATGATTTAGGTATCTCATTCATCTACCATAAGAAAGCTCATTCACAACAAGCTAAGCTATGACTGAATCTGAAGGTCAAGGTCTTGGTCAGGTGTTGGTATCAAGATTTAATCTCCTTCACAACTTAAACAACATCATGAATCTACACAAGACAGTTAAGGATAGATAGATGTTTTGTATGTCATTTGTAGCCGAGGATTACACCTATCTGCTTGTTTGCATTCAAGAATTGAGGGAGTGGATAGCACCTTCATAAGGGTTTTGATCTAACCCTCACTATTTTAGGTTGTGCCTATAAACCAAGGCAAGAGAACCTGTATTGCAGCCCCTATATGGTAAGGAGATGAAAATATCCTTGTGTTTTGCATATGGTGTGGAGGAGGCTTTGTGAAAACATAATCAAATATCCATTATCCAAACTCAAAAGAGCTATCACTACTAAATGATGGAAATGTTCTCAAAACAAAGCTAGAGCTGCTAAAGACATGATAAAACCCTTATCAACCTTGTGCATTTTTGTGAAAGGATTGAATTATTTTGTGGACACACAATGTAGATGTAGGGGTATTGTAGGTAGGATGAGTTAGTTTGAAGTGAAATTCTGATGAGAGATGTTGGGACAAGAGTAGTTAAGAATCATCACCTTCTTTGGGAAACCTTGCAAAAGAATTACAACGCCTAAACAACATAAATGTTTCAATGAATTTGAAGTGCTCTTTCAACCAGGTTGTGTGCACAATGGATGCCCAAATCTACACTATTCCATACAAACTTTGATAGCCTGCCACAAAGGCTTAAAGAAAAATATCAATAAAGCATTAAGAATCCCCTTGTTAGATCATGTCCTAAGGTGCACCCAAAGGTTTACAAATACCCTCATTTTGCAAGGAAGGTAAGATGAACTTAAATCTATTTATCTTCACTCAAATGAATGCTCTTCTAAATGTATGATTGCAGATACCTTCAAACCATCTACAAGGAATGAGACCATGCATGACCAATAAATATCCTAAACACAAGATTGTAACATGAGCATGAAACACAAATTGAGAACATACTGAAATACAAGTGCATGCAAACTTTGCCAAGAGATAAAATCAGTTAATCCAAGAATCTGATCAAATACATCAGCAAGGGAATACTATTTAGACAATCTCAAATCTTTTTAATGGCTTTACAGCTGAAACCAACTCAACATGATGAACATTTGATGCAAACTGGAATCAAAATGGCTCTCAGGTAGTTTCTCAAAAAGGAAATGGACTCCTTCCAGTTTTTCCTGTGAAATTTCTTCTCTCTTTCTCCCAAAATTCCCAACATACCTCTAAAATGTTTCCAAAACTACATCATATACCCTCTGCCAACTTGGATCCTTGCATCCCAAGCAAAGAATATGCCAAAGGGATCAAATTTGTTACAAACCCCTATCCATTTGATGAAAAATGATATAAAACAGTGAAACACCTCCCCAAATGCCAAAGATGCACAAAAATTTTAAAATATTGCATGAACTCGGATCCTTATCCATCCCAAGGTCACATTTTTGGAACTCCACCATGCCAGCATGCATTTGCAATCATTTTTCACCCTTTTCCCTCATCATTTTTAACTCTGCAACTTTTCATTTTTACATTTCACTTGTTTTTCACGGGATGAGAAAAATATCTCACAAAAAACACTATAGGGCATAGAATTAGCTCAAATAAATGATGTCATTGTGTTTAGGAGGCCGAAAGGATGCAGATTCATATAAAATTTCATGTTTTTTTGGTGCAAAAATGATGATTCCACACTTCTTGGAGCTCCAACGGTGCCCAAAAAATGAAATTACACATTTGTCGTTGATTAAAATCAACTTTAAATGCTAGCCCTCCACGTGGCAGATCCAAATCCTCTCCAAAAGTGCCCAAATCACCTTTTTTCCTTTACACAAGGTGGGACATGTGTCCAAGCATAATTGGGGAGGTCCCCCAATCCTTAAAAATCATTTCAAACCCCTTTTGAATTTTGGAAAAAAATTGAAAATTTTCCCGCGGGCCTTTGGATGCGCCACGTGTCCTCTCTTGGGCCCTACCAAAACTGTTGGCCGATTTGATGAGTTTTGCCACATTTTTGGGAAAAGGATAATTTTCTAAAAATTCTCTGTGCCCCCGAACGCCCGCTACCACTTCTGCCATGTGGGGGTTTCCCATTCGTTGCGGAACTGACCCCTCCTTTTTTCCTTTACTCCTCCGCGAGCACAAAATCCCTTGCGCGCCCGCGCTTCTTCCTTTTCCATTTGAAACATGTCACATGTCACCCCCTGATTGGATGTGGGGACACACCTCCAAATTTTCCCGTGGGCTTATTTTTCACCTTGAAATTTTTCACTAAAATTTTGAAAAAAATTTAACTCTCTCCGCGCTCCAAACCTCTGCCAAATTTAGGACACGTGTCCTGTTTTTATTGGACATGGGCCTATTCTTCATTTTTTACCTTTTACACCAAGGGTAAAAAGTCTCAAAAGTTTTCTTTGGCCCCCATACCCATTTCTCATCCCAGACACATGTCACCTTCCTACTCGTTGCGGGCCTTCGGGTAAAAAATTGATTTTAGCATCTTAAAGCCAAATACTTCAAACTCCTCCAAGTCCCTGCTTTTCCGGTCGACCTCTCTGGACACGTGTCACCCTTCCATTGGGTGTGAGCCTCCATGTCAAAATTTTCCATGACTTTTTGAGCCAAAAAAATTGAAATTTTTTTAAATCTTCCGCGGCCCATTTGATCCTACCATGCCATGTGTCGCCATTCCATTAGGCACAGGCCCTCGGAGCAAAATTTAACAATGAGAACTTTTTCAAAAATGAAGAAAATTTTTTAAGTTACCCCTTACCACTGGCCTAACCATCTTGTGACACGTGTTGTTATGCCATTCACTGTGGGCCTTCGGGAAAAAATTTAATTTTGAGGAATTTTTCCAAAATGGAAGAAAATTTTCCTAAGTTACTTCTGCCACCCACCAATCCTCGAACAATCACATCCAGCCACGTAAGCACATTAGGCAAATGCAGGGCCACGGAGAAAATTCTCCCTTCACCAAAAATTGAAAATTTGACAAGTTATAACATTTTTTCTGACCGCACCTGGCTGATGAGAGCCTTCCATTTCAGCATAAATGTTGCAATGATAAATTTGACGAGTAGAAGATGCATGTACACCCGTCAAAATGCAGAAATGCAGGGGAGGCCTCCGAAATCAAATTTTTTCCACAAGGAAGGAATATCTCTTCATTTTAAACCAACTGAATCATCTCTTGACATCATTTACGACCTTGGGATTATGGAAACACTTGCACAAATTCACGATTTGATCAATTTCAAACTCTTTCACGATTTGGCAAAGGCCAAAACATTACAGCCCATGAAAATGAATAAATCAAGGCACAAATGTGGGGGGGACTTGGATTTTACTTCAATTTAGGGTAGAATAACAACAATGAGGGCATTTTTGAAGGTATTCAGTTGGAAAATGTGAACTGCATACCATGAAATCAAAAAATGAAACGCTTGTGAGCATATTTAGTCATGGAAAAACAAGGCACATTATGCAAACTCAATAATGGGACCAAAATTGGCTCCTTCTATGGGATGGGCACTCCCAGCGAGTGCCACAAGATCACAACATAGACCAAGTGCCAGAAATCCATTGGGAAAGGAGTCAAAACATGCAGAGCAACCCAAAACCAGAACTTTCACCAAAAACAGACCGAGAGAACCACACCAACAATGGCTGCCAAGGAAAAAAGGGAAAACCACAAGCCAACAACAACAAGAACAAGGAAAATACAAAACAAAAACAAGGGCTATACAAAATGTACAACTTGTGCACACCTCCTTTGGGGATTTAATCCAAAAAGTGTTTTAAATGTCTACCATTAATAGGTAGCTCCAGCAAATCCCCATACAAATCCTTGAGAAAAATGTATTTTCTCCAATCCTGATATCAATGGCATAAGGTCCCATCCATAGAGCATCAAATTTTCCATGCTTTCCCTTGTCTTCATGCCTACTATCCCACAGCAAAACTAGATCTCCAACACTAAAATCTCTAGGGGTGACCTTCTTATCAAACAACTTCTTCAATTTCTCTCTAAACTGGGCATGCCTTTGATGAGAAGCTCTCCTTTCTTCATCCAACTCAATGATCTGATTTATTCTTGATTCATATGGGCCATGTTCTTTATCTCCCAACTATTGGGCAAATTGAAAAGTGGATAATTGTAGGTGTAATGGCAGTAAAGCCTAAGTTCCGTACACCAGTTCAAATGGGATTTTACCAGTTGCTCTTTTTGGGGTTATCCTATCAGCCCAAACTACAAATTTCAACTATTCTCCCCACTTCTTCTTGTTGATTTCCAAGGTCCTTCTAATGATTTTGAGCAATTTTATTTTACTTGATTCAGCTTGCCCATTCCCTTGTGGGTTGCAGTTTGAAGAATAGGTCAAATTTATCCCATATTCATTACACATTACCATCAAAGGCTTGGCTCTAAAACACATAGCATTATTAGAAATAATCTTAACTGGAACCCCAAATCTACATATGATATGATTGAGCAAGAAGTCCATTACCACTTGGTGTGTTGCCTTTCTAGATGGAATTACCTCAACCCATTTTGTAAAATAATCAGTTGCTACAAGGATCCATGTATAACCAACACTAGAAGGATCTGAAATATCACCAATAAAATCCATTCCCCATTGTTTGAAAGGAGATTCAACTGATACAGGCTGCAAAGGAAGGGAACCTGAAGCTTTCAATCTTCCTGAAAAATGCTGGAAACTATCACACCTTCTAACTAGCTAGTTTGCATCTTTGAAAAGAGTTGGCCACCAATAACCAGCTCTTAAAATCTTATGTGTTGTCTCCCAGAAAAATGTCCTCCACACACTCCCCCATAGAAATCAGCAATCAACTTGGGAGCTTCATCTTCAGTTATGCATTTCAAGAGGACACCTTTAGGGTTTTTCCAAGTTAGCCCAAGGTCTGTTATGACATACTTATGAGAAGCCAGCTTGAGGGCTCTTTTTTTATTTTTATTTAAGTGACTGGGATAGCATAAGTTCTTGAGGTAATAGACCACATCCTTGTACCACTCATAATTCATCAATTTGTCAAGGAGATCGGCCCTTTCTTCCCCTAGCTGATTCACTTCTACATTTTACAAATTACTCTCAACCATGAGTTTGGCAAGACCTAAACCTCTTACCAGCTTTGTTGTTTGGATATCCATATCATACTCTTGTAATTTGTTAACCCATCTACATCTCTTGCTTGGTATCTCCATGTCAGATAATATGTCCTTAACCATGATGTGGGGAACATAAGCAACAACCTTTGAACTCAAAATGTAGGGCCTAAAAATCTTTGTTGCTTTGACTAATGCAAATGCTTGTTTCTCCATAATTGTGTACCTCAATTCAGCTGCTTGTAAAGCCTTGCTAAAGAAATCAATAGGCCTCTCAGCTCCATTTTCATCCTTTTGTAACAAAACTGAAGCAATAGTAAATTCAGAAGCAAAAGAGAAGATTTGGAAAGGCATCTTAAAGTTTGGAGCTGCCAAAATAGGTGCATATTTGAGTGCATCCTTTATTCCTTCAAACGCTTGGATGGCAGCCTTTTCCCACTTAATAACTTGATCCTTTCTTAGCATGCTTGTGATTGGAAGAGTCAACTTAGAAAAATTGGAGACAAACCTTCTAATGAAATTGATTTGGCCAAAGAAATATTGAATACCCTTCTTGGTTCTTGGCACAAGCACCTTGCTGATTGCTTCCACTCTCTCAGGATCTATCATAACACCCTCTTTAGATCCAATATGCCCCAACAGCCTGGATTTTGGCACACCAAAATGACACTTCTTTGGATTAAGTGAAATGCCATACTCCCTACATCTGATCAGCATCTTCTCTAGGTGTTGCAAATGGTCTTCTTGCTGTCTTGAAAAAAATGTCACATCATCTTGGTAAACTGCAATAAACTCATTGATATAACCAGCAAAGGCAACATCCATTGCCCTTTGAAAAGTGTCCCCAGCATTCATCAATCCAAAAGGCATCCTTAGAAAAACATAAGTTCTCAAGGAGTAGTGAAGGTTGTCTTAAGTCTTTCTGATTCTTTAACAACTACTTGATTATATCCGGAGAAACCATCCAAAGTAGAAAGCATTTCTGACCCTGTCACAAGCTGCAGCATATTCTCCATGTTTGGAAAAGGATAATTTTCCTTCATAGATGCTTTTTTTAGATTCCTAAAATCCACACAAAGTCTGATATCTCCGTTCTTCTTTCTAACTGGCACTAGGTTGGCAACCCAAGAAGAGTACCTAGTAGGCTGAATGATGCCACCATCTCTCAATTTCTTCAATTCTTCTTGCATTTTCATGGAAATTAATGGGTTAATAGGCCTTTTTTTTGTCTAAATGGTTTGGCTTCAGCCTCAAGAGGGATCTCATGCTGAAACAAATCTTCTCTATATGCCTTCAGCTCTGAATAAGACCAAGCAAGGCAGTCTTGATATTTCTTTAAAAGTTGGGCATAGGACTGTTTTTCTTCTTTGCTGAGATGACTACCCAACCAGATCTTCCTTGGTTTTTCTTTAGTTCCCAAATTGTGCTCTTCTACATCCCTTGAAGCAGACATCTTTCTATTAATGATGCAATCAACATTGCTAAAATTGGATTCAAGTGCAACAAGACCTTTGGGAATGGTATTTGTTTTCAATTGTATAATGTCCTTGTCAAACAAAGTTTATCTACCTTCATTCATGCACACCATTGGTTCCCAATCAATATTCTAACCAGTAAAATCTCCTTGGCATTGCAAGAATCTTAACACTTGTGCATCATCATCAAAAATCTACCAATGTTTCACATTATCTGGGACAGCGGGCCTTGTTAGCACTTCAATGTTATATTCACAAATGGGTGAAATGGTGCAACTGTCAAATCTAGAACCAAGAATAGCCAGCTTATCAGCAGTAGCATTAAGACTTCTATCATGGTAAACAATGTTAAAGGAATCAAACATATCAATCAAGTCCCAAACAACATGCTTATATTGCTTCATACGCTGATTTTTTGTGGCATATAACTTTGTTATTTGCTTGACAACCAACTTTGAATCTCATTTAGAAATAATATATTTTACTCCATACTTCCATGCAATCCTTAATCACAAAAATAATGCCTCATACTCAACAATGTTGTTAGTACATTCAAAATTGATGTTGAAGGAGAAAGGAAACTCCTCCAAACCAGGGAAAACCAACACTATACCAGCACCATTTCCAGATTTGAAGCAAGATCCATCAAATAGTAATGTCCATGTAGAACCTACCATATCAAGGCACTCTGATTTGTCCATCTTATTCCCTTTTCCATCAGAAAAACCAATGAAATTGTCAACATCTACATCAGCAAACAACACTTCATAAAAATCATTGTTGGGATCCTTAATCAAGTGTAACATCTTCTTTTCACCATAGAGTTTGACAGGGCTGCCCTCAATGGGAATGGTGGCATAGGACATGTCCATTTGAACACTACCACCAACACTTGCAGCCCACTTTCTTGACAAAATCATACCCCATTTGGCAGGGCAGTCAACAATTACAACATCAAGTTTTAAATTCTTACCCGGATAGGCTGCAAGTTGCACTACTAAACCCTTCACACATCCAAAAACCAGAACTTCCCTTGAATCCATGGCTATACACTTTCCATATGCTGCTGTCACCTTGATATCCAATTCATTCATAACTTTTAGAGGCATAACATTACATGATGTACTGGAATCAAACATGCAATTGTGAAGCAACCTACCTTTGATGAGAAAAGTTGTGAAGAATGGATCAACATTCAGTTGGTAATCAACCAAGGATGTCCCCAACTACACTTCAGGTGTCTCTATAAGATCTTCCATTGGTGGTGGTGTTTCAGGGCCAGCAACGCATTGAAGAGGACTTTCAACAACATTGACATTTTTGCTTGGTATAATCTTTTCTTATTTTAATCCCAAGTATTCAAAAGCTCTCTTCTTGTGTTCAGGAATTTTGAGCAAGTCAATAATGGGAACACTCACTTTAATTTGGCTCAATACCTGGGCTATATCATATGGAACATTCTTTGGCAAAACAACATTAGAAGGGGAACAAGATGGTTCATCAGATGGAGAAGTATTCTTGGCAGCCTGGGCATGAAGAGGACTGACATTTTAGTATGGGACATCAGGGTTCTTAGCAACTGTCTCTCTTCTAGGATTATCTTTGGGAATGTTTTTGAGTAAGGGTGTCTTTGGCTTGGCTTGAGGGCCATATCCTCTAACAAATTTACTTCTAGTATTGTACTCCTTTTCTTGACCAACCACAACATTCATTAACAATTTTCTATCTTCCTCAGAAGGAATGCAACCATCATACTTCTTGATCATTAAAGCCCTTAGGTATTCAAAGTCATTATTAGGAATTTCAAAGGCCTAAAATACATCTACATCATGAGCTTAAGGAAGAGAAAGAAATGGTACCCTCTTTATGCAATCCCAAAAGGATGCAGCAGTCCTTGCACTTATCACAGTTGTTGATGTTGTTGCTTGCTGTGAGCCTAAAGAGTTGCCCATCATACAAATGTCATCATCCATTTCATTCTCATTATCATCATCTATATCCTACTGGTTCATTTCACATGGTAGATGAGGAAGAAAACATCTGTCACACCAATCCATATCAACAACTTCTTGAACTCAGAGGGTTAGGCACCACTCTATTTTCACGTGCTTGGGGTTGTCTATTTACAGATCCAATAAGCCCCTTACCTCTATCATCTTTTATTTTATCACCCCTAGGATGATTTCCAAATCTATCATGGTTTTGAGTTCTTTGCTGTCCTTGTGAACTTTCTCTAATTCCTTTCTCGGCCCGGGCTAATTTGTAAGAAATTTCTTTGACATCCCCTGCCAAAGTCTTGACAACATCCTCCAAATCAGCACCCTTACTAGTTTGAGGCTTCTCAGGGTTTATCAGCTTCACACCGTCCCTCTTAAGTGGTTTACCAACAACTTTAATATTATTTTCAATTTGAAGTGCCATGGTGAAAGCTTGCCTGAAGTTTGTAGGATTTTTGTCTCTCAAGTAATAGGCTGCCTTTTTATCAAATGCATTTGCATATTTGATCAAGCAAGATTCATCACAAGGCCTCAAAATTACAGGCAACCTTCTCAATGTCTTATTAAACCTTGTATTGAAATCATGAATGGTCTCATTAGGGTTCTTCTTGATGTTCACAAACTCAGATAGAAGGAACCTTGGATCTGTTTTGTCTCCATATTGTAATCTGAATGCATTACTCATCTCAGTCCAAGAATCAATAGAGTTATCAGGCAGAGCTTTATACCAATCTCTTGCATCTTCCTCAAGTGTATGGATAAACAACTTGATATAAACATCCTCAAATTCTATTTCAAAGTCTTCCATCATGTTAACAAAGAGTTTGAGGTTTTGATCTCCAGTTATGGCATTGTTACCTTGGAATTTTGGTAATCTATTTCTCACATCATGTGGGACAGCATTTGGATAACCATCCATTCCTCCAAAATTTATAGGACCAAATGTGTTTACAACAAATGGAAGTCTAGGTTGAGCCATATTGTTTGGTGGGGGTGATCTTGGAGGTGAAACAGGCTGATGAGGAGTATTAGTGGGTCTAATTGGAATGGATGACTAATCTCTCAAATGATAACCCCCCAAAGGCTCTCTCTCTTGATAAACTTTAACAAACTTAGAAACCACATGAGCATATTTAGGAGAAAGTTTTTTAAATACACAAGAAGGTCCCTCACCTGATGGAGAATGAAAATAAGCAAGAATATTACCTGAATCAGATCTAATTGAAGAGGAATTATAATCTTCAATGACAGGAAGTTCTCCTTCAAATTCGACTATGGGGATTCCTTTCCTTGCAACCGAATCATCAACCACTTTCCACACTCTTCTTCCCTCTAGTTCTGAGCTTCTTGATTCAATGAGAAACTTCTTAGAAGAGTCCTTGATGAAGAGGGATCTCCTTCCCTCCAGTTTGATAGATTTAAACAAGTTTCAAATGATAAAATGTGTTAGACAACTGATATTTTCAAGATCCCAACAGCATGGAATCACCACTAAGGCTTTTCACCTTAGTTGTGCAGGAAAACACTAAAATATTGTGTTAAATAGATGCTATACTGAAAACTTGCAGGGATTCAAAAATCAGATTTTCTTCTTCTTAATTCAACTAAAAACAATGCATCCAAATCACATAAACTGCTGGTACATGAGGAGAGCAGGCTGCCCTAGACCAAAACATCCAAATCTGAAGTATGAAATGATATTTCAAGAATATAACAGCTCAAATACTTGATCACACAAATGCTCAAACCTTCTAAGTACTTCAAAACCACTAAGAAATTACAAGAAGTCCCCGGCAACGGTGCCACTCGGGTGTTGGTATCCAGATTTAATCTCCTTCACCACTTGAATAACATCATGAATCTACACAAGACACTCAAGGATAGATAGATGTTTTGTATGTCGTTTGTAGCTAGGGATTACACCTATCTACTTGTTAGCATTCAAGAATTGAGGGAGTGGATAGCACCTTCATAAGGGTTTTGATCTAACCCTCACTATTTTAGGTTGTGCCTATCAACCAAGGAAAGAGAACCTGTATTGCAGCCCCTATATGGTAAGGAGATGAAAATATCCTTGTGTTTTGCATATGGTGTGGAGGAGGCTTTGTGAAAACATAATCAAATATCCATTATCCAAACTCAAAAGAGCTGTCACTACTAAATGATGGAAATGTTCTCAAAACAAAGCTAGAGCTGCTAAAGACATGATAAAACCCTTATCAACCTTGTGCATTTTTGTGAAAGGATTGAATTTTTTTGTGGACACACAATGCAGATGTAGGGGTATTGTAGGTAGGATGAGTTAGTTTGAAGTGAAATTTTGATGAGAGATGTTGGGACAAGAGTAGTTAAGAATCATCACCTTCTTTGGGAAACCTTGCAAAAGAATTACAACGCCTAAACAACAGAAATGTTTCAATGAATTTGAAGTGCTCTTTCAACCAGGATGTGTGCACAATGGATGCCCAAATCTACACTATTCCATACAAACTTTGATAGCCTGCCACAAAGGCTTAAAGAAAAATATCAATAAAGCATTAAGAATCCCCTTGTTAGATCATGTCCTAAGGTGCACCCAAAGGTTTACAAATACCCTCAGTTTTCAAGGAAGGTAAGATGAATTTAAATATGTTTATCTTCACTCAAATGAATGCTCTTATGAATATAAGATTGCAGATGCCTTCAAACCCTCTACAAGCAATGAGACCATGCGTGACCAATAAATATCCTAAACACAAGATTGCAACATGAGCATGAAACACAAATTGAGAACATACTGAAATACAAGTGCATGCAAACTTTTCCAAGAGATAAAATCAGTTAATCCAAGAATCTGATCAAATACATCAGCAAGGGAATGCTATTTAGACAATCTCAAAGCTTGTTGATGGCTTTACAGCTGAAACCAACTCAACATGATGAACATTTGATGCAAACTGCAATCAAAATGGCTCTCAGGCAGTTTCTTAAAAAGGAAATGGACTACTTCCAGTTTTTCCTGTGAAATTTCTTCTCTCTTTCTCCCAAAATTTGCAACAGACCTCTAAAATGTTTCCAAAACTACATCATATACCCTCTGCCAACTTGGATCCTTGCATCCCAAGAAAAGAATATGCCAAAGGGATCAAATTTGTTACAAAACCCTATCCATTTGATGAAAAATGATATAAAACAGTGAAACACCTCCCCAAATGCCAAAGATGCACAAAAATATTAAAATATTGCATGAACTCAGATCCTTATCCATCCTAGGGTCACGTTTTTGGCACTCTACCATGCCAGCATGCATTTGTAATCATTTTTCACCCTTTTCCCTCATCATTTTTAACTCTGCAACTTTTCATTTTTACATTTCACGTGTTTTTCACGGGATGAGAAAAATATCTCACAAAAAACACTATAGGGCACCGAATTAGCTCAAATAAATGATTCCATTGTGTTCAAGAGGCTGAAGGGATGTAGATTCATATAAAATTTCATGTTTTTCGGTGCAAAAATGGTGATTCCACACTTCTTGGAGCTCCAATGGCATCCAAAAAATGAAATTCCACAGTTACCGTTGATTAAAATCAACTTTAAATGCCATCCCTCCACGTGGCAGATCCAAATTCTCCCCAAAAGTGCCCAAATCACCTTTTTGCCTTTACACAAGGTGGGACACATGTCCAAGCATGATTGGGGCGGGCCCCTAATCCTTAAAAAGCATTTCAAACCCCTTTTGAATTTTGAATAAAAATTGAAAATTTTCTCACGGGCCCCTAGATACGCCACGTGTCCTCTCGTGGGCCCTACCAAAACCGTGTGCTGATTTGATGAGTTTTTCCACATTTTTGAGAAAAGGATAATTTTCTAAAAATTCTCCATGCCCCCGAACGCCCGCTGCCGCTTCTGCCATGTGGTGGTTTCCCATTCACTGCGGAACTGGCCCGTCCTTTTTTCCTTTACTCCTCCGCGAGCACAAAATCCCTTGCGCGCCCACGCTTCTTCCTTTTCCATTTGAAACATGCCATATGTCACCCCCTGATTGGATGCAGGGGTACTCCAAATTTTCCCGCGGGCTTATTTTTCACCTTGAAATTTTTCGCTAAAATTTTGAAAAAATTTTAACTCTCTCTCCGCGCTCCAAACCTCTGCCAAATTTAGGACATGTGTCCTATTTTCATTGGACGTGGGCATATTCTTCATTTTTTACCTTTTACACCAAGTGTAAAAAGTCTCAAAAAATTTCTTTGGCCCCCATTCCCATTTCTCCTCTCAGACACGTGTCGCCTTCCTACTCGTCGCGGGCCTTCGGGAAAAAAATTGATTATAGCATCTTAAAGCCAAATACTTCAAACTCCTCCAAGTCCCCAATTTTTCGGTCAACCTCTCTGGACATGTGTCGCCCTTCCATTGGGCACGAGCCTCCATGTCAAAATTTTACATGATGTTTTAAGCCAAAAAAATTGAAAAAATTTTAAATCCGCCGCGGCCCATTTGATCCTACCATGCCACGTGTCACCATTCCATTGGGCACGGGCCCTCGGAGCAAAATTTAACATTGAGAACTTTTTCAAAAATGAAGAAAAAGTTTTAAGTTACCCCCCGCCACTGGCTTGACCATCTTGTGACACGTGTTGTTATGCCATTCGCTGTGGGCCTTCGGGAAAAAAATTAATTTTGTGGAATTTTTCCAAAATGGAAGAAAAATTTCCTAAGTTACTTCCGCCACCTGCCAATCCTCGACCAATCACATCCGGCCATGTAAGCACATTAGAAAAATGTGGGACCACAGAGAAAATTCTCCCTTTGCCAAAAATTGAAAATTTGACAAGTTATAACATTTTTTCCGATCGCACCTGGCCAATGAGAGCCTGCCATGTCAGCATAAATGTTGCAATGATAAATTTGACAGGTAAAATATGCCCGTACATTCGTCAAAATGTAGAAACGCAGGGGAGGCCTCCGAAATCAAATTTTTTCCACAAGGAAGGTGGATATCTTCATTTTAAACCAACTAAATCATCTCTTGACATCATTTGCGACCTTGGGATTAGGGAAACACTTGCACAAATTCATGATTTGATCAATTTCAAACTCTTTCACGATTTGGCAAAGGAGAAAACGATATAGCCCGTGAAAATGAATAAATCAGGGCACAAATGGGGGGAACTTGGATTTTACTTCAACTTAGGGTAGAATAACAACAATGAGGGCATTTTCAAAGGTATTTAGTTGGAAAATGTGAATTGCAGACCATGAAATCAAAAAATGAAATGCTTGTGAGCATATTCAGTCATGGAAAAACAAGGCACATTATGCAAACTCAATAATGGGACCAACATCAGGTTAATGGTATGGGTCAGAGTGAGGTTCTGGGATGTTTTAGGTATTTGGTGGAGGTTTTAATCTTTTTTCTTGGTTTCTGGTAAAAAACACAGAGACTGATGTCATTCTGGTATGAACGATGTCGGTTTCGGTTAACCAGTAACGGTTGCGGGTAACCAGCGTTGGTATGGTCTGGGTACAAGAAACTCAATAAAAACTTGTCAAGGTGATAGATCTAAGGCTAGGTGGAAATGGAAGGGCAATGGTCAGATTTGTGTAGGTCCCAGGTATGCACAGGAATGATTAAAATCTGGATATGGGTAGTTTGAGGGTGTGGGTAAAGGGATGGTCAAGTTTGAATGGAGGTAAGATGATGGGGCATGGGAATGGGAGCAGAAACTAACAACAAAAGTAAAAGGATCTGCTCAAATGATGACGAACCCGTACAGGTTAATAAAACTTACTAGTTGTATGAGCTTCATGTCTGGTTGGAAATGGTGGGTGATCAAATGGAAGGAACTTGGTATGGTGTTGGCGCTTCCTTGGATGCTCCCGTGAAGGCACAATGTCTCTGTAGTCACTTTTGGTGCTGGATATGGATGCTATGATGCATGTATAGATACAAGTTCTAATTGCATGCAACTCTAATTTTGTCACTTGTTCTTAGTATATGTATTAGCTTCTCATAAATGTGCCAACCTCGAAATAAGGTTGTTTTGGGGGTTAAATGGTAATCGAAAGTGGTTTCAGGTTGACTAGTGGTAGTTTAGGGTGACCGACCTAGGTTAGGGTGGGATTTCCTAGGTTTTCTAAAGTGGGCGGATCCATTTAATTTTCTTGGATCTCGCCCATTTTTTCTCCACATACTAGAATGAAAGCTTCCTTCTAATAGACGGGAATGTGGTTAGAGGGAATATAGGCTTTGATTTTTAGGATTTGGGTAGGTCTTAGTTAGTTATGGCAACTTACTAAGAATAGGTCTTAGGGTGAGGTGGCTAGATAAAGTGGATATGTGGGCATTATCTCAATTAGGATATTAAAATGATAAATATTGTGAGGATAATGAATTAATTTAATTAAATTAATATTAGAGTGGGGTGAATGGGTCCATAGTTAGGTAAATGTGTTCAAGGTGTTTATTTGATGAGGGACCAAGGAGAGTGTGACCCAATTTTGTTGTTTACACGGTCTTCAAGGCATTACAATTTTCAACATCATGTCTTAGCACATGATGATAGGCAAAAATCCTGGACTCATCAAATCCTATGGGTTTGGGTTTGAGAGGATCGTAAGGTCAAAGAAGTGGTAACATAATGATGGAAGTTTCTAAGAGATTGGTTAAAATCTTAGCGTAGTATCCTGCTAACGGATCACAATGGAAAGTGAGTGTGGTTTTTGGTATATGTGTGTCTTATTGTGGAAGAAGAGGCTTTACTAGAGGGGGAATGGGTTGGTCCACTAGTTTGGTATGTGGAGTGGTCTTAGGTCTTGGTGGCATCTGTATGGGTAAAGATGGGGTAGAAGAGCTGGCGATAGAAGGTTTGGTTGGTTTGAATACCTTATTGGAGGGTAGCGGATTCTTATCTTTGGGTTGTACCTTCTTGGGAAAAGGTGACAGGGGAGTATGGGACATAGAGAGAAAAGTAGATGGCAGAAGATAACATGTTACCCAAAGGAACAACCAATTTATGGTGGGGGTGGTTTGCAGAGGTTGGGTAAAAGGTGTGAGAGGGATATATGAGAGTGTTATGGGTAGCGAAGAAGTTATGGAAGGTAGTTGTGGTATGGGTGGTAAGATGATCATAGGTGATGGCGGGGGTTGTGTGGATCACTTGGTTAGATTAGAGGGCCGTGATGAGGAGGTGAACTATTGCGTTCCTGGTTTACTGGTGGAAGTAGGTTTCTTGGAAAGGGTTGAGGGGTGAGGTCCTAGGATTGACCTAAGGGGTAAAGGTGACAATGGTGTGGTAGGTGAGGTTGGTGTATGAGACCTAGAAAGTTGGGGATTCCTTTTACGGGAATGAATAAGTTTAGTGTTGGTCTAGGAAGATGTGGCTAAATCTAATCTAACGGAAGGGGTGAAGGTGATAATGGTGTGGTAGGTGAGATTGGTGTATGAGGCCTAGAAATTTGGGGCTTCCTTTTAGGGGTAGGAATAAGTTTAGTGTTGGTCTGGGAAGATGTGGCTAAATCTAATCTAATGGGTGGGTGAGTAAGGTTTTATGTCGGTATGAACCCTAAGGTAGTGGTAGGTTTAGGTAAGGGAGATGATATAGGCGTGGGTAGGTGTTTGGGTTTAGGCACATGTTGGTCTGTGGGTGGAAGTGTGTGTTGGTTTGTGGGTGATGACATAGAAGGTGTTCCAATAGTCATGGTTGTGTTTTTTTAGACCACTTGAAACACTTTTGGATAGATTTTGGAGGTTTTGGTGAGTGACAACTGCATTTGGGTTGAAGAAAGAAGTAGAAGATGTCCCCAAAGTAAGGTTTTATCAACATAGTCCATGCAATCAGCCAAGCGTGAAAATGGTACTGCTGTAGGTGGGGCTGATGTGGATCGAGTAAAAATCCCCATAAAATTTGTTTGATAAATATGGAAATGGCTAGCTTCAGACTTTTTGGGTAAGAGAGCCCAAATCAAATCAGCAGGATCTTGGAGATCCGATGGATAATGGTCACCTAAAGGAAATGGTGTGTCTACAGGATCTTCTATGGGTAAAGGATATGATGGGAAAAATGAGGTGGAATCTCCATGTGATGGTGTAGGGAGTGGACATGTGTCCCTTATGAGTGGGAGAGGTGTTACTGATGACTACATGGTAATATGAGGGGCCAAAGGCAGAACGCTAATTATGGGCTCTTCCACGGGTGAAGGAGAAAATGAAGGGGGTTCCTCTATAGGTGGAGGAAAGTGTGAAATAGGTTTCTATGTAGGTAGGGGAGTTTGGGATCATATTTCATCTATAGAAGGAATAAGGGGCAATTACGAAGAAACTGTTATGTCATTGAAAATAGCGTGGACCTCCTAGACATTGTTATCATTGGTTGAAGTGTCACCAATTTGGTTGGAAGATGGGGCATTATTAGGGAATGGTTTCTTAAAGATATGTAGGTTTTGGTTAGCGGGTGCATTTGGGTTATCCAAGACTAGATCTCCTTTCTCTAACATTTCTTGGATGATATTCTTGAAGGTGATAAAGCTACCATCGCTATGACCTATTACATGATGATAGTTACAAAAGTCATGTTATTTATACCATGTGGGCATTGTGTTATCAAGGTCAAAACTAGTGTATGGTTCTATAGGTGTAAGGGTAATAGCACCAACCTTAATAAGCTTTTCCAAAAAAGAAGAATAAGTCCCCTATTGGGGTATACTTTTGTTGTTCTCATCTGAACTGGAAATCCTAGACAAAAGAGAGACTAGAAGAAGGTTTTGCTTGGTTTTATGGGTGAGAGGGTCCATCCTTAAGAACTACGTTGTTGGAAGATCCTTTTGGTTTTGAATAGTTATTCTAGGGTGTTGAAGATGAAGAAGCATCATTTTATTTGAATGCAATGTTCTTGGGACGTAGCTGAATTTTCTTTTCTTAGATAGCACAAATCTCCAATTTCTGTGCCATGGTGAATGCTCCCTCAAAGGTGTGGAAGGTCTGCACCTGCAGTGTTGGTGAAATGTGTCTAGTGCAAGCCTAGGTAAACAAATCTATGAACTTAGTTTGAGGTAACTGAAATGTGATTTGGTTAATTAGGCTGCACCAACGAGTGAAAAATTTAGTGATAGACTCGTGGTCATACTATCGTGTGGAGTAAATCTCATTCATGGTGACATTATTAAAAATGTTTATTAGGAAATGGTCTAAGAAGGCTTAGGCTACTTGATTAAATGAGTAGATGGAATGTCTAGGTAGCACACTATACTAGTCTAATGCAAGTCCTATGAGGGACATCGAGAAGGTTCGTAGGAGTAAAGTGTCATCATGGGCGATCAGGTAACACCCATATTTGAAAGACCGCAAATGTTGTTGTGGGTATTATTTACTATTGAAGTGGTTGAATTTTGGCATTTCCCAATGTACATGGTATGGGTGAATAGGAATGAATGGATGAATGGTATCATTACAGATTTCATCATAGGTGAGAGAATTGCGTGAGCCAGAAACCAAATCTTCTAGTGTCTACATCCTTTCTATCATTAATTTGATGAGGTCATTGGTAGGTTGTGAGGGAAGGACACCTCCTGTGGTGTAAGAGGGTAGGTACTGAACATGCGATGTGGGTGGCATTCCAGTGTATGGTGATGTTGAATAGGAAGGTTGAGAATAGGGGACCAATATAAAGGGCATATATCTAGAATGAATGTCGGATGAGATAGGGGGTTGTTGATAATATGTATATCTAGGTGGGGCAGTCATAGTGACTTGAGTAGTGATTAGGGGTAGAGACTACCGGATGGAGAGGAAAATATTCTAGAATGGGGTAGGGGTCACCGATACCATGGGAAGTTATGTCATAATTGGTATCTTTGAGATAATGAGCATGGATGGGGTTATGTTGATGAAGAAATAACAGATACTACATGTGCAATTGATGTTGCAGATGCAGCTGTCATAGTGGGTATAGGGCCTAACTACAAAACCACTAGGGGTAAAGTAGGTGAAGGTAACACCGTATTAGTAGGGGCTAATACAGAAGTGGAGATAAGGGCATGAGATATGGATACATGTATTCCATATATCAATTTACCTCAGGAATCCTAGGTGGAAGAGTGGGAAAGGTATAATTGTAATGTTACGGGATTATGATCAAGGAGTCATGTGAACTCCTTGTCTCCTGTGGCAATGGTGGTAGGTATGGTTGGATCCATGGGTGACAGGACAAATGGTGGTGAAGGAATAGGTGGGATTGGTTGATGACTAGCATGGAATATAAGAGTGTTAGTCTGGTTGCGAGTCAACACCATGTGAATGAATGTATTTTAGGTGATGTTGTATCCTATAGATGACATAGAAAGTAGTAGGAATGATAAAAACAAGTGTTTATAGGTGGATTTGGGAAATGTATCAATTGAGAATCAACACAGGGTAACCGATGCCAGTTAAGGATGACTGATTATGGTTTAGGGGTAACTGAGGTCAGTTAGTGTGAGAAAATAACATTTTTACCAAACAAGGATAAAACTAATGAATATCAGATAGGTAAGTTATATGATGATTGTTTATCAGAATACAGAGAGTACAGAGAATCGGAAAAAATCTAAATAATAAAGAAGATGAATCAAGTGTCCTTTGGGAAATTTAACCAAAAGGACAGAGAACTGATGACGTTTAGATAGAATCGATGATAATGAGGTGTAAACCAGCACCAGTGGATAAACCGATGCTGGCTACTGTAGAAATTTGAGGAATGCAGAAAAATAGATTGTTGTGAATTGAGATCAGATGAATGATCAACCCATAAGTCTGGAGATGATATGATGGGGTCCTGACACTCTTATTGAGCATGCCAACCTATGGCTTCATTCATCGCCCCTATGGTTTCCGCTTTTTAAATCAAATTTTCAGCACCATAGTTGTTTAAAAAGTAAAGGAATAATGTATAATGAAACGTATCCTACTTAGATCCCCAAATCACTTTATGCTACTAATCAAATGCTAAAAGATCACTCCTATCCATACAAGCCATTTTAGATGTGTTGAAACTTATGCTATTTAGAACCCTCAATGACTGATAAAATATAAAGTCCACCTTCTGGTGAGGAGGTACTGAACCTGCGATGTGGGTAGGGGCCACTACCTAGTGCCTATGGTGATGTTGAATACCTAAGGTTCCAACATTAGGGGGATCACACATGCCCCCCCCCCTATATCTACTATGCCTATGTCGGATTACACATTACGTGGCTTCCACCATAGGACATAACACTACGCATGTTGTTTGGAATCATATTTCTAATGCATATATTTCACAATTCCAAGACATGCATGTGTGTAAAGAAGTAGATATGTAAAGTGTAAAAAGTGTGATAAACAAAAAATTTCGAATGTATGTAACACTAAATAAATTCACAATAAATTCTCAGTTCTATATGTTTTCAATATTTGAATGTTTGTAAATTTTTGAATAATTGAACATAAAACATAAATATGCAATCTAAAATAAAATAGGCTACACAGATAGATGAATGGACGTGGAGGTGGGTTAATCACATTGAACCCATGTATGTGATTCATCATTATGAGAATGTGTAGATATTTGTAGTCACCGATAATCATGGGAAGTCATATCAAAATTAAGCTATCTTTGAGAAGAATGAGCACGGATGGGGTTAAGTTGATGAAGGATATCAATATCAAAACAAACAGTATAAAATATGGAATGTTGCAGATGCAGCTATCATAGTGGGTATAAGGGCACATACATGTGGCAAAGACCACTTTAGATGATAATTTAGGTGAACTGGTAACACCGTATTGTAAGTAGGGGCTAATATAGATAGTGGAGTTTTAGGGCATGAGATATGGATATATGTAAATGTCCATGATATGAATGTACCTCAGAAATCCTAGGTGGAAGAGTGTGAAAGGTCATAATTGTAATGTTATGAGATTAGGAATAATAGAAGTCATGTTAAATCAATATCTCCTGTGGCAATGGTAGTAGGTAGGGTTTGATCCATGGGTGACAGGACAAAGGGTGGTTAAGGACTAGGTGGGAGTGGTTGATAAATCACGTGAAATATAAGAGCATTGGCTTGACTATGAGTCAACACCATGTGAATGGGTATATATCAGGTGATTCTGTATCCTGCAGATGACACATAGGGTAGTAAGAATGAAGAAAACAAGTGTCTATAGGTAGATTTGGGGTAATATATCAGTTGATTGTCAATACAGGGTAACCTATGCCACTTAAGGATGAGCGATGCATGGTTAAGGGGTAACCGAGGTCAGTTATTGTGAGATAGGAACAATTTTACCAAATGAAGCAAATATTGTTGATGGTTAGATGAACAAGTTGTATAATGACTGTTGACTAGAGAAGAGTGATTACAGAGACTCACAAGAACTCTGACATAATAAAGAAGATGAAATAAGTGTTCCTTTAGGAAATTTAACCAAAAGAACAGAAAACTGATGCCGTTTAGAAGAATCGATGACAACCAGGGTAAACCAACATTAGTGGGTAAACCGATGCTGGTTACTGTAGAAATATGGAAAATGTAAAAAAATGGATTGTTGTGAATTGAGTATCAAATAAATAATCAACGCATAAGTCTGGAGATGATATGATGGGGTCTTGACACTCTTAGAAGAAGGTCAGAATACTCCAACTGTGATTGTGGAGTGTGTAAGGAAATAATAAAGGAAAATGGAGAAACGTATCCTCACACCTCAAAACACACGTCAATCAACATGCTAAAACACATGTATCCTAACAAGTGATTTTTAGTGTGTTGAGCTTACGCTATTTAGAATAATGACTGATAAATTTAAAGTAGATGTTTTGGTGAGGAAGGTTTCCTATGAAGAAGGAGATCTAAAACGATAGGTTTTAGGATATGTTATGACGGGGGAGAGCCATCCTTTGAGGTAATGACTAGATAGAAGTAACGAGCTGGGGGTAGCCCCTATCTAATCAATGATCGTGTGATCATTGATAGCATTGTTCCCATGTAATATGTTGTTTTAGAAAGATGTGTATATCTCAATCTTTTGTACAAGTTTGGTAAGACATAAGAAGAGAGAGAAAGTGCTTTTCTATGATTCTTTGTGTTAACCATCAGCTATGCATGACTTCTAGCATATAGGTTTGCCCTCATTTTAATGTGATCTAAATGCATCAAATCAAGGATGTAAATGTAACCAATTTTAAGCCCAAATTGACAAATGTTACATTCGATGAAGCAAATGATGACCAGGTAGAGAAGTATGCTCTTTCACTACTTATGTAGAAAGCAAGAAAGAAGAAACGATTCCTTTTTAAATGCACAATAGAAATAGATTTTCTGTACTAGAGAAATTAGAAAGAAGAGAAGTATTACCAGAGAAAAATATTTAATGTGTAATACTTTAGAAAGGGAAAAAAACACACAAATTTTACCTAGGAATGAAGAAAAATGCAATAGAACCTTGGATGGGTCCCACCGGGCATGCCAAAATGTTTCACCATTTTCTTTACGTTTTTGACGAATGAAATGGATAAGGTTATGAGCTAGGAGGAATACTTGTTAAATGTTGGTTTAGAGGTTATGCACGCATTCTGACTTCTCGATCTGATGTTGAATGTGAGAGCTTCCTTTTCACTAGGAGGAACTACCTGAAATAGAAAACAAGACCAGACCACCAAAGAAGATTTAAACAATATATGTCAGTGGACTGCCTAGCAAATGCTAGATCTTGGAAGTGTGATACTTCCTAGAAGGTTGTCAATCCACTGTTTTATAAATAATTTAATGCGAGAAATAAACTAAATTCCTATTGTAGTTGATATGATTTGGGGTATCTCATTCACTAATTGTACAATAATTAAATACTAATCACAACATAAGGGCTAGGTCTATCAAGTCAAGATCTAGGTTGGAGGTAAGGTTTGTCAAGGTACTAGTTCTGGTCAGGGTAGGGTTCTGGGTTGTTTAGGCCACTTTTTGAAGGTTATTTGGTTTTTGGTTTTGGGCAGGGTATTAGAAAACATAGAGACCAGTGTCGGTTCGGGTATGAACCGATAACATGTTTAGGATGACCGACGACGGTTATGGGTAACCGAGTGTCGGTAGAGGTGGGTGATAAGATAACTCAATATTCATGTTCAGTGGATTTGTCTAAGGTTAAAGAGAAGACAAGAGGAGGGGTGAGGTGTATTTGGGATCTTAGGAAATACTCAGAAGATGTGTAATAGTTGGGTATGGGCAATTTTATGGTGTGGGTGAAGGAATGGTTGAACTTTTATAGACAAGTAAATGGTAGGGGAATGAGAGTTCAAGTGGAAACTAATAACAAGCAATAGAAGAACCCAATAGACTGAAGAAGAAATAAATCATGTTAGTAAGAAGATACTTACTAGTGATGCAGGTTCCAATGCTATGGATGGTGATGACGGTTGATCTGAGGAATGGTGTTTGGGGCTGTAGTAGTGCTTCCTAGAATGATACTGTGGGTGTAATACTTCTGGATCTATCCTGGTGTTAGTTATGGATGTCTATAGGTATGAAAGGCTCTGGTTCTGCTTACATGCATTCATCTTCTCATCTCCTTTCTCTCAGAATGTCCCAACCCACAAAAAAGGTTTTAAAGGTGAATAAATAATAACCAACGATAGTTCCTGGTTCACCAACATTGATTTAGGGATGACCGGTGTTGGCTAAGGCAGGATTCCCTAGGTTTACTAAAAATGGGTAGATCTCTAATGCATCATTTGGGCCAAGTTAGTTTTTGTCTATGGATAAAAATGGAAGTTTCCCTTCTAATGAGTGGGAATGTGGTTAGAGGAATAATAGGCTTTTGATTTTTAGGGTTAAACTAAATATTAGCTCATTTAAGGAAACGTAATACTTAGTTATTGTTAGTTATGGAGACTATGCAAAAGAATGGGTCTAGGGTGAGGTGGCTGGATCCAGGTGGAAATTAAGGTCAATTAAGACAATTAAATAATGAAGGCTGTGAGGATGAGGTATTAATTTAATTGTAAATAATTAAATTAATATTAATGTGGGGTGATAAGGGGCCATGGTTAGGTGCCCATGTGTTTAATTTGGTTATCTTCGATCATGGGACTAAGGGGAATGTAACCCAATTTTTAGGTGTCTACACACTCCAAATAGAAATCTAGATAACAAAAGAGAAACAATGCGTGGTGGAGTTGGAATGCCTTTGGTTGCCAACCTCCTTACTTAGATTCTAACTAAGCATTTTACTACATCTTCTCAAATGAAGGGCTCAACTTCATGTAGCTCTCATAGATGTCATTGTGCAATCTGACTATGCAAATCTGGGGGAGTAGTGCCTCCCCCTGAGTCCTTGTTCACCTGAACACCCTCTTAACAGTGGCATTCTATAATAAGCTAATCCTAGGTGCAATTCTTCAAATCCCCTTCTTCTTTTGTCTAGTGTTAGAATACTATATGAGCTACAAATTCTGAGTGCAAAAGTAGGGTTTCCTTGTAGATATATACACCATAGCCACCACTATCTTCCAGGAGTCTTCATCCTCATCATCTACTTTTATGTGCTCAGTGGGCTTCAGAAATATTACTAATTTTTTATTTGTCACTCCCTTTTCCTTAGCTAGCCCTATTAGCGTTTACACATTCTCCACATAATCTATCTTGAATAATCCCCTCCTACTAGAAAATATTAAAGTTTGAAGGTAGATAAGCATGAGCCCCAGGTTGAGTGTACTAGCTAGAAACTCATATAATTCTTACTTATGAAATCTAAAATTAGCCTCTCTATGTAGGCATTGTATGGTAGTCACAGTCTACCTTGTCTGCAACAAATTTTAGACGTCATGCATTTTTTAATAATCATGGATTGATAACTAGAGGCAGCACAGTGTTCAGGTATTTTTGAAGCTTACACTCAATCGATCCAATTACCAACCAATAAGTTACTCGATACCTTATGATGCAATAGTTATAATGATACTATTACATGGACTGCCTTGCCCACCAATAAAGGTAAATCTTACAGGGATTCACCATTTTCTCTTAAAAAATAGAAATGGATCCTGTCATAACACAGTAAATCCTACATCTTCTTGAATTTCCCACTCATTGACCTTTCACATGATAGTAAATCTCATAACCTTTACTTCTGGGGTTTTATTTTCATTGAACGTATGGCATGTGTACTTATAGATCTTTTTCTTTGGCCTATCGGGCACTCCAATTACACAAATTGTATTGAGGATCACATAGGACAACACTGAAGACTGTTTGGTAGTCAAATGTTGTGAAACTCTATTTTAACATAATATCTATATTGATCATCCTGTTCTTTTTTATTTCTTTTTGGTTGAATCATATGACTGCCATTCGTCCTTAACAAATAAAGTGAAAAAAGTATTGTTTTCTACCTAGGAGAATACAAATGCGACCATGGTCATGTTAGTCGGTTGGTGACGTACATGTGCAGCTGCTTATATCACTGTGTACAATTACTATATAATTTGTAGGTCGATGAACTCCTTCCACATCTCACAATTATGGTTTCTGTCAGTGTGATCCAAAACATGTGGTCAGGAGAAATAAGTTGTGCACATTAATGCAAGTTAGTAGTCCAAAATTAGAGCGGCTGTAAGCCTTACATATCTCCCCGTGGTTTTTGAAAGACAAATAAGGAAATATTTATTTTAACTTGTTTTTGAACCATTTCTAGTTTATAGGTTCATGTGACTTGCCAACATATAGATTAGCTATGTATAAGTGGATAGAAAGCCCCATAATCTACAGAAATAATCCTTATTCTCATGTGTCATCAGAAACAAGAGTGAAATGTTATGTCTGTTCTAGTTTAATTTTGTAGAATTTGAGGTCTTGGTTAAAATATCCAAAGGATCCATACATATCTCTAAGGATATAATGAATGTAGTTACTAATCTTGTTCTAATGCAAATGGAATTAAGATGTCTTGTCTGACTATGGATGCCTTCTAGGTATTGAAATTTCTAAAAAATTGGTCATGATGATATGGCCAGCAATTTTAACCTCTGCATATGCACATAATAAATTCTTCAGTTATGGGAAATTAATTATGTCTATGGTGCTTTCAATCTTATAAAAAGACATGCATGTGGTTACAAAAAAGCATGACTATAATTGATGGTCAAATGCTTACCTTTTCACTATATCCAATGTTGTACACAATGACAATAAACTTTCTCTAGGAAAAGACTTGAATACTATTATTTAAATTCATTGGCCTCCCAGATAGAGGAGTTGGCAAACACTCTACCTGTCGCCATTGGACCCGTCACCAATTGAGATGTAAGATCGTTCTGCATCTGTGCAATGAAATCTACTCCTCACGATCTGGTTTCACACTCTTCTCAATTAGGAAAGTAGCCCCTCCCCTATCTCAGGTTATTGTAAGACACCTATAATTCTGGATCAAGCATATTTTAATGACTTCAAATTGTGAAAAAATTAACTTATCTCCCTTTCCCACAAATTAACGACATATCATCAACTAACAAACCTTTTCTCTTTCATCACTGCTCCACCTACCATTACATTACGCTAATTAATTAACCCTTTTCATAATTTTCTACATGGTACGTCTTCACACCTCAGTTATAACCTTTTAGTGTGCCTTCTTATCTTCTAGCTACAATCTTCTCTTCAACCCACTTCTACCCACCACTTATCTTGCGTTATACTATTCCTTTATTTATCTCCATCTCTGGTCCTCATTTGGAAGCAATCTTCTTATCACCAAATCTTTAAACTTTTATTAGCACCTGTAGCAGTTTTTTCCTTTATGTGTACCCATTTCTCAATAACCACCCCACACAAATGTTATGTGTAGTCCTCTATGCATAAAAATGTTGCAAATGGCAATTATCTTCTAGCATGCAAATGCACTTATTTCACAAAACACCAACTAAATTGACAAATCATAGTGACGAAGAAGGAAATAGATTAAGGGAATACATAATTGGAAACCTAATCTAAATGGAAATACTACCTTATTACAAACACCAAGAAGACTTATTTATAGTAGGGCTTCAGCCTACTCCCGTTGAAGTAACCGAGTAACTGTATTCCATCAAGAATTTCTAACTGACAAGCTCATGTTTCAAGTATGTGAGTGATAACATATGGTCCTAACCAATGTACTTTTATTTTCCCTGGATGGCCTAGAAACTTAGAATCATAGAGAAGTACCATTTGTCTGATCTCGAGCTTCTTGTCCCTAATGTTCTTATCATGTCATGCTTTCTTCTTGGATTTTCCTTACTTCTGACTCTAGCATGTTATTGCTTGTTTCTCATCCAACTTAATCAACTTGTCAGTCTATTCTTCTAATGCTTTCTCATCATCTAGACCTCCAGCATGTGCAATATTCAAATAAGGTAACATATATTCCATAGGAAGAACTACTTCTGCACCAAACACCGATTGAAAAGGTATGGCCTTGTTTAACCATTTGTATGTTGTTGTATATGGTAAAATTATTGTATAAACTTTATCATCCTAATCCTTTCTTCCAACATCAAAATTTTTTGTCAATGTCTAGCTCAAAATCTTGTTGAAAGCCTCAGTAGTCCCATTTTCCTAAGGATGATATGGTGTAGACTTATGGTGTGCAATCATGAATTCATCCAATTAAATTATTATTGACTCATTTAGAAAATGTGTGCCCCTATCACTGGTCAAACTCAAAGGGAATCCATACCTTGTAATAATATTTTCCCATATAAACTTAGTTGTTGTAGCTATTATACAATCCTTTGTAGGCGTTCATTCTGCCCACCTTGTCAGGTAGTCTTTACAAGTAATGATATAGCACGACCCAATCCTATGTGTGGATGGTGAAATAGGAACCACAAAATCTATAGCCCATTTCTCAAATGGTTCTGCACTAGTAAGAGGTCTTAGAGGCATTTCATCTCATTGACATGGTGCCCCAGGTCACTGACAGTAATCACAAGCCTTACAATATGCCTTACAATATTTATACAAGGTCTCCCACCATAATCCAGTGAGTAGAATCTTGTGCACAATGGAATCATTTACATAGTGCCCACCTGTAATACCACCATGAGCTTCCTTCGTGATATTTGTGTGCTCATGTTCTAGTACACAATGGTGTAATACATCATCCTGACCTAACTTGTACAGGTCACTACTAATCAACATAAATGGTTCCATGAAAATAGTGAGTTGTTTCTTTTCTAAGGATTTATTTCCTTATGGCATTATACCTATTCGTAGAAAGATAGAAATGTCCTCTAATTCTGATATTGCACATTGTAACTTGTATAAATATGCATCGGGCATGGTATCTTTAATTTTTTGTGCTTCTTCTCCCGACTGTACCCTTGATAGATGATCCGGTCCAGAATTACTTTTCCCAGGTTTTACCACAACTGTGAAATCAAATTCTTGGAAAAATAGTACCCATCTACATATGTGCCCCTATAAAATGGTATTTTTGAATAAATAATTCAATGCCATGTGATCTATATAAAAAAATGGTGTTTCTAGCAAGTACTATCTAAATTTTTGTAGCGCATAGATCATTGACAAAGCTTCACGTTCTGTAGTTGTATAATTCTACTCTGTGGGAGTTAACTTTCTACTAGAAAAACAAATAGGATGATCCAACACCACACCAATGGTCATGCTAGAGGCATCCACATGTACATGAAATGGTTGGTTCCATGAAGGAAAGAAAAAAATAGGTGTTGTAGTAAGTTTCTCCTTCAATGTCTCGAATGCATGATGTTGCGGTTCTCCCTAGTAGAATGCCCCTTTTACTTTTAGTAACTCCTCTAAGGGTGTGGAAACATTAGCATACCTCTTTATAAATTTTCTATAATACCTACTGTGACCCAAGAATCCGTGCACCTCACTTTGACTAGAAGGATCTTCCAGGATGATAATGACTACAACCTTAGCTAGATCAACCAACAAACCTTCTTTGCAGATGATGTACCCTAACAATATTCTAAATGGTGTAGCAAATGCACACTTTTTGATGTTTAAAGAGATGTTGATCTACCGACATCTTTTAAACATTAGGCATAAATTGTCACAATAATCCTTAACAAGTTCATACACTTTCCAGTCATTTGAATAAACCTGCAAGAAGTTGTGAATAAAATATTTGAATACTTGAACAACTATGCGTGAAAATACAACATGCACATTTTTCATACCAAAAGGCATCACAATATAGGAAAATATTTCCTATTCAATAGTAAAAGTATTCTTTTCCTAATCCTCCCGTGTAATCCTAACCTGATGATACCCAAAGAATCCATCTGTAAATGAATAGATTTCATGTCCTATAACACCTTATAGTATTTCTTCGTTGAATGGCGTAGGAAAGGGATCAGTCACACATGCAACATTCACCTCCCTTTAGTCCACACATATCCTAATTTGACCATCCTTCTTGATACTGATCACCATTAGGCTAACCCATTCTGACTCATCCAGGGGCTTGATGATTCTAGACTTCAACATTTTGTCAATTTCTTCTTTAACCTTTTCGCACATGTTTGGGTTCATCATGTAGGGTCTCTTTCTAATCAGGCATACACCTTCCTTAACCTTTATCTTAATTTCTCTTAATGATTCATGCATGCCTTTGAGTTCATGGTATCCCTGAGGGAATAATTCTTGATAATCTTGTAGTAACTCAATGATTTTTGCCACTTCAGAGTCAAACCAATACTCCTCAATTATGCCCTCCTTAGGCTCAACATCTTATCTAATATTCACTTTCTTTATCTTCATAGGTTCACGATAGGCACACATCATCTTATATGTACTATCCAAAACCTCATGCCTACCTGTTGAGTGTTCTACATCAAGATTTTCTACTTCTTCATCATCCACTAAGTTAACCATCTTTCCTCTTTCCTTCTCAAGGAAAGTGCACCTAAGTAGTGTGGCATTTTTCTTTGTTTCTTCAGCAAGACGTGCCCCTGAGTCTTCTTCATCAAATAACTCTTGAATGATTTCTTCCACCTTGGCACTATCTCCCATAGTTAAGCACTTTATAACCTTTCATGCCTCTTCTACCAGAGGTTTAGTAGAGAAATAGTCTAACATTTAAATCATTCTTGCAGTTGAATCCTGTCAATTTCTAGTCTCTCTATGGAGTTTCACATATACATACCAAGCATGCGCGTAGCCTTGTAAAGTGGAATAAAGTTTGTTCACCTAGAGCGAAGGTGATAAATCTTCCTACCCATATTTCCTGAGTCTCTCACACTGCTGAACATGGTGTTGAATAGGTTGATTACCATGATAAGTGCATATTTGAGTAGGTGAATTTATCTTGAAGAACCTTGTAACAAGATCAATCCCAATTTCATTCCATCCTACAAAATAATCCTTATGAACCACCCACCAATACATTTTTGTCCCACATAAGATATATGCTATCATATTCCATCTCTCTAATTGTTCTATCCATTCTTCCTCCATGGTGTTTAGAAATACCATATGATCACCTTCTCCAATGTAATGAGGTACTGAGTTGTTACCTATTCTCCTGATATAACGAGGTCTATTATCCTGCACAAATGTGCTCTTTACTTCACGCCCTACCAACTCATAAGTACTATGAGCCCAATTGTCACAAGCAACACTTGTAGTATCACTAATAGAATTTTCATCTTCCCACTAGAGAATGCCTTCTTTAGATGGTTCAAGCACCTCTGGGTCCTGGATGGAGTGTACATAAATCTTATTCAGGTCTTCCTCACTCAAAGGATTAACATAGGGCATAGATTTTCCATTTGTTAAAGGGATAATAAATATTTCCTCCTTATTTTCAAAACTGATATAACCCTTATTGAACCAATGATCAAAATTATTTGCATAGCACCAAGGATGCCCTATTAGAGCTAGGAATCTATCTTTCTCTACCAGCATTAAAACCTTAAAATCTCCAATGAACTTTGCTCCTTGTATGGTAATGGATGCATCTTTTAAAAATCCAATGGGAGTGGCCTTAGTCCAGTTAGCCATGAACAATACATTTGAAGATGGATGCAATGGAGGTCTCCCCATTTGTACCCATGCATCTAAAGTAAGAACATTGACTTCCACGCTTGTATCAATCAATATATTACTCAAAAGCCACTTATCCACAATAGCATTTAGAGTGCTTTCCTTGTCATAATCTAAGCTATGAGGGGGAAGATTTGCATGTAGGATCTGCCATCTAGTGGTAATACTTGTGCATGGAGTGTTTCCCTTTAACCAATTCCCTAATAGTGGAATGATATTATCCTGGCACAACATCTTGCACACTTCTTTCAAGTCATCCATACCAAATTGGACCATTTTTTATGCTTTCTTTTGCTCCATCTTCTATGACTGCTCCTTTAAATACTGTATTTCACCTTGAATTTTTATGAGTACCTCCATGGTCTCCTGATAAATCTCCTTCTAATGGACAAGATCTAGTTACTGTGCATGTAGAACCTCCTCCTTAGTGATGGTAGGAATTTTTCACAATGCTTCTTTGGCACGCGCTTCTTCAACTTGGGTAGTAATCTTTACCTACAATTCCTCAGATTCTGGTTCTAACTTGGGCATCCACTAATTTACATAGCATGTTGTATCCTAACCATCCATGTGCCTTTGTTTTATTTTTTATGTTTCTTACTAATATGCTCATACAAGTTTGATCATTCCTCCTAACTATGATTCTTTCCATAGAAAGAACATGTAATATTCTGAGGACATTTGCGCATGTAGTGGTTAGGAGATCTACATGTATAACATGTTCTATGAGGAAACTCACCTCATCCACCACCATGGCCTCATACTCTAAATCACCATGGTATCCTCAACCTCTTCCATGACCCCCTTAAAAATTCCCTTCATTCCGATCATAACACACTTGATTTTGATCCTGATCATGATGCTCGTTCTTTCCTTTAGAGTTATCTGATACTGATGTTTTTCATACATTGACATTTATAGCATCATGGATCTGACTAATCAGTTGGAAGTCTTCCATGTCATGAGTCATGGACCTAAAAATTTTACAATGAAAAGAGACATTCTTCCTTATTACATGTTGTAATAATGAGCAGCGACTAACATCATGGTTTAAATGATATATCTCATAATATAGCAGTAATGAACATACTAATATATAGGGAAAACTATCCTTTATATGAACTTCCAGCTTGTAATTTGTACACCAAATCCTGATGCATGTCTAATGTGTTGAATTTACCAATAGATTCTCCAACTGTTTCACCATAGTTGTAATCTGTGCTTCTAAAAATGGGCTCACCCCAGTGTCTATACTTCAAACTACCTCAACGCGTAAATATGTTTCAAGTGCTTCACATAGATAAATGTATGTCTTATGTGATATCGCCCTTATAAAAGGTGTAATAAGACCTCAAACAAACCATTGTGCATGTTATCTTACATGAATGTCATAAGAAATATTAGAAAAAATCATTTTGAAACAAGCATCATACTCTCAAAAAATCTAAATAGTTCCTTTCTTAATATCCTTGAGAGTGCTTATACTCTTTTTCTTAAACTCAGGGATGTGAAACTTTTAAGGATAACATCTTTTAAAATTGCATATTCTATGTAAGTCTAATCAGGGTCAAAAATGTTGTACTAGTTGTGTGCGTGCCCTTATAACATAGTGGTGAATTGACTTTCCCTGGGCTCAGAAGCAGTGATCCACTTTACGTCCACAGTATTTTCACACATGTGCATGTGTTCAACATCATCTTCTATGCCCCTATACTATTGAAGATGGGGATACATCTCCATGTAAATATTATGGGGTTGGAGTGGACCCTTCTCACCTGATCTAGAACCTCCTGTGTTTCCTCTACCTCCAGAACCACCAAATCCACCGGAACTAGAACCACCTATACCTCTTGATCCTGAACCTGTAGCTAGTATAAGACCAAAAGATGTAATTCCCTATGTCCCAATAGTAGTACTAAACTGCACCCCTATAGTCTGTAAAATATTACCACTCCCAGAAGTGAGTCCAAAATTCTATGCACTTGAATTCTGTGTAGATTGTACACCTGAAAATGTACCTCCAAACAACAACAAATATTTGTGTGCTGCCATAGATGTGCTTGTTATATGACTCACTCCTACTCTCCCACTGCCTACATTCATTTTCTGGCTATTTTTTGTACTAGATACTAGAAGGCCGACTGCAAGGGCAAGGTTTTCAGGTGGATTTAGATGTGCACCCATAGCCCAGGTAGTCTCTACTAGTGCACTTCTACATGAGGCCAAAGGGTGTTCCCTGTCATGATTTCCAAACTGGGGGAGTTCCTGATGCTCAGGTTCCACGTATTCTGTGTGAACTTCAAATCCTTCATGAGCCATCTATCTCCACAATGCATGTTGCTCTACAACATCCTACTCCTTCTCTATCTCCCTCTCATGCACCTCATTATACTTAAGTTATGATTCCTCTCTCTTTCTTTCTATTGTTAGGTCTGCCATCTTTCACGAAACCTGCTCCTACCCCCACGCATGGTGGGGTTTAGTTAGCCATTAGTTTTATTTCCAAGTTCAAGGTTACCATCAATATTTTGATCACCAGTGGTATGCCTTGCAGGTAAGTTCCCTTGGGATATCATAAAAATTGGAATTCTTCTACCTCTAGGCAAGAATAAGTGGAAATTGAGTACTCCAGAATATGACTATTCAGAACACCATGAAACCAAGTATCTATACCACTTGTCCAAATCAGATCAACATCATAGGGGGCTTGAAATTATTCTTACGTCCAACAAGTGCATGATACCTCCAATTCATTTTAGACGCATATGCAATCATCCAATCATACAACTCTACTAGAAAAATGGTGAAGAATCTCTCATACAAACTATCATACAGATTTGGTTCCACCCATGTGTGTGCATTAAAATCAGATCCAGTGTTGGACCTTCATGCATATTCTTCTTCTAGATCATGTATCCACTCCTCAACACTTGATAGATTAAACCCGTATGTCTTCATCATGAACCATCCTGAAAACAATTGGAAAAGAGGTCCTGACAATGGAACCGGTGATGTAGCCAAGAATTTAGCGAATAAAGCCCAAACATGCTGGCACATCACTCATCCTAGGATGAGTGGTCACCTAAAACATGCAAAGGTACCAAGCCCCTCTTTAGGTTTTTTTTGTAGGATGTTAGCATGATGAATACTTAATGCGTTTAGATCCATAATTAATATATCATTCTACAGTGCATGTTCAGATCTATATCTAAAGAGGAACAAATTTAAATGATAACCATAATGAAGTCAAGCATGCAAGAACCAATTATACTCAGGATTAATACTCTGATTCTGCCAATACACTCCATTATATTAAACATGATAAATACACAGAATTTCATTATAATAGATAATACCATAGCTTATGCGTGTATCATATTTGGCAACATAGCTTCACAATAATTCAGTTCTCACATACCCTCTCTATACTACACAGATCATTAAATATTTATAAGGGTGGGCACTTTTCCTTCACTACTTACATAACTCCAAAAATAGGTTGCATGCTAAAAATATTTATGTTCCTTTACAATCACAGCCACACATGTAAGTGTGCTAACAATAGATCTCTTCTAGTTAACTAGAAATAACAATTCTATCCTTAGCTGACACCCATGCAAATCACTTAGTAGCCTCTCTTCCAAAAATATTCGATGTGTGTCCTGCAAGTCTTTACCCAGTTTGTGTGCTCAACACACTATTTACAAAAATAGCCCATACATGTTAAAATAGATAAGTCTCGAATCCACCCTTATCTTTCATGTGCATGTTCTTCCCTATCCTTCTACACCTTTGACTATGCCATGCTCTCACGCATGAACCTTCTGTGTTCCTTTTGTTAAGTATTCCACTTTCATCCACTCAATAGGGGAATTCATGATGCTCTTACTCCACATCTTATGAATGAACTTAAAATCCTTCATGAACCATCTCTCTCTACAATACCATTCACTCTGTAACATCTCGTTGCTTCTCTATCTCCCTCTCATATGCCTCATTATACTTAAGTTATCTTTCCACTCTCTACCTTTCTACCACTAGGTTTTTCATCTTTCACCAAACCTTCTCCTTCCCTCGTGTGTGGTGGGGTTTAGTTATTCATCGGTTAATTTCCTAGTTCAAGGTTACCATCAAGATTTTAATCACCAGTGGAATGCCTTATAGGTAAGTTCCCCTAGGATATCATAAAAATTGGTATTCTGCTACCTCTAGGCAAGAATAAGTTTAAATTGAGTACTCCATAATATAGTTGTTCAGAGCACCATGAAACCAAGTATCCATAGTGCATGTCCAAATCAGATCGGCATCATAGAGGGCCTAAAATTCTTCTTGCATCCAAATAAGTGTGCAATACCTCCAATCACTTTTAGATGCATAAACAACAACCCACTCATACAGTTCTACTAGAAAAATAGTGAAAAATATCTCATTAAAACTATCATACATATTTTGTTCCACCCATGTGCATGTGTTAAACTCATATTCGGTGCTAAACCTCCATGTGTATTCTTCTTCTAGATCATGTATCCACTCCTCAACACTTTCTAGGGTCAACTAGTATGTCTTGTTTACAAACCATCCTAAAAAAAGGGTCTCGACAATGGAACTAGTGATGTAGCCTAGAATTTACCAGTAATAACTAAGGTGTGTTATCACATCACTCAGCCTAGACTGAGTGCTAATCCAAACTATGCAAAGGTATCAGGCCCCTATTTAGGGTTGTTGTTGCAAGATGTTATCATGATGAAGACTTAATGCATTCATATCCATAGTTAATGCAACATTTTACAGAGCATGTCCAGATCTATATCTAAAGAGTAACATATTTAAATAATATCCTTAATGAAGTCAATCATATAATAACCTATCATACTCATGATTAATACCTTGATTTAACCAATACACTCCATTATATTAACCATAATAAATATACATAAGCTTACTACAATAAGTAATACCATAAACTCATGCGCACAACAAATATGGCAGCATAACCTCACAGTAATTCAGTTCTCCCACAATCCCTCTATTCTACGTAGATCACTACATATTTATAATGGTGGGTATTTTACCTTCACCACTTCCATAACTCCCAAAATAGGTTGCATGCTGAAAATAACCATGCTCCTTTACAATAATAGCCACACATGCAAGTGTGCTAACAATAGCTCTCTTCTGGTTAACTGGTAGTAGTAATTTTATTAGTATCCTAAACCCTTGCAAAGTGCTTAGTAGCCTCTCTTCCAATAGTAACTCATGCGCATCACGCAATTATTTTTCCGGTTTTTGTGCTCTGCATGCCATCTCCAAAAATAGCCAATGCATGTGAAAATGGCTAAGTCCCAAATCTTCCCTTGTTTTTCATGCACGTGTCCTCCTCTATCTTTCCGCACCTTTGACTATGCTTTAACCATAGGCGTTAATATTATGTGTGCCCTCTCCTTTGCATCATACTATTATCTGCTCAATAGAGCATATGAAATAGGTCCCTCCATGGATGAAGTAGCTCATGTAAGAATCTTCTCGATAGATGGAGTAGGAGGAAATTGAGCATGAAGAGCTGGTATGATGTCGAAAACAACATGCACCTCATGAACATTACCGTCACTGGTCAAGGTTTCACCAGTTTGGTTAGACAAAGGGTGTGATTTGGGAATGGCTTCTTGAAGATGTGAAGTCTCTAATTAGCTGGTGCATTAATATTATCCAAGATGAGATATCCATTATCTAAAATTTCTTAGATGATATTTTTGAAAGTTTTACAATTACCGTCACTATGACCTCTAACATGATGATAGTTATAGTAATCATTTTCTTTGTACCATGTAGGAACAGGATGAGAGGGATCAAAACCAGTATGTGCTTTGATAGGTGGAAGAGTGATTACTCCAGATTTTAGAATTTTTTCTAAAATTGAAGAGTACGGTTCTCCTATGGGACTATATTTTTGTTGTTCCCACTTGAACTGAAAATACTGAATAGGAGAAATATTGGAAGAACTCTTTGATTGGTTGGATGGATGAGATGGGTTGGCTTTCAAAACTATTGTTTTGGTAGAGTCTTTTGCTTTAAAATAATTATTTTTCTATTTGGAAGAAGAAGAGTTATCGTTTCATTTAAACACAATGTTCTTGTTACGTAATTATATTTTCTTCTCTTAAATGGCACAAATTTCAAGTTTTTAGGCCATGGTGAATGCCTCGTCAAACATGTAAAAACTTTAAACTTGGAGAGTTGGCGAGATGTGTATAGCACAAGCTCTGGTGAACAACTCTATTAACTCAATTTGAGGTAGCTGGAATGTGAATTGGTTGATCAGGCTCTGCCACCGAGTGACAAAATCTGTGAAAGATTCATCTTCATATTGTCGTGTCACGTACAAGTCAGTCATGGTGACCTTCTTGACATTGTTGATTGAAAAGTGGTCTATAAAATCGTGAGCTACTTGATTAAATGAAAATATGGAAACCCTGGGTAGAGCACTATACCAATAATGTTTCCAAGAGGAAAGCATCATCATGAGTGATCAGATAACACACATGTTTAAAAGACTGTAAGTGTTGTTGTTGGTTTTCTTTATTATTGAATCAGTTGAATTTGGGTATTTCCCAATGGGTAGGGTATGGATGAATTAGAATGGATGGGTGAATGGGCTCATTACAAATCACGTCATATGTCAAAGATTTATGTGAGCCTGAGACAAATGCTTCTAATGTCTGCATATTTTCCATCATCATTTTGATAAGATCATTGGTATGTTGTGATGATTGGAAACCCCTTGCAGTATAAGGGGGTAGATGAGGTGGGTATGACGTGGGCGGCATCCCAGTATATGGTGGTGTTGAGTATGAAAATTTTGAGGAAGGAACATAGGCTAGAATAGATGTAGATGGAAATTATCTTGAATAAATGGTAGATGAAATAGGGTTTGTTGGTGATAAGTGTAGGTAGGTGGAGTGGAATTAAAGACTCTCATATAAATCGAAGGAAGATACTATGGGATGGAGAGGATGATGTTTTAGAAGGGAGTGTTGGCTATTGACACCAATGATGGTTGAGATGCAATATGTATATGAGAGGTGGTGGTTCAAATAGACCTACACTCAAAGTAGTTGATAAAGGCATGGTTGACATCGTAGGAGTGAAAAAATTCAAATCCATTATAGATGTCATAGGTGCAGTAAATATCAATGATATAGGGTCAACCTGGGAAACCATAGGTGGTAAGGTGGAAGATGGTAAGACTAAGCTAGTAGTAGCTGATGTAGAAGTTGGTGAGAGGGTACAAGGAATGGATACAGGTATGTTATATACAAGTTGCCCTAATGAATCACAAGTATATGAATGAGAGAGATAGTAATGTAGAGTGGTGAGGTTGTGATAAAGGAGTCTCGCGAACTCCTCATCACCAGTGGGTATGGAAAGATCCTGATTGGGGTCCATAGGTGATGAGATGGAAGGAGGTGATGGGCTAGGTGGAAGTGGCTAGCGGCTAGCATGAAACAGGAGAGTGTTAGCTTGTTTACAATTCAAAACCATGTGAATGACGATAAAATAGGTATTCTGAGCTTCAGTGATAATACATAAACATAGAAGAAATGAAGAAAAATAGGTTTAAAATGTGTGATTTGATCATTGTTCTGATTGGAAAATAAGAACACAGAGACCGACGTTACTTAGGTTAACTGATACCGGTATAACGGGTAACCACCATCGGTCAACTAGACCGATGTCAGTTACTATGGAGAAATGAAAAATTTGTAAATCTAGCAATAAATTATGAAGACGAAGTAGAATTGAACTCTGAAGGTGATATCAAGAACTCATAGATATGGTAAATTGATATAGGAATTCATAGAAATAGAAGCAATATAGATAAAAATGCTAATTTGGTAGAAACGGCCAAAAAAACATAAAATTGATGGTGGTTAGTGAACCAACAGTGGTGAGATGATGAAACTGATGGTGGTCACTAGACCAACACCAGTTACTGTGAAATCTGTGAAAAATGGAAAAAGTGAATTTTTGGTGATTTAGGTCAAATAAAAAGACCAACTCAAAGACTGAGTATGGAAATGATTAGTCCTAACACACTCAGAAACTATTGGAATACACCAACTATGATTTTGGATTATGTAGGGAGAGAAAAAAACAAATAAAATGAACTCACACCTCAAAAAAAATCAATCAAAAGCTAGCAAACATGAAATCGTATGATGTAAATTTTATGTTATGGCTTATGCCATTTAGGATTGACTTTTGAATAGGATAGAGATTTTGGTTACCAAAGGTTCCCTATGGAAACTGAGAACTATGGCTAGTTTCAGGAAAGGTTTGGTGGGGGATATCCTTCTCTAATATGATAATTGGCTAGAAAAATAGTTAGAGCCCATTGTCAATCATATGATCATGTGATCATTGATAGCTTCTTCCAGGAAAGATGTTGCTTAAGAAGTGTGTAGTTTATTTTTAGTGATTTGGTATAAAGAGTGTACAAAATGTGAACTATGGTTTAGTATGTCAACCATCATCTGGGAATGACTTCCAGCATATAGGTTTCCCACAATTTAGATGAGCTAGAATGCAACATAAAGAAATGAGATGCAAATATTATAAAACCAAATCCACAATGAAATTTGATGAGAGCAATAATGAATATGAAAGATTATGTATTTTACTAATGCCATAATAAATAAAAATAAGTGTTCTTTTTAACCCAAAATACAAGTTTCACTGAGATTGATAGGAGAAGAAGAATGTTTCTAAAGGAGAATATTTTAATGTGAAATTTCCTTTTAAAAATAAATAAACACACAATGATTCCCTAAGAATGAATAATGCAAAGAACCCCAAACGGTTCCCACTGGGAGTTCCAAAATGTTTCACCAATAATTTTAAGATTTTCTACAATGAAATAGATAGAAGGTATAATGGTTAAGGAGGAATACTTGTGAGGCAAAGTTGAAAGGTAGAATGTGTGCATTTTTTACATTATCCAAGTTGATTATAGAGAACTCCTTTTTGTCTGAGAAGGACTACTTGTAGATGAAAATCATGGCCACAAAAGAGTATTAAATAGCATATAACAATGGACTGCCTGGTTTATGCTAGATCTAGGAAGCATGGTGCTTCGTAAAGAGATTTTCAATCCATTTTTTTATAACAATTCAATGTGAATAAGTAACTCAAATAAGTAAGTCCTATTCAAATGTAATGATTTCAGTTTCTCATACACACAATACACTATATTTTATGCTAGAACCAGGTTTTTTTAGGTCAGACAGGTATGTCAAAGGTCATGTAATGGTATAGGGATGATTGGTTGAGGTCTGGGTTGGTTTTGTGTGAATGGGAAGCTTGTTATTCTGAGAATATAAAATGACACAGAGATTGATATCATTCTGATGAGCAATGTTGGTATGGGGACTAAACTGATGGTCGTAGGGTAAACTAATATCAGTAGGGGTAATCGGCAATAACTTAATAAAAATGGTTTTTAGGCTTCTATGTCATTGCATAGAGAGTGAGGATGGTGTGGTTGGGTTCAGAATATAACTAAGAAGACTCAGGAATACCAAGGGAGAGGTCACAAAGGGTGAAATGGATTGAAATTGTTAGGTTGGTGGATTTGTGAGAAGGAGATATCTAGATAATAGTATAAACTTAAAATACTGAAGGAAGAAAAGAGATCTACAATAAAGGAAATACAAATGATCATGATCATGTTACTTAATTATTGTTATGAAGATATCATGGCTAGATGAAGGTTCATGATTGATTGGTGAGGTGGTAGCTGGTTCAATTCTACGGAAGTACAACTTGTGTGTTCGTGTGAATGCTCCAATGATATGGAAGGAAATCCTTAAGTTGTGTTACTATCTAGTGGTGTGTAGACATCATTTAGATGAAGCAATGGCTATGATATCTTTTCTTAATTACAATAGCACTCTCAAAAATTGAAATGAAAAACCCATGTAAAAGGTTGTAAAGTTATATATAAAGGAACCGATGGTGGTTTAGGTAACCAATGTCAACTGAGAAAAAACTAATGTCGGTTAGGGTGAAATAGTCTTATTTACCAAAAATAGGTAGATCTTCCTTGATTCGGTGTGTGTTCCTTATTGGGTCTACTTAGGGAAGTATATTTCACGTGAGAGAAGGCAGGAAGATCTTATAAGAAGCCCAGATAGGTTCAGGAAGAATTCTTAGTTTGTGAGGTCAAGTAGTGACTTAACACTAGGAGTGATGATTCAGTGCCAAGAGTGATGACTTAGTCACTATGAGTTGAATTCCCCTACAATGGGTCCAGGATGAGGTGTCATGATGAGGTGGAGGTGTGAGAATGAAATTAACTTAATTAAATTAATTAAATTAATTAATAATGTGAGGATGAATATTAATATGGGGTAAAGGGGTCACTATTAGTTAAATGTGTTACGTTAATTAAGTGAAGGGGACCAAGGGGAGTGTAACCCAAGTTTGGTGTCTACACGACTCTTTAACTAATCCTATGCCTCACAACCTTTCCTTCAAAGAAAATCCTAGTGTGTTTGTTCCTATTGCAGTGGGGTAGACATAACATCAACATCATAAAAATGGAGTGACCTACTTACCATAAATGAGTTCTCGCCACATTTTCCCACTCAAACAAGAAATGATTTAGGACATCAAACCAGTTGAACAACTCTGCAAAAACATCTACATGCACCAAACATTCATGATTATAGCGAGAATTAGAAAGTAAGGACCATGATGCACTGAAGGTTTTGTCTATTTCTGCTTCCAGGCCAACCCTATATACTGGCTTTATCTAGTGACAAACTAGCTCCAAAGCCCAATCCTTTTCCGGATGAATGATAATAATATGAAAAAAAAACATTGAAGTAAATTCCGTATTTACCCTCAGCCATCCCTCTAGATAAATATAATCATCTCCAATAACTCCCCTAATTGCAACCAGGTCTTGCTCAAATTCAAACAAAAAAATGAATTTCAAACGGTGACACGATATTTTGGTATAGATTCCTATTTCACCCATAGCCATGGAAAATTGCATGAAATGCAACATTGATCTAACCATGACAAAATAAATGAAATATTATGAAAAAAAACTAAAAGGTGTGAAAATAAGGGGGAGCATTTAGATAAATATATGGAGTGAATATGCCATTGCATGCTTGAAATTAAGATAATCTTGCCATCGGCTTTAAAATCAACCTTTATTGGAAAAGGTGATGAGTCTATCCAATCAACATATTTATTACAAATCTTATCACAAAATGGTTGGTGACTCCCTTGATTTTTCAGAAAACCTACATATTTAGTAGTTATCTTAATAGATAAGATTTAAGGTCCAATCTAGAGTTAATGATACCATACAAAGGGAATTTTAATCACACAAGATTGATTATCCATGACAAGGTTTTCTTTAAAATGATGGCGTTAGTAATAATATGGGAGTAGCCTCCAATAATTAATTCATTAGTATTCGAGTCATAAGCCACAGACAAATAACTTCTTCTATTATGATCTACTTGTGCTAGGGAAAAGGAGCAAATGGTTGTTAGTGGGTATGTGAAATAAAGTACTATTAGTTTTTTGAATTCAAGTTAAAAATTAAATAAAAAACTAGCCAATAAAGTAAGTCTCATCAATAAATTATTCAATGAAATGGTGAAACATAGACAACCCATAAAAGGTGATTTTATTCTTAACTAATGGGTTGCCTTAAAAGTACTTATTTTAAATCCCTTAAAAATATGTTTTCCACATAATTTAAATGTGTAAAAGAAAATCTGCATATTATAAAAATCATGAACTAGTAGGGGAAAGGGGCCAATAGGTGTACCACTATTAGCCCCTCTCCCCTAAAGGGTATTTTGTTTAATTTTTTTTATGATTATTAAGTGGATCTAGCAACGTCTTACATTAGGATTCACGATAATTGGCTCATTTCCTCTACTATGATCTAAACTTGCCTAACTATGTGTCTATCTTTATTACCATCCTTAACTAATGGTACTTAGCTTTCATTAAATAAAGGTGCTTACTAGTTGTAAAACATTTTTGTCTATATGAAAATATATGGATTACATTTTATACACAAAATCTCAAATGAGAACCACATAAAGCGTTAACCTTCTCGAAGGTATATATTCAACGACTTGGCTCTGCTAGGGATAGTCCAAATAATATAAAATAATTAGAAACAATGATAACAAAGTTGCAGAGATTGTTTTTTTCATCAATAAAAACTATTCCCCGATATTGTAGAGGCTAGAGGTTGCTATCCTTCTCATCAAAGAATAATTGGCAAACATAAAACAAACATTTCTCTTCACGTCCTCTAATTTTTTATTCCTATGTAAGGTTCATGTACATATTTTCCATCAATGTTTAGTAAATTGTTATAGACTATTTTGTTTGATGGGTAATTTCATAAAATATCAGGGCCAAGATGAATAGGATAAATCTTCCGGTTTAAAATATGTACTTCTATTATTATGCTCCAACACTAATATTTTTCAATAATATAGACAATGAATTTTTCATTGATACTTTAGCAGTCACCAATAATTTTTATTTCTTTGATGTTCTAAGACAAGAGAGGACAACTAATATTCAAAGACAAGATATATATATATATATATAACACTTTCCAGAATATATGTAATTAAAAATATTTACCACTTTTCTGAATACACGTAATTAACACAAGAGTATTCAAGAGAATAAAATACACACATAGATTCAAGAGAATACAATACACATAGTCAAACACATAATCTTAAGCCTAGCACCCATTAGGTAGATTAGAAGCCATGAGGATCCTAACAGACGCCAGGGTTTTCCATGATTTTTTTATTCTATCATTATTTCTAAAATAAGAAACTATTAAGGCTTGATGCTGCGAAACCATAACTTTCGATTACTAATGGAACCTAACGACTGCTATACATTTTCCTATATACTAGTTGATTTCAATTATGTGATATACATGATGTATTTTATGAGAGCTATAAAAGGAACCCAATTACAACACCGAAACACATCATGACATGTAAGATTTGTTATTATTAAATATTCAATTCTCGACCCTTATCACCCATGTTGGTTTCTAGGTTTTCAAAATGATGTATTGTAACTCAAATATATTTTTTACAGTGATGGGAATATATAGATGCTAGCGGCCACTAGTCTACACTTCTAGAAAAAAATTAACTACTTGAAACAAACCAAATTTAATAGCAACTAATTGTTTAAATTGCTTAGTACAATGTATAACAAAAATTATTATTAATGCTTTCTTATTTTTTATAAATAAAGGAGGGTTTAAGTATGTCTGGTGACTGCTATGCTATAAATATTTATTCCTATTGAATTTTACTCTATGAAAATAATGACATTAAGATACCATATCTCATTTTTATTGCATTGTTGAGAAACAATATTTGTCCTTTCCAATTACTTACGAAATATTAATTTTTTTAATTCCTTTTTTTAGGTAATATGTCTTCCATTAGCCACACTCTGTTCATGTAAATTCCTTTGATTGAAGGAGCAAAGGATATGAACAAGAGAGATGATGACTGGTTTGTAGAAATGCATTCCCTTGAAAATTATCATGGTGATCTATGGTTATTTTTTGTTCATGAGGATGTTGTCAGTGAAGTTGGTATGGTACTAAATTAAAAATTTATTGATTGGAAAACATTGTGTATTCATCTTGAACACATTGACATTGAAATGAATAAGTTCTTTATTCTTTTCATGGAGTTGGAAGTTTCATTGTTCAGGAAACTGGAAATTAAATCTTCTAGAGAAAATAAGGTGTGCTCTTGTCTTAAATATGGTTGGAATTTGGAGAATTTCATGCACTCAGACAAAATAGGCCATGTAAATGCCCTTTAATTTCATAACGACATGAATTTGGTATTCAAAAAATTGTATAGAACTGGGGATACCTCTTATGTTTGTCATTATTTGTATAGAAAAGATTTTCTTTCTCCACTAAAACATGAAAATCTATTTACCTCATTGAGGAGATCTTATTTGTATAAATTAGAGATAGATCCATCTAAGTCAAAGTTACAAGGGCTTAAAAAGAATTAAAAATCAGCTTTGATGTTGAAGAAAGTGACCAGTATATTTGAGCAAATAGAAAATTTAAATTTTGAACAATTAAAATTGTTTTTGTTCAATGGTGATGTTTTTCCAAGTGAAGTTTCTAGGTGCTATTTGGTACCTCCAAAATATCAATTATGTGTTGTGCATGATGAGAATTTTTACCTTCTTGTCTATTTAATTTTGATTAATGTTATTCCTACACTGAGGGATGCATTTCTTCTTCCCTTTTTACCTTCTATAAAGGAACTTGTGTAAATCGAGGATCCAGATGACCTGAAAAGGGATGAAGTGTAGTTCTACATTCTTGATGGTCATCATAAGATTTTTTCTCAAAAAACAACTTGGATGAAAGAAAATACAAGTCATTACATACTAAGATGCAGTTTAGAAAGGCTCACATTATGTCTTCACATGCTCCTTGCGAAGAAATTGTTAAAATTTTCTAGCAGCAAAATGATGTAAAAAAAATTGGATTGATACCAATTTTATTGATATACTCTACAAGGATCGAATGATTTGGATATCCCTAGGATGTCCTCGGAGTCTCAAAGTGGGAAACACAAATTTAGACAATTTGAAGGTAACGAAACTTAATTGTAACACATTTATTCTTAAAATTTAATTTTGTAATATGCAAAAAATAAGTATAGTATTTCAAATTTCAATTTAGTGTTTCGATATGCAATGTCTTACTATTTTCAAAGTGTCTAAGACATATACCCTTCATGAAAAAATGAAATTTCTATACTTACCTTAGAACATATGGAAAAATTTGACAACCATTGAGTTATTTAAATTTGGTGGGCTGGCTTATTCTCGTTTTAAGCATAACCAACCTAACTTTTAACCAAATTCATTAGCAAGGTTCATGGAGAATTAATTTAGGCCTATAAAAGGAATGATTGATGAGGAGATATTTATTCTTGAGTTGAATTTCAATCAAGGAGAGTATGGATAACTCACTATATTGAAGCAAGCATCATATTGGAGACTTTAGCTACTTACTACAAAAGAGTAAAAGATGATGAAAGATGAGATAAATTTTTCTAAAATATCTTAAAAGTAAATACCTAGGTAATTGTGTATTGGTAGAATGCACTGAGAAAAAATATTTTTGAAAAATATGATGTGCATAATTCTCACTACCACTAGTTGTGTGTACTCTTGGGAGAAGATTCTAAAGGAAAAATAAAATTTGATTCTGGAGGAAGTGAAAAATTGGAAAAAAGAAAATTTGATGATGAAGTGGCAGAGGTTCTCCCAACGGCAGCTCAAATAATTATATACTATTACTTGATTGCAATGGAAGAAAATATTCCAACAAGGATGGAAGACACAAAAGAATTTACTTGTCAATGTGCATATCCCTTCTAGCTCCAATCAGCAATGTTTTTTATTCTATCAACTAATCCATTCAATGCAGAATGTGTGATCTCAAATTTCTACAATTTTTCTAGTGTACTCACTTCCGATGCAATAATGGACCTTCTTTCAATTGTTAGATCTAGTATGCTAGATTGTTTAATTATTGTCCTCATACCTGTTGCTTCTTCAACAATGTTAAGAGAGACACTAAAAAAAATACATGCAAAAAGTCAAAAACAATGGGGAATCAATAGTGTTTCACCAGATTCTTAACAGATTTAATGAAACCGATAGAGGGTGATAGGTGAAGGAGGAATACCTATTTGTGGTGTCAGTTGATGGTTGTTTGTGTGTCCTAACTTCCTAATCCAATGTTGATTGTGAATACTTCATTTTGGCTAGGAGGAACTACCTATCCAGAAAGCATCGTGCTTCTTGAACATGTTGTTAGTCCAATTTTATATAACAATATTAATGCTATTCAAAATACACATGAGATAACAATCTTATTTGTATTGAAATGATTTACGTACCTCGTGTAAAATAAATAAGAAGGGTCAAGTAAAAAGGTGATTGAGGTCAAAATGGGTTAGGTGATGGACTAGTGTTAGGTTGTAGGCCTGGTATAGGATTATGGTGAAATATTTTAAAGGCTTTAAATTATTTTGGGTATTTTGGGAGTGGATATTAGCTTGTTTTCCTGAGCTGGGTTATTAGACACAGAGACCGATGTCGGGCAGGGTATGACCAATGACAGTTTAGATGTGACCAATGATGGTTGGGGATGGATAATGGTATAAGGTCAAAATAGGTTTCTAGACTCTCTCTTTGTCTACACAGAGAGTTGGGAAGGCTAGTGGTGGGATTGTAGGTTGGGTACCAGTCTTCGGTAAGGTTCTGTGAGGTTTTTGGGGTGATAAAGTCAACTTAGTAAATGTTTGTCAAAAGATACAGTAACCGGCGTCGTTCTGGTGACCGATGTCATTACAGGGGAAACTGACGATGATTAGGGTGACAAGCGTCAGTAGGGGTGGAATGGTGGAAATAAAATAAACTTGCTTTTGAAGGATTCTCTATGATTTCATAGAGAATGGAGGAAGGATGGTTGGGTTTATAAAAGTTCTAGGAAGGTTCAGGAATGTCTAAGAGTCGGATATGGGGATATAAAAGGGTTGTGGGTGATTAGATGGGTGGATTAATAGGAAGGTGGGAATGATAGAAAGCAAGGGATAATAGGATCTAATAAACAGAGGTGAAAAAATGCAATCTAAGTAAACATAGAATGATGCAGATAAAAAAAACTTGTATTTATAGGCCTAGTTGGTAGAAGATAGCAATGGTTGATTTGCGAAACTGCTGGTCAGTGTCGCAGCAATGCTTCCCGAAATGTTACTACGAATGAAAATGGCTTCATATCAATCTTGGTGTTGGTTATGGGTGTCTGGATGTGCGAGAGGGATCTGGTTCATGCTTTCATGTAGATCTCTCTATCTCAAAAAAAATTAAAATTTACATCCCCAAGAACAAGGTTTCTAAAATGAATTTATGGTATCCAATGTCGGTTAGGTTTATTGGCATCAATTTAGGGTTAACTAGCACCGATTAACATGGGAAATCCTAGGTTTACCAAAATAGAAGATCTTGGCTATCTTTTAGCTAGTTCTGCCCCTTAGTCCGAATCTAAAATGATATTTAACATTTAGATAAGCAGACATGTTGTTGGATAAATAATAGGCATCTAATGTTAGGGTTATACTAATTCTCAGTCTTAAGGTAAGTAGAAATTGAGTCTTAGTTAAAATAAATATGCTAATAATAGGTCCATGATGAGGTGTCTAGATGATGTGGCTAGGTGAGGTGTAAATTAATTTAATTAAAGTAATTAAATTAATAGATAAAGTGAGGATGAGCATTAATTCAATTGTAAGTAATTAAATTAATATGAATGTGGCGTAAAAGGCTCATGGTTATATGAACATGCAATATTAACTACTCAAAAGGGGAACAAGTGGAGTGTGACCCGAATTTGGTGTCAACATTTACCCATTTTTTCATGTAGTTTGTATTGATAAGCGATGATGACAAAAATAAGAAGTGGTTTCCCTAAATATAAGTGAGAGTGGGGTTTCTCCAATTATGGTTAAAGGTGAGTGTGCCCCAAATGTGGGTGGAGGTTATCCCCCTCAAACCAGGAACTAATGAGGTATAAGAAAAAATCGGTGAGTGGTTTGATAAATGTGTAAGTGATGAAAAAGAAGTCAGGTGGGTATGGCCATGGCTATGGATATGGGAATAATGGGTATAGGGTAAAGGTCAAATCAAGTAATAGGTAGAGGGTAAGGGTCAAATCGGGTAATGGGTAATGGTAATCAAATGTACGCACACATATAGACTATGACATGGTACCAGGTTGAAGAGCATGCAAACTCTACATTGTCTAAGGTCGATAGGTTTATCTAAACAAGGTTAAAGTGATATAGGTATCCAGGGTATAGGATATGATCTGGAAACAAAACATAGGTTAGGTATAGGAACGTTTAGGTATGTTTTGGTTTACCAAAGGTTTAGTAAGGATAAATGGAATTGCAATACGTAAGGTATGGTTGTTAGGCTAAAACAACATGGGTAACATAATCGCAAGGTATAGTGAGTACATGAGTTTAACGGTCACAAAAAGTAGATTCAGGTCAGGGAATGGGTAAGGCTGAGCTGTAGGTAAAATGACAAGTCACTAAATGTAATTAAGGAAATGTGTGGGTAGTGTGGGTTTGAGGGTAGGTTACAATAAGGGTGGGTAAGGTGAAAGGGTATCTATCAATGATGATTTTGATCAAAATGGGTAAAATGGGGTTTAAATGATAATGGAAGGTGGCCAATGTCAATTAAGGTTTGACCGATGTCAATTTAGTAGGGCACAACATGACCAGCATTGGTCATGTTGATTTGGGTTTAAAAAAGGAAAAGGTCACTTTTTATGGAATCATTTGTCATTTGCTATTTGTAGAAAATGACATAGGAGAATGTGAGGGTTGGAAACTGATAGGATGAGGTGGTGATTTGAGTTGACGCACCTCGTAGCGGGTGATTACCAGCTAATTGATAGGTCCACAGGATTGGTTTGAGTGATTTCATTCGTTTGGGGGTGAGGAGTTGATTTGGTCATGACAGCGGTGGGAGAGGAGTTCGGGTGGGCCATTGGCGCAATGGCTAGATGTACCACAACGTAGATGACACCGAGATGAGGTAGGATTCAATCCAATTTTATCCATTGGTTGAAAAGATAGAAATTTTTTGGTTTAAAATTTGGGTGGGATTTAACTTTGAAAATGTGAGTGAAAATGAAGGAATGGCAGGTGGGAAGGTCAAATGTAGGGTAAATAGGAGTAGGAATGAAGCTAGGACAAGTTTGGGTTGGTTAGAGTAAGGATTTAGGTCATTTTTAGGAATTTTTAGTAGACTGGGGTATGTTTTTGATTTGAATGTCATGAAAGAGACCAACATCGGTTGGCTTTTGCCAATATCGATCTGATGCTAGGTGACTGACACTAGTTAAATCAAACTGATGTCAATTAAGGAAAACCAGTGATAGTCACACCAACCGACGCTAGTTAGGGCGAATGACAAATAGGGGTAATAAATATTAAGTAGGAAAGAAAATTAGGTGGAAAGGGGGAAATGCAAGGTATATGTAGAGAGATGGGGGTAAATGCTAGCATTGGCATAAAAGATAGGTAAGTAGGTGAAATGTTCTTTAAAATGATGAGTTATGATAATAAAGGGGTAGTAGGATGGTAGGTGAATTAGGTAAGTGAGGTGAGTAGGATTGATGTGTTTGGGTATGGTTTGGGTGGGTTAACATGTAAGTGAAGTTTTTCAGGTTATAACAATGTTGTGGTTTGTTTGATGCAGGCCAAGGACCAACTAGGGATGGGGGACAGAGTATCACCTCTATTACTAGAGATACAATTGAGTGTGATTGTAGAGGAGTGGAGGCATGTGATGGATGTTGGATTGATTAGGATCTGATGTAGTCGGCGTGTAGCTAAATATTTGAGTTTGATGGTCACGCTCATCGATAGATGGCATTTAGTGACCAATACTTTCCACTTACCCACAGGTGAGATTAATATCACCTTGGAGGATGTATACAGGATCCTACGGCTATTGATAGTTAGGAAAAAAGTTTATTTTATTACTTCATATGCATCAAAGGATCCGATAGTGGCTATTTTTGGAGAGACAATGGTCTAGATGAGGTACCATAGTGTAAGCCTTAGCTATGGAGACATGTATGTGGCCTATCCTCAGAACATGAGGTTGGTTGTTCTAATTATGGAGGAGGTATGTTGTTTTTCTTTTCCATATGTGAAGGGTGGGAGATTCCCAAAGCACTGATGGGGGTTCTTTAGGAAATGATGGAGGAGCGGGTCCATTTTACCTGGGCACCGACTTTCTTGGTGCAAATGTATAGAGAGTTGTTGGCCTATGGGAAGCTAAGGAGGTTCATTTTATGTTTTACATTCTTTCTACATTGTTGGGTATATGAGCACATTGTTTTTGTGCGTCAAGTTGCTTTTCCTCAACATGATTAGTCAGGGGTTTCTCTGTCAGGGTTGGGTATAGGCGATGGGTAACACTAGGTGGACAACACAGGGTGATGAGGGACACACACGATGTTGCACATTATAGGAAAGTGTTGGAGGGGTTGTCTGGGGTCGATATTGTCTAGAAGTTGTATGTTTTCTTTCCTTTATATAAGCACATGGAAGAGGATTTGGAGGAGTTACATCTGCTCAAGTGGATAGAGGGGCATCATGCCGGCGAACACAAGATGATACCTGTAGATAAGGTTAGATGGTAGTTTGGGCTGCCACAGGACGTGCATCCACCATTCCCATAGTATAGGAGAGTTGATGTGGAGAGACTTATGTCTCCACCATGACAAAATGTGCCAAAAGGGAAAGAGGAGCAGGTGGTGGACAAGTGAATTGATGATGTCAGGGTTGCAAATATATATAGGTAGTCGGCGCAGCTATGGGCGACACCATTGAGGCCATGAAATCCTAACTTAGACACCATCATAGTACAAAGGCATACCATACAGGGTCAGGTGGCTACCCTTTAGGCATAAATTATAGTAATACAGGGGCATTTTACTAGGTTAGAGGCACAAGTTTCCACTGTATAGGCATAGGTGGTGGCCCCACAGGCCCAAGTTTCATAGGGATAGGCACCCACACAGGGTGGAGATGGATATGGGGGACAAATTGTAACCTTATAAACACATGTAGTAGGTTTACAAATCCAGTTACCCACTGCACAGGGTCAATCTATGGCCCTAGAGGCCCAGGTTATAGTGCACGCACCGCCATAGGCTAAGGGACAGGGCTCCATATTACAGGAAATAGTGGGATAGGGTCTCATGGTAATGGGAAGAGGAAAAGGTACACAAACATAGGGTTTGAGGCCAGCCCTAGCAGGATAGATCTCACAAGTTACTGTGAGACCTATGACACCATCTCAGATGGTGCTGATGGAGAGGTTCAGGGATGCCCTGAATGATGCCTGGTATTACGAGGATCATATAATGATCGCAGGGATAGATGTACCCTCATTTAATGAGTAAAGGGAACATTGGGTAGAGAGTGATAGGATTTTCTCTTGCATGCATAGCTCAGAGAGCACAAGGGGTCAATGAGCCTAGAGATAGAGTCAGGGTGAGGCTACAGGTTCACAGAGGCCAGACCCAACTGTGGGCCAGGCGAAGACTAGACCGAGACCCATGTAATGTGGAGAGATGTTTACAGGGCACCAGACAAGAATAGAGTAGCAGACATATGAGAAACGGATGGATATCAGATGAAGTGAAAATTAGTCATCATATATGATTGGTGTATCAGTTTTTGGTATATACCGTCCTGCGTGCTAATGATAGTGAGGATGTGCATGATTTTTTATTTATTTTTGGTTATTATACTGGCCTGCGTGCCGAATATAGAGAGGTTATATCTAAGATAGTTGTATTGATTTTTTATATGTGTACATATGTATGGATACACATATTTTTTTAGTTATATAAATGTTTTATTGGATCGATGATGTTATCTATATTTTAAATTTTCATTGTTATTGTGTATGTGATGGAAACTAGGTAATTTAGGCATGATGGAGTCAAGGTTATGTATGCAAGAATGAGTCAAGGTTATGTAGGCATGATGGAGTCTAGGTCATTTAGGCATGGTGGAGTTTGGGTCCTTTAGGCATTGTTGAGGTTAGGTCATTTAGGCATGGGTGATTTTAGTTTGATTTTTTTGAAAGAGGAATCCCTAAAATGTAGGTTTCGATGGTCTAGTCTTGTATAGGAAAATAAACAAGTGATGAAAAAGGTGAATGGTAAGAGGTGTATAGTAAAATATGTTGCATTTCATCCTTGTATGTTATCATCTAATTGATAAGAACCACAACAAGTCTACCATACCAAATATGGGCTTATGAATGTAAGACCTTAAAGGAGTTGTGTGATTGACTATTCTAAGGAGAAGAAAGTCACATGATCATGAAATGTCATAATTATGGCATGTCCCTTGAGAAGGAAGAAAATTAGGGTGAAAAGGAAATGAGGTGAAAATGGTTGGTTTTAGCATAACCTGGAGTGATACAACAGGCCTACTTTTCAAGAGACCCGAGATCAAAATAGGAAAGTCCATGACAAAAAGGTTATCTTTTTCTCTTTTCACTCTTTTTTTTATAGACTGATCAGTGTGGGAAGTCTATGTGGGATGAGTGTATTATATCCTTGAGGTATTTATCAAGCTGATCGATGTGGGAAGCTTCTGAATATTTTGTTTTGTTTTTTCAAGGATAGTCATTTTTTATGATGGAGTATGTGCAGTATGGCTAGCTTTGTATAGTTTTCCTTCAAGGTAAAAGTCTATTTATAGTGACGAGATAGAGAGAAAAGATGTCCCTTTTGAGGGAGTCGTCTCTTTGATGGAATTTTAACTCAAGGAGTTGAATCCCATTTTGTTTTTGAAATTATTTTTCTTTTGGACGTTTAAGTCATGGACAAGACTATAGAGGAAGATTAGGCTCTTGTTTAGAAGACAAACCCATAGCACACAGAGGTTAAATATAAAAGAGATGGTTTCAAGTGATGAATGACGATGGGATTCCATCTTGAAAAAGATGAAAAGTATCCATGAAAATCATGTCATGAGTAGAGTTGTGGTACTCATATTGAAGATAAGGCTGAAAGGTGATAGGTAATGACATGATTATTGTTTAGTCATTGACCCCAAGAATATATAATATGAAATGTGAAGGGTTCTTAAGGGATGAGCTTGAAATAGAAGTAATATGATATAAGACTTGATTCAACAATATAATGGTGGAATATGTAAGGCATTGAGGGGTTCAGGTTCGAGTTTACCTTCAAGTGAAGAAAAATGATGAGCACCTAACCCATAGGTATGAGTAATGAAATAAGGTCTAAGCCAATTAGGATCAAATTTTCCCTGTTTACTTTTCTCTTATTTTGTTACATGTTAATTTTCCTTCAAGAAGAGGTCATTGACCTAGAAGGTTCAATTATGGACATGTTTGGCATAGGCATGTTTCATACATTTTTGTTAGATTTGGAGATGATCAAGAGCAATAAGATGACATTCATCTAATAACTCAAGTTATGCCCAACGGTCTTGGAAAAATTCATCATCATTGAGCATGTCTTGGAGTGAGATACAAAGAGATGGAATCTAGACTTAGAGAGGCAAGACAACCTTAGTACTATAGAATAGAGATAAAGGTGTTGCATCATTTGAGGTGTGAATAATAGTACAGTAAGCCCGCAAGACAAAAGGAATGTGTGTAGGCCAATCCTTTCCAATATTGTCAACTACTTTCATAAGAATTTTGTTTAAGGTTTTATTGGTTGATTCTACTTCACCATTTTTTTGTGGGTAGTAAGGTGAAGAGAAACCAAGTTAAATGCCAAAGTCATCATAGATTTTTTGTAGGGTTTTGTTTTTAACTGTTTTTTGTTATCAATGATGAGACGGTGAGGAATGCCAAAGTGACAAACGATGTGATGATTAATGAAGTCACATATTTTATCATCTTTTTTAGAGATGAGGGTGATTTCTTCTACCCATTTAATGTATAATTCAGTTATAGTAATAATCCATTGATGGCATTGTGAAGAATGAGGATTGATTTCTTTGACAAGATCCAAACCCCATCGAGAGAAATACCAAAGGTCTTGTGTGACCTGTAAGGCATGACTAGGTGTGTGATGAAGATTAGCATGTTGTTGGAATTTCACACAACTTTTTACATAGTGACAACAATCACGTTTGAGGGCGAGCCAATAATAGCCCAAGTGAAGGATTTGTTTAGCGACAACTTGTAACATCTTTGAAAAACTTTTAATTTGATTCCATTTCCTCTTAACATTGAAAATGTTGACATGTGATTTGTCTTAGGAAGGTGTATTATTTTTATTGTTGGAAATCATGGTTGTAATGAATAAATTATTAAAGCACAGGGATTCATTTTGCTGTGAATCTGTTTACTTGAAATTGAAGTCATTCTTATCTTTTTTCTAAAAGGTTTATGAACTAGTATCGTTGTTTTCATACTTATCATATGTTAACAGAAAAACCTTGGATCAATTCCATTGATCCAAGGTATGCTTCAGTTATTCTTAACTGGTCATCTTGGTAACCTAAAATTCTGAAGAAAAAAAAAGGTAGTGTAACTGAGTCTTGTTTTCTTATAAAATTAAGAAACCCGACTCTAGGTGTCCTTGCTTTGCATCATGTTGTAGATGATGAGCTTGGACCTTCTTGTTAAATATTTTTATGAGATGCTAAAAAGTGTAAGTGGATTAAGGTCCTATTACGAGACTATTAAGGTGAATACCTTAACCTTATTTGTAATGTCATATCCTATGTGGATTCTAATCTAAGGTAATTATTAGTGCAAATTCACAACACCCCCAAAATGACCTATGGATATTCTTTTCTAAGGCAAGTCATTTAGTTTGAATGTAAAACATTGAGTTTTCTCCAAGGTGTGGGACCTTGCAAGGTGAGAAAAATATCCAAATTGAAGTTGGTTCTTACTCCTCTATTTAGGTGTATGCATGTAATTCTTCCAGAGGTTATGATTCAAAATTCCTACTCTAAAACTACCAAGGAGACAGGGTTGAGAGAAAAACAAGGAAATGGGAAACAAAACTAAGAAAAACAGAAAGGTGATACACCAAAGGAGTGTTGAACTCCTTGTTTTGTAAATATAGACACAAATCATGAAGATCCTAGCACCAAAACATGCACAAATTTTCCAAAATACAATGGAAGATCAAAAGGAAACAAACCAATACAAGAGAGGATTGGAAAATCAGTCATAAAGCATGTATTGTCAGTTCCAGAATTGATACAATACGTTGAAATAGAACAGAGGAAAAAACATGCTACAATCTTCATGGGAGGTCTGAAACTCCTTCAAATCCACCTACTAAGGAAGAAATAAGAGCTTGCAGAAACAATAAAATCCAACATTACAAAATGAGCCAAAACTAGCTTTTTAACACTTGAGCAGAAGGAAAAGAAAGGAGAAAATGCAAGAAAATCTGATTTGAGATCTCCAACCACTAACAAGATTCATTAAAATGGCAAGGGAACCTTTGTAAATCCACTTTCCAATGCATTCGAGCCTGCAGGACAAGAAATTTCCCATACCTCATTAAATCTGGTATATGGAAATATGATTTTGTGTCTTTTCCAGTGCCAGGGACGTTTTTCCAATTTTCTCTAATGAATATTTGCCAAAATCCAAAATTCATGGGTCCAATGTTTGGATAATTTCACCATCTTTCCAATGATATAAAGAACATGAAAATTTGAGCTCTGGATCAAAAGATATGCCCCTCTAAAGATTTAGGGTAAAAATGGTGAAAAACAGGGTCAAAATTTGGTCGGCGGGGTCAAACTTAAAAATTTTCCCTTTTTTGAATTTGGAAAAATTTACCAAAAATTCCCCATGCCCCACCACTCTAGGACATATGGCATCACCTGATTCACCAATGGAATCGCGGGCCCAAACTCCATTTTTCCCCTTTGATTTTTTCATTCAGAAAATTTCCTTATTTTTCCCCACGCTCCGCTCTCCCAGTGACACTCGTAGTTCACTTGGTGGGGGCGCGCTTCTATTTTTCACCCTGGCACTTTCTGGCCACTTCGGAAAATTTCTCCCAATCCTTCCATGCCTCTGACCCCTAACACCGACTGGACACGTGTCGCATCCCTATTGCTCAGTAGACCTTTGCAAATATCTTTGTCTTCTTCCACGGGCTTATGGGCAAATTTTTTATTTTTTGACTTTCATCCCAAAAGGGCTAAGTGCCCAAATTTCTCCCTGCCTTCACCAATGTGCTTCCTTCCCCTTCACAGGCTTGTGGGCAAAAAATTTCCCTTGCGCCTCTGCCAACCTTCTTGGCCATTTTCTCAACTTACCTCCGCAAGCCCGACCTCCGCCGCCAAGTGGCGTCTTCTCATTGGCTGTGGGCCTATCTAGGGAAATTTTCCCTAAAATACTCTGCTAAGCCATAACTTGAAAATTACAAGGAGTTAGGAAGAAAATTTTACCTTTCTATAAATGTGAGAAAAAATCCTATCTGATGGAGCCATTTCCAGAAACCCTTGAGTGCTTGAAATGTGTGAAAATTGAAGTTGAAGCACAATGAAGGAAAGAATGAAGGCAAGTTAGCCAAAATAAGTAGGGGGCTCATTTTGGATAATAATTTGGTGACTCTCAAGGCTCATCTACATGTTAGATGAATGATCATTGGCCTTTGAAGCATCAATTGGGCATGGAGTCATGAGTAGTAGCCTAAAAACTGATCTGAACTCTGAAAACTTCCCTTTGAGCCACTTTGAAGCCAACTGAACTTGGAGTTGACCTTCACCAAAATTCCACTGAATGCACTATGCAAGAGCAACCAAAATAGCATCAAAAAATATGTACAAAATTGGAAATCATACATACCCCAAGTGGGATATGCAAAGTGTGCACAAGCACTTCTTCTGCTGAAAGAAACCTACCTACACTACTCTAACTGGAAGCAAAGGTTAGCTAAACAAACCATGCAACTGGTTGTGCAAAATAGCTTCCTTTCTTCAAAATGGGCAACCATGTAATTGATTTGGAGCTGAGTATGGCTGCTTGGATGAGTGGAAAATCAACAAAAAGCTGGTCTTCTACCCGAATCAGCAAGGTGTCAACTGAAAACAAATCCAATACATATTTTAGTTGCTCTGCATTTGGATTGAAGAGGTATGGAAGCTAATCCTTGGTGCTTAGATGCTCATCCTCATGCTTAGAAACAAGCATGACTCATTTTGGCTTCTCCTTTGGCTCCAATGAAGCCAAATACCTGATTGGGCAAGGTCTAATCTGTTTGATATGCCCATTGCTCTGATTTTCAACTCCAAAAATGGAGTCCTCTTGTAGACCTTCTTGAATGGATGATGTGGAAGAGGTGGTAGAAATCTCTTGCTCTTCCCCTTCCTTTTCCCATGAAGTACATGGAAGAAATATGTTAGGAAATTAATTAATTATTAATGTTTACATTATAAATATTAGGTTTGAAAGAATATATTGTTTCAACAATATATTATTCATAGAGTATTGTTGTACCTGTAAATCTATTAACGGGTTATTTGTTTGTATGGGTTCCTATTTTATAGGATACTGATTTGTCTATTATATTGACTATATATTAGCCTAGTGTATTACACAAGATATTGGAGACAGAAAATAATATAATTATTCTGAGCGATTTACCTGTGTAAATCTGATCCAAAATCAATATTTGGTATCAGAGCAATCAGAGGTCTGAGGTTGTGTCCGAATGAGAGTCATTTCCCATTGAAAGATGTAGTCCATCAGTTGGCCGCAGAACTGGTGATTGGAAACATGCATTGATTTGCATGGTTTCTACCTGTCTTGTTTGTCAAATCCAGTGCAGTCCAATTCACACAGTGTATGCTGGAGGCCGGGACAGTGTTTTCATTTGGCATTTTAGATCTCAGGAAATTTACTGTTTGATACCATCCATTCATACATCTTAATCTTAACATGCGTGCAACGTATGTGTTTTAAGATTTTACGCCATCCATTTATACATCGTTGGATTCAACGTGGAGATCCAAATCTTGCAGATTTGTTAAGCTTGGTGCCTGCAGACTGTAATCTCCCTATTAGATATCAGTCAATATAAATGATGCAAAGTAGTACATGATTCTACTACCGTTGATTCTTCATTAAAATCTGTATCGACTCAGCAAAAGCGTGGAGAGGTAGTTTGGTTCTAAGTTTAGATTTGGATATCTGATAGTCCCAACTCTGCCAGCTGCTCGCTTTTCATTTCTCATGTTCTTGGAGCCTACGTTCTGTCTGAAAGATTTATTGTGCACATTTTAGGAAAGATGAAGTGATGGCTTTGATAATCAAATTTGCGCTTATCTATTTCTACGTCCACTGGATTAATTCTGTTTTACTTCATTCAAAGCTTGTTGAAACCACGAAAAACTCCACATAATCTTCTGTGAGACGAGAGACCTGAGTTTACATTGAAATTCACATGATTGGTGAATTCAGAGCTCACGCATTTGCAGTGGCAGCCGTATTTTACTAGACTGTTTTTTTCTCTCACGTGATTTCTGTATAAAATCGGTGCATGCATCTCCTATTCAATGATCTACATGCGTGTTTGATCAAAGAGGAGAATTCTGGTAGCTGTGCGCGCATGCCAGCCAGACTTGAGCGCATAATTCTTCCCACATCAATACATTCAATAAAATACTGGCGTACATCTCTATCCAACTGATAATTAGCATGCAGTATTCTATTGTAGATTATGTTCATATTTATCGGGAATGCAACCACCATGTTGTCTACGTGGTGAGTTTATATCTATTTTGGATTTTGTTTTGTGTGTTTAAAGTCTAAAGTGTCATTTAGAATAATAATTTCATTTTGTTTGTTTAGTTTTTAATGTCTCTCATTTTTTTAATATTTAGTCTCCTTTTTAGGTTTGGTGTCCAATCCATAAGCATATCATTGAAGTCTCATCCAAAGGAAATTATAAAAAGAGTCGTGGTAATAAGGTCAAATTTTATTATTATCCATTTGTTACATTAGAAATTTTTATTTGAGTTGTTTTTATATTATCTTGTTTATTTGTAGTCATGTCGAGTCATCTTGTCAAAGTCAAGAGTTAGAGTCATCTAATCGTAAAAGTCCAAAAATTTAAAAAAAAAAATTGCCTTACGGACGCATTTTCGGTGTTACCCGACGTCCAGAAGAATAAATTGTTTTCACATTGCGGGGGAGAGAAAAAATAAAGTACAATGTGAAACTTGATGAGCTTCAAAGATATATTCCACTGAGTTAGTAGCATGCAACTGGAGGATGGAGGATGGAGGCTGGAGGTCATCCAGTGACCTCTCGTCAGTCACCAACGATGGGGCCGCACAAAATGATTTGGTGGCATAGGTGTGCAGTGTGAGTTTTCTTTCATTTCTGAATTGCAATTTGTTGTGTGCAGTATGATTTCAGAGTTCCTGTTGTGTGTTGAATAAGTGAAATGTTCACATTGAGGGGGGAACATGATCAGCATGATCCAATGTTCCATTTTTCAGTTTTTCAATTTTTCAGTTGAGTATGTGGCTTTTCCTATTTCCCCAAATGAAAAAAAAACATAGTACAGAACAAATAACACAGTGAAATGCAGCATCATGAGGCTTGATGAGGTAGAACAGTCAGATGTGTTCCTATTCATACCTAGGTTTGTGGTTAGCCTCTTGAAAACCATTGAAGGTTGTTCAGATGTGTTCCTGCTTGAGTTCCCACACTGCTAGGTCAGATGTGTTCCCTAGAGTGACTGGTTGATAAGCAGATGATTCATGAGTGTGTTCCCATCCTCGTCGGTCAGATGTGTTCCCGACAGTGCTTGGTCGATAAGAAGTTGATGTGTTCCTTCTTCTACCTTCAGTTCGAGTGTGTGCCAAGATCATCAGCACGCAGAGGTGGCAGGCTGCAAAGGAAGTGTGAAAGTTCTAATGTTACCATGTAAACATTAAGGGGGGAATGTTAGGAAATTAATTAATTACTAAAGTTTACATTATAAATATTAGGTTTGAAAGAATATATTGTTTCAACAATATATTATTCATAGAGTATTGTTGTACCCGTAAATCTATTAACGGGTTATTTGTTTGTATGGGTTCCTATTTTATAGGATACTGGTTTGTCTATTATATTGGCTATATATTAGCCTAGTGTATTGCACAAGATATTGGAGACAGAAAATAATATAATTATTCTGAGTGATTTACCTGTGCAAATCTGATCCAAAATCAATAAAATAAATCTTCCAAACTTGGTTCCAATGAGCTGTCACAAAACACAGGCTATTGTTTTTCAATGTTCTCCTTTGTGGAAGTAGGCTCTTGATGTTGGAGAATGAATGGTGGAGAAGAGAATGTTGTAATTTCAGCTAGCTCCTCCTCAAGAAATTCCTCTAAGTTTGATAAACAATCAAACTCTTTGTTGTCCCGTTACAACAAATCTTTTCCTGCTTGCATGGTCACCTCCAAATCTGCATTTTCTTCACCATATGTAGCTTCATTCTCAAACATGGAACTTGTCAATTTGAACTCATTCAAAAAAATAGATTTTTGGAGAGATGAAGTGGGAGAGAAACATGAAATTTCTTATGCCTTTTGGTCACAATTTGGACCTATTTTGTTTACCTCCATAATGTCTTCATCAATCAAATCAGCCCCTTCAAATGAAAGAAAAAATGTATCAATAATGCTTCCTTCTTCTGCTGTTGCAAAAACTGACTTGATCTCATCCATTTGTTTTTCAAAAATGGGATTTTGAGATGGTTTTTCTTCCTCCATGATGACTGATTTGGTAGTGCAAATTGGATCAGCATTTTGTTTGGGAAAAGTGCCAACATGGACATCCAACTCATCACCAATAGACTGTTGATTCTTTCCCTCTTGTTCTTGTTCTTCTTTTGCTACAAACTCAGTCTCAACCACCATTGTTTCTTCAACTCCAACCTCCTCTTCTGGCTTTACCATCAAAGGGATTTTGAAAACTCAAATTTAGCAGCCCAAATCTTCATATTTTCTATCATTTCTTCTCTGTCGGGTTCCTCTTCTTGTTGTTCTCCTGTACTAGTCTTCTGATTTTCATTTTCCCAACATGGATCTAGGAATGCAAGAGGATGGATGGGTTGTGACTTAATTGATTTCGCAAATTTTTGTTGTTTTGGAGGAGGTAAAACTTCATTTTTCTTTAGAGGGAATGGCTGGTTGGAAGGGAAAAGAGTAGAGAAATTGAGGTGGGATGGGAGACTAGGAGATGGAGAAATGGGATCAACATTTGGGGCAGTATATGGGAAACTTGAAGCTTGACACTACTACAATGATAAAGCTTGAGAGGGTGAAAAAGAAAGACAAGGAGCTATTGAATGACTTACCCATTGACAAGGTTGACTCAAAATTTACTCATATGCTTCTATCTCCTCAATCCATTGTGTAATTTGGGGCAACATTTCAACCATGAAGTCCAGCTTCTCCTGAGGGTTGTAGTGTCTTGGAATAGGACCTCCCCATGGACAGGGTGCTCTGAAACCAATCTGAAATTCCTTCATTTGTGCTTGAGCCCTTGATTGTAGCATGTTTACCTCCATATTTTGGATCTTCTCCAACAAATTTACATTTTCTTCTTAACTTCCCTCACAATCTACATACCCTTGTGCTTGACATGCTTCATAGCCAAAATAATTTTGGCATTGCTCATATGGATATGTATACTGGTTTTGAATTTTATCAAAATGCTGATCTGGAGGATTTTAAAAACATGTTGGAGGTGGGAAACAATTTTGTTGTTGTAAATGTGAATCCCATGATGGAAATGAAGTCATGATTGCACAACTTCATGGAATGGAAAAGATTGAAAGGGATGGAAAGAATAATGGATGAAAAATGAATGGAAAGAGGGTTTACAACTTCTAAGATGGGTTGTTTACCAGATGGAGTTGCCATATGTGTTTACAATTTCCTCCAAAGGCTGAAATATACAAAAGAACACATCAACCTGCAAAAAGATGAAGTGGAAGACCTCTAAGGTCCCACCGAGCATGCCAAAACTTTTAGTGCAAATTCACAGCACCCCCAAAATGACCTATGGATCTACTTTTCTAAGGCAAGTCATTTGGTGTGAATGCACAACATTGAGTTTTCTCCAAGGTGTGGGACCTTACAAGGTGAGAAAACTCTCCAGCGTGAAGTTGGTTCTTACTCCTCTATTTAGGTGTATGCATGCAATTCTTGCAAAGGTTCTGAGTCAAAATTCCTACTCTAAAACTACCAAGGAGACAGGGTTGAGAGAAAAAACAAGGAAATGGGAAACAAAACTAAGTAAAATAGAAAGGTGATACACCAAAGGAATGTTGAACTCCTTGCTTTGCAAATATAGACACAAATAATGAATATTGCAAAACCAAAACATGCACAAATTTGCCAAAATACAATGGAAGATTAGAAGGAAACAAACCAATGCAAGAGAGGATTGGAAAATCAATCACAAAGCATGTATTATCAGTTCCAGAATTGATACAATACGTTGCAATAGCAAAGAGGGAAAAATGTGTTACAGTCTTCATGGGAGGTCTGAAACTCCTTCAAATCTACCTCCTAAGGAATAAATAAGAGCTTGTAGAAGCAAGAACGTCCAACAATACAAAATGAGCCAAAATTTTCTTTTTAACACTTGAGCAGAAGGAAAAGAAAGGAGAAAATGTGACCAAATCTGATTTAAGATCTCCAACCACTAAAAATATTAATTAAAATGGTAAGGGCACCTCTACAAATCCACTTCCCAATGCATTCAAGCCCGTAGGACAAGAAATTGCCCATACCTCATTAAATCTGGTAGATGGAAATCTAATTTTGTGTCTTTTCCAATGCTAAGGACGTGTTTCCAATTTTCTCCCACGAATCTTTTCCAGAATCCAAAATTGATGGGTCTAACATGGGGATAATTTCACAATCTTTCCAATGATATAAAGAACATGAAAATATGAGCTTTTGATAAAAGATATGCCCCTTTAAAGATTTAGGGAAAAATGGCGAAAAACAAGGTCAAAATTCAATCGGCAGGGTCAAACTTAAAATTTTTCCCTTTTTTGAATTTGGGAAAACTTCCCAAAAATTCCCTGCTCCCCACCACTTCAGGACATGTGGAATTTCTTGATTTTCCGATGGGATCATGGGCCCAAACTTCACTTTTCCCCTTTGATTTTTTCATACAAAAAATTTCCCAATTTTTCCTTGCGCTCCACTCTCCCGGTGACACGTGTCACCTTCTGGTTTGATTGGCGGGGCCGCACTTGTATTTTTCACCCTGTCACTTTTTGTCCACTTTAGAAAATTTCATCCAATCCTTCCATGCCTCCAACCCCCACCACCAACTAGACACGTGTTGCATCCCTATTGCTCGGTGGGCCTTTACAAATTTCTTTGTCTTCTTCCACGGGCTTGCAGGCCAATTTTTGATTTTTTGACTTTTGTCCCAAAAGAGCTAAGTGCCCAAATTTCTCCCTGCCTTCACCAACATGCTTCTTTCCCCTCTATGGGCTTATGGGAAAAAAATTTCCCTTGCACCTCCTCCAACCTTCTTGGCAATTTTCTCAACTTACCTCTGCCGGTTCGACCTCTATCGCCACATGGCATCTTCTCATTGGTCGCAGGCCTATCTAGGGAAATTTCCCCAAAAAACTCCATCGAGCCATAACTTGAAAATTACAAAGAGTTAGGAGGAAAATTTTACCTTTCTGGAAAGGTGATAAAAAATCATATATGATGGAGCCATTTCCAGAAACCCTTGAGTGCTTAAAATGTGTGAAAAGTGAAGTTGAAGCACAGTGAAGGAAATAATGAAGGCAAGTTAGCACAATGAAGGAAATAATGAAGTAATTCATGTCTATCTAATACCTATTACTAAGTTTTATGTCTTAACTTATGTTGGCATATTTCAACTATGGAAAAGTGTTAGAATAACCTAAGGTAAATACTATTTACCTAGAATAAGGTTGGATCCTAATCTAATGTCAATCTAACCTAAGATAATACTAAGCTAAGGGCGTACCTAAGGGTTGCATGGAAAATGGTGAGTCGGTGGCTTCAGTTTCTAAGGCATTAATGTGATTTGATTTTGAATTATTTGAACTCTGATCAGCTAGTTTTGGTGGAGATATGAGGAGTAAGGGGGATGCCTAGATAGCATCATCACTAAAGATATAATGCATGCAAAGGTTGTTTTGAAATTCACCATTTTTGGATGACAGTGGCATGGAGAAATAGGTGGGAGAGTTGGTCATCCTTGCATTAATGAACCTCGGTCATCGCGAAGAAACCACCTAGGAAGGAATGCAAGTGGATTTTGGAGAGGTTGTTTGGTCATTTGCACTTGCCAATTTTTGCTCTGCATGAAGATTTTGGGTTCTTCAAACCAACAATTCTATTTTCAATCCTTCACTATTTTTGGTAGCTCTGAGCTATTTTTGATCCAGTGGAGTTATAAGAGTTATTAGGAAGTATGAAATTGTTGATGTCACTTGGAAAAAGGAAAATATTATGGAGGCTCAACTGGAAATCTTCTGCAAATCAATAGAAAATCTATCAAGCATGATAGGCTCTATCCATTAAGTTGTTCTAATTTTTCCTAAATGTCTTCATTAAAACAAATTTTTTCTTGGAAACAAATGGTTTTTTACTTTTTGATGACTTTTTTTCATTCATGCTTGATTTTTTCTCTGCAATTTTTCTAACGAAGAGTCTCTATTAGATAAAATGGTATGTGAGTTTATTCCCTGTTGAATATAGTGGTGAATCGTGCTTCAAATTTGTTGGGATTGGAATGATTTCAAATTTGTGTGAATCTTTTTGTCTATGTAAAATGGATTATGGGAAAACATTTTTTGCTATAAGATTCGATCTGGATTTGTCTTCCTCTATTAGAAGAAGGTAAGAAAAGCATTATTTTTAGTTACATCTTGAGTATCTTTGAGTCTAGTTACTTCGGTTGAATTATGTTGAATTGGTTGTTCAGATTCAATGTATTAGTGGATTCTAACTTGTTTAAAAATAACAGTAAGCAAGTTACTTATTTTGAGTTTAATATGTTTTGGATTTGAGAATTCTCTATTAGATTATTCTGATGTTGAGTAATGGCTCTCTAGGAATATGTTGAGTTTTTGTTCTTCCTTGTTGAAATTTCATTTTGTTAGTATCTGCTTGAACCCACAATGAATTTGATTTTTTCACTTGCACTTGTAATTTGGGAGATAACTTGTCAATGGCTTGATTCTGGGCCTAAACAAATCTCCTTGTTAAAATCTATCTGATTTAAAAAGAATAGGAACCTATTATCGTGATTATGGAAAGACTTATTGATTGATTTATGTATCGTTTTTTAGGACAGACTTAGTGCTTCAGGAGTTACCTTGTCATTTATCTTGTGGGAGTTACTTCTCTTTGCAATCAAGTTTGATGTTTAGATGAGATCATAGGAAAGGAGTATTTATGTTAAACTATGGATTGGTTCAGTCTTGAGAGTTTTAAGGAATTAGGGTGATATGTTATAGTTTGTTTCTTCTCTTCTGAACTCATCTTTGAATTCCTGATTTGGAGTCATGTGGTTTGTTTTTTCCCTTGTGGATGAACCTGGGTTGGGTTTTGTTTTTCTTGACCAATATCTTAAACCTTTGATTCTTTGAAGATTGAATTATGGGTTGGCTTGACTGCAGATAAGCAGTTGTTAAAATCTTGATCTCATGTCTTCTTTTAAACCATCAAAGGCAGAATACGTGTCAGGTGTAAAGACACCTAAAAGGAAATCATGGTTATATGAGAATAAAATTATCTTCTCTCTCTGGCTTGGGAAAATGAAGAAGTATAGAGACTAAAGTTGTTAACATGGGATAAATTACATTATTTTGTTGCTATTGTGAATTTTTGCTAACTGAGATAATTTGTAACACTCTTCATTAGTAGTAGTTTTTACACTACTGTAACAATTCTAGTTTGTTTATGAGAGAACCTTATCCTTGGTCTCTAAGTTGCATGTTTCCATCATGTATCTAATTCTTTGCTAAGCAGTTCTATGCTTTGAATGCAAATAGATTTGAAGGATATCTTAGTCATATCTATCTCAGTTCTTTATTTAGATATATTTTTCTTTTTCTAGAAAAAGGGAATGATATCTTCTTCCATCATTGATTGGTGACATCCTTCCTCGCTTTTCTAAGATAAGGTTTTCAACACTGTTCTCCTCAAACTCTGAGGGAAGTTCTGATTTGTTTCTCTCTCTTTTTTTTTCCTTTTCCTCACCTGTTTATTCTTGTTAAAGGAGTTGATTGGTTCATTTGTACTACTTAATAGGATTTCCAAGTGAGTAGTTGGGAGTTAATCATTTACTTATTCTCCTTTATTTGTTTTGATTGGAACTATATTTGGTAATGTGTGACTAATTTCTAGTGCAAGTAATCAAATAAATACATTTCCTATTTCTAACCTGTTGTGGCCTAACTTAAGACTTAGGCTATATCTAGGCTATAAATTTGGGTGTATCATCTGAAATAGGAATCTCTTACCTTAAGATGTTGATGGCTCATCCTAAAATCTTTCATGAAGTTTAAATTAGCTTGGTCGTAGATATTTTATGATGGAACATGTTAATGCTAAGTATGTTGGATCTTTTCTTCCTAAAAATAACTCTAATTTTGGGAAATATTAGAATTAGTGTCTTCTTGGAATTAGATTGAATGAAGTAAGAAATAAACTACAAATTCCTATAGTTAGAATGAGATAAGTAATTAGGATGAAATATTACTTATCTGATATAATTTCTTATGAAACCAATGGTTGATGAGTGTTAATCATATCATGATCTTTACTAAATATTAATGTGGTTGATCACCTTGTCATTTCTTTTATGATTGTTATTCTTTATGATGTATCTATTTGTCATGTATTACTGTTTCATAAAAGAAGATTTATTTTTATGAAACAGTTAGTTGAAAGCACATCATTTTAATTCTTAGTTCTTATCATGCTCAGTTCAATGAACTAACCCATGCTAACATTATTTACAGATGGACTTCGTAAGTGATAAAGGAAGACAATAACTTTTATGATCTATTTTTAACTTAAATACTGGATCTTTATGAAGAAATATGATTCATTATTGAAATGTATTGAAAGAGGAAAAGTTGTATTTCTTAATTGAGCTTGATGTTGTTTGACATGAAAGATGTCTAAAATTCATGGTCTTGTAAAATGTGTATTTCACCTTGATGAATTGAAAAAGATTAAGAGTTACTTGTACTTGTGTTATTCTACTTGTGCATTTTGTGAAGGGAATTTGTAATCTTATCTTTATTTTCTCATATTCTTCTCTGAATGGGATCCTTTTTAATTTGACATTAAATAAGTTAGATGGAAGGAAATAAGATACATTATCTCTTTACTGAAATGTAGCTTATTAATTTGGCATGCATAGATGTTCTTTTATCTAAGTCACTATGGTTTATTAAAAAGATGTTAATGAAAGTGTAAATTAATTATGATGACTTGTATAATGTAAAAGGGTACAATGAACCCTAACTCATAACAAGAAAGAGGAAGGTGCACTTCCTCTTGACCAATACCTTGATAGGTTAAAACAAATGGAAGGTAAATATAAACATTTATTAATTAGAATTAATCTTAATGAAGTCTATTATAATGGAACCTATTTTGGAACTTAAACAAGATAAGAATGGTTGAGGTATAATAAGTAAATATTATTGATGTTGTTGTTTCTATTTTAATTAACTAAATTCTAAAGTATGCATTTAATGAATAAAAAGAAATCGTGAAGTTTCTACAATGCATTAACAACTCAATTGTGGATGTTAACCTTAAGGGCTAATGAAATTAGGGTTCAACAGGGTTGTTGTAATTAAACCTTAATTAAGAAAAATAATGGGGTAATCAACTTCTTGCTTGGGTATGTACATCAAGATGGGTAATTCCGTTGGATTTTGGCACACTCTAACTACATAACTATACCTTCCTAAAGACTTGGGTCTTCACGAGGATACAATGTTGCAGTTGACATGTTTCAACACCCTTTGGAATTGGATCATATAGATCTACATAAACTTGGACTTGATCTTAGTTTTACCCTAGGTCAGGTTAGGAAAATGATTTAGTATATGGAGTAACTCACAATGACTTAGGGTAACTAGACACATCCAATTGACTTAGGTTGATTGAGTATGTCTATGTACTCTTAGTCACCGCAAGTGGTTCCCTATACCAAACTATGTTGCTAAATTAGGTTAGGTTCAAACCTTGAACAAGTGGATGATAGGATTCAGAGAAGACCATTCTAGATAACAGATGAGTGGGGTGAAGGACATATTCCATTTAATGAGTATTTCATCTAGGAATAGTAACATGAACAATATGTTGGAAATCTTTGGCCAAAGTATCACAAGTTGTTGGTTGCGTTGTCCTATATCACCTAGTTTAACAAATGGGATTTCAGATGGATATTGATAAGAAATATTTAGATAGGTCTCTTGACTAGAACGCTTAATACCAAGAACAGGGTAAGAGAACCAAGTTTACTTAGTATACAATACTTTGAGTTAACATGAGAGACTGGTTATAAACTGAGTCATGAAATGAGAGATCGGTAGTTCACCAAGTCATTTACAGCTGCATATGGTTATCTGTTATAAGATTGATTGGCATGGAATGTGTGCTCTAAATTAGGATTATTTAAAACAAAGAACATTATATAAATAATAATAGTAATAATAATTTCCCTTGTTTCTAAAGTCTTAAAATAGGAATGTTACATAGCTATACCACTGAAGTGACCTCCACAAATTTTGTCATGAAATTCCTTGATGGTATAAGGAATTTTAGAAATTGTAAGGCATCGTAAGAAAATACCATCAAAGCCACGTTTATAAACAATACCACCCATGATGACATAGTGAGAGATGGTTTTGAGAAAGGCCCATTTTCCATTACGAGTAAGATCTGGAGGCAAAATGGAAAGGGAAAGGTATTCGGAAAACTACTTATAGCAAAGGTCAGGTGGGTCAGGTGTAACGGTTCTGATGAAGTTCACATCTAAAAATAAATAAGAAGGTGATTACAACCTTTGTACTGTGACAAATATTTTGGATTCGGCAGGCGAAGTGGGTATCTAAGAAGCCAAGAAGGCCATGGTATCCATAAATTTGTTCGTGGAATGTGGAGTGGTGTGAAGTTCGTAATGGTCAAAGGTAGTCAAAATTATGTCAACATGGTGTTTATACTTTTGAATTATTTCATTACAAAACTGGTAAATACCATTTAGTTGGTTTACAACCAGTTGGGAATCGCCAAATATATTGACTGATTTAACATCTAAGGTGATGGTGGCTTGGAGACCTAATAGGAGTGCTTCATATTCGGTAATATTATTAGTACAATCAAATTCTAGTTTGAAAGATAGTGACATAGTCTCACCATCAAGAGGAATGACGATAACTCTAGCACCACCCCCATGTTGATATTTGGAACCATCAAAGAATAAGGTCATTTGGTAAATGCTATCATCCAAAGAGAGGGTAGCAATGGATTCATCTGGGAAATTGAAATTAGAGTATTGATTACCAGAGAGGGGTGCATCTTCAAGTTGTTCAGTGATGGTTTGACCTTTGATATATTTTTGATGGATGAATTATGTTTGGGTGTGGAGCCTATTTTTTAGTCTTCTTGAATCAGTGCTGAAGTGTTGGAGCTTGAACGGTTAATTTTGGAGACTTCAAGAGCATTCTGAAGTTGCCTACTATGACATTGTTGTTAATATGTTGTTAACATTGGGACTTTTTTTCCAGCCGTGGGAAATTGAAAGATCGCGACTTTCAAACTTCTAGGGTTGACTTTAGGACTTCTTAAAAGGATTATAATCCTATATATAGAGGTGTTAGGCTATCTTGAATATATCTTGAGTTTTTAAGAGGTCTTGAGTCTTAATGATCAAGAGGTGATCAAGAGTTATCAAGGTTAAGAAATTGGGTGTAAATGGTGGTTTAGATGTTTAGCATCTTTGGAATTCTGTTATGAGTTCATAACTGAGAGAAGACTATGAGAGTTGTTTTACTCTTGTTGATAATAAAATATGAGCAAGTTCTTGGTGGTCGTAGCCCACATTAGGTGAACCACATTAAATCTTATCTTGTCTTCTTTTGTGCATTATTTATTTATGTTGTTATATTTCTGCAAGTATAATTCTGCTATATAGTTTCCTACTACTATGGTTTGAGGAATTTTTTCCGCATATTTATTCTCTAATTCCTAACAATTGGTATCAGAGCTTTGGTGATTTTTTTTGCTGAAGTTGTAAATCATAGGGAAAGTTTAGCTTAAGTAGGAGCTATGGTAGATGAGGGTAAATCGAGGGTTGAGAAGTTCAATGGGCAGAACTTTGGTTTGTGGAAGATGCAAATGGAGGATTACTTATATCAGAAGGACCTCCATGTTCCTTTGGCTGGAAAAGTAAAGAAACCTACACCCATGTCAGATGAGGATTGGGAGTTGCAGGATAGAAAGGCACTCGGGGCAATTCATTTATATCTTTCATCTTCAATTTCTTTCAACATATCCCAGGAGAGGACCATGGAAGGTCTCATGAGTGCATTGGGGAAGTTATATGAAAAACCCTCTGCCTCTAATAAAATATTTTTGATGAAAATTTTTTATAATATGAAGATGTCTGAGAATGGTTCTATTGCTGATCATTTGAATGAATTTAATACGGTTGTGAGTATGTTAAACTCGGCAAAAATTGACTTTGATGATGAGGTCAGGGATTTGTTGATTTTGTGCTCCTTACCAGATAGTTGGGACATCTTGGTTATAGCTGTAAGTAATTTAGTCTATAATAACTCAAAGCTGAAGTTTGAGGATGTAATAGGTGTGATCCTAAGTGAGGAAATGTGAAGGAAGAGCACTGGAGATTCTTCTACTTCTGGAAATGCTTTGATGGTGGAGAGTAGAGGGAGACAAAAGAATAGAGGGAAAGGTAATCGTGGGAAGTTGAATGATCATGGAAGGTCAAAGTCCAAGAGTAAGTTAGAATGTTGGCACTATGGGAAGGTTAGTCATACTAAGAAATATTGTTGGGCTCTTTAGGATAAGAAGAACAAGGAGGAAACTAAAGAGGTAAATTTGGCAATAGGTTATGTTTGTCAAGATGCATTAATTTTTTCTTTAGATAATATTGTTGAATCTTGGGTGTTAGATTCAGGGGCTTCTTTCCATGCCACCCCATATAGACATTACTTTACTGATTTTATTCAAGGTGATTTTGGACATGTATATATTGGTGATGATGAACCATGTAGAATAGTAGGGAAAGGTTGTGTTTAGGTTAAAATTCAAAATGGGAACACACGGTGACTTAAGGATGTCATCCATGTGCCTAAGTTGAGGGAGAACTTGATATCAACGGGACAGTTGGGTAGTGATGGTTATATGGTTAGGTTTATAGTGGATTCTTGGAAGGTTACTAAGGCAGCTCTTGTGGTTGCAAGAGGTAAGAAAACTGGTACTTTGTATTTAACCAATGGTGTTGATTATTGCAATTTAGTTGCTGTAGATGGAGATGTAACTTTGTGGCACCAGAGACTCGGTCATATGAGTAATAAGGGCATGTAGATTATAAAGGACAGGTTATCTAGATTAAAGGAGTTAGATTTGGACTTCTGTGAGGACTGTGTTTATGGGAAACAGAAGTGGGTGAGATTCCTCAAGGTTGGACCTACTAGGAAGGAGGGTAAGTTGGAGTTAGTGTATACAGATGTATGGGGGGCAGCTAAGGTAAACTATATTAGTGGTTATTATTATTATGTCACTTTCATTGATGATGCAACTAGAAAAGTTTGGGTATATTTCATTAGAAAGAAATATGATGTGTTTGAAACTTTCAAAAGATGGAAATCCTTGGTTGAGAATGAAATAGGTCTCAAGTTAAAATGTCTCAGGTCAGATAATGGAGGGGAATATTACAGCAATGAATTTCTTGATTACTGTTTGGTAAATGGGATCCACAGGAAAAGAACGGTTCCAAATACTCCACAGGAAAATGGAGTGTCAGAGAGAACAATAAAGAAAATCATAGAGCATGATAGGTGCAAGAGGTTACATGTGGGGTTGTCACTCATGTTTTGGGTGGAAGTGATAAGTACGGCTATTTATTAGATTAACAGAGGACCCTCTATGGCTTTGGATGGAGGTATACCTGAGGAGGCTTGGTCTGGTGAAAAAATTGATTACTCATTTCTTAGAGTATTTAGATGTGAGGTATTTATTCACATTGATAAAGATGATAGGACCAAGTTATAGGATAATTCTAAGAAATGCACCTTCGTTAGGTATGGTGAAGATGAATTTGGTTTCCGTGTTTGGAGTCTTAAAGACAAGAAAATATTTCGGTCTAGAGATATTGTATTTAATGAAAAAGTCATGTATAAAGATCAGTTGCAGGAACAGAAAGAGGAATAAAAGAAAGAATACACAATGTTAGAGGACATTGTGGACAACAAGGTGTCTAAGGGGTTGGTTCAGGTATAGCATGTTCCGACATAGCCAGTTCAGGTACCTACTCATTAGGAACCCCAAACTTCTGAGGTGAGAAGGTCTCCAAGGGTAAGAAGGGAACCTAAAAATTTTACTCCATATTTGAATTATTTATTACTCATTGACAGTGGAGAGCTAGAGTGCTTTGAGGAAGCAGTGTAGGTAGATGTCAGGAAGAAGTGGGAGCTGGCCATGGATGAAGAGCATAGATCTCTTATGGAAAACTGGACTTGGGATCTAGTGGAGCTACCTGAGGGCAAGAGAGCATTGCAAAACAAATGTGTGTATAGAATCAAAGAGGAAGATGGAGGCAGGAAATGATAAAAAAACCTAGTTGGTGGTCAAAGTATTTGCATAGAAGAAAGTTATAGAATTTGATGAATTTTTTTTTCAGTTCTTAAAATGACTTCTATTAGGACTATTCTTGGTTTAGTTGCAGTAGAAGACCTACACTTAGAACAGTTGGATGTGAAGACTGAATTCCTTCATCGTGAGTTAGAGGAGGAATTGTACATGCAGCAACCACAGGGTTATGAGGTCAAAGGGAAGGAGAGGTTTGTGTGCAAATTGAAGAACAACTTGTATGGCTTGAAACAAGCTCCACAACAGTGGTACATGAAGTTTGATAGTTTAATGCAGGAGCAGGGTTATTCCAAGTGTCACTCAGACCATTGCATGTACATCAAGATGTTTCTTGATGGTAGTTATATTATTCTATGCTTGTATGTAGATGATATGCTTGTTGCGGGGAAGAACATGCAGGAAATAAAGGTACTCAAGAAACAACTAGGTGACTCCTTTGCTATGAAGGATTTAGGGGTAGAAAAACAAATCCTTGGTATGAGAATAATTCAAAAACGAAGGAGAGGAAGCTGGTATTATTTCAAGAAGAGTACATAAATAAGATCTAGGAGAAGTTTAGTATGCATGATTCTAAACCAGTTGGTAATCCTTTGTCAGGTCACTTTAAATTATCAAAGGAGCAGAGTCCCAAGAATGAGGAGGATAGAATCTATATTTCCAGGGTATTGTACTCATCAATAGTTGGTAGTTTGATGTATGGTATGGTATGCACTAGGCCTGACATTACCCATGCAGTGGGACCAGTGAGAAGGTTTATAAGTGATCCAAGTAGAGAGCACTGACAGGCAGCAAAGTGGATCCTTCATTATTTGAGAGGGACCATGGGAGCAGCATTGTGTTTTGGTGGATCAAACACTACATTATGTGGCTATGTAGATTCAAACATGGTAGGAGATTTAGAAGTAAGAGGAACATGAAAGGTTATGTATTTACGGTTGGTGATACAACGGTGAGTTGTATTTCATGGTTCTAAAAATTTGTGGCTTTGTCAACCATAGAGGCTGAGTATGTTGCTACCATAGAGGAAAGTAAGGAGATGATTTGGATACAGTAGTTGCTTGATGAGTTAGGTCATAAGAAAGAAGTTGGAAGACTACACGGTGATAGTTAGAGCACTATTCGTTTGGTAAAGAACTCTGATTTCCACTCTAGGATGAAGCACATTCAGCTAAGATATCATTTCATCAGGACAACTTTGGAAGAAGATAAGTTGAAAATGGAAAAGATTCATACCAGTCAGAATCCTATGGATATGATGACCAAGGCAGTCACAAGGGAGAAGTTGAAGTTTTGTTTAACTTTGATTGGCCTTCATGGTTGATAATGAAAGGTTAAGTACTTTTCTCAATGGAAACCATCTCCAAGTGGGAGATTGTTGGGGTGTGGAGCCTATTTCTTAGTCTTCTTGAATCAGTGTTGAAGTGTTAGAGCTTGAACGGTTAAGTTTGGAGACTTCAGGAGTATTCTGTAGTCTGTGTGGTTGCTATGCCATCGATGTTTCGTTGATGTTAATATGTTGTTAACGTTGGGACTATTTTTCTAGCCATGGGAAGTTGAAAGATCATGACTTTCAAAATTCTACGGTCAGGTTTAGGACTACTTAAAAGGATTGTAATCCTATATATAGAGGTGTTAAGGTATCTTGAATATATCTTGATTCTTAATGATCAAGAGGTGATCAAGAGTGATCAAGGTTAAGCAATTGGGTGTCAATTGTGGTTTAGATGTGGTTTAGCATCTTTGGAATTTTGTTGTGAGTTCATAACTGAGAGAAGGCTATGAGATTTTTTTTACTCTTGTTGATAATAAAATCTGAGCACGTTCTTGGTGGATGTAGCCCACATAGGGTGAACCACGTTAAATCTTATCTTCTCTTCTTTTGTACATTATTTATTTATGTTGTTATATTTCTGCAAGTATAATTCTGCTATATAGTTTCCTATTGTTGTGGTTTGAGGAATTGTTTCCACATATTTGTTCTCTAATTCCTAATAAATTTGAGGTCAAAATTTGTGATAAGTATGGGCCAACACACAGCATGATGATGTTGGTAGGGTTTGGTGTACATGTAATGTATGGGGTCCGTATTGGTGACGATAAAGGTTTTGTGATTGGGTAGGTAATGACATAGTTTAGTGGTGACAAAAACTAAGGCTAAGAAAAGTTTTTTGGTGTGGGTGTACATGGTTTCATAGTCTAGAATTTTATAGCTTATATAATAGACCACTTGTTCCCAGTGTTGTTTGTCATGATGAGCAAACATGGCACCTAAGGAACGATCAGTAGTAGAAATGTACAGGTAAAATTATTAGTCCTCCTTAGGAGGAATGAGAAATGGTGGTTGGAGGAGTTATTGTTTTAAGGATTCAAAGGATTTATGGCATTCATCAACCCATTTTTAAGGAGACATCTATTTTGAGGAGGTGATGAAATGGGTGGCAGCGTTGGAAAGATGCAAAATAAAACAAAGAATAGATTACAAATTTCCTTGCACACTATGAAGTTAACGAAGGTTAGTAAGTGGAGGGATTTCAAGAATAGCCTTGATTTTAGCATGGTAGACTTTTATACCATACAACAAAACAATGAAACCAAGGATATTTCCTAAGAGGATAGTAAAGACAAACTTATTAGGTTGAAGGTGAATGCAATACTTGATGAGACAGTCAAAGATAACTTTCAGGACTTGTTTTCACCCTTAAAACTCCCCTCTTTTTGAAGTCAAGTTTTGTGAATTTTGAGTTGGTACCTTGGAGAAATTCATTCTTTGGAGTCATGGGTGGTCGGTTTTAATCTCGCCCTTTCACTTGAAAATTATTTAGTCTTCATAGTTTGAAGTATTTTCTATTTCCCCATCTGGATTCTTGAAAATATTTTCCTTCATTCGAATGTCATTTTCAATCCTTCTCTTTTGTTGTGGATCACGTTGAGCCTGGTATTGTTTGCAGTTTCTCATTTTATGAAAAACAATTTGAAAATAAGGCATAAATGGTGGGGTTTTCCATTTCATTTTTATTTTTCCATAGTCATGAGTGATGGGTGTCAAATTATGTCCTTACGCTTGCAGATACATCGACATCTCTGATTGGATGCGGTGTGGTGGGTTTATATTTTAAATTTTCCACTTTTGTTAGTTTTTTCAAAAGTGTCAAATTGGCCTCGTGGCCCCAAAGGATCCTGATTGAATGAAACAAGTGGTGGCAGAAACGAGGGCCCATTTTATGTTTTGGTGCTTTGAAAGGTAAAAGGTGGAAAGGCGGATCTTTTTTGAGTTTTGAAGCATTATGGAGAAAGGAGTAAAATGTAAAAAGAATACCTAAGGCCTGCAAAGGGACATGTGGCCATTTTTAAGTCAAAAGCAGAGAGGTGGGGGTTATTGGGACACTTTAGGAATTTTACCTTTGTTTCCAAAAGGGCGTAGATTCATAAAGTGAGGCACAACCCCACTGACGCCCAGGTGAAGCCATGTGTTGATGCCTACATTGAAAATTCAAAGGTGGGGAGGCAGACCATCAGGGCACTTTTGGAATTTTGGTTTTGTTTCCAAAAGGGTAATAAACTATAAAAATGATCCATGACTCCGCTGGGATCTTGAGCCCACATTGAAAAGTCAAAGTAGTGAGGCAGGTCGGCAGAGAACTTTGATTTTTTGAGATTTTCTTTGAAAGAGTTAAAATTGTAAAAGTGAGTTGCGAATCCGTCCCCACTCAAGTAAAGCCACATGTCAAGCCTGTATCAAAAGCGGATGGGCGGGCCAAAATGTAAAAAAATGCAGAATCTCTACAAAGTCATAAAATACAAAAGATGCCCTTAGGCCCGCTTTAGTTTAAATCTTTTCCACGTGGACGGCTCATATTTGAAGTTACAAAATAGGTTTAACAACTGCATTACAGATCATCATTTTTTACCACCATTAATGCTTCTGCAAGAACAAAGAAACTAAATGTAACCATTTTTGGAAGCTATTTAGTGGGGTTCTCTACGTCATTGTTGGTGGTGGGATCCTAGTACTCTGTAGATGTAATAGATTTGAAATTAATCAATATAGAAGATTTTTCCCTTTGTTTCTATCTCTTATTCCTTCTTTCCTTGTCTGAAGTCCGCGGATCATTAATTTTTTATGAAAAGAAACTTTGTGTTCTTGTTTATATGATTTCTAGTAGTTTGTGTCTATGGAATTATATATGTTATGAAATTGAATTATTCTATTCAGCATCTCCCTGGCTCAATACGTATAAGGTTATACTCTGTTATCTATATTTCCTAAAAGTACTGTTATATTCTTCACTCTTTCCTCTTCTTCAGTTTCTTCCATTCATTTGTATTTATAAGCTATTTTGAGTAAAAAAACATTTCAAGAGTGTCATAGATTCCAGCCTTAATATGAAATTTATACATTTGTATATAAGCTTTGTTACTTTCTTTCAATAAGGGAACCTATCCCATAAAGAGGAGGGACTTGTTGTCCCCTGAATGTGATTTTGTTAAAATAACATTTTAAAATCTCAATATTTTTTGTGCAATCTATACTAGGGATTTTGTTTCAAAGTTATCCCTTTCTCAAACAACAACTTCAAGATCATTTTTGAGTTTGGAGACTCTATGATATACATCGCTGGTAAGATAGGCTATTGGGGTTGACAATTCTCATTTTCAACTTCTAGGAGCAACAAAATTTCTCTCTTCTTCTAACAAGAAGGAATAGAGGAATTTGTTGTTGCAAGCAAACCTCCTGTTCAATACAAAAATTCCAAGAATAGCATTCCTCCAGAACAACTAAGCCCTAATCTTCATGCTCTTTGATACTTTCTAGTGTTTCAGTTCCCACTTCAGACAATCTTCCCACATATGGCATCATCGTTTGCCTTGGGGACAACATGTATTGGGCCTCTTTCTCTTCCTCAACCTTTGCATGAGTTTCCTAGGAGTAACTAGGAAAAGGTTTTCCTAAATTCCAAGGTGATGGGAAGGTACATCTGAGATGAACACATTGCAGCCTTGAACGTTGCATGTGGGATTCTTGGGATTGAGCATGAAGACGTTTCTGTCAGGCATCTTTGTAGAAACATTACAAGATAATGTTGTTGATTGGTTCTATCATCTTCTTGCTAGGTCAATTACTAATTGGACCACCTTGACAACTTAGTTTCAGCAACATTTCAAAACTGCTGAAGATGTGCATCCTCTCTTAGCAAAAATTTCTCATATCAAGAAGGAACCATTCATGAGCCCATGAGATATATTTTGGCCAAATTCAACAAGCTCATTCATAAAATTCCGTAGAACACTCATATTGTATATCAAATCCAAAAATGATTCTTCCTCAATGCTCAGTTACCTAAAGTAAGCTATGCTCTAAGGAGAGATAACCTTGCAACTTTGGATGTAGATCAACATTTGGCTATCAGTGTTGAGGATGATTTGATCATGTCTGGTAAATTGAATAGATAACCATCCAAGTTTAGAGCATCCTCCTCTTCCTCTCCTGGAGCCAATTCAAATCAGTTAGTGCAGAAGTTGGCAAATGATCTCATTGCCATAAAAAAGTAATTGGCTCAACATACTCTTTATCAAGATATTCCATGAAGGAATTTTCAGCCTAGGAACTTGTTACCTCCTTCTTAGAATAAATTGGCTAACAAAGTTCCACCTATCAAGGTTCCAGTCAATGTAACTTGTGAAGTTTAAGAACCTGATGATGAGGATTTTAATGAACTCTATGATGAACTAGAAGAAGAGGTTGATTGGAGGATCTTGGTGGATCTCAACTTCATTTCCTTACCACTGAAGGTATGGATGACGAAGATGAATATGATGAAAGAGTGGAAAATATGAATAGTGATTCATATGTTGTCATGACTCAGGAGAAAGAAAACAAAAAATAAAAAGTGGTGCAGTCTACTAAGAAATCCAAGGAGTTTCCTATAGCTATTCCAGTGATTGCAAGAAGAGGAGATCCTATTCCCACTACCTCCACACAAAAGGTGAGTAATAATAATCCTCCTTTTTCTACTTTTGTTGCCAAATTTTTTTTTCCTTCAAATCCTAAAACTGATAAATCAAAAGTCTCTCAAGTTCTTAGCAATGATTCCCCATCCTCCTCTGGATCTTTAGATATCATTGATCACCTCAAAAAGACCAAAATCCAAATTTCAGAGGCAGAGTTCTACCAAACCCATCCAAAAGACTTTGCTAAAATGGTAAACTTTGTCAATTCCAAATCCAAAGCTTCATCAAATACTTCTAAAGGTCTTTTTCCTACTCCCTCTTCCTCACCTTGACCAAGCCTTGTGGCTACGGTCACTTCCCCTAATGATAAAATTAAACCATTCTATCTAACTCTCCTCATAGTTGAACATAAAATCAGTAATTGTTTTATAGACTTAGGAGCATTAGACAATGTAATTCCTAAAAAATTAGCTCATGCTTTGGGCCTGGCTCTAACACATGCCTTTAGTTCCTGTTACTCCATGGAGAGTAGATAAGTGCCTTTGGTTGGGAGGATTAAAGATGCACAAGTAGCTTTTGTTGCTTTTCCAGAGAAAAGGGTTTTAGCCACTATTTTGGTAGCTAATATTCCTCCCTCATATGGTATGTTGCTGAGTAGGAATTTCTGTAAGGATGTAGGAGGTGAAATTTAGATGGATTGGTTGCACGCTTTGATCATGTTCAATGGAAAAATGAAGAACTTGATACCTGAGAAACAAACTGAATACATTGTGTCAAATGTTGATGATCCAAAAGCACAAATACTCTATGAAGATATAGGGCATGGTAACTACATGATCATGTCACAAGATGAGAAAAAACCTCCTAACAAAGTGATTCATGATCCTAATGGAATTTGGGCTTTGGAATTTGATGGAAGATGCTCTTTAGCTAGTTTTGGGGCTATTGTGGTGCTAACCTCTCTAGAAGAGAAGATTCATCCTTTTTTATTCAAGCTTTTTTTTGAAAATACAAACAATACACCTGAATATGAGGCACTCATACTTGGATTGAACATGGAAAAAGAAATGGGAGTGAAGAATCTTTGTACTCATGGAGATGCAGAGATGATTGTGAAATAGGTAAGGGATCTTTACCAAGTCAAGAATAGGAGATTGAAACATTATATAAATCTTTTATGGGATTCCATTGAGTTTCTTGATGCTTTCTCCATTAAATATGTGCCAAGAGAAAGGAATACTATAATTGATTCTCTAGCTGTCTCAGGATCTCTGTTGATTCCTCACCCATATTTCTCTCAGGAGAAATTTAACATTCAAATGATTCATGGGTCTAGTGTATAAGATAATGCAAGAAATTGGAAGGTTTTCAATGATGATAAACACTTGATCTCATTCTTGGAGCTTAAGGACAACTTCAACCAATTATATTTTGAAGGAAGTGACACTTTTCCTAGAGAGTGTGTATCCTCTAATGAAGGAGATATCAAGGAAGAGATGGATCAAGATGGCTGCATCAAACTGAAAGGTAAAAAGATCCCTAAAGGGATGGCAAGTTTGGAAGATTTTTTTCATAAGCGTGATAGATACATTAAGTCTAAAGCTTCCCAAGGAGTTCAACAATCTGTTGAATGTGAAAAGGTTAATATTGGGATTCTTGATGAACCCAATATGGTGAACATTGGAAAATGTTACTGTTGTAAATATCTCCCCCCTGGGTATATATAGACAAACAGAAGAATATGGAAATCACAGAAACTCAGAGCCCAATTTTTATTGTGTCACAAACAGCCGAAGGTGCAAGTAAGAGGTACACGACAGAAGGTGTCGACACAAAAATGGATGTGTCCTTGGCATAGGTAAGAGGAACACGATAGAAGGTGTCGACACGAAAATGGATGCGCCCTTGGCGTAGGTAAGAGGCGCATGATAGAAGGTGTTGACATGAAAATGGATGCACCCTTGGCACAGGTAAGAGGCGCACGACAGAAGGTGTCGACATGAAAATAGATGTGCCCTTGGCATAGGTAAGAGGCACATGACAGAAGGTGACAACATGAAAATGGATGTGCCCTTGGTGCAGGTAAGAGGCAGACGACAGAAGGTGTCAACATGAAAATGGATGCGCCCTTGGCACAGGTAGGAGAGTGTTGATATGGCAGAAGTCACGCCTTGGTACACGTAAAGGGCGCATGACACATAATGTCGACATGATAGAATTTGCACCTTCACACACGTAAGGGTATGTCGACATAAGGATGGATGCGCCAAGGTGCACCTTCAGGAGGTGCAACATTTTGAGCGCTGACAGGAAGTAGACCCAGACCCAGATATTCAGATGGCCATAACTTTTCACAGGGAGCTCGGATTCATGCAAGGTTAGAATTTTTGGAAAGCTTACGAGGTCCTCTATGGATATCTTTAATTACGTGGGAACAAGTTCTTACAAAATGCAAAATACAATTCACCACCTTTTAAGTTTGCTAGGGTTCTCACCTACCACCATAATGAGATAAATTAAATGCAACCTGGAGGTGGTTGGGGTAGATTTGGATTTCCTCTCTCTTCCCTCTCTCATTCTTCTTATAAATTTAAAGGAGGGGATTCTTTCTAAAGGTTGGAAATTCTTGTTTTACCCCTCCCTTCTTCTCTTTGGCAGGCGGATTTGTGGAGAGAAAAAAAACCTCCCATTTAAAAACTGTAATGCAACTTTGCCTCTTGGCATTTTGTAGTGTATTGTATCAATCTTTGGAGCAAATAAATGCATGTATGTGGATGATTCTCAACCCTCTCTATGTTCATTTGCATCCTCCTAATATTTCACTACAAAATTTTGTTATCTGTGCATGATCTTGCATTGCATTTTAATGGCTTGTGTTTATTGGCAGGACAGTTTTTCTTCATTCCTCGGTGCATCACCTCTATTAGTTTAGGTTTTATTTTATGCATCTTCTTACCCCGTCTCCTTGGAAAATTAGATTAGGTTTTGAGTAGACCCTGTACATTTTTATGTGTGCATCTAAACAGAGGAATAGGAACCGGCCTTCATCCGGAGAGCTTTTCTGATTTCGCAAGGTCCCACACTTGGGAAAAGCTCCATGTTATGCAATCGCACTGAGAGTCTCAACCCATCGAGTTGCAGACACTCAGGGGTGTTGTGATTCACCATCAACAGTTTTTGGCACATCTGGTGGGACCAAGAGGTCATTCCATAAGATTTGAAGGAATTTTCAAGAAATTTGGACTAAAAATTGTAGGTTTTACAATTTCAGTTTTTTTTTTTACCTTCCAGGCTGAACTTTGAAATCGATTTTCAAGGGCTTAACTTGCTCAAAAAAAGTAAAAATTTCACCAGTTGATAGAAAAGGGTATAATCTTCAAAAGGGTATTCTTAGATTTTTGAGATTTTAACTTTCAAAATTTCATGGTTTTTGGTATTTCAGGTTTTCCCAGTTGCCTTGCATGACCTAAGTTTTCGGCTGTACCTTTCGGAGATTAGTAGCTGCAAAACAATACCCCCATAACCAAATTGAAGAGCTGTATCTTCTAGGTCCTTCAAGTTTTAAATTCTATTTTTAATATTGTCAGGTTTGGTGTGTAACTTGGCATAAGCTAGCCATTTGAGGCTCATTATCTAACACATCTGGCGACTCCAAAGGGGTAGAATTCAGTGGTATAACAACAAAATTTTCACAGGCATATGAGAAGAATTTGAACCAGGTCTGATACTCGAGAAGAGGGGCTATTTTTCCACTTGCAACTATCACCAGGAGGAGGAAGGAGAGGAAGAAGACCACGAAGATCACCATCTCCACTTAACCGGACTTTGTCTACACCTCCACCTGGTAGACCTTTTCTCGCATCAACAAGGGTTCTCAGGCCAATTAGAATGGCACAACCACCGAATCCCTTTGTCAATTTCACTGGCAGCAGTCCACTTGCCCTCAATGCATAGAATCCAGTTCCAATTGCAGCATTAAAGAACATTCCATTTTTCACTGGAGAAAATCATACCACTCCTGGTGATCATGTCAAAGACATTGCTAACGTTTGTGCAATCCATGAGATAAATGAAATGGATGTTACTGTCGAATTGTTGGCATCTTCATTCAAATGGAGGGCATTACAATGGTTTAGGAGCCTTGGAGCTGGTACTATCAAAAATTGGAATCAGTTATGCATAGTTCTCCATGAGCAGTTTGGAGAAAAGGGAGACAATTTGTCTCTGCTAGAACAATTGACAACTATCAAGAGAGCTCCCAATGAGCAGCTGACTGATTTCAACTTCAGATTTCAAAGGTCTTGGGATAGGATTCTAGTGGCTGTTAGGCCAACAGCTGAAGGTGCTTTTCTATACTATCTTAAGGCTTTGAATTCTGATATTTCTATGTTAATTCAATCTATGGGAGGCACAACCTTACCTTCTGCTTATAGCATTGCCATTAGGGCAGAAAAATGTCTTATTCAAGCTGGTAAGCTGGCTCCTATGCCTCCCATGCCCTTGTATCCAAACTTAGAAAATATAAGCACTAGTCAAGTACCCACTTTGGCTCCTATTCCCACTCCTAGAAATCAAAGTTCAAATGAAACTTATACTTCATCCTCTAGTGCTTAAAATGAACTCCAGGAGGTTATGAAACAATTGCAGAACCCTGGAAATGAGCTGGTGACTATCAAAAGACAGCAGGCTCAAAGTGCTAGACCGTATCAGCCTCAAGCGCAGTACCAGGCTAGGCCCCCATACCAAAAAAATAGGTCACCAGCTCAGGCTGCAAATAAAAATCAAAGCCAAGTAAGGCCTCCCACTAATAGACCATTTCAGCCCTATAACCCCAATGTTGCATCTACTTCTAAAGCATTAGTGCCAGTCCAAAACAACATAGCTCAAGAGTATGATTGGTGTTTCCCATGCAATGAACCTCACAACCAATCTATGTGCTTTAATGGTGCTTTGAACCAAGTCTTGATGGTGATAAATACTGGCGTTGAGGGTGAAGTGAGTCAAGAAATAAATCAACAACAAGGGACATCTTAGCAAAACACAGCTACAAATGATACCGCACTTGCGAATTGGCAAGCTGAGGATTTTTATGGCATGAATCAAACAATTTCTCAGAGTGTAGCAGCTAACACAGGATCAAAGATCAAAGAAGAGGAATATTGGTGAAGGGAAATCATGGCTCCAAGTGATCTATAACCTTCCATCACTCCACAAGTTGTTGGTAAGAAAAATGCAGCTCCAAACATTTGCACTATGTATTTGGAAGGGAGAAGAATTATATCTGGAAGCAAGAAGAATTGTTTTACCATTTTCTTTACATTTTGGAATGTGATGAAATAGATAAGGGTAAGGGCCAAGGACAAATACCTGTTGTGTTCATTTGGAGGTTTATGTGTGTGTTCTGACTTCTCAATCCAATGTTGATTGTGAGATATTCCTTTTGGCTAGGAGGAACTACCTAAAATAGAAAACAAGACCACCAAAGAACAACTAAACAATATATGACAGTGGACCTCCAAGTGTATGCTAGATCTAGGAAGTGTGATACTCCCTAGAAGGCTGTCAATCCACTGTTTTTATAAAATAAATATGAAATAATTGAAATGTGTACATAAAAAAATCTAGTGCTAGTATTCTAATTTGGATACCTCAGATCACTAGTAGCATTGATCCAATTAAAAACTAAAACTATGCGGGTCAAGGTCTTCAGGTTAGGTTGTAAGTTGGTCAGGTGATCTACAGATTACATGAAGGGGTCTTAATAGGTTGGGTGAGGTGTTCTGGGTTGTTTTTAATAGGTAGGAGGTTTCTAGTTTACACTATATTAGTAAACATAGAGACTGACATTGGTCGAGGTATTACCAATCATGGCTAGGCAAAATCGATGATGGTTATGGGTAACCAACATTGGTAGAGGCAGGATGACAAGATTCAATAAGATTTGGTAATGAAGCTTGAGCTGAGGTTAAACAGAGATGACAGAGGGCCAAACAAGGTGTTATGGGGATCTTAAGAACACTCAGAAATGTGAGAGGTTGGGTATAGGTGGTTTTATGGTGTGGGTGGAGGAATCATTGGGTCTATAAGCAAGTAAATAGTAGGAGAATGAGGGTGCACATGGAAACTAATAACAGTAATAGAAGAAGCCAATAGACTGAAATGGAAATAGATGATATAGGTAAAATGTGTACTTACTGTGTTGTAGGTCCATGGCTATGTGGTGGTGATGATTGGTTGGTGGGATGGAGCTTGGTTTTCATAGTGATGCTTCCTAGAATGTCACCATGAGTGCAATACCTCTAGATCTATCGTTGTGTTGGCTATGGATGTTTCTGTAGGTATGAAAAGGATCTAGTTCTTCTTGCATGTGGTCCTCTTCTCATCTCCTTGATCTTAAAATGTGCCAACCCAAAAAACAAGGTTTTCCAAGGTGAATAAATGGTAACCGACGATGGTTCCTTGTTGATCAGTGTCAGTTTTGGGATGACCAGCATTGGTTAAGGTAGGATTCCCTTTTAATTAAAAATTAAATTAATAATGGGGTGAGGATGGGTATTAATTTAATTGTAAATAATTAAATTAATATTAATGTGGGGTATAAGGTCATGGTTAGGTGAATGTGTTTAAGTTGGTTATTTGAAAGAAGAGTACCAAGGGGATGTGACCTAATTTTGGTGTCTACAAAAAACCTTTTATAGATCAGTATGGTGATTTGTTATATAGTAGTGGGATGTAAATGTTTTTCACTCGAAATGTTTCGGCTTCTGGAATAGAGTTACTTCTATCCTTTCATTCCTTTTAGAAAGGAATACCTGTTGAATGTCGAGATGGTGTGTGCGCGTACCCGTAGAGAAAGATCAGGTTGACTGCGAAGAACTCCTTTTTGTCTTGGAAGGACTACCTGCAAATAAGAACACAAGACCACAAGATTTTGATTAGACAATAAATGAGGGAACTGCCTTGGGCCCAGGAAATATAAAACTTCCTTTCGAAGGTGGTCAGTTCCCCTGCTAATATGAATTAACACCAAAAACTGTAAAATATCAATTAAATTGCTTCGTTGAGACGGGTAGGGGAAAGGCTGATTTCTGGTTTTGAGTCACAATAACCGATACCGGTTGCTGATAACCGATATCGGTATATGGTCTAGGATCTGTAGGTTGGTTGTTTTTGGGGTGGTTGTGTTGTAGGGTAACGGTGTGTTGTTGTAAGGCTGGTATATATGAGTGATATTAGGTAATGAGATGGTGAGAGGTAAATGAATGATAGTTAGATGCAATGACACACGTGGGTAGTGGATCTAGGAATGGATTTATGGACTGTGATTCAAAAAGTCTAAGAAATGTTATTAAAGAGGACATGCAAGATGTGTAACTTACTGGTTATATGAAGATGCAGGTCCAGGAACTCTGATGACAAAGGCAGAACTTAGGTAAGATGGCTTGACACACAGAAGATGAGAGATCTCCCTCCCGATGATCAGCTGAGTATCACAGGTTTCTGGCTATTCCGTTGCAGTTTTGGGCTTGATCTCCTTTGCTGCAAACTCTTCTGGTTTCTTCACTCGTCTCTGCTCGGCAAGTAAAGATCCGGATTCTCTTGATCGCTCCTGATGATCTCTGTTTGATCCAAAAATCCTTCCACCTTTGTTTTTGGTTTGGGGAGCCCATTTACAGGGAACCGATGGCGGTTACGTAACCGACGGCGGTCGAGTAGGAACCGTATCGGTTAGGAAAAAGTAGGCTATTTTTAGTAAAATCACCCACTTTCCCCTTTTTCTCCCGAGAGATTATTAGTTGCGGGCTTGGTCAAGTGACTAGAAGGTCGGTTTTGGGTGCGAGAAAGGGGTCATTAGTCATGGGTGTAGGTGTGGACCAAGTTATAGGTCTTAATTAGGTTAGTTTAGGGTTAGGACTAGGTCATGATGAGGTGGGCAAAATGAGGTGGCAGGTAAGGTGATGTGGATTTATCAATTACAAGGTAATTAATAAATAATTGTGTAAGGTTTAGGTGATGAGGTTAGGTTGCGAAATGAGATGCGGGTCACAAGGGGTCGTAAGACACAAATTTGGTGTCTACATTAGCCCCTTATTGTCGTGTAGCTTGTTTTGTAAAGCTGCACGGACAATAATATGAAGTGGTTTCCCCTGTTAAGGGTATAGGTAATCCCCCTCAAATCTATCACAGATTGAGAGAACTTGAAATCAGGGATAGGGTTGATAAAGGGTATAATGGTGTAGAGATGATGGGGAAAAGGTGGGGGGTAGGTCCAAGGAAGCAGACGCACGTTGAAATGCAATAGTGCGACTAGGGTACATGATTTGACGAGCAAACCAGCAATGCATAGGCAAAGGTCGATAGTTTTTATCCAAACAAGGGTGATATAATCCTGGTATCCAAGGCATAGGAAGTAGCTCCAGGGTATATAACAGGTAAGGTACAGGAACGTTTAGGCATGTTCGGCAGTACCAAATGGTTGGTTTGGTTGAGATAAACGTCACGGTCTAGGTCTAGGCAAAGTTGGTCGACAGATCAAGTCAAGGACCCTAATCATGCTAAAACACGAACAGGTGAGCTCGATTGAACAAAAAACTATGATGGGTGGATAAAAGTGTATGTTGATGTTGGGTATGTTGGGTAAGGTATTTGTTGTGGTACGGCCGTGGGTAGGGCCGTGGTTGGGTTGGGCCTTTGGGTCGGGCCAAATGGTTGGGGTGAGGGCCTTGGGTCGGGCCAAATGGGTAGGGTGAGGCTTGGGTGGGCCTATATGGGTCGGGCCATGGGTAGGGTGAGGCCTTGGGTCGGGCCAAATGGGTAGGGTGAGGCCTTGGGTCGGGCCAAATGGGTAGGGTGGGCCAAATGGGGTGGGGCTTGGGTCGGGCCAAATGGGTAGGGTGAGGCCTTGGGTCGGGCCAAATGGTTAGGGTGAGGCCTTGGGTCGGGCCAAATGGGTCGGGCCAAATGGTTGGGTGAGGCCTTGGGTCGGGGCCAAATGGTGGGGTGGTTGCGGCCTTGGGTCGGGCCGTGCGGCCTTGGTCAAAAACGGCTAAAGAGCAATGGAGCATATAGGCGATGTGGTAAAAGGGCAATGTGGTGGGAAAGGGAAAGAAAGTAGTGAATAAGGGCAAAAAAGTTGGGTAAAGGGGTAAAAAGGACAAAACCGATATCGGTTATCTATGACCGGTACCGGTTAGATAACCGACGCCGGTTCCTAGGGCACGATTTGACCGGTATCGGTTCTATGTTAAAAACCTATAAAAAGAAAAATACGGCCGGTCCGGTCATGTCACTTTGTCAATTTGGAAACCAAATTAAGTTGTCTGAGGTGGAATGAATTGATATTGGTGTATTTGTTGGCTGAGGTGGCACTAGTTGAGTGGAGAAGTGTGAGGTGATTGGCGGGCCCCGAGTGAGGAGGAGGCAGTAGTTGATTGGTTGAGGACCCAGAAGAGGACATTTGGAGCCATGGCACAGCCAGGAGGAGCAGGAGGAGCTGACCAGCTGGACCACCACCACCCATCCCACCACGACGACGTGTCGTCGTCGTACCGGTAAGTTCGAAACCCCATTTGTGTTCATTTGATGTTATTAAGCTAGATTTGGGGTTTGGGTAGGAATGTACATGTTTTTAGGAAATAATTAGAAAATGGAAATAATTTGAAAAAGGGAGAGGGTAGTTAGATAGGTGAAATAGGCCGAGGCGGCTGGGTGGGTAGGTTTTTAGGGTGTTTTGGGTGGGTAGAGAGGGAGAAAAAAAAAAAAAATGTAGGTTGGGGGCCGCGCGGGGGTTCGGCTCCGGGTAAATACAGCGACCGATGTCGGTCGCTAAGCGACCGGCATCGGTCGCAAATTTTTTCAGGTCACGGTGTGCTTTGTGTTTGACCGGCGTCGTCGTATATCGGCCGGCGTCGGTGGGTGTTTGTGTGTTTATGTTGTGGTTTGTTTTGTTTTTTTTTTTTTTTGTGGTTTGTTGTTTTTGTTTTTGTTTTTTTGTTTTGTTTTTTTGTTTTTGGTTTTTGTTTTTGTTTTTGGTTTGGGTTGTTGGTGTTTTTGTTGTGGTTTGGGTGTGGGGCGTTTTGGGTTGTGTGTGTTGAGTTGAGTTGATTGTGTTTTGGTATGGGGTTGGGGGGGGATAGGGATTTTTGATATGATTTAGGTTGTTTCGGTTGTTGGATTTGGTTGTTTGGGTATCGTTTTGGTTGTGTGGTAGTATGGTGGGGGTTGTTTTTTGTGAAGAGGGTGTGGATATTGGAGAAGAAGGTGGGAGAGGGGTGTTAGTCGGGGTGTGGAGAAGGTAGGGGGTGGGTAGGGGGGTGTGTTAGAGAGTCGGGGTGTGGTGGGGGGGATAAAAAGGGGTATAGAGGGTAAAGTAGATGTTGTGATAAAGAGAGTAGGGCTAATGTTGTGGGTTGGTTTTGCAGGCACGTCAGCAGCTGACGATGCGGGACAGGATGCCCCCACTGTTGAGCCGGATGCGACCACATGTGTCTGCAGCACACTGGGCTATCATGCGCGAGGTGGGACTCGGCGGAGTCCAGCGATACAGAGCGATCGACAGAGATCATAGTTTGATGGTTGCCCTCATCGAGAGATGGGATCCGGCGACCAATGTGTTCCATCTCCCGACTGGAGAGATGACCATCACATTGGAGGATGTGTATCGCATCCTTCGATTACCTATCGATGGAGAGGCCGTCTTTCAGGTGGATGCAGAGACAGCCATGGACAGCATCCTACAGGTTTTTGGGATGCAGCCGCGCTATTGACATATCACAGCGCGCGAGTATCGGGTATGGGGATATGTACCGTGCGCACCGACATGAGACACGGCTTGCCGTGTTGATGATGATCGGGATCACCTGCTTCGCCCTCCCAGACTCAGAGGGAGGCCGCTTTCCACGGGCGCTGATGGGGGTGCTACATGAGATGGTGGAGGAGCACACATGTTATGCTTGGGCACCAGTATACCTGGTGCAGTTATATAGAGAGCTGTGGGGCTATCGCCGATGAGGTGATTTGGGATTTGTTCGACATTTTTGCTTCACTGTTGGGCATATGAGCACATCATATGCATTAGACCAGTAGGATTACCCCAGCAGCCAGGGCCACAGGTCATATATAGATACGGCTTTCAGAGGTGGTTGGGGGTCGTGGGTCAGCCACGAGCAGTGCTTGCAGGGCGGGACGTCGCTTATTACAGGCATTTTATTAGAGGGCCTGACAGCGGCAGATATATTGTATGGAGACCATATAGAGGTCATCACCCCCGTGGAGGAGCCCGAGGACAGTTGCAGTGGATCCAGTACACATTCTGGATAGCGGGACGGAGGCCGGGAGAGTATGAGAGGATACCCCTGGAGAGGGTACGCAGGCAGATGGGGCTACGACAGGATGAGCCCCCTCGCTTCCCTCAGTACCGGAGGGATGATGTAGAGGCCCCACTGCCTGCACCACAGCCCGTGGATCCAGATTGGGTTGCGGAGAGGCCGGCAGATGACACTGTAGATGATGCTGGCTGTACGGGAGCATATATGGTTTGGTGGGCTGGTCAGAGAGCAGCGGGGGTAGCACAGCCTGCACAGCCAGACTTGGCAGCGGTGATAGCAGAGCGAGATCAGCTCAGGGGTCAGGTGCAGCTATTACAGGGGCAGCTGGCTGCTAGGGGCAGCTGGCTGCTGCACAGGCACAGATAGGTGTTTTACAGGGGCAGCTAGCCCAGGCTCAGGCTACAGGTACAGGCACAGGCCACCACCACAGCACAGCCCCAGGCACAGGTACAGGTACAGGTACCACACCAGCAGCAGCACAGGCACAGGTACAGGTAGGTACAGGTACCACAGGCACAGGTACCACACCACAGGCACCACCAGCGGCACTAGCACAGGCACAGGGGGCACTGGTAGTAGGTGTCAGGGGACCAGCCCCAGTACCTACGGTGGTACGAGACCATTATATGGAGGCTAAAGCGGAGGCCCGGTACTATCAGGATATTCTTGATGGTACCGGGGCTGATTATCAGCCATATGCGGCACATAGAGAGCAGAGACCTCTCGGAGCCAGAGGTCTCAGGGAGGTGCAGCCACAGCTGGTGGGTCCGTCACAGGCAGGAGGCGAGAGGCAGGACAGGGACCAGCAGGCAGACAGGCAGAGGGAGGTGGAGAGAGCTGAGGGGGGTCCCTGCACTTTTTATATATTGGACATGGGCACCGGTCTGCGAACCGGTTGTTGTGTTATAGAGGCCTGCGTGCCTACATATTATTCATTTATTCATTCATTTATTTATATACCGGCCTGCGAGCCGAGTACGGGTTGTACAGTTGATACCGCCTGCGAGCCGAGTCTGTTTTTGATATGAGAGAGACCGGCCTGCGAGCCGTGTTGAGGTTTTGGTTTTTGACGGTTATTGCGGCGGCCTGCGTGCCGGCTTTGTTGTATTATGAGATCACAGAGGCCCCGATGCAGGGCACATTGTATATTTGAAACCTTGTATATATATATATATATAGATATGATGTTTTGATCCACATGCTGTGTTTAAAAATGCGTTAAATGTTTTGTCGATGGTTTGTGATATTTGATGTATGATGAGTTGGATTTACATGGTGTTATATTAATGATGTTGATGTCTTTTTTGTGTGGATGGGATGTATGTAGATATAAATGATGAGTTTAATTGACATGTTGTATTATGAAATGTTGTATGTTTTGTCGCTGATTTTATGAAATTGTATGTATGTATGTGTTAAGTTGGATCCAAATGGTATATAGATTAATGGTTTTTGATATCGTTTGTTGATGATGGCATGTTTGTTTTTTAATGTAGATAGATGATATGGATGAAATCGTAATGAGATGTGGATTTGATGAAAAATTATAGCTATCGGTGTTGGTATGCAGGAAAAAAGAGGGCGGGCGCCTCAAAAATTAGATAAAAAATAAAAAAAGGACTATGTTTTTGAAAAAGGGTGTGGTAACCGACCGACGTCGGTTAGCTAACCGATGTCGGTATAGTATAGACCGATATCGGTTAGGTAACCGATACCGGTTATTCCAAAATATTTTTCTAAAAATAGAAAAGCGTAGGGTGGCAACTGAAGTTCTTATTTTGAGAGGCATGCAAGATGTTAAATACGCGAATGCGACGCTTTTTTAACGACTGAGACAGTAAATTGCATGAGAGATTTGAGTGATAAGGAGAAAGAGAGAGAGACAGGGAACGTGATTGTGGGCTGAGATCAAGAAGACAGAAATCCAAGCTATATTTGAAAAGGGTGGTGAGCATGCTGAACGAGAGAAGCATCCAGCAGGCATGGACGAGAGGGAAGACAAGTTCCACCGCAAGCTGCTGCAGCCCAAGAGGTAAACGATTTTGTTGTAATTGGTTTTTGCATGTTTTGTAAATAGGAGGGGAGATTAAGTGGGTAGATATGATAAAGAAAAAACATGATAGCAAGGGTTATAGGTGAGGTGAGTGTTATGGGGTAGGTAATCAGGGGTTTCGGGTATGTCTGTGTATACAGAGAGGAATAAACGATCAATTTATTGTCGTAGGTGGTTGTTTAGGCAAGGTGTATGTAAATTGACAGTGACCGATAGCGGTTAGGGATAACCGGTATCGGTTACTGAACCGGTACCGGTTATTTATAACCGATACCGGTTACTGGAGGAATTTCCAGAATGTGAGAAAAAAAAAAAAAACCTTTAGGGATTCGATGGATTGAATGGTTATTTGTTGTTGTGACGTATGCAGGCAGAGGCAGGGCCGAGGATGAATGATAGTGTACCAGCGCTGTTGTCACGAATCCGAGCGGATGTAACACCAGCTGAATGGACATTGATAAATCGTTTGGGGTTAAGTGGAATCCGCTATTATTCACGAATCGCACATAACCATGCTATGTTGCAGGCGTTGATTGAAAGATGGAATCCAGAGAAGAATACCTTCTCTATCTGCCAACAGGGGAGATGACAGTAACATTGGAAGATGTTTTCCATATGTTGAGACTTCCTATTCAGGAAAACCAGTATATCAGGGCATTACCCTAGCACACTCGGCTAGGGAGCGATCACAGTAGTATTTGGTCCATATACATGAAGACTTTGATACAAGCGAGGTTTGTCATGCCATATGGGATATTTTGCAGCAAAAAGAAAAAAAAACAACAACCCCAGGAGACAGGTTAGTCAGTGATATAAGATAGCGTAGGTTTTATCATTACCGAGGTGGATGGGGGAAAGATTTCCAAAGGCATTGATGTTGTGTTATTTGGGATATGATAGAAAGGACGTGACTTTTGCATGGGCACCTGCATATTTGGCGGAGTTAATACAGGGGTTTTATGGGCTTTGTAGGTGCAAAATCACAGGACACACTGGATTGGTTCAACTTATTACACTATTGGGCCATTAGCACATTGTTTGTGTGCGACCAATAGGCCGACCCATCCATTCAGGAGAGACTGGAGTACAGATGTTTGGGAATTCAGACAATGGGTCAACAGAACAAGTAGACAAGATCCCCGGCCGTGACGGTGACATTGAGTATTTCCGAAGGTATGGGAGAGGGTGACGATTGCGGATATCTGTTGGAGCCTTACGACTATACTGTAACATCAGAACATCTGAGGTAGTTGATGGGGTAGACAATTGAGGGATGGATCGCAGGGCACAACTAAGTTAGTATGAGAGGATTCCCAGAAGATCGCGTTCCGGCTACCATTCGTATTTGTGCAGGATATACCCCTGGCTTATAGACCATATATGAGGATCGACGCCGGGCAGAATTCTCACCTCCCAGCAACACCTCCAGAGGGCCAGAGGAGATAGCAGCCGATCGCAGGGTAATGGATGCAGGAATGACAGAGGCCTATAGGTTATGGTGGATAGCAGAGCTGCGATGTGTACGTGATCGCCCTGACATAGCTGTGATTACAGCGGAGAGAGATCGTCTGCAGAGTTTAGTTCATCAGCTCTAAACGTAGATGAATGAGACAAGAGGATTGTTAGCGGTTGCGGAGTCACGAGAAGAGAGACTAGAGGCTGGATTCCTCCATGCGAGAGGGCGTATTCATATGTTACAGGAGAGATTGGCAGATCAGTGGGCGGTACCAATAGTCGCGGTACCTTTGAGGATGGAGAGGCCCGGCGAGAGGCGTCGATGATCACGATCATCTCCTGGGTCAGGATGAATCTTGAGGGTCTAAGTAAATGTTATAGAGGTATAAGAATAAATAAGGATGCCGACCTGCGTTTCGATAATAGAGAAGATGTATTTGTTTAACATCTAAATAAGACTGAATATGTATGTTGATTTGAGTTATGATAATAATAAGAATGTTTGCGTTGTGATTTTTTGTGTTTTGAAAAAGGATAAAGAGGAATGTGATTAAATAGAAATACACAAAAATATTTATATTTACCACACATGATAGGTTATGGTAGGAGGTGGTCAAGCTAACCTTGGGAGACCCCATGTCTCCAAAGTGCTGCCTACATAGCCCATTGCACAAAGCAAGGAGGGGCCTCAGACCGATGTAGTTCTCCCTTAGGACCAGGGAGAGGGGAATTTAGGCAATTTGGTACGGTTCAGGCAATTGGTTAGTTGGTAAAAATATTGATATTAATATTGGTAAGGTAAGGTTGAGGGTGTTGGCAACAAATTGGTAATGTTGTAAAAGGTATAAGGGAAGCGAAAGTTAGCCTACCCAAGTAGAAGGGAACCATGTCCTGATTAAGATCAACACACAATCCTAGATGCAGAGCAAAGCGGAAAGAGTGCTCCGTAGGTGAAAAGAGCTAAACAAACCACACAACGTAGAACAAGCTTGAAGCCCTAGGTACCGTGCATAGACGAGAAGTCAATAGGTGAAAAGAGTTGTATGATCACAATATATCGGGTGTACGTCACGTCCCTTGAGTTGAAACAAATGGTGAGGTGAGGTGGATGATATAACGAGGTACAGAGAACTTGTTACAAAAGTGAGTGTTTCTGACGAAAGAGAACCTACCCTAAATAGACAAGTCCATGACTCAAAATTTCTTTTGAATGAGGCTTTTATTTTACTGAATATAGACTGATCGATGCGGGAAGTCTACAAGGGATATTGATTATACTATTCTTGAGGTCTTCACAAAGCTGATCAATGAGAGAAGCTTCTGATAAAGGCTGACTGTGTATAGCTGTCCTTCGAGGGAGCAGTCTATTTATAGTAGCAGATATGATTTTAGTGCATAGCTGTCCTTTGGGGAGCAGTCTATATATATAGTAGCAATAGTTTGGCCTATAGCTGTCCTTCGAGGGGAGCAATCTATATATAAGGTAGATAGCTAGATGTCCTTTTGACGTGAAGCATCTAGTTTTTGTAGGAAGTTTGACTCAAGAAAATCCCATAAGAATATGGCTTATTTTAATACTTTGAAGTCATGGACTAGACTAAAAAGGGAAGGCATTGCTGAGGTGAAGTGAGAATCAAACTATGTGAGCTTGATTTTTATTATGAGGTGTAGGAAACAAAGTGTATGTGGTGGTAAGTGGGCTCAAGGGACGAGCGGCAGGTAGATAAGAAGTGATATAACACTAAATTCAACAGTAGAATGGTCGAAGATACAAGGCATTAAGGGGTTCAGGCTCAGGTTTACCATTAAGCGAAGCTAAACGATAAGTGCCTGATCCATAAGTGTGAGTGATTATATAAGGCCCAATCCAATTAGGAGAAAATTTTCCATGTTTGCTCTTTTCTAGTTTGGTTACATGTTGATTCTCTTTGAGGACAAGATCACCAACCTTACAGGTATGCTCATGAAGTCGCTTATCATAAGCACGCTTGATACGTTTTTGATAGATTTGGAGGTGATCAAGAGCTGTAAGATGACGCTCGTCAAGAAGCTCCAATTGGGCTAACCGCTCTTGGCGGAAATCATCGTTGGTGACAATATCCTGAAGAGATATTATAAGGGAGGGTATTTGTACTTCGAGAGGCAGGACAGCCTCAGTACCATATACCAAAGAAAAAGGTGTGGCATTAGTGGAGGTATGAATGCTAGTATGATAATCCCAAAGGGCAAAGGGGATGTGATCGTGCCAATTTCTCCTGGATTCATTGACAACTTTCATGAGGATTTTGGTTAGGGTTTTATTAGAGGATTCAGCTTGTCCATTTGCTTGTGGATAGTAGGGTGATGAGAAGCTGAGTTTGATACCAAAGTTGTCGCAAAGGTCCTGTAACAACTTGTTTTTGAAAGATTTTCCATTATCTGTTATCAGGCGATGAGGAACGCCAAAACGACAGATAATGTGGTGGGTAATGAACTCTACAATTTTTTCTTTTTTATTTGAAATGAGAGGAATAGCCTCCACCCATTTTGTGTAATATTCAGTTGTTGTGATAATCCATCGGTGACGTTGTGAAGAGGACGAATGAATCTCACCAATAAGGTCTAAACCCCATTGTGAGAAAGGCCAAAGATCTCGGGCGACCTGTAGCGGGTGGCTAGGAGTATGTTGAAGGTTGGCATGTTGTTGACACATAACACAACGCTTAACATATTCATAGCAATCGTTATTGAGAGTAGGCCAATAATAACCTAGGCAGAGGATTCGTTTGGCCACGGCAAGGCCACTAAAATGTCCGCCACAAATACCGTCATGGACTTGTTGGATGGTATGGGTGACCTCCGCACCGGTGAGACATCGAAGGAGGATGCCATCAAAGCCACGTTTATAAAGGAGTCCCCCCATAACAACATAACGAGAAACGCGCATTTGCCAGTACTAGTAAGGTCAGATGGGAGAACAGAGGTTTTAAGGTAGTTGTGAAATTGGTGATACTAGCTATCCTGCGAATTAACAGACACATTATTTATCGTACAAACAACCGAGGCTGAATAAGATGGGGAAAAGAGTTGTTGGACCAAGACAAAAATGTCAGAGTCAGTTGATGAAGCTGGAATTTGCGAGGCTAACCAAGCCATAGTATCCACAAATTTGTTAGTGGAGCAGGGAATGGTTTGGATAGAATAGTGAGTAAATAAGGCTAGAAGTGAATCCACGTAGTGTTTGTACTTTTGAAGTTCCTCATTTTTGCATTGGTAGATTCCCATAACTTGATTGACTACCAATTGAGAGTCACCAAAAATATTGATAGATTTGATACCTAAGTGTAACGCAACTTGGAGACCCAGAACAAGGGCCTCGTATTCCGCTGTATTATTAGTGTAAGGGAAATCGAGTCGGAATGAGAGAGGCATAGGCTCAGCGTTGAGAAGAATGAGAACAATGCCGGCTCCTCTGCCACGCTGGCATTTGGATCCATCGAAGAAGAGGGTCATTAGATACGACTCCTCCCTGAGTGAAAGAGTGGCGATGAGTTCGTCGAGGAATGTAAAATTGGTAAATTGTTCCCCTGGTAAAGGGGCTTCCGCAAGTTGATCTGCGATGGTTTGTCCTTTGATTGATTTCTAGTGGACAAACTCAAGGTCGAGGTCGGAGAGGAGCATGAGCCATCTGGCGATGCGTCGGTTTAGATGAGGTTTGGCATACATGTAATGGATGGGGTTCGTGTTGGTGATGACGAAAGTTTTGTGATTCAGAAGTTAGTGTCGGAGTTTGGTGGCCACGAATGATAGGGCTAGGCACAACTTTTCTACATGTGTATACCTAGTCTCATAGTCCACCAAAGTATGAATTATATAATAAATGACTTGTTCTCGATTCTCAGAGTCACGATGTGCAAGCATGGCCCCTACAGCGTGGTCGGTGGCGGAAAGATAAAGGTAGAAAGGGCGGTCGTCCTGGGGTGGGATAAGCACGGGTGGTTGCAAGAGATAAGCTTTAAGAGCCTCAAAGGCTTGGTGGCATTCGTCACTCCATTGAAAGTCAATGTCTTTTTTAAGGAGGTGATGGAAAGGTTGACATCGATCCAAGAGTTGGGAGATGAAACGTCAGATAGATTGGAGCTTACCTTGTAAACTACGCAATTGTTTAAGATTGGTAGGTGGGGGCATTTCTAGAATAGCTTTGACTTTAGATGGGTTGACCTCAATGCCACGCAGAGAGACAATAAAGCCGAGAATTTTTCCCGAAAGGACACCAAAGACACATTTCTTTGGTTGAAGACGGACAGAATATTGTAACAGGCGATCAAAAATAATGGTTAAAACATCGAGATGTTCACTGCGATGTTTAGATTTGCCAAGAAGATCATCGACGTAATCTTCAAGGATAGTGTGCATAATGTCATGAAAAATGTAGGTCATAGCCCGCTGATAGGTTACACCAGCATTCTTAAGGCCAAATGGAATTACACGGTAACAGAAGATTCCCCAAGGAGTTATGAAGGTAGTTTTATGTTGATCAGCGGGTGCAACCAAAATTTGGTTGTATCCTGAAGAGCCATCCATGAGAGAGAGCATCTCATGGCCTGTAGTGAGATCAACAAGTTGGTCAATACTAGGTAGGGGGAAGTCATCCTTAGGGCAAGCGAGGTTGAGATCTCGGAAATCCATGCATATCCAAAGTCCCCCCGTCGTTTTAGTGACAGGTACGATGTTAGAAATCCATTGAGGATAGTCAATAGGAAGGATGAAGGAAACAGAAAGAAGTCGTTGAAGCTCCTCTTTGACCAAGAGGGAAATGCGTGGATGCATTTTTCTCAATTTCTGTTTAATTTTCTTGGAATCCAGTTTCAGTGTAATGTTATGGACGGCAATGTCAGGATCAATTCCTGGCATGTCAGCGTAGGACCAAGCGAAAGCTTGGTTGTGAGCATGGAGAAAGGTAGTAAAGGTGAATTGTTCTGATGCGTTAAGGGATTGTCCGATCTTCACAATGTGAGGATCCTCCTCCATGTGGATGTTGATTTCTATAGTAGATTTGTTCAGCATGGTTTGAGTTTCAGATGGTAAGGCACATTGAATATAAGAGTCATCCGCGCCAAGGTAAGTGAGGATGGAGTCATCATCCTGACACTCAAAAACGTTAATTGAAGGTGAGTCCTCTTCAATCATTTCTGGATACAGAAGGGGGATAGAAGAGGGGTCCTCATTATCGCGTTGATAAGTGAGAGGACCTAGGAAGATAACATTTATGAAAAAAAAAAAAAGTTAGGAGGGATAGATTCGGGATCTATCGACTCTATGGGTGACGAAGGAAAAATGGGTGATGATGGTTCGGTAGGGGTGACGTCGTTGTCTTCTAGAAGACAACTGACACGAGGTTCCTTCAGTGTAAGTGTTCCCAGAAATCTGAGGCCACTACGATCATTGTGCTTACATGTAGTTACGAGGATGATTGTATGTCGGCCTTGTTCATAAAGACCAAAACCAAAGCCTTTCCAAGCACAACGAGTCAAGAAGGTGAGGGCGAAACGACGATTTATCAGGTAGTGAAAATCGGATTGGAAAGGAACCACACCAAGAGGGGGCTCAAGGGCAACGGAAGATGCGTCAACACCCCCATATGTTAGGTTAGTGCGGCAATGAGGTGGTCCATAGGGGATTACTTCCCCCACACGACGGTCATAGGTAGGATGTGCATGTACCTGTCCGTACTCTTGTGGGGTATGGAAAGAACTAACGTTATATAGGTGATACTCCCCCAGCGTAAGGCGTTGAAAAACATCTACTAAGGGGTCTGCGGTTGGGATATTAGCTGCAGGAAGGGAAGTGGTTTTTGCGACAGTGGTTTCATTTGAAGGTGTAGGTGCAGTTGAGGTGGATGGTTGAGGCACATTTGAAGAGGATGGTTGGGTTGAATGAATGGGTGTCTTGATTGGTACAAGCACATCATTAGGGTGGTATATCATATTGCAGGTTTTAAAGGGGGGAGGATCAGCTTTTACAGTGTAGGACTTCCCCTCGTATTCAAATTTTATGCATCTATGTAAGGTTGAGGGAACGCATCCCATAGCCCGGATCCAAGGGCGATCCTAGCAATATATTGTATTCAAACTCTTCCTCAAGGACATAGAAGAGTTCGGGTAAAGTACGTGGTCCTACACGAATGTTAAGAATCACGGTGCCTAAGGTAGAGGTAATAGCCGTCATTGAATGACCGCAACATGATGCGATTGGCACACATGTAGCTAGAAGGGATATTCATTTGTTAGAAGGCTTTTGAAGAGATGATGTTTAGGCTAGCACCCCCGTCAATCATAACACGACGTACCCAAATGTCTCGGACGTAAGCTGAGATGAAAAGAGTAGGGTCAGGATCCTCTGTACCAAAGTCAACAATTTCTTCTTCGGAGAAACTGACTGCAGCAGCTTGTTGTACAGAGATAGAAGTGGTTGGGGCAGTGGGTTGTTTGGTGAGAGAAGAAATGTGATTAGGTGTAAGAATGGAGGTAACAGGCAGGGTTTCATTAGGTAAGACCTCGATCCCTTGAAGAATTTCCATGAGAGCTTGTCGATGAGATTCAGAAGTCTGAATGAGATCATATAGTGTCATTTTTACGGGTGATTGGTGAAGCTGTTTGATCATGGCTCGATGGGAAACTCCATTGGAGATGGGGTAAGTGGTTCCATGAATAACCACTTTGGGTGGTGGTGCAATTGGGATGGTGGACAGAGAAAGAGAGGACGCAGGTGTGCTATCTTTCGCTTTCTCATTGTTTTTCTGCGCTCGAGTAGCAACACTAATCATATTAATCTCGTAGACCTGAGATGAGGAAGATGGTTGGGATAAATCATGGTCTTCAAGAGGTGGGGTTGTAATAATGATAGATCTTGGTGAGGTGGGGACAGATGGTATAGGAGAGGGAATTGAAGCTAAAGGTCTCTCCCTTCGTAAGTTATCTTTCTTAACCTTTCTATCTGGGAGAGGTGACTGACGAAGGATGGTTTTTAAAGCTTTGCATCCCTCCACATCATGTCCTGGTGTGCAGTGATAGGTGCAGATTTTAGACTCATCATAACCTATAGGTCGAGGTGTAGACGGGTCATAAGGTCTAAGTGGGGGTAGGGAAATGGTCGCATTCTCTACCAACATAGCAAGGATTTTGGCGTAAGATCCTTTGAGTGGGTCAAAATCGGAGGAGGATGAGGGTATTGGTTGTGCGGGTTTTGGTAATGTTTGGGCGTGGTTGGTTCGTACGGGTGGTGGTTTAGCCAAGGGGTGTTGACACGTGGTTTTCACTAAACGTGGTTTCTTTGGCACAGGAGCTACGTTCAGCTGGTTAGATGATGAGGCTACAGATGATGTGGTAGCGGGAAACAACCACGGAGAAAGGGGAGTGACAGAAAATAAATCCTTTGATGATGGAGTTCGTTTAGGGTTGATGGGTGGACCAGATACGTGGGGTGACAACGTTGATATATCCTTTGATCTCTGTATGGGTGTAGGAGGCATAGGTCGTTTTGAAGAAAATGCAAGAGGTATGATATATTGATGCAAGGTGGAGGGATGAGGTCCCAATATGGAAGGTAGGTGTGACGATGATGGTTTTGATTGTGATAGAGGCACGGATGGAGTTTGTCTCCTAAGTGGCGGGGCGGCTTTATTTTTGGATAAATCTAGTCGCTTAGGCGGGTGTGTTAGGCTGGGTATTGGTGAGGTCCCAAGTGTAGGGGAAGATTTGGTTAGGTTAATAGAGGTGGATGAGATACTTGGTATAGATGCGGGGGATGGAGATGAGGACATAGGGATTTTGAGTTTCTGTAAACACTTAGGGTATATGGTAGAGGTGTCTCGATCGGTCACCTGCATTTGAGTAGAATAGGGGGTACTCAAACGTTCCCATAGGACTCGTCTATCTTCTGGAGAATGACAATCTTCAGGCGTGAATTGTAAATTTGGTATGGAAGAAAGACGGGTTGTGATTCCAGTCCACTGTGGGTGTGATACAGGGGGTAGATGAGGCACTGTATCAATAGATGTTAAGAGATCGACTGGTCTTTGAAAAGATTTAGGCGATGAAGAACTAATAGGCAGGAGGGCATGTTTGAGAGGGTCTGTTATGGTTAAAGAATTCGGTGATGTCGGTGCGAGAGATTGCTCGTCTAAGGATGACAAAAGGAGTGGCGAGCCTTCCTCTTGTGCAGCAAGAGTGGGAGGAGGAGACGTTTGGGAAATAGATAAGTTAGATAACATCCGTTCGCAGTCTTGTAGGGATGTGGTATAAGAAGACTCATCGATGAGAAGAAAATTCTAGGTAGTTAACTCCTTTATGGGTAAAGGAATGATTTTTCCTTGGTTTGATGGTGGTGAAGGAGGTTCGGGCCCCTGCGTTAGTGAAGAGGCTTGATTCAAAATTTTCTCGATAGAGGCTTTTCGCTGGGAGTCGAAGATTGCATGGATCTCATGAACACTTTCCTCGGCTAAGATATCCTAGTTTACGTTACTGTTAGAAGAGTGATTTGGGAATGGTTTGTTGAATATTTTTAGATTTCGGTTGGCAGGGGCATTAGGGTTATCGAGGGTTATATCACCTGCGTCAACCATTTCCTGCACTATGTTTTTCAACATTTTACAGTTTTCATCACTATGTCCTTTTAAGCGGTGAAAGTTACAGAAGTCATTTTCTTTGTACCAGGAAGGTATAGCGCGGGTAGAATCAAACCCGGAGTGGGGTTTAACAAGAGGAAAGTTTATAGCTCCGGCTTTGAGCAATCTTTCCAAGATGACACCATAAGTTTCTCCCAAGGGAGTGTAATTGATGGGCTCGGCTTTGTACTTATAGGTGGTTTTTGGCGGGGTATTAGACGGTGTTTGAGATTTGACCATCACCGCGTGGATAGCTCCTTTTGATTTCGAAGAAGTGGATGTGTGAGGAGGGGTGGTGTTTGGCTTATTGGTAGAATCTGGAGTTCAGAAATTGGGGTTTTTGTTGCGCAACCGCAATTTCTCTTCTTCTAAGGCTCGAATTTCTAATTTCCGAGCCATGGTAAAGGCCTCATCAAATGTACGGAAAGTTTGAATTTGGAGGGTAGGAGAGATGTGCTTAGCGCAGGCCCGCGTAAAAAGTTCGATAAGTTCAGCCTGAGGCAAGGCATATGTAAGTTGGTTGATAAGGCCACGCCATCGTCCAATGAAATCTGCGATAGATTCATCTTTGAATTGTCGGATGGCATAAAGGTCAGTGATAGATACTTTCTTGGCAATGTTAATGGAGAAATGATCCAAGAAAGATTGGGCTAGTTGGTTAAAAGAGAAGATTGAGTGCTGGGTTAAAGCACTGTAACACTCTAAGGCGGGTCCTGATAAGGACATGGGAAAGGTGCGAAGTAACAAGGCATCATTATGAGCAATCAAATAACAAGCTTGTCTAAATGATCGCAAGTGTTGTTGAGGGTCCTCCTTACTGTTAAAACGGGTAAATTTTGGTAATTCCCATTGAGGAGGATATGAATGAAGGGGGACAGAAGGGTGAATAGGCTCCCGAAAAACTTGCTCGTATGTCAAGGCGCTACGACTTCCTAAAACAGAAGCCTCCAGATTATGCATTTTGTCCATCATTTGTTTGATGAAATCTGTGGTTGGATGAGATGAGGGTGCGGTTGTGGTAAACGAAGGCAAATTGGGCCAAGGGCCTCCGCTAGACAATGGTGGGGTTAAGTGTTGATAAGGTATGGAGGATGAATATGTTGAGGCGACCGAATACAGATGTCCCATATAGGATGTTGAGGTCACTGGATACGTGTATGGGAATGAAAAGGTTGGCGGAGCTTGAGAAGGAAATCCCGTGTGCATAGGTGGCAGAGAGCAAGTCATGAACGGAGCGGCCTGCAAGAGAGATGAGGTAGGGGCAGTTAGTGGTAGTGATATGTGGGGTCCAAGATTAACCAAAGGAAAGATAATCTGTGTCGTATGAACCTCTGAAGCCATCGAATTGGGAGACGGGGCTAAAGATGTGGGAAGCAAGGCGGTGTCATCAAGTGGAGTGGGAGCTAAATGAGTAGCTATACTAATAGGCATACCAACAAGGAGCTGACCATCGGGCGTACGGTCAGGGGCATGAGACAAATAGTATTGTACAGCACTAGGATTAGCATCCAGAAACTTGGAAAATTCTTTATCTCCCACAGGAATTTTAGGAACCTCGCTGGTATCCGTAGGATTCCCCACAGAATGTGAAGGGGGTGATTCAGGCAAAGAAACAGAGCAAGCATGTGAAACCATGGCGGCGGCTTGCTTTCGAGTGATAACAACCATGGATAGGAGTTCACAGTAGGGTTTCAATCTGTCAGGAATAGAAACAAACTCAGACTGGTAAAATTGGTAGGTTGTTGGTTTGTCAGGAATTGGAAAAGACAGTAACTGATATCGGTCTAGTAACCAATGTCGGTTATACTATAGCCGATGTTGGTCAGGTAACCGATGTCGGTGTAAGAATTCTGGGCTAACAAGATATAAAAGGCTGCTAATTTGATTTTTAACAACGTTTAGTATACTTGTCCAATTATTGATCACAGAAGACAGAGTATGAGAAAGAAAACAGAACTAAAAATAAGCAAGATGCACACGTAAATCCAGAGACTAACCCTAGGGTTAATTTTAATTATTGTGGGCTTATGCCTTTAGACGTGGAATGATGTCAATCCTAAATAAAGGACTTAGGGGAAATGTCAAGTTGTTTTGGCTTATAAGGTTACCTCAATTGGGCGGAGGAATACCACAGAAAAAAGGGGGGATGTTTGAGCTGTTGTGTTAATTGTGAAGTGATTCGGTATGTGTTGTGCAGTGAAAGTAAGATTAATTTCTTGTCAATACCATGGATATCACCCCCACGTGTATGACCTGTTACTTAATCTACGTTCACTAGAACTGAAAATAGCAAGCAAGAATGCAATGCACGTGTTTTAAACCCAAATCGAAAATTATGTTCGATGAAGCAAAAGAGATGACTTTCACTAATGCAAAATGTAAAAACAAAGCAAGTTCTTTTACCGAAATTATACAAAGCCTTGTGAATATCTTTAGAAGAGTAAAACAACAAGTATGCTCCCTATATGAAAGCAAGCAAGAAATAAAGAAACCCAAAAGGGTCCCACCGGGCGTGCCAAAATGTTTCACTCGGAATGTTTCGGCTTCTGGGAATAGAGTTACTTCTATCCTTTCATTCCTTTTAGAAATAGATAAGGTTAGGGCTAGGAGGAATACCTGTTGAATGTCGAGATGGTGTGCGCGTACCGTAGAGAAAGATCAGGTTGACTGCAAATAACTCCTTTTTGTCTTGGAAGGACTACCTGCAAATAAGAACACAAGACCACAAGATTCTGATTAGACAATAAATGAGGGAACTGCCTTGGGCCCAGGAAATATAAAACTTCCTTTCGAAGGTGGTCAGTTCCCCTACTAATATGAATTAACACCAAAAACTGTAAAATATCAATTAAATTGCTTCGTTGAGACGGGTAGGGGAAAGGCTGATTTCTGGTTTTGAGTCACAATAACCGATACCGGTTGCTGATAACCGATATCGGTATGGTCTAGGATCTGTAGGTTAGTTGTTTTATGGGGTGGTTGTGTCGTAGGGTAATGGTGTTGTTGGTAAGGCTAGTATATGAGTGATATTAGGTAATGAGATGGTGAGAGGTAAATGAATGATAGTTAGATGCAATGACACGTTGGGTAGTGGATCTAGGAATGGATTTATGGGGACTGTGATTCAAAAAGTCTAAGAAATGTTATTAAAGAGGACATGCAAGATGTAACTTACTGGTTATTGACGAAGATGCAGGTCCAGGAACTCTGATGACAAAGGCAAAACTTAGGTAAGATGGCTTGACACACAGAAGATGAGAGATCTCCCTCCCAATGATCAACTAAGTATCACAGGTTTCTGGCTATTCCGTTGCAGTTTTGGGCTTGATCTCCTTTGCTGCAAACTCTTCTGGTTTCTTCACTCGTCTCTACTCGGCCAAGTAAAGATCTGGATTCTCTTGATCTCTCCTGCTGATCTCTGTTGATCCAAAAATCCTTCCACCTTTGTTTTTGGTTTGGGGAGCCCATTTACAGGGAACCGATGGCGGTTACGTAACCGACGACAGTCGAGTAGGAACCGGTATCGGTTAGGAAAAAGTAGGCTATTTTTAGTAAAATCACCCACTTTCCCTGCTTTTCTCCCGAGAGATTAGTTGCGGGCTTGGTCAAGTGACTAGAAGGTTGGTTTTGGGTGCGAGAAAGGGGTCATTAGTCATGGGTGTAGGTGTGGACCAAGTTATAGGTCTTAATTAGGTTAGTTTAGGGTTAGGACTAGGTCATGATGAGGTGGCAAAATGAGGTGGCAGGTATGGTGATGTGGATTTATCAATTACAAGGTAATTAATAAATAATTGTGTAAGGTTTAGGTGATGAGGTTAGGTTGCGAAATGAGATGCGGGTCACAAGGTGTCGTAAGACACAAATTTGGTGTCTACACTTCCTGAGGAGATTCATTCCTGATTTTGCATAAGTATGTGCATTTCTCACATGATGAAATGAAAGAAAAATTTTGGTTTAACTTCCAAAGGTAAAGAAGCATTTGAATGTATCAACAAATCCATTGATAAGACTCCCATCTCAGCATGTCCTGATTTCAACAAGGATTTTATCATTTATTACTATGCTACGTAGAGTACCTTGGCTTCTGTGCTAACTCAGAGAAATTCCGAGGATCATGAACTTGTAATTGCATTCATGAGATATGTTATAAAATCTCATGAATTGAAATATACTATGATGGAGAAACATGCTTTTGCAGTGGTCAAAGTTGTCAAGAAGTTTTATTTATATATTTTTAATTCTCACTTTTTTGTGCTTCTACCTGACACAACCATTAAGTATATTCTTACACAACAAGAATTTGGAATTAATAGAGGAAATTGGGTAGAAAAATTCCAAGAATATGACCCTGATATCAAGCCAACTAAGCTAGTATAGGGTAAAGGCTTATGTGAGCTCATTGCTGAAGGAGTTGATGCAGACTTGTCTAAAGAAGTAGTTAATGTTCATGTTGTCCTCTTCCTTAGTTCAATAGATGAATGGTATGCTGATATTGCACATTTTCTTACTTATGGAGAGTGTACATACCACTTGAGTGCTAAGGAAAAGAGTTTTATTAAGTTAAGGTCTGCACAATATGTATTATTGGAGAATGCTTTGTTCAAGAAAGGCATAGATGGAAGATTCTTGAAGTGTGTGGAGAAAGACCAACAGAAGAAGTTGTTCTCAGATTTTCATGATCAGGCTTGTGGAGGGAATTTCTCTTCTATTGTGACTACCCATAAGATCCTTTCTAAAGGGTACTATTGACCTACATTGTTCAGATATGCATCAAAATGGGTAGGTAAGTGTGAAGCCTGTTAGACTTTTTCTGGGAGGCCTAAGTTGGCTGCTTTACAACTAAAACCAGTAGTGATTGATGAGCCTTTTCAACAACGGGGATGGGATTTCATTAGAAATCTTAATCCACCTTCTAGTGCTAGACATACTTACATGCTAACTACTATAGATTACTTCACAAAGTGGGTAGAGGCTATTCCAGTAAAAATAACTACTTCTGAGGTGGTGTGTAATTTCATCAAAGAGAACATCTTGATAAGGTTAGGGGTACCAAACAAGATTTTGACTGACAATGCTTCGAATTTTTATTCTTCTGAGATGATGGATTTATGTTATGGCTATGGAATTTCCCTTTCTCATTCTTTAGATTATTATCCTCAAGGGAATGGACAAGCAGAATCAACAAATAAGAATCTGGTAACCATCATTTGGAAGCTTGTCAATGACTCTCAAAGGAATTGGCACAAGAAGCTCTATGATGCTCTCTGTGCAAATATAATTACACCCAAAAGAGCAATTGGGATGTCTCCATTTCAACTGGTGTATGGTGTTGAATCTCAGTTGTTAGTAATAGTGGAATTACTAGCCTTGCACTTAATGAAGGATATTGAATATTCAAGCTTTATCATTTCCTTAGACAAGAGGATCATGTATCTCCAGAAGCTAGATGAAGACAAGATGCATGTTTTGATAGAATCTCAGCTCACCAACTAAAGGTGAAGGATTTGTTTGACAAGAAGGATAGACCCAAATATTTTTAAGTGGGATACATTTTTCTACTATGGGACAAAAAGTATGAACCTCGAGGAAGCCATGATAAGTTTGATTCTCTTTGTCTTGTTCCTTTCAAAATCAGACACTTTGCTGGAGAAAATTTTTTCTACTTGGATTATATGGATGGATCTTCTCTCCCACTTCCTTATAGTGGGAAAATATTTGAATTTTTTCAAGTCCTAGGTGATTGGGAAGTCCTTCTATATATTGTGTATAGTGTTTTGGTTTTTAGTCGTTCCTTTGTGTTTTGTTTTTGGTCTTTCCTTTTTAGTTTGTTTCTTTTCCCGTTGCATGTGTGTTGTTTTCTATATTGGTTTTGCCTTTGACTCTATTTTCCTAATGGATAAGGTATTGGTATTCTTTCCCAGAGTTTTTCTACAGTTCTTGATCTCACCTTGTTTCTTTGTTTCAAGCTAAACCATCCTTAGAAAGAGCCAAATATTGTCACCCTCAAAATTCCCCTCTTTTTGAAGTCAAGTTTTGTGAATTTTGAGTTCGTGCCTTGGATAAATTTGTGCTTTAGAGTCATGGCTGCTTGGTTTTAATCTCACCCTTTCACTTGAAAATTATTCAGTCTTCGAAGTTTGAAGTATTTTCTATTTTCGCATCTAGATGCTTGAAAATATTTTCCTTCATTCGAATGTCATTTTCAATCCTTCTCTTTGGTTGTGGATCACATTGAGCTTGGTATTGTTTGTAGTTTCTCATGCCATGGAGAATAATTTGAAAGATGGGCGTAAATGGCGGGGTTTTCCCTTTCATTTGTATTTTTCCACAGTCGTGAATGATTGGCGTCAACTTTTGTCCCGACATCCACGGATACATGGACATCTTTGATTTGATGTGGCATGGTGGGTTTATCTTTTAAACTTTCCACTTTTGTTATTTTTTTCAAAAGTGTCAAATTAGCCCTGTGCCCTTGAAGGATCTTGGTTGGTTGAAACAAGTGGTGGTGGAAAGGCGTGCCCTTTTTGTGTTTTTATGCTTTGAAAGGTCAAAGGCAGAAAGTTGGGTTCTTTTTGTGTTTTGAGGCATTATGGTGAAAGGTGTAAAATGTAAAAAGAATGCCTAAGTCCCGCAAAGGGACACGTGGCCATTTTTAAGTCAAAATTGGAGAGGTAGGTTGTTGGGACACTTTAGGAATTTTACCTTTATTTCCAAAAGGGCGTAAAGATATAAAGTGAGGCGCAACCCCGCTGACACCCAGGTGAAGCCACGTGTTAATGCCTTCGTTGAAAATTCAAAGGCAGGGAGGTGGACCATCGAGGAACTTTTGGAATTTTGGTTTTGTTTCCAAAAGGGTAATAAAGTATAAAAATGATCCATGAATCCACTGGGGTCTTGAACCCATGTTGAAAAGTCAAAGTGGGGAGGCAGGTCAGTGAAGAACTTAGAGTTTTTGAGCTTTTCTTTGAAAAGACTTAAAATTGTAAAAGTGAGCCACGAATTCATCCCCACTCAAGTAAAGCCACGTGTTAAGCCCGTATCAAAAGTGAATGGGTGGGCCAAAATGTAAAAAAATGTAGAATATCTACAAAGTCACAAAATACAAAAGGCTCCCTTAAGACCGCTTCAATTTAGATCTTTTCCATGTCGACAACTCATATTTGAAGCTACAAAATAGGTTTAATAGTTGCATTACACAACATCAATTTTTTTCACCATCAATGCTTCTACAAGAACCAAGAAACCAAATGTAACCATTTTTCAAAGCTATTTAGCATGGTTCTCTTCGCCATTATTGGGGGTGGGATCCTAGTACTCTGTAGATGTAATAGATTTGAAATTAATCAATACTGAAGATTTTTCCCTTCATTTCTATCTACTCTTCCTTCTTTCCTTGTCTGAAATCTACGGATCATTAGTCTTTTATGATAAGAAACTTTTTGTTCTTGTTTATATGATTTTTGGAATTTTGTGTCTATGGAATTATATCTGTTATGAAAGTGAATGATTCTATTATGAATCTCCCTAGCTCGATACGTATAAGGTTATACTATGTTATCTATATTTATTGAAATTATTGTTATGTTCTTCCTCTCTCATCTCCTTAGTTCTTTTATTCTTTCGTATTGATGATCTTTTGGGCATGAAACATTTCAAAGTATCAGGAATCCACACTTTCAAAGTTGTACATTTGTATATAAGCTTTGTTTCTTTCTTTTAATAAGGGAACCTCTCCCATAAATAGGAGGGACTTGTTTTCCCCTGAATGTGGTTTGTCAAAGTACAATTTTGAAGCCCAACAGGACGTAACATGTCTAGCCCGATGTTTATATTTGGCAAGAAGGTCATCTACGTAAAATTCCAATATGCAATGCATGATGTCATGAAATATTTAGGTCATAGCTCACTTATATGTAGCACTAGCATTTTTAAGGCCAAAGGTCATAACATGATAGTAGAAAGTCCCCCAAGGAGGGATGAAGGTGGTCTTGTATTAATCTTATAGGGTGAGTAATATTTGGTTATAACCTAAGAAACCATCCATGAGTGATAACATTTCATGACCAGTGGTAATATCAACTAGTTGGTCAATACTAGGTAGAGGAAAGTCATCTTTGGGGCAAGCTAGGTTAATTTCATGGAAATCTGTGCAAATCTGGGGTCTCCTTGTCACTTTTGTGATTGGAATGATATTAGAAATCCATTGGGGACAGTCAATGGGTAGGATAAAGGAAACGGAGAGAAGGCATTGGAGCTCTTCTTTGAAAAGAAGGGCAATGTGAGGATGCATTTTCTTGAGATTTTGTTTCATGGGTTTGTCTTTAGGGATGGTGGTGATATTGTGGACCAAAATTTTTGAATCAATACCAGGTATAGGACCAAGAAAAAGCATTGCTATGATCCTAGAGGAAAGAAGTAAAAGCTTCTTTTTCAGTAGCATCTAAAGATTGGCCTATCTTTAGAATGTGTGGGTAATCCTAAGTGTTACTATTGAATTCGATGTCTGATTCATTTAACATGGTTTACATCTCAAAAGGTAATGACCATTGAATATAAGAGTCTTCCGCACCAATGTAGGTGAGAATAGACTCATCACACAGACATTGAATGACGTTAATGGATGGTGTATCATCATCAATCATGTCAAGATATAGGAAGGAAAGAGAAGAGGGAGCCTCGCCATCATGTTGATAAGTCAAAGGTATGAGGGAAATGGTGTTTACAAAAAACAAATTTAGGGGGAATGGATTCTAGATCCATAGACTCTGTGTGTGAAGGTGGTGACGTGGGTGAATGGCGTAAAGAAGGTTTGGCATCTTCGATGAGGTTTACATTGGCCTTCTTAGAGGATAGTTCAGAAAATCCAATAACACTGTTGTCTTTTTGTTTACGTGTGGTACACGGGATGATGATATAACAACCTTGTTCGTAAAAACCAAATCCAAATCCTTACCATGCATAGCAGTGAAGGAAAGTGTGGACGAAGCGGCGGTTGGTGAGAGATTAGAGGTCAGATGAAAATGGTTGTGTTTGGGATGGTGGTTTGGGTGAATAGGTAGAAGTATTATGTCCCCCATATGTTAAGGTTTTGCAAAGGTGGGGAAGACCATAAGGGAAAACTTCATCTATGTGATGGTCATAACAAGGATGTTTGCATAGGTTACCATACTCTTATGGAGTAAGGAATGTGTTTATATTGTAGAGTTGGTATTCCCCTAGAGTGAAACATTGAAAAATTCGTTCTAAAGGATTGGTAGTATATATGTGGGTAGAGGGAATAGATGAACTACTAGGCAATTGGGAAGTAGAATAATTAGTTGGTTAAGGACTAGACGGGCTAGTGGATGGGTTTGTTGTAGAGGTCATGGCAATAGTGGGAATAGAAGAGGTAGGTACGGGTGAGGTGGTGGCAACATCGATGGATGGGGTTGTGAGTGAAGGAGAAGTGGAAATGGTGGTAGATGCCTTAACTGGTACAAGGACATCATTAGGTCAGTATAACATGTTACAAGTTTTGAATGGTGACAGACTAGCTGGGATGGTGTAATTATGTCCTTCATGTTTAAATTTTACATAGCAGTGTAAATTCAAAGGAACACAACCCATGACGTGAATCCAAGGTCAACCAAGCAACAGGTTGTACTAGAAATCCCCCTCTAATACATAGAACAATTCTGGGACATTACAGGGGCCCACACAAACATGGAGGATGATGGTACCCTGAGTAGAAGTTATAGCATCATTGAAGAGTGCAACATAATTGGGTTGTTTTGCACATAATTTACAGGTATGCACATTTGGCTTTAGATATGGGAGGATATGATGTTGATGTTTGTGCCACCATCAATCATAACGCATCATATGTGTATATTATCGATATACAATAAGATGAAAAGGGTGGGATCGGGGTCATCTAATTGGAGAGGTACAATTTCATTATCAAAAAATTTGAGAGAAGCCACTTGGTGAGTAGGTGGAGGTGTAGAGGAAGGGAATGAGTTAGTGAGAGAGGCCAGATGATCAGGGGTAATAATGGAGGCCATGAGTGTAGGGTCATTAGGTAAAACCTCAATGGATTAGAGGACCTCCATGAAGGCCTGTCGGTGAGATTCAGAGGTTTGGACAAATTCATACAAAGACATTTTTAAAGGGGATTGGTGTAATTATTTTATCATTGTACGATGGGTGACCCCATCAGAAATAGGGCATGTGGGACCTTGAATTGTGATTTTGGGTGTGGTTTCCATCAGTATGTTAGCCACAGGATTAGTGGATGGGCTGATTACTTTTACTTTTTCTTTGTCTTTTTGGGTGCGAGTGGCAACTTGGATCATATTGATATGAGGAAAATAAGTGGATGGAGAAGGTATGTCATGACTAGTATAATATCATGATGGAAAAAAACCTAATGCATAGTAATAACCTTGTAAATTGAGTAGGGCACACTGGCATTTTGGTGGGGTTTTGGAAAGCTCTTTTATGCGAACCATGTTGATCTCAAATTTTGGAGGTGGATAAAAGGGTTGTGGAGGTGGTGATTTGGGCCATTGAATAAGTTATGGCAGAGGATGTGGGGAGATTGATGAACGTAGAATAGGGTCCTCATCAAGAAGATCATCATCGTCAAAATTTTCTCTAGGAGGACATAGTTGAAGAAGAAAGGTTTTAAGAGCCTTATAATTATCTACCTCATTCCCTGACACATGATGGTAGGTGAAAATTTTGGTTTCGTCAAACCCTTTTGGTTTGGGTTTGAGCGGGTTGTAGGGTCTAAGTGGTAGTAATGTGATGACAGAGGTCTCTAAGAGGTTGGCTAAAATGTTGGCATAGGACCCTGCCAATGGATCACAGTGGGAAGTGAGTGTGGGTTTGGGTAAGGATGCAGATGATTGTGATGGGAGAGGTATTATAGGAGGTGGTATTATCTTAGGTTTTGATGGTACCTGCATGGGTAAAGGTGTGGTAGGTGAACTAGCAATAGAAGGTGTTGTTGGTTTAACTACCCTGTTGGAGAGTAGTGGGTTCTTGTACTTGGATTGAACCTTCTTATGTAAAGGTGAGGTGGGAGTACATGATGTAGAAGGGAAAGAAGATGGTGGAAGAGGACAGGTTAACCATGGGGATAATGGAGGTGTGGTGAAAGTGGTTAGTAGAGGCTGGGTGGAAGGTATGGGCTGAAGAGAAGAAATTTTCATAGTTAGTGATGAAGTTATAGTATCTAGTGGGGATATAGGTGGTAAGAAATATATGAGTGATGGTAGGGTTGTTTGTTGTGCAAGTAACTTGGGTATAACAAAATATCATGATGAAGAATCAAGTTACTTCACTTTTGAATTACATTGGGTAAGGGGTTATTTGGCGAAGGTTGATAGGTGAGGTCCCAGGATGGACGGAAGGGGAAAAGGTGAAAAACATGTGATGGGTGAGACTTGTGTATGTGTCCTAGAAGGTTGGGTATTCCTTTTAGGCAGAGGAATAATTTTGGTATGGGTTTGGGAAGACATGGCTAAATCCAATTTGACAGGAGGATGGGCTAGGCTTGATGCCGGTATGATACCCAAGGTAGTGATAGGTATAGATATGGGAAAAGATGTAGGTACGGGTAGGTTCTTAGGCATAGCACTAGTTTTAGTCAATGGTAAAGGTTTGGATGTACGTAAGGGTGATAGAAGAATTTGTTTCAACAAGCACTGTCATGGTTGATTTGGTCACTTGAAACACTTTCAGATAGATCGTGGAGGTATCAGTAAGGAAATATTTTCATTTTAGTTGAAAAAGGGGAGCTGAAGACATCCCCAGAGCATGGAATTATCAACATAATCCAAGTGATCAGCCAAGCTGTGAAAATGAGATTGTCTGTAAGAGGAAGCCGATGTAATTGGTTTGGTGGTAATCCCTATAAAATATGTCTGTGAGACAGATAATTGCCTCAGCCTCGAACATCTATGGGTAAGAGAACCGAGCTAAGATCATGTCAATGGGGTCCTAGGAAGGTAGATGAGGGATAATGGTCCCCTAACAGGTAGTGGAATGCTTCTGAAGAATCTCCCATGGGCAGGGAGAGATGGTGGGTGAGGTAAGGTAGACTTCTCCCTTGGTGGAGGAGAAGGTGAGTGATGATTCTACCTATGGATGGGAGAGTTAATGTTGTTGACTGTTCATGGTAGGTTATAGAGGTAGATAATGGTGAAATGGCATTGCAAGAGAAAACGTGGTGTACTCCTCCATGTAGAGTGAGGGAGGAGATGAAGGGGGCTCCTCTGTGGGTGAAGGAGTAGAATGATGTATGCTCCTCTATGGGTAGAGGATCTTGTGCTAGAATTTACTCAATGGAGATGAAATAGGTGGAATTTGGGGAATGACCAGTATGATATCAAAAATGGCACGTGGACTTCATGGGCATTTTTGTTGCATTGGATTGAAGGCTCACTATTTTGATTAGATGATGGTTTATGGTTATGGAAATGACTTCTTGAAGATATGTACAAATTTTAATTTTTTGGTGCATTTGGGTTGTCCACAGACTGAGGTTTGCATTATCTAATCATCTCTTGGAAAATGTTCTTAAAAGTTATTGAGTTATCGTCGTTATGGCCTTTAACGCGATGATAATTACAGTAGTCATGTTCCTTATACCATGCAAGAATCAAATGAGTGGGATCAAAAATAGTATGAGGTTTTATGGGAGGAAGTGTAATGGATCCATATTTAAGAACCTTTTCCAAGACTGAAGAATAGGGCTCTTCAATTGAAGTGTACTTCCACTGATCCTCCCGGAACTAAAAGGTCAGGATAGGGGAAAGATTAGAAGAAGGTTAGGCTTGGTTAGATGGGTGAGATGGGCCAGATTTGAGAACTACCACATTGGTATATCCCTTGGATTTTAAATAATTTTTTGGGGCTTTGAAGACGAAGAAGCATCATTTGATTTGAACATGGCATTTTTGTTTCATAATTGAATTTTATTCTCTTCAATGGCACAAATTTTCAACTTTCGTGTCATGGTAAATGCTTCACTGAAAGTATGGAAGGTTTATACCTATAGATTTGGTTAGATGTGCCTAGCACAAGCTCTAGTAAACAAATCTATAAGCTGATCTTGAGGTAACTGGAATGTTAATTGGTTGATAAGGCTTTGCCAGTGAGAAACAAAATTTGTGATAGATTCATCATCATACTGTCGCTTTGAGTATTGGCCAATCATGGTGATGTTTTTAATGGCATTGATTGAGAAATAGTCCAAGAATGCCTAAGCTACCTGGTTAAAATAGTAAATGGAATGTCTAGGTAAACCACTATACCAATCTAAGATGGGTTCTATTAAGGACATGGGGAATGTTTGTAGAAGTAAAGCATCATCATGGGAAATTAGATAGCACCCATGTCTGAATGATTTTAAGTGTTGTTGCGGGTCTTCTTTAAGGTTTAAACGGTTGAACTTGGGAATTTATCAATGTATAGGGTATGGGTGAATGGGGATAGATGGATGAATAGGATCATTATAGATTTCATCATAAGTTAAGGAATTGTGAGAGCCCGAGACTAATGTTTCCAATGTTTGCATTTTTTTTTATCATTATCTTAATGAGGTCATTGGTGGGTTGTGATGAATGGGCACCCCCTACAGTATAAGGGGGTTGAGGATGAATGTATGATTTAGATGACATCCCAGTATATGGGGGTGCCATGTATGAGAACAATGAAGGGAGAATAGATGCAGGAGGAAGATATCCTAAATAAGTGATAGACAAGATTGGGGGTTTCTGATGATGCATGTAAACATGTGTGGTAGTCGTAATGACTCTTGTGGTAATTGGGGGTTAAGTAGGGTTAATTTTAAGATACCTCTAAGAAATCGGATGTGGAAAATACCTGGTGAATATCCTTGGAACCGGTTTCGTAGGAAGGTGAATTTTTTGGGGGTTTGAAAACAAAAAAATTTCTTGATTTTTAAGAGGTGTGACAGAAGGCTGCAAATGCGTGATAGGAGATTTGCTATCATGCATTAACAAGGTGGTTGACACACATCAACAAACCTCTCTAACATATGTCAAGAACCTTATTGACACATGTCAACAAGGTTTTTGATGTGTGTTAGTGAGGTTCGTTGATGCGCGACAACAAATCTCCTGTTGCGTGTCTGCAGACTTTTCCCTATGGTCGCACGACAACAAAATCTTCATTTCACACATCAACAAACTCTCTATTGTGCATCTACTTCCTCCACACTCCTGTCACATTTCAACAAAATCTCCATGTTGTGTGTCAACAAACTCTTTGTCGCACGTCTATAGCCTTTACCCTCCTGTCATGTGTCTATAGCCTTTGTCATCCTGTCACGCATTTACCATACTTGATAATACATATGCCCCTAAGTGGTACTAGTGATCTAGTAGTGTTCTACCTGATGAATAATCTAGGATTATATAGGGGACAGATTTAAGGGTAGGTGAAGCTGACCCCTAAAAAAAATTAAACTATAATTTTTAGGCGAACAGGTCACTAACATGCGCCAGAAAATTCACCTTTCAAATTTTTCAAAAATGGAATATTCACCACTAAAATTATCCCTGGGGTTGACTATGGGATGGAAAGGATGAGGTTTTTTGAATGGGGTGTGGGTTACCAACACCATGGGTGGTTATGATGTGACTAGTACATACGATGAAAAGGGTGTAGATGGGGCCATGGTTAAGGTGGTTAGTGAAGGAATGGTCGATAATACAAGTGTGATATATGTTTTCGGTGCAACAGTTATAAAGGAGGTGGGGTCTATGTAATATACCACATGTGGTAAATTCGATGAAGGTAATGTCGAGCTAGTGATAGCTGACGCAGAAGTTGGGGTTAGGGCAGGAGGCATAGATACGAGCATGTTGTATACCAACTATCCTGAGGAGTCCCAGGTGGAGGAGTGGGCAAGGTAGTACTATAGGGTAACAGGATTATGATAAAGGAGTTTTGCAAATGCTTCACCGCCTGTACTAATGGTGATGGTTTGATTTGGATCCATACTCGACAAGATAGAAGGAGGTGATGGGCTAGGTGGAACCGGCTGAAGGCTGGCATGAAACACAAGGGCATTGGCTTGGCTGCAAGTCAACACCATGTAAATTAGCATATACCTGGTAAAATGTACTCTATAAATAACATAGAAAATAGCAAAAATGGAGAAGGATATATTCCAGGAGGTGAACTTGGTTGATTTTTTAATTAAAAATCAAAATAGAGTGACAGATGTTGGTTAGACTAACCAATGAAGGTTAAAGGATGATCGATGACAGTTACAGTAACCGATACCGGTTATGGGGAAATCAATAGTTTTAGCAAATGAGGAAAAAACTGATGAAAATGAAATAAGGAAATTGTATTTGACTATGATATTAGAATTCTAGGGATATGATGATGTCCTAAGAACTTCAAATAGAACAGAAGAGGTGATGAATTCCTTTTTGGGTAAAATGACCAAAAGAGATGGAAATCAACACTAGTAAGGTAAACAAATGATGATCAAATGGAAACCAGTGATGGTCACTAGACCAACACCGGCTACTGTGAAATTTGAATAAGTGAAGAAAATTTGGTTTTTATGAATTAAGTTAGATGGAGTATCAACCCAGAAGTTTGAGGATGATAGTACTAGACCATGACACACTTAGAAATAGTTAGAATACTCAAAATAGAGTGACCGATGTTGGTTAGACTAACCAATGAAGGTTAAAGGATGATCAATGACAGTTACAGTAACTGATACCGGTTATGGGGAAATCAATAGTTTTAGCAAATGAGGAAAAAACTAATGAAAATGAAATAAGGAAATTGTATTTGACTATGATATTAGAATTCTAGGGATATGATGATGTCCTAAGAACTTCAAATAGAACAGAAGAGGTGATGAATGCCTTTTTGGGTAAAATGACCAAAAGAGATGGAAATCAACACCAGTAAGGTAAACAAATGATGATCAAATGGAAACCAGTGATGGTCACTAGACCAACACCGGCTACTGTGAAATTTGAATAAGTGAAGAAAATTTGGTTTTTATGAATTAAGTCAGATGGAGTATCAACCCAGAAGTTTGAGGATGATAGTACTAGACCATGACACACTTAGAAATAGTTAGAATACTCCAACTATAATGGAGGAGTGTGAAAGGAATATGAAAATGGATAATGTAACCTTGCAACTCAGAAAAAAGCTAATAAAAACACGCAATCCTATAAGTGAATTTTTATTTTTTAGCTTATGTTATTTAAGACTGAATTGTGAATTTAGAACAAATTTTTGTGGTTGGGAAGGTGTCCTATGAAGAGACAAATTATAAAGGGTGGTTTTAGGTTTTTTTTTGTGGGGGTGGTCCTTTCTCTTATAATGACTGGTCAGAGAAACCAGCTGGGCACCCACTGTCAATCCTATGATCATTGACAGTCTCTTCTAGGTAAGGTGTTGTTTAAGAATATGTGTAAATTTATATTTATGTAGTTTGGCAGAGAGAGAGAGAGAGAGAAGAGAAAGTGCTTATACAATTCAATTATGTCAACCATTAGTTGGGCATGCCTTCCAACGTATAGGTTTCCCTTATTTTTAATGTGAGCTAAAATGCAGCATACAAGGATTAAATGCAACATATTTTAGAACCCAAATCGACAATTGGATTCTATGTAGAAAATGATGAATAGGTCAAGAATATGCTCTATCACTACTATGTAAATGCATGAAGAAAGAAATGATTCATTTTAAATACCAAATCAAAAATTTCTTATAGACAATTAGAAGAAAAAAATGTTACCAGGGAAAAGATTAAATGCGTATTTTTCAAAAAGAAAGAGACACACCAAATTTCCCTATATGAAGAAAATGTAATGAACCCAAGAGAGGGTCCCACCGGGCATGCCAAAATGATTCACTGGATTCTTAATAGATTTAATGAAACAGATAGAGGGTGATAGGCCAAGGAGGAATACATGTTTGTGGTGTCGGTTGAAGGTTATGCGTGTGTCCTGACGTCTTGATCCAATGCTGATTGCGAATACTTCCTTTTGGCTAGGAGGAACTACCTATAAAGTGCAAAACAATACCACCAGATAGATTTAGACACAACAATGAGTGGAATACCTAGCGGATACTAGATCTGAGAATCATGGCGCTTCCTGAATAGATTGTCAGTCCACTTTTATATAACAGTATTAATGTTATTCAAAACAAACATCAGATAACAATCTTATTTAAATTGAAATGATTTAGGTACCTCATGCAAAATGAATAATAAGGGTTAAGTAAAAAGGTGATTGAGGTCAAAATGGGTCATGTGATGGGCTAGCATTGGGTTGTAGGCATGGTACAGGCTTTTGGTGAGGTGTGTTAAAGCCTTCAAATGATTTTGGGTAGTTTGGGAGTGGATATTAGCTTGTTGTCCTAAGTTGGGTTATCAGACATAGAGACCGATGTCGGTCAAGGTATGACCGATGATAGTTTAGATGTGACCAATGATGGTTGGGGATGGATAATGACATAAGGTCAAAATAGTTGTCCAGACTCTCTTTGTTTTTTGGGAAGGCTAGTGGTAGGATTGTAGGTGGGGTACCAGTCTTGGGTAAGGTTCTATGAGGTGTTTGGGGTGATAAGGTCAACGTAGTGAAAGTTTGTTAGAAGATATAGTAACTAGTGTCGGTTTGGTGACTGATGCCACTGCAGGGAAAACTGACGATGGTTAGGGTGAACGAAGTCGGTAGGTGTTGAATGGTGGAAATAAAATAAACTTGCTTTTGAGGGCTTCTCTGTGATTGCACAGAGAATGGAGGAAGGATGGTTAGGTTTATAAAAAAGCTAGGAAGGTTCAAGAATGTCTAAGAGTCAGATATGGGAAGTTAAAAGGGTTATGGGTGGTTAGATGGGTGGATTAATAGTAAGGTTGGAATGGTAGAAAGCAACGGAGAATAGGATCTAATAAACAGAGGTAAAAAACTACAATATAAGTAAACATATAATGATACAGATCAAAACATACTTAATTGTATTTATAGACCTAGTTAGTGGAAGATAGCAATGGTTGATTTGTGAAACTGGTGGTCAATTCTATGGCATTGCTTCCCAGAATGTTACTGTGAATGCCAATGCCTTCACATCAGTCTCGATGTTGGGTAGGGTTGTCTAGATACTCGAGAGGGGTCTAGTTTGTTCTTGAATGCAGATCTCTCTGATCAGGGGATCATTTTTGAAATTTACCTAAACATCCCTAAATGGTTTCATTGCAGAAGATCATCTTGAGATATTTCCAATGATTGTAAGAACGTGACAAACAGACATCAGGAGCTCTAGATATGTTTGGTCAAAGTTCAGACAATGAGAAAGTCAACTCTAGTCAACTGGTCAATATTGGACAAATTGCACTGTGACACATGGTTGGCCACCACTCATCGAATTCACTCGATTTTCCTATCAAGGGACGACATTGAGCTATTTAGCTGAGTCATGCCATGCATATATGCCAAACCGGTATATATATATTAATGTTTATACATTAGTATTAAACCATCCTCCACTTACCTACTAAACCGCCAACATTAAGCCATGCATGGATGTTCCACATGGAAGGAAGGAGTGAAGCGGTGTAGGGGTGGCTAAGGTTTAATTAAAACCTTAGCAAAAATAAAGGGGGTGCCTAATGTGGGATGTTAATCCCATTTCCAATGCTAAGCGGCCAATACGGGATTTTATCCCTATTAAATATATTCAAAATGCAATCCGCCAAAAGAATAGCACCACCAGGATTTGAACACCCAACCTCTCAGCTCCCAAACACATCACGCCAACCAACCCGCCACCTATCTCAGATGGGATAGAAATGAGCTCGCCTATATAAATAGAGCTTTGTACTCTGTGTGAAGGGGGGTCAAGGAGGATAAGGACCAGATCTCTGAAAATGCCATTTTTGAAGGCCTTGTACTCAGAATTAGAACTTGGACTAAATAAATGAAATGAAGGAAATTCTAAGAAGATTCCAACACTGTAAGATTTGATATTTTTTGTTGAGTTTTAACCTATTCTTGGAAGCTTTAAATGCAGTTTTTAACAAGGATCTACAAGACAGCTAGTTTGAAAACATGAATTTCAATGCGCTTCTGGTTCGAAATGTGACTTGGTGTAAACATGAAAAGTGTTCAGAATTCAAAGATGATCTCATACACATGATCTTTTTTCATAGAATGTTTTAAAATCTCCATTTTTAGGTGTTTTTCTAACACAGTTGCAAGGAGATCACATTGTGAAAACACTATAGAAGCCACGGATCGTTCTTGGGACAGTTTCTGCTATTTTTCAGAGTTCTTGGGACATTGATCAGCTCATTTGCAGGTTTTGATTCATTATTGGTGTTTTGTAAGAGTTATTGTACTTACATTTCAATATTATTAATGGATCAGTTCAATATGAACCCGGGGACGTAGGAATTTCTGAACCCCGTAAACAATCTTGTTTGTTATCTAAGTTTTTTAGGTTTTCTGATTATTTATTTTCTACACAAGTTTTTCAAACTTCTATGGATGCATAATAATCATAATTTAATCAATTTTTGGAGTTTATAATACTTAAAATTGGTTAAGAAAATCACTATCTTGGAAACTTTTAAAAGTGAAAAAAATACAACACACGTTTTCAGATCAAGTTTGGTATCAGAGCAGTTAGATTGCCGGATTAGCTTCTAATTGTGTTTGGAAATTTGGCTTCCATTTCAATATTGATTTCATTCTTCAGTGTGTAGTTTTGGAAGTATAGGTTGTGTTTGCAGGAACTAGGAATCATGGGCAAGTCATCCAAACAGGAGAAAATGGATGAGCTTGAAGCCATAAACCACCAAATCCAAGAAGAAAACTCTTTCTTGAGAGATAATTTTTATTCCTTGGAAGAGGAAATAGCGCGGTTAAAATCTGAGCTACAATCCTCTAGAACCAAGAAAGAGGAGTATGTCAACAAGAGGCTTGAAGAGAGCAAGAAGTTGATGGGCTTTGTTAAAGAGTTGCAGGAAGAAATACGAACCAAGGATGCCCTCTTGGAAAAGTTGCAACAAGGTGAACACAAGAAGGAAATGCCTTCCAAATCAGATGCAGGTACTATGACAGAATGCAATGTAAGTTGTTCACATTTTAATTCTTCCTCTCATTCAGTTTCAGATGTTCCTTTGGGTCAGTTTGAAAAACACACTAAGGGAATTGGGTCTAAGCTAATGGTTAAGATGGGATTTAACAGAACGGGCCTTGGTAAAAATGGACAAGGTGATGCTAACCCAATACATGTAGAGGATCAGCCTCAGTTTGCAATTTTGGGTTATTCTAGTGAGAAAATGGAAATTGGAGAAAGTTCCAAAGCAGCTGAAGGGAGACAAGCTTCCAACAGCCAAGGATCTATGCCATTAGAATTGTAGGATTCCACCATCAAGAGGAACAATGAAAGGTGTAAGAAAATAGGGAAAAGAGGTAATTAGATTCCACCTCCTTCCACTTACACTAAAAATAACACTAAGGGAAAATCAAATCCTAAAACTTCTAATACACTCTTTCAGTTGGAACAATATAGCTTTGGTAGGCAGAAATATGCTTTCCCTTGCACATTTTGTGAAGGTACTAATCATTCTGTTGCATATTGTTGGAAGAGGAAAAATTTGATTAAGAAGTTAATGCCTTTTGTGAATGATAAGTCAGGTGCTAAAGACCAATCTCACCAAGGAAAGGTGAGAAATGGCAAGAATGTTACCTCTCCTAAACAGGGAAATCATTCTCATAGACAGATTTTTAAGAATGATAAAATGGGTCAGACTCCTAAAAATAGGGAAGTTAAATTTTGTTCCCATTGTAATAGGAATGGTCATGATGTTAAGGTTTGTTGGTTTGTTTCTAAACAAAAAAATTGGAAAGTTGTTAAAAAGAACAATATTGTAAAACCAACAGTGCTAAACCTAACTAAAACTCATTTTGGTACTGAGAAGGTAAAACAACCAAAACGGAAAAAACCCAAGTGATTGGTTGGGGAAAAACACTCCTCAACTTTATATTTGCACTACAGTAAATTGTTGATAGTAGGCAAGTAAAAAATTTCAGAGCTATATTTTAGGGATTCCTGTTGATTGATAAGGATTTGTTCCTAAGTTGATATTTAAGATTTGAAAATGAATGGAAACAGCTAAAGAGAAGATTTGAGTGATAGGTTCATCATACTCATGTTTTGTTTTCTTATATTGGTTAGTAGTTCCATTGTGAAAATAGTATGCAGGGATAGGCATCAGTAGCATGTCTAAATTTGAAACTTGCAGTTGTAATCAGTATAATCACAAAGAGTCAGTTGAACACTAGCTTCCGTTATAGATGGGTGTTATTATCTGACTTATTATTTGTGATGGTGATATAGTGTTTTGGCATATTCATGTTGATTCAGTTGTTGACTATAGCTATTTTTAGGTGTTGATAGTCTATTATATTCTGCTAGTGAATACTTGCAGTGGTTACAATTTCAGATGGGCAGTGGGCACTAGCCTAATTGTGGGCAGTTTAGATGTCTTGTATACTGATCTGTGTTATGGAATTGTAATTTTTGGTAATCAGCCGTATCACAAAGTGATAGTTGAACACTAGCTTTCCGTAATAGAATGGGAGTTATTATCTGGTCAGTTAATTGTGATGGCATTATAGTGGGGTATGACAGATCACAATTGTGTGCAGAGTTGACAGGGTTACAACATTTCAGTTGAACACTAGCTTAATTGGGTGTTATTATCTGATCGGTTATGTAATTAGCTAATCAACTATTTACATTTTTATTAACCTATAATGTTATTTCAAGTTCTTGTATGTGTTTGTGCAATGCAGGAAGAGATAGCATTATTTTTGGGTTGATACACAACTTTTTCGGACAAAAATCCTTTCTCAGTGGGGAGGTGTGATTAGGGGATCATTTTTTAAAGTTCCCTAAACATCCCTAAATGGTGTCAGTGTAAAATATCATCTCGAGCGCTTTCCAACAACTATAAGAACACGAAAAATGGACATCAGGAGCTCTAGATATGTTTGGTCAAAGTTTAGATAGCGGGAAAGTCAACTCTAGTCAACTAGTCAATATTGGACAAATTACACTATGAGACGTGGCTGGCCACCACTCGTTGAATTCAATTGATTTTCCTATCAAGGTACGACATTGAGATATTTAGTTGAGTCATGCAAGGACCGAGTGAATTATTTCTACACACATTGTATGGGTCACAATTATATTATCTTGGTAAATCCACTTTCCAAATGCCACACATATATGTCAAACCGGTATATATATATTAATGTTTATACATTAGTATTTAACCATCCTCCACTTACCTACTAAACTGCCAAAATTAAGCCATGCATGGATGTTCCTATTATCCAAATGAGAACCCTGCTCATTTTGTGGCTAACTCCATTTCATTTTTTCCTTCTATTGTGCCTCAGTCATAAATTTTTACTTTTTAGGCACTCAAAACCTTCTGGAAATGAAACCATTGGATAGAGATATTTCTAAAATTTCAAGAAAGGTAAAGTTTTCCTCCTAACTCCACGTATTTTTCAAGTTATGGCTCAGCGGAGTTTTTGTGGGAAATTTTCCCTTGCAAGGCCCACAGCCAATCAGGAGCTGCCACATGTCCAAGGGTGAAAAAACACCAAGCAACCTGAAGGAAAAAATGGTCAGGAAGGGCCCACACTCAATTATAATGTGCCATGTGGCACCTGGAGTGGCGGAGCATGGGGAAAATTTGAAAAATGTTCCAAAGACCAAATGGGTAAAAATTCAAACTTTTTGCCCGCCGATCCGATTTTGGCCTATTTTTGCCCTAAATCTTCAAATGGCCATAACTTTCGATCTAGAGCTCGGATTTTCACGTTCTTTATATCAATGGAAAGATGGTGAAATTATATACAAGACTCCATGGTCAATTTTAAAATTTTGGTTCATTTTGGAGGGATAAAATCAAAAAACACTTCTGGTATGCGCCCATGGATAGAACTGACATTTCAACAACCAATTTTAATGCAAAATGGGTCACATTCTTCTCCAGCATGGTCAAAAATGTCAGATCATGGGTTTGTAAGCACCTCCATGCTGTTTTTAATGCATTTTGGTCAATGGGGAATGGCTCCCACATTTTTTCATGTTTTCTCTCTCCTGGGCTCGACCCATGCACTGTAAAAACCAGATTTGGCTCATCTTTTGATGGTTGAACACCTTTTTCATAGCAAGATTCTGTTTTCACCTTCAACAAGTGATTTTGGAAGTATCAGAAATTCTAGGGATTGTAACAGGTTTTTCTGCCTCTTTGGTGTTGGAATACAAGGATTTTGATGTTGAAAATCACAATGTAGGCTCTGTGAATGCTTTCAGTCCTTTGTATGTGTTGTTTGCTTCATTTCAAACCCTTGATTACAGCTTATCAACCTGTGTATGATGTTTTATGTTGCAATTTCTGATTTGTGTCAATTTTCATGAACAAGAAGTTCTCACCACTCCTTTGGTGTATCACCCTTATCAGTTTAGTTCCAATTTTTGTATTTCTTATCCCTATCTCCTTACAAATTAGGATAAAATTAGGATCTGAACCTCTACAGTTGTGTAAATAATAGATCTAATTAGAGGAGTTTAAGGAACTAGAGTCTAATCTGGAGATTCCTCTCTCATCTTGCAAGTCCCACACTTGGAGAGAGGTTTCAATATTGTGCAATCACACTGGATGCCCTAAACATACACTTAGAACCTTGATTTGCATCCAGAGGTGCTGATGATTTGCAACAACAGTTTTGGCACGCCGGGTGGGACCTTAAAGGTCTTCCACTTCATCTTTTGCAAGTTGGTGTGTTCCTGTGAAGATTTCAGCCTTTGGAGGCACTTGCAAACACATCTGGTGACTCCATCTGATCAGCAACCCATTTCTGAAGTTACAGACATGTTTTTCATCCATTTCCATCCATTATTCTTTCCATCTCTTTCATTCTTTTCCATTCCATGAATTTGTGCAATCATGACTTCATTTCCATCATGGAACTCACATTTACAACAGCAACAATGTTTCCCACCTCCAACATGTTTTTTAAATCCTCCAAATCAGCATTTTGAACAAATTCAAAATCAGCATACATACTCATATGAGCAGCAATGCCAAAATCAGTTTGGCTATGGAGCTTTCCAAGAGCAAGGGTGTGCATACAATGAAGACAATCAGATGCAAGATGCTGGTCTGTTGGAGAAAATCCAAAAGATGGAGGTAAACATGGTGCAATCCAGGGCTCAAGCACAAATGAAAGCATTTGGAATCGGTTGTGGAGCACCCTGTCCATGGGTGGGACCTTTCCCAAGGCATTACAGCCCTCAAGAGAAGCTTGACTTCATGATTGCAACGCTGCCATTGCTTGCAAAGTGGATTGAAGGAATAGAGGTGTATGAGAGGAGTATTCAGAAACCTTGTCAATGGGTAAGCACACCATCTCATGCCTTTTCTTTTCCTCTTTCCCAATCTATTTTATCTCAGCAGTGTCAAGTTTTAAACTCTCCATTTGTTGTCCCAAGTGTTGAATCCATTTCTCCACCCCCTAGTCTTCCACCTCAACTCAATTCTTCTGTCCTTTTCCCTTCAAAACAGGAATCCCCTCCACAAGAGCTAAATGAAACACACTCTCCTCCAGAGAAACAATGGTTTTACCTCCTCCACCACCACAAAAAATTGCAAAAATCAGTCATGAAGGAGACAACAAAAAGAGAAGCCAAACAAGGATGAAGAAATTCAAATTTTGAAGAGTTGGGCTCTTAAATTTGGGATGAAGAAGATCCCTTTGCTAATGAAACCTTCAGAAGAGGTTGGAGTTAAAGAAAAAATGGTGGTTAGGACTGATTTTGTCGCATCAGAAGAAGAGCAAAAAGGAATTATAGATCAGCAATCCATTTGTTCAAAATATAGTGTCCATGTTGGCACCCTATTTGAAGGTAATGATGATCCAATTCAAATTGTAAAAACTAGTCATGAGGGACAGAAAGAGGAAGGAGAAGCTGCTCCAAATCCAAAAGAAGAGGAGCATATTCCAGCTGTGGGGGAGAAAAGTGAAGATCCAAAGGCTTTGAGCACAAAGCAGGTTATATAAGAACCTTCAGTTCTTCCCTCTACTTCATCTCTCTCAAGTTCTAGTACTGAAGAAGAGTTTGATCCCTCAAACTCAATGCTGGAGGATGAAAGAAACCATGGTGATCAAGTTTCAGATCAACAGTATTCCATGGGAGAGGTTGAACATTTACAGCAGGACAACAATGAGGCAGTTTACCTGTCTGATTTGGAGGATTGTTTTGATGAAGAAGAACCGGTTGAGTTTCCACCATTCTCTCTTTCATCATCCATCTTCCAAACACAAGAGCCTACTGTCATGGAGGAGAGTATTCATTTGTAGCAGCCTACATCTTATAGAAGCTCTTTGGAACCAAGATTGGAAGATTTTAATCTTTCATGTCCTTCATTGGAGGAAGAGAAAGGGCAGAAGGGTTCTACCATTGCTTCCACACCATCCATTCAAGGTCTACAAGAGAACTCCATTCTTGGAATTGAAAATCAGAATTATGGGCATACTTAATGGATCAGACCTTGCCCAATCAGGTATTTGGATTCATTGGAGCCAAAGGAGAAGCCACAACCAGTCATGCTTGCTTCTAAGCATGAGGATGAGCTGCAAAGTTCCAAGGATCAGTTGTCATACCTCTCCAATCCAAATGCAGAGCAACTAAAAGAGGTATTGGATTTTTTTTTAGTTGACACCTTGCTAATTTGGGTAGAAGACCAGATTCTTGTTGATTTTCCACTCATCCAATCAGCCATACTCAGCTCCAAATCATTTGCATGGCTGCCAATTTTGAACAAATGAAGCTATTTTGCACAACCAGTTGCAAGGTTCGTTTAGCTCACCTTTGCTTCCAGTTAGAGTAGAGTAGGTAGGTTTTCTTTCAGTAGAATAAGTTCTTGTGCACACTCTACATGTTCCATTTAGAGCATGTATGATTTTCAGTTTGTACATAGTTTTAGTGCTGCTGGTTTCACTCTTGCACAGTTCGTTTTGATGGCATTTTGGTGGGAACAACTCCATGTCCAGTGGGATTCAAGCTTTTCAGAGGGAAGTTTTCAAAGTTCATATTAGTTTTCAGGCTACTACTCATAACTCCATACCTAATGGATTGCTTCAGGATACTGATCATTCATCTAGCAGGAAGATGACCCCTCTTAGTCACCAAAATTGTCATCCAAATGTGCCCCCTGCTCATTTTGTGGCTAACTCCCTTTCATTCTTTCCTTCTATTGTGCCTCAGTCATAAATTTTTACTTTTTAGGCACTCAAAACCTTCTAGAAATGACACCATTAGATAGAGATCTTTCTCAACTTTCCAGAAAGGTAAATTTTTCCTCCTAACTCCACGTATTTTTCAAGTTATGGCTCGACGGAGTTTTTGTGGGAAATTTTCCCTTGCAAGGCCCGCAGCAACCAATCAGGAGCTGCCACATGTCCAAGGGCAAAAAAACACCAAGCGACCCGAAGGAAAAAATGGTAAGGAAGGGCCCATGCCCAATTAGAACATGCCATGTGGCACCTGGAGTGGTGGAGCACGGGGAAAATTTGAAAAATGTTCCAAAGACCAAACGGGTAAAAATTCGAACTTTTTCCCTGTCGATCCAATTTTGGCCTGTTTTTGCCCTAAATCTTCAAGTGGTCATAACTTTCGATCCAAAGCTTGGATTTTCATGTTCTTTATATCAATGGAAAGCTGGTGAAATTATCTACAAGATTCCATGGTCAATTTTGAATTTTGGTTTAGTTTGGAGGGAGAAAATCAAAAAACACTTCTGGTATGCACCCATGGACAGAACTGACGTTTCAGCAACCAATTTTAATGCGAAATGGGTCGCATTCTTCTTCAGCATGGTCAAAAATGTGAGGGAATGCATTTGTAAGGACCTCCATGCTGTTTTTAATGCATTTTGGTCAATGGGGAATGGCTCCCACATTTTTTCATGTTTTCTCTCTCCTAGGCTCGACCCATGCACTGTAAAAACCAGATTTGGCTCATCTTTTGATGGTTGAACACCTTTTCATAGCAAGATTCTGTTTTCACCTTCAACAAGTGATTTTGGAAGTATCAGAAATTCTAGGGATTATAACAGGTTTTTCTGCCTCTTTGGTGTTGGAATACAAGGATTTTGATGTTGAAAATCACAATGTAGGCTCTGTGAATGCTTTCAGTCCTTTGTATGTGTTGTTTGCTTCATTTAAAACCCTTGATTACAGCTTATCAACCTGTGCATGATGTTTTATGTTGCAATTTCTAATTTTTGTCAATTTTCATGAACAAGAAGTGCTCACCACTCCTTTGGTGTATCACCCTTATCAGTTGAGTTTCAATTTTTGCATTTCTTATCCCTGTCTCCTTGCAAATTAGGATAAAATTAGGATTTGAACCTCTACAGTTTTGCAAATAATAGATCTAATTAGAGGATTTTGAGGAACCAACCTCTAATCTGGAGATTCCTCTCTCATCTTGCAAGTCCTGTCATCACCAATCCGGCACTATGATAATTCTTCACCGGGAACTCCTCGTGCTATGATTATTTACTAATGCACAGCCTTTACTTTGGTGGATGTAATCTGGAAACAAAACAACAACCGAACATAAGAATACCATCGGACTATGATAAGACAGAATGATGACAAATCTGAAATATCAAAGTAAATTATAATATTAACATGAAATTGTTACAATCTCACCCATGAGGTACTTCAACAAGACTATGGGAGAAACTTTACAATTACACCTCTCGATGGCTTCTTCAACACACCTTTAACTGATGGCTTCCTTTGCACACTTCCTACAATATTTCTCACTACTTCTTTATATGCTAAATGAGGGGGGTGGCCTCTCTATTTATAGAACTTCCAGGCTTATCCATCCTATCTCTAAGATAGGATAAGAAATCCACTCTGACGAATCATATTCCATACCTTAACTCTTATCTATACATGTAAGCTTATCTCTTAAGATAAGATAAACCTTATCATTTTACATGGGTTCCACATTTTTAGACTTTTTACAAATAAAATACACAAAATATTTATGACCTCACTCCTTGTCCTTATTACCAATATAATATTTCTAATTCCTAATAATGTAGACCCTACTTCTCTAATTACCCAAAATTTGACATTATAACATTACCGGACCACTTACGACAAATATTTACTTTTTACAACATTCCTATTGTACTTTGACTGTTATCGTAATCCACATTATTGGCGACACCGTACTGATGGCACCGTTATCTTCTATCAAATGCTACTACTAATTATACTTAACAACATCCTATTCCTAATACATACATTAATGAAATAGAAATTATGGAGGAAAATTTTAGTGTCGACATCTTCCCCCTTCCTAGCTTCTACTCCGTCCTCGGAGTAGACTATTCTGGTGCTTGGAAAATCTTCAACTTATCGTGGTTGACCCATTTCGTAATGGGAGTGCCATCCAATTCCTCCAGTCGGTATGTACCATTTTCATGCACAGCTGCTATTTTGTAGGGCCCCATCCATTTTGGAAGAAATTTTCTCTGTCTTCTTTTTTTGTATCTGGAATCATATACTAGAACCAAGTCATTCACATGAAATGGAGACCATCGGATCTTTTGATCAAAGTATTCCTTTTGCTTCATTTTCTTCTTATGGCTTGTATCCTTTGCTATTTCTCTCATTTCCTCCAACAAATGAAGATGTACCAACCTTTCTTTTACTGAATCACTTTCATCCATCCTTTCATTTTTCATAACTCTCACAGTGGGAATATCAAACTCAATAGGAAGAACTGGATCAATGCCATAGGCCAACTGAAATGGAGAGTATCCTCTTGCTGACTTTGATGTTGCCCTATATGCCCATAATGCTGCATGAATCCTTTTATCTCATTTATGTACCTGCAAGGCTGCATCTTTTGCTAGAATTTGACACAACACAAAATTTGTTCGTTCCACCTGTCCATTTGTGCTTGGCTTGTATGTTGTTGCCTTCCTGTGCTTAATAGAAAACTTATTGACTAGGGCTTCTACCACCTCATTAATGAAGTGGCTTCCTTGATCTGTTACAATTTCTAATGGGCAACCAAATCTGGTGACAATGCGTTCATATATGAACCTTGCCACTTCATCCATGGAAGTTGTTTTCAATGGCCTAGCTTCAACCCACTTGGTTAAATAATCTGTGGTAACTACAATATACTTATTTTGGCGTGATGTAGTTTGAAGTGGACCTACAATGTCTATTCCCCATTTTTCAAAGGGACCAAGTGGAAGAATAGGACATAATGGAGCTGATGAAGTCTTACTGTTACCATGTGTTTGAAAAATATCACATGTCTTACAATAATTATAACAATCTTTAAAAAGAGTGGGCCAGTGATAACCTGCATCCAAGATCCTTCTTACTGTAAGTTGTCCAGAGAAGTGCCCTCCACATGTACCATTGTGGAATTCTTCTAGCAGCTCCTTTCCTTGATCACGTCCAGCTGCCCTCTTGTACTGTCCATCAGGTCCTATTCGAAATAATGCTCCATGCAGAATAGAATATAGACAACTGGCTTGAGTAATCTTTCTCTTAGTCTTTGCATTGGCACCAACAGGAAACTTGAATTCATTCAGATAATTCCAAATATCTATGTATTCACTAGGGATTATGTCAAGGGATAACAATGCTACATCAGGGAAATCATCATCATCACAAGATGATCCTAAACCATCATAGGCTCGAGAGATTACATCTGCATTGACATGCTTCTTTCCTGGCCTATCTATAATATCAAATTCAAATTCTTGTAGAAAAATTATCCATCTTGTTATCCTCCCTGATGGGTTAGGCTTATTGACAATATATTTTAGAGCCTGATGATCTGTTACAACTATAAATTTCTGCCCTAGCAAGTAATTTCTAAACTTCTCTACAGCAAAAATGATAGCCAGAGCCTCTTTTTCAGTTACAGTATAGTTTACCTCAGCACTGCTCATTTGTCTGCTCCCAAAGTAAATTGGATGTTCATTCCCATTTTCATCTTTTTGGCTCAAAGTACTTCCTAGTGCTGCATCTGAGGCATCAGTGTACACAATGAATGGCTTGCTCCAATCTGGATTCTTCAAAATAGGTGAAGACGTTAGGGCTTCCTTCAGTTGTCCAAAAGCTTCATGTGCCTTATTTCCTTGTTCATAAGTAACATCCTTCTTCAAGAACTGGGTTAGTGGCTGTGCAATCTTTGAGAAATTCTTGATGAACCTTCTATAGTAACCCACATGGCCTAAAAATGATCTCAACTTACTTCTATTCATAGGAAATGGTAAATCTTTGATTTTTGAAACTTTATCAGGATCAGTACTAATACCATCTCTAGATACAACATGCCCTAACAAAACTCCTTTAGAACATCCAAAGACACACTTTGTAGGGTTTAGTGAGGCTTGTGTTTCATCTAACCTTTGAAATGCTGTCTCCATTTGGTGCAGGTGGTCCAACTTGCTCCCATAGATGCAAAAATCATCTAGAAATACTCTTATGAAGGTCCCAATGTAGGGTTCGAACACCCTATTCATCAAACGCTGGAATGTTGCTGGAGCATTACACAACCCAAAAGGCATAAATCTATAAGAAAATGTCCCCCAAGGAGTGGTGAACATGGTCTTCAGCTGATCTTTCTCTACTATACGAACTTGGTTGTAGCCACTATATCCATCAGCAAAACTATAGCACTCCTGGCTAGCTACTTCGTCCAAGATTTGATCTGAAAATGGAAGAGGGTAATGATCCTTATTTGTTGCCTTATTGAGCTTCCTGTAATCAACACAAATGTGTAGCTTCCCATTCTTTTTATTGAGATCACAATGGGAGAAATCCATTCCGAATTCTCCACAGTAAATATGAATCCTGCATCAAGCAACTTATCTATTTCTTCTTTTATAGTCTTGGAAAAATTAGGATTCATTTTATATGGCATTTGCTTTATGGGCTTAGCACCATCTACCAGCTCAATACAATGTTCTACCCAACTTACTTGATGGAGTTCTTTGTAATCAAAAGTGAATAGGTGTATGTACCTTCGAAAGAGCTGGAGGTAGGATTCCTTCTCACTCTCCACCACAGCATCACCAATCTTTATTTGTTGGAGACGATCATCAACTTCTTCTTCAGATAATTTTATGGGGTCATGAGTTGGTGTGACTGGCCGGATATCCATGACTAAAACATCCACCTCACTTTCTTCATCTTCAGTGTCCACTTCACTGGTACTAGAGTAATCAGAGGATGTCCAATCATCAGTTTCATCACTTGAATCCACAGGTTCTACTTTATGATGTCGAGGGATCACGTTTATTTTCACCCTCTCTCTACCATGTCCAAGTGTCATAAAACCTTCATTACAGTATTTTCTTGCATGAACTCTCCTTAGCCATGGTCTTCCTAGCAACATTGGGTATACAACAGTACCATTTTTCATCACCTGAAAGTCTACCACACATACAACACTCATAACAGATATTGCCACATTTGAAACTACACCTTCTGGTTTAGTTTTTCCCTTATTTAATGACCTTAACATAAGTGTTGAAGGGCGATCAATTTTTAAACCCAACATATTCACTACAGACTCGGTCATTACATTAACTGCAGCACCTCCATCAACTAAGACATCATGAATTAAAATACCATTACATAATACCTCAACTTGTGGAGCATAGGGATCTGTCTCTGCCTCCAAAACAGGGACCTCAACCTCCTTCCTTCTTCGAGCATTGAGTCCACCTCGCAACTCCCGCCTCTTCTCAGAAGACATAGCCAAGAGTTGACCATATGTAATATTTGCAGGCCTTTTGGACAGATCTTCCAAGATGGAGTATGGTCCTTGCCCCTGTGAAATCAGAAAGTCCTGCACACCCAACTTTCTTCTCCTATGTTTCTTACTAGTTTCTTCTTTCATCTTCTTAGGATCATTTCCATCTTGATTATCTTTTTCTTTCTTTCTTTTTGTTACAAACACATCTACTTCATTATTTCTACTCTTATCTACTACATCAAAAGAATTCACAAGTGCTTTTCCTTTATCATTATCTCCTTTACCAGATGTAGAAGCTCTATCTGGACAATTATACTTATAATGACCCTTTTTATAACAACCATAACAAACAACTTCAGAAATATTTCTTTTTGGACCTCTATCTCCTCCTTGAGAATTAAATTCCTTTCCTTGAAGAAGATTAATAGTTAACTGGCCCATCTTCCTAAGCAAATCTTCATACTCAGTTGATGTACTAGGAGAAATATTTGTGCTCACCGGGAGTGGTTGTGGATTTTGGACCAAAGGTGCTGGTGTAGGCTCTACTTTAACAACAATTTGTTTGGGCTCCTCTTCCATGCTTTCTTCTTGCCTTCTTGCAATCTCCTTTGCTTGTTCAATGGTAGCTGGGTGGTCATACTTCACTCGTTGTCTGATCTCCAGCTTCATCCCAAGAATGAAGTGCTTACAGAGGAGATTATCCACGCCATTCATCAACCCATCCGCTAATCCTTCCTTCTGGATCTGGGCATCGAGCTTCCTCCTTAGCTCTAGAACACGAGCATGATAATCCCTTATCTTCTCCTTCTCTCCTTGGGATAGCTTTGTGATCTTGATCATGAGATCTGCATATTTTTGTTGTTCACCAAATTCTTCAAGAAAACTTTCAGTTAATAAATCCCATGAATTTTTCACATTATCACCTAGTGTTTCAAACCACCTAAGTGCTGAACCATCCAAAAAGGTAGGAAAAAATTCAGTCCATTGTTCCCTTCTTATGAGGCCATTACAAATACAAGATCATTTAAACTCTTGAATGAAAGAAGAAGCATCTTCATTAGATTGAGCTGAAAAAATAGGAATCTTTCCCATTTTCAAAAGTAACCACCGTGAAATACCAACCCACAAGTACAATCAACAAGACTTATGTGCACAAATAATTGGAATTACTATAGAAATGACCATGGTAAACTATGGTAAAACTTGACTTACTATGGTAAAAATTGATTTTACTGTGGTAAACACTATTCACGGTAAAAAGTGAAGTTACTGTGGTAAATACTATTCACGGAAAAAAGTGACTTTACAGTGATAAATACTATTCACAGTAAAAATGACTTTATCATGGTAACTACTATTCATGGTAAAAATGACTTTACCATGGTAACTACTATGCACAGTAAAAACAAGGTTACCCTTCAATTGATTTTTGACTAAGTGGGAATATCTCTCCAGAAAATCCACCAACGAGGAATGGTCCCGGCACCGGAACCAAAATGTCATCACCAATCCGGCACTATGATAATTCTTTACCGGGAACTCCTCATGCTATGATTATTTACTAATGCACAGCCTTTACTTTGGTGGATGTAATCTGGAAACAAAACAACAACCGAACATAAGAATACCATCGACTATGATAAGACAGAATGATGACAAATCTGAAATATCAAAGTAAATTATAATATTAACATGAAATTGTTACAATCTCACCCATGAGGTACTTCAACAAGACTATGGGAGAAACTTTACAATTACACCTCTCGATGGCTTCTTCAACACACCTTTAACGGATGGCTTCCTTTGCACACTTCCTACAATATTTCTCACTACTTCTTTCTATGCTAAATGAGGGGGGTGGCCTCTCTATTTATAGAACTTCCAGGCTTATCCATCCTATCTCTAAGATAGGATAATAAATCCACTCTGACGAATCATATTCCATACCTTAACTCTTATCTGTACATGTAAGCTTATCTCTTAAGATAAGATAAACCTTATCATTTTACATGGGTTCCACATTTTTAGACTTTTTACAAATAAAATACACAAAATATTTATGACCTCACTCCTTGTCCTTATTACCAATATAATATTTCTAATTCCTAATCATGTAGACCCTACTTCTCTAATTACCCAAACTTTGACATTTTAACATTACCAGACCACTTACGACAAATATTTACTTTTTACAACATTCCTATTGTACTTTGACTGTTATCGTACTCCACATTATTGGCGACACTGTACTGACGGTGCCGTTATCTTCTATCAAACGCTACTACTAATTATACTTAACAACATCCTATTCCTAATACATACATTAATGAAATAGAAATTATGGAGGAAAATTTTAGTGTCGATAGTCCCACACTGTGAGAGAGGTTTCAATGTTGTGCAATCACACTGGATGCCCTAAACATCAACTTAGAACCTTGATTTGCATCCAGGGGTGCTACTAGTTTGCAACAACAATTTTGGCACGTCGGGTGGGACCTTAGAGAACTTCCACTTCATCTTTTGTAGGTTGGTGTGTTCCTGTGAATATTACAGCCTTTGGAGGCACTTGCAAACACATCTGGTGACTCCATCTGATCAACAACCCATTTCTGAAGTTGCAGACATGTTTTTCATCCATTTCCATCCATTATTCTTTCCATCTCTTTCATTCTTTTCCATTCCATGAAGTTGTGCAATCATGACTTCATTTCCATCATGGAACTCACATTTACAACAGCAACAATGTTTCCCACCTCCAACATGTTTTTTAAATCCTCCAAATCAGCATTTTGAACAAATTCAAAATCAGCATACATACTCATATGAGCAGCAATGCCAAAATCAGTTTGGCTATGGAGCTTTCCAAGAGCAAGGGTGTGCATACAATGAAGACAATCAGATGCAAGATGCTGGTATTTTTGAGAAAATCCAAAATATGGAGGTAAACATGGTGCAATCTAGGGCTCAAGCACAAATGAAAGCATTTGGAATCAGTTATGGAGCACCCTGTCCATGGGTGGGACCTTTCCCAAGGCATTACAGCCCTCAAGAGAAGCTTGACTTCATGATTGCAACACTGCCATTGCTTGCAAAGTGGATTGAAGGAATAGAGGTGTATGAGAGGAGTATTCAGAAACCTTGTCAATGGGTAAGCACACCATCTCATGCATTTTCTTTTCCTCTTTCCCAATCTATTTTATCTCAGCAAGTGTCAAGTTTTAAACTCTCCATTTGTTGTCCCAAGTGTTGAATCCATTTCCCCACCCCCTAGTCTTCCACCTCAACTCAATTCTTCTGTCCTTTTCCCTTCAAAACAGGAATCCCCTCCACAAGAGCTAAATGAAACACACTCTCCTCCAGAGAAACAATGGTTTTACCTCCTCCACCACCACAAAAAATTGCAAAAATCAGTCATGAAGGAGACAACAAAAAGAGAAGCCAAACAAGGATGAAGAAATTTAAATTTTGAAGAGTTGGGCTCTTAAGTTTGGGATGAAGAAGATCCCTTTTCTGATGAAACCTTCAGAAGAGGTTGGAGTTAAAGAACAAATGGTGGTCAGGACCGATTTTGTTGCAGCAAAAGAAGAGCAAAAAGGAGTTGCAGATCAGCAATCAATTTGTTCATAATATAGTGTCCATGTTGGCACACTATTTGAAGGAAATGCTGATCCAATTCAAATTGTAAAAATTAGTCATGAGGGACAGCAAGAGGAAGGAGAAGCTTCTCCAAATCCAAAAGAAGAGGAGCACATTCCAGCTGTGGGGGAGAAAAGTGAAGATCCAAAGGCTTTGAGCACAAAGCAGGTTATAGAAGAACCTTCAGTTCTTCTCTCTACTTCATCTCTCTCAAGTTATAGTACTGAAGAAGAGTTTGATCCCTCAAACTCAATGCTGGAGGATGAAAGAAACCATGGTGATCAAGTTGCAGATCAAGCGAACGCCATGGGAGAGGTTGAACATTTGCAGTAGGACAGCAATGAGGTAGTTTACCTGTCTGATTTGAAGGACTATTTTGATGAAGAAGAACCAGTTGAGTTTCCACCATTCTCTCTTTCATCATCCATCTTCCAAACACAAGAGCCTACTGTCATGGAGGAGAGTATTCATTTGCAGTAGCCTGCATCTTATAGAAGCTCTTTGGAACCAAGATTGGAAGATTTTAATCTTTCATGACCTGCATTGGAGGAAGAGAAAGGGCAGAAGGGTTCTACCATTGCTTCCACACCATCCATTCAAGGTCTACAAGAGAACTCCATTCTTGGAATTGAAAATCAGAATTATGGGCACACTCAATAGATCAGACCTTGCCCAATCAGGTATTTGGCTTCATTGGAGCCAAAGAAGAAGCCACAACCAGTCATGCTTGCTTCTAAGCATGAGGATGAGCTGCAAAGTTCCAAGGATCAGTTGTCATACCTCTCCAATCCAAATGCAGAGCAACTAAAAGAGGTATTGTATTTGTTTTTAGTTGACACCTTGCTAATTTGGGTAGAATACCAGCTTCTTGTTGATTTTCCACTCATCCAATTATCCATACTCAGCTCCAAATCATTTGCATGGCTGCCAATTTTGAAGAAAGGAAGCTATTTTGCACAACTAGTTGCAGGGTTCGTTTAGCTCACATTTTCTTCCAGTTAGAGTAGAGTAGGTAGGTTTGCTTTCAGTAGAAGAAGTGCTTGCGCACACTCTACATGTTCCATTTGGAGCATGTATGATTTTCAATTTGTACATAGTTTTGGTGCTGCTGGTTTCGCTCTTGCACAGTTCGTTTTGATGGCATTTTGGTCTGAACAACTCCATGTCCAGTGGGATTCAAACGGTTCAGAGGGAAGTTTTCAAAGTTCAAATCATTTTTCAGGCTACTACTCATGACTCCATGCCTAATGGATTGCTTCAGGCTACTGATCATTCATCTAGCATCTAGATGACCCCTCTGAGTTGCCAAAATTGTTATCCAAATGTGCCCCCTACTCATTTTGTGGCTAACTCCCTTTCATTATTTCCTTCTATTGTGCCTCAGTCATAAATTTTTACTTTTTAGGCACTCAAAACCTTCTGGAAATGACACCATTGGATAGAGCTCTTTCTCAACTTTCCAGAAAGGTAAATTTTTCCTCCTAACTCCATGTATTTTTCAAGTTATGGTTCGGAAGAGTTTTTGTGGGAAATTTTCCCTTGCAAGGCCCGCAGCCAATCAGGAGCTACCACATGTCAAAGGGTGAAAAAACACCAAGCGACCCGAAGGAAAAAATTGTCAAGAAGGGGTCGCGCACAATCAGAATGTGCCATGTGGCACCTGGAGTGGTGGAGCATGGGGAAAATTTGAAAAATGTTCCAAAGACTAAACATGTAAAAATTCAAACTTTTCACCCTCAGATCCAATTTTAGCCTGTTTTTGCCCTAAATCTTCAAATGGCCATAACTTTCGATCCAGAGCTTGGATTTTCACATTCATTATATCAATGGAAATCTGATGAAATTATCTATAAGATTCCATGGTCAATTTAAAATTTTAGTTTAGTTTGGAGGGAGAAAATCAAAAAATGCTTCTGGTATATGCCCATGGACAGAACTGACGTTTCAACAACCAATTTTAATGCGAAATGGGTCGCATTCTTCTCCAGCATGGTCAAAAATGTCAGGTCATGGGTTTTTAATGCCCTCCATGCTATTTTTAATGCATTTTGGTCAATGGGGAATGGCTCCCACGTTTTTTCATGTTTTCTCTCTCCTGGGCTTGACCCATGCACTGGAAAAGCCAGATTTTGCTCATTTTTTGATGGTTGAACACCTTTTGCATAGCAAGCTTCTGTTTTCACCTTCAACAAGTGATTTTGGAAGTATCAGACCTTACAAGGATTGTAACAGGTTTTTCTGCCTCTTTGGTGTTGGAATACAAGGATTTTGATGTTGAAAATCACAATGCAGACTCTGTGAATGCTTTCAGTCCTTTGTATGTGTTGTTTGCTTCATTTCAAACCCTTGATTACAGCTTATCAACCTGTGCATGATTTTTTATGTTGCAATTTCTAATTTTTGTCAATTTGCATGAACAAGAAGTTCTCACCACTCCTTTGGTGTATCACCCTTATCAGTTTAGTTTCAATTTTTACATTTCTTATCCCTATATCCTTGCAAATTAGGATAAAATTAGGATCTGAACCTCTGCAAATAATAGATCTAATCAGAGGAGTTTGAGGAACCAGCCTCTAATCTATAGATTCCTCTCTCATCTTGCAAGTCCCACACTTGGAGAGAGGTTTCAATGTTGTGCAATCACACTGGATGCCCTAAACATCAACTTAGAACCTTGATTTGCATCCAGGGGTGCTGTTGATTTGCAACAACAGTTCCACGTGGAAGGAAGGAGTGAAACGGTGTAGGGGTGGCTAAGGTTTAATTAAAACCTTAGAAAAATAAAGGGGGCGCCTAATGTGGGATGCTATTCCCATTTCCAATGCTAAGGGGCTAATACGGGATTTTATCCCTATTAAATATATTTAAAATGCAAATCCGCCAAAAGAATAACACCACTGGGATTTGAACACCCAACCTCTCACCTCCCAAACACATCATGCCAACCAACCCACTACCTATCTCAGATGGGATAGAAACGAGCTCGCCTATATAAATAGAGCTTTGTACTCAGTGTGAAGGGGGGTCAAGGAGGATAAGGACCAGATCTTTGAAAATTCCATTTTTCAAGGCCTTGCGCTCAGAATTAGAACATGGAGTAAAAAGATGAAATGAAGAAAATTATGAGAAAATTCCAACGATGTAAGATTTGATATTTTTTTTTGATTTTTATCCTATTTTTGAAAGCTTTAAATGCAGTTTTTAACAGGGATCTACAAGACAGCTAGTTGGAAAACACGAATTTCAATGCACTTCTGTTATGAAATGTGACTTGGTGTAAACATGAAAAGTGTTCATAATTCAGATATGATATCATATATATGATTTGTTTTCATAGAATATTTTTAAATCTACATTTTTAGGTGCTTTTCTGACACAGTTGCAGGGAGATCACATTGTGAAAACACTGTAGGAGCCACGGATCGTTCTTGGGACAGTTACTGCTATTTTTCAGAGTTCTTGGGACATTGATCAGCTCATTTGTAGGTTTTGATTTATTATTGGTTGTTTGTAAGAGTTATTGTACTTACATTTCAATATTATTAATGGATCGGTTCAATCTGAACCCGGGGACGTAGGAATTTCTGAACCCCGTAAACAATCTTGTTTGTTATCTAAGTGTTTTCAGTTTTCTGATTATTTATTTGCTACAAAAGTTTTCCGCACTTTTATGGATGCATAATAATAATAATTTAATCAATTTGTGGAGTTTAGAATACTTAAAATTGGTTAAGAAAATCACGATCTTGGAAACTTTGAAAAGTGAAAAAAATACAACACACATTTTCAGATCACTCTCTCTCCCAAAACTCAAAATTTCCAACCCCAGGAACAAGGTTTCTAAAATGAATATATGGTAGCTGATGATGGTAAGGTTGATTGGCATTATTTTAGGGTTAACCAGCATCGGTTAAGGCGGGAAATCCTAGGTTTTGCAAAATAGTATATCTTGGCTATCTTTTGGCCAATTCTTCCCGTTGGTCCAGATCTAAAATGGTATTTAATGCTTAGATAAGCAAACATGTTGTTGGGGAAAGAATAGGCATCTACTGTTAGGGTTATAGTAAGTCTCATTTGATTAAGGTAAGTAGAAATTGAGTCTTAGTAAAAAGAAATATGCTATGAATAGGTTCATGATGAGGTGTCTAGGTGATGTGGCTAGGTGAGGTGTAAATTAATTTAATTAAATTAATAGATAAAGTGAGGATGAGCATTAATTCAATTGTAAGTAATTAAATTAATATGAATGTGGGGTAAATGGGTCATGGTTATATGAACATGTTATGTTAACTGCTCGAAAGGGGAACAAAGGGAGTGTTACCCAAATTTGGTTTCAACAAGTAGTGGAAGGTTGTTACATATTTTATAACACCAATAGAAAATTTAATATCTTTTGTCTTATGTACACAATAATTGATATGCATAATTGTGATGTTCACGATGGGGATATAGCAGAAATCACAATGGATTTGATGGATCATCTTCCGCAACAAATTGTGACTGCAAGAGAAATTTTCTGATGAGGAAAGACACGTCATTTTCTTTATGAGGGATCTTATGGGTTTTGGTCTCATATGTTTTCTCAACTCACTTATATAATTCTTTGGTTATTGTGTTGTATGGAGGTAATGTTGGAGTGCATGATTTCGTTGACTCAGGTCTATCTGCGGTTTTTTATTGTTGAATCACATGATCAAGAAATATTTTTACAACATTACTATTTTCATTTGAAAAAAGGTACATTGATTAAGATTGCTTTAAACAATTCTATTAGTTTAATTCTTTTGAATTGATACATACAATATTTATGCAGACAACCAAATAATAGAGGAAGACATAGCCTCTTCCTCTACACATACAAACAGAGGATGTGATTTCAATCTTAGTATGTCGGAACCAATTAAAATTGTTTCCACAGATGTCGTTAAAATTGGTTCCACATATGTCGTTAACCATCCATCCAATGAATCTATAAAATTTGAGTGGGAAATACTCATTTTATTAATTTATCGATACAAGATGTTTTCGATTGTCATTGTTTACATATTTTTAATAATAAAAAAACATTTTTTTAGATTTGATGCCAACTAGGGAGGTTTTTGGCACATCACACATGAACTCGTAGATGGAAACTGGTATGATATTCATATACAATTATAAATAAAATCATTAATAAGACCCTCATAATCAAAGGAACCTATAGTGAAGTATTTTATTTGTAATATGTATCACCCTAGCGGTCGCTAACATGCATATTTTAATTAGATTTATTTTGAATTGAGTAAATTTTTGGTTTTAAGTTCATATTTATTTTCCAACAATCAAAAAATACTTACTTCTGTACAATTGGCTTACACCTATTGGTCGCTAATATACAACTACATCTATGCAATATTGTATATAAGCTAGTTGTTTCATGTATTTTTTTACATCGACTTAAAATTTATTTTAAATTGATTACTATTTTTAAATAGAACAAGAATCATAAGAACCTAGAGAGGGGGAGTGTGAGGAAATCCAAGATAGAGTCTCAATTAGTAAGTGTTAAAATTCTGAAATTTCGATTATTTGAATTGGTTAACATCAAATTGCAGACAATTGAGAAAAAAATTACTTCTGTGTAGTTGGCCAAATGAATTATTTAATTATTTTAGATTTGGAGGGTTTGATCTATGAGAAAAACCAATCCTTCTAAGACTTGAAAATCAATTTCGGTAAGTAGACTCTCAACTTATAAGGTGGGATCAAGGAATTTTTAAGATACTAGAAGAAAAATTTGAAGTGGTATTTTGGTCTAGCTATCTCTCTTGTGCCGAAGTTGAAAATTTGATTAAGGATTTAGTAAAAAAATCGAATTTGAATTCAAACCATTTATTATTTTGGGTAAAGAACATTGTTGTGTAGAAGATGAAACTGTAGAAAAATATCTCCAAAAGATTTGGAGTATAGATGGTATTATTTTCGGCCTTAGAAACACATTGTGTATTACAATAGGCCCAAAGGGAAACCCTCCAGAAAATTTTATGGTGGGGAAGAAATCCATTGAAGAAAATTGTTTCAAAGATATGTAATTGATAACAAATTTTTACATAAACATATCACAGATACTGTGTCAAGGTTTGAGTGTTGTGGATGGCATTCAAAATTTGTAGCAAACATAAAATATATAGCTATTAATTATTTGAAAAAAAATTTACAATGATATTAATTTATACAATCATATGATCATTGTCTATTTTACATATTGAAATTACAAATTTACATGTAGGCAGTATTTATATCTTCACTGTGATTGAGATGATATTATAGTTTTATAACTTGTTTTATAAGTTGTTTTTTAGTTGTGATTAAATACTTTGATGCCTTGTTTTTTAATCACTTTTGGAAGCTTACATTTATTCTAAGTTGTTTTTATAGATCCTATTGGGAAGCCTCAGAAATTACTAGTTTTGGGAGTTGAAGATTTGTTGTTTGGAATTCTTGGTTTTGGTGAAAAAATACCTCATAATATGGTTCCATATTTTAGATCTGGGAATACTGAATACTTTGAACGAGATTTTAGTGCTGACTTGATAAGTACTACATCAAAATATTTTGACACTGCCTTATGGTCTTCATTTATGGATTCAACAATGGTTAAATACATGTTCATCAAAAAATTTAGTTGGCTGCGAGAAACCAACTTCAGGTTCTTTTAGGCAATGCCAAGAATGTAAGTTTCAAATCAAAAAATCCTCTCCCAGAAAATACTAGATATTTATGGTAATGTCTATGGTGAAAAACACAAATTTTGATCGATGACACGAGATTCTTGTCAGACGAGGTCAAAGAAGAAATTACGCTCAAAACCCCAACATACTGGATATTTGATGGAAACTATAATACTGATTTGAAAATCTATGTTGAATTATGTACATGGTTGAAACTTGCAGAACAATACAAAAACATGTTTAGATCATTCAAAATGTTCAAACACACAATTGGAATTTGAATTATATACTTTTCTTCTAAAATCCAACAATGTATTGTGCAGTTTTTATGGAATAGAGTAACTACCTTAAGGTTATTTAAACTTTTGTTTCACACATCGATGTTGGCTTAATATCTGAAATAAAAAACATGGTGTTTTTCCCCATATTATCCAATATTTAATCTTAAAGACATTTTCCCTTGCAGGAACCTTATTCGCAAGCAATAAATAATCCTAGCATATACATGTTGAAAGGTGATGGAATAAAATAAAACACTGCTTATGTTTATTGAATTGCAGATACATTGAGGCTTCCCTGAAGTCATCAAATGTTTTTTTACCAAATCTTCATATGTTAATATTAATGAATCATTTTTCCACATTATAATGCTGATCTACATGGCCATGGATCTAAAGATGGCAGTTAGTAGGGGTTTTCGTTTTGTTAATTTTATCAACATGGAGGATGCATAGAGAGATATCCATAAGCTCAATGGTTATGGTTATGATAATCTTATTCTCAGAGTCATATGGGCCACTCCTATGGTATTTTCCTAGATGATTTGTATTTTGCTTTTTTTAACCCTTAAGACAATGTAAGATGTTGAAGTTCTTTATTCTTTTGATGTCTTCCACGAGTAATCCTTTAATATAAATGATGATACAAAGGATTTGAGTTATTTCTTTTTTCTTCTAAGAAACATGTTTTCATAAGAGATTGAAAATTATGTTATCAAGTGTTATTCATATTGCTTAGTACTTGATGATTGGGCATATCTGTGGGGAATAAACCAAGTTTAAAAACATTCATTTTTTATTCCTAGCAGTCGTTAGCTAGTATAAAATAGAAATAGCGATGGAATTTGGTAGAGTGTGATGGGAGGAGCTTAAAGAGGAAGATAAAAAATACCTATATTTTCAGGAATAACCCTACTCAAATATGATGGGCCAGGAAAACAGAGTGAGATATATAATGAAAAATTCAATGAGCACAGTACATCCTACAAAAATGATGGTTGGTAATCTCTAACCTTTTTTTCACATAGTACACATCGGTTACTTTCTCTCCCATTATGTATCACCTCTCTCATATCCTCCCTTATTGATGTTTCCATTCTACCCTTGTGGTAGTAATAGTAATTTATGTTTTATGTTTACTTTGGAAGTTTACGGTGGATGTTTACTTTCTAGATGATTTATCTTATGCTTGTTACCTCTTAAGAAAATGCAAGATGTTGAAGTTCTGTATTGTTTCATGTCTTCAACCGAATTTAATGTAAATGATGATACAAATGATTTGATTAGGTTTATTTGTTCTTCTAAGAAACAAGTTCTCATAAGAGAGTTTATTTTCCTATCAAGTGTTATTCTACATTGTTTGGTACTTTATGATTTGGCAGATCTGTGGGGATTAAACCAAATTAAAAAATATTTTTTTTTATTGGAAAAAAAAACTTAAGCTAAATCTGGTGGAGATGTGTTGTCCACCATTGACAAGGAGTTTATGTGAGCATAAGTGTTCTTGTTTTTATTTGTATGGTTTTACTGTCATAACCAACGATTTGAGTGTCTGCAAACCAGTGATAACTTTGCCCCAAATGCATGAGGATTTCACTGTGTTTCCCTTTTCTCAAGCTAGGGATGACATTTATTGTGTCTTCTAGAGTGAGATTCAAAGATCTTGAATATGATAATAATGATACACACACATGCCCTACACACATTTTGGATTATGATTAAGGAGAATTAGACAAGCGTTACATATTGCACTCTTTGCGGGAACGGATTATACATTTTAAAACATAATGTTTATGACATTTTAAAACTGTTAAAAACATTATTCCAAAGCAACAAATAAATCCTAGTGGCCACTAACCAATATAAAATAGAAATAGTAATGGCGTCTGACAGAGTTTGGTGGGGGGAGCTTAAAGAGGAGGATAACGCAGACATTGATTTTCATCAGCCACCACCAAATATCATTGGGCCAGACAAAAAAAACATGAACAAGATCATGGAATACAAGTTCAACAAGCACAACCAGAAGGTGGTTCACACTAGTACCACGTACATCTACAAAGTGTCCAAAGTGCACCTTAGCAATTGTACTCTATAGTGCCACAAGTGACACAAGTTTAGCATTGCTTCCAATAAAAAACCCTCAGTGAACTTTACATGCATCTCCTTAGAATAAATCCTGTTGAAGCTCCCCTACCCGCCAAGATCCAATGTCGATGATTGAAAATCTAGTGGAAATGTCTTGTCTATCCTAGCTAGCTCTAAGGGTGGTGCGATAGATTTAATTGATAACACCTTTCTGTATATTGTGTGTTATTGTCTCTAGTAATGTGATTTTTTATAATGTGTGTTTATCAATCAAAGGTAGCCTTTATTTATAATCTATCCTTTGTTTTTGGTGTTCCTGAGACCCCCCTTATAGTTTTTTCTTTTTTTTTTACTATGCTTTGCTTAGTATGCTTGTGTATTTGGGGATTTCTCTCATATCACCTATTTATTTTGTTGAGAGAATCTTGTGTCATGTTGTATTTAATATAATGTAAGATCCTTTTCATCAAATAATCTAGCCAATGCATGGGAAAATGTTATTGATGTCATCCTTGTTTATTGTGTCGACCTTCCTCACATGATTCGAGGGACTAATTAATTAGGTTGTTCTTTTGCCTGTCCTCACTCGTTTTCTCACGTTTTTGTCTATTATTTCCCCTTCCCTCTAATGGAATATAAATATGTTCCTTTCATCCTCTTGTGAAGCAACAAGTAGGAAATGGATTTCATCTTTACTATGTCTTACAGCCATCTTCGCAATGTCTTCCACATAGGCTTTGAAGATGTTATGACTATGATTGTGAACATCCTAGGTGTGGATTATCTCTAGAGCACCAGTAGAGCTTGTGTAAACTCTGATATTGTAGGTGTCTTTATGTTCAATTGCTTGTTGTTGTGTGTAGATAAAGCAGTGGTCATGGTGGTCGCATCCCATTTCATTTACCTAGACCATCATGTGGGTTTGGTTGAAGCACTAGTAGAAGTATGTGTTCCTTGTCTTTTGCAAGGATGAATCCTTGTCCATCACCTTTTTGGGTTGACAACAGGATTTTTGATGCCCAAGAATTTAAAATTTTGCTCCTACTTCAATTTGTCTGACTTTGTTCAAAGCATATGTCGATCCGATGGGGCGTCTATCTCCAGGGTGTCATCACTAAACTTGGTCGCGCTCGCAAAACCTATCTTGCCACTTTCCTGATTGATCGCGTGGAGTACTTGAAGTCTATTATTGGCACGTCCTTTTCCTTTCTCAATATTATTGCAATATTTGGCTTGGTGCAGAACCCTAGGGTTTCTCTATCATTCTCACTACTTTTTTTTGTATTCACGACTCTATTTTTTTTGCAGGCCTGATTATTCATGTTACATGTTGGCCTCATTATCTTTCGTACTCGTTTTCAGTTTTTTTATGTATCCTTTCATCAATCAAAACATGGGATACTTGTATGTAATTTGTCCCTAAATTTATTTAACAACAAGTTTCTGATATAATGTGCTCTGACTATCTTAATAATGTTTATATGTATAATATGTATGATTATATTTAGGAAATTTATAATAAAGTAACATATTTAAACGATAATAGATATCTTAATATATTAAAAAAGTGTATATAACATTTTTATTTCTGGTGAATTCTTATTTTATTAATGTTAATTTACCTCAATAAGCTACACTGGCATTACCTAGCGAGCGTTAAGTATAAACTCTCTTACTATGATTTTTTAAGGTCATATTATCCTCTCGACTTCAAAGTGTCTACTGAAAACGTTTGTTCACATCAGTTTAAGGTATATATAGAATTAAAAAATTGTCAAGGAACTTCAACAATCAGTGTGTTCATAGATATCATGAAAATAGTTTTAATTCGCAATGAATTATTCTTTGAATTGGGGATTCCAACATGACAAATAGTATTACAATGAAATTAAAATTCTTCTTAAAATGATTTACCATAATTCTACCTTTAGAAAAGGATTTGTACTTTATTTCATATCTATGTTTAATTATGAAAAGATATCGTCATGACAAGGGGAGTAGGAGAATTTTAATTGTCATTTAAAGTGTAAGTGTGGGAGGAAAATGTCCGCAGTGATTTCATGTCCCTTATTTGGATGGTACACAAGGATGGCGGAAGGTGACGCGAGGGATTTAATGATGAATGGTGTTGGAAATTTATAACTATTAATAGGAGGTTAATGTTCTTGTAATCCAGGTTTATTCCTCTATTGGACATCCGGGTTTATAACTATTAAGGGGATGTTAATGTTCTTGTAATGCGATCATGCTTCGCCAGGGTTTATATTTATTAAAGGGAGGTTAATTTTCTTGTAATGAGAGCACCGCTCGTGGTTTATTATTCTCTTGGAATTCCTTATAAGTACAGTGTGCAGTGTGCGATAGTTTATTAAGGGGGTGTTAATGTTCTTGTAATCTGGGTTTATTCCTCTCTTAGAATTTGGGTTTATTCCTCTATTAACGTCCAAGGGGGTGTTAATGTCGCATTTACTCCTCTCTAGGAATTTGGGATTTATGTTGTCTACTTCAGTGTATTGGTATTGTAATTATGTGGTCAAGTCTGTTTAGCATTGAAACAATGATTTTTTCTTCATCATAGTTTGGTTGTTAATAGGAATATGGGGGAAGATTTAGTTCACATTGAGCCTTGGGATATCAATGCTATTAAATATGAGGCTATGGAGGTGTTTGACCAAATGGGATTTTCCCCTTTCTTAAATATTTTTGAGGGGTACAACGAGCATCTCAGTAAGGATTTTGGATCGGCATTGCAGTCAGCCAAGAAATGGAAAGGGGATAATGTGGTGTTGTGGGAAGTAAATATTGAAATATCAATCAACATGATGGATTATGTTATGGGTATCCCCACAGAAGGATACGAAGTCAACAAACCCAAAAAGGATCTAGCAGATTAAATGAAGCTATTTCTGTAAGGTAAGGAAAAACTCACCCCTCATTTTGCGGGATTTCTTAGGAATTCCTTACCTCCCCCATTCAATGAAGTGGCCCTTAACCTAATCCATTTTGTCACTCTTAAGGGATTCCATAAATTTATTTATGTTTACCATCTTCCCAAGCTCAATTTCTTCATACATGGGCATAGTTTTAGTTTTCCATACTATATACTTTGTTCTCTATGTACTACCCTAAACCACTACAAAAAAGGAGAAATAAGTATTCCCCTACATCAGGGTTTTATTATGGCCATTGTGAAAAGATCAATCTTTGATATGGATGAAATGGTTAATGGTGATAGTTTCCTATCAAAATCCCTTGAAGATAATGTTGTGGAACATGAAACTAATTATGAGAATTAGGATTCTAGAAAATACCATGATTCAAGTGTAGGGGATGATAAAAATGTGGTTGAAGTTGAATTATTATAGGGCCTCCAAGACCTAAAACAAGACGACGTGAAGGTGGTGTTTGTTAAGAATGCTGAAAAAGGAGAACCAAGTCAACAAAGGAGGCAGGTTTCATTTGACACCTAGGAAAAGACCCAAATGGAAGTGCTTGAAAAAGGTGGTGTGGAAGAGGGATTTGATCTTTATAAATTGTTACAGACCTTGAAAATGTGAAATATGACTCTCAGCTTACTAAAATCACTATCCAGTTTATCCTCAACAACTGGAATGCAATGAAGATGAAAGTTGAGCATGTGACTCAAGTCATAAAGGGTTGCAGTATGGAGGTTCTACAAGAAAAGTGTAAGAATTTAAATAGTTCTGTGGATCATCTTGAGGCTATGCTTCAGAACTTCACTGAGTGGAGCATTCTCACTGTCAAGCACACTTTATAGCATGTTCAAACTTTTAGACCATTGGCTAATACCTACAGAAAATGTGAGGAACAGGGGACTTCGAAGAAGAGGAAAATGGAACTATCTAAAGCTGGTGTAACCACTCTAGGTACTAACATTGAATCAGTGGTTAAGGAATGGGCCACTCTAGTTGCCAAATTAGAGAAAATGAGACAGTATTGGTTGATGTTAGGTTTTTGTTTAGTGTTGTTAGTTGTGTGTTTTTATTATTGTTAGTTTACTGTATTGGCTGTTAAGTTGATTCTTTTTAGATCACAATATATTTTTGTATGGTTCATTATTGAATATCTACTCTATTTTGGAGCTTTGTTCTATACAGGTTAGGGTCCCCTCACCTCTCTTTTACATAATTTCAGAAAAGAAAAATCTTACTCTCTAAGTGGAATGTTCCACTCCAAGGCAAAAAAAAAAAATTTGAAGCGAAGAAAACTTAAAAGTAAGCATCTTTCCTTCTTTCTACGGATTCTTTTACTTATTTCCACTTAACATAAATATTTTATCTCACATTTAGTTCAATGTTGATTCAATGTAGACTAAACACGCGTTGGATCTAACATGCTTCTTATCAAATCATCTAAAAGCAACAAGCATTGTAAAGTCAATTATTATTTGATTTTCTCTCTATGGTGAGTAGTGGAGGCTTTAGATATATGATTCTTAAAATAATCTGACATGAAAATATATTTACCTATTCTATGTGTTATAATATCGTTCCCCTAACAATCATGATGCCATAATAAAAGAACTATCTTTTAAAATTAAGTCATATCAAAATATGCAGCATATACATAGATACATAGATGCACTATAAAATTAATTCATACCAAAATATGTACCAAATACATGCATATAATTAGATTCTCATAGTTGGAATCAATGCCCTCTACTAGTTTCTTAAGAATATCTTCAATCATTCTCTAGTTACAGTGAGGTTCAGTCACATCATAATGAATTAACCTAGAATTGTCTCACATCTCTTGAAATTCATTATCCTAGTGTTCATTAGCCTGTATAAAAATGATAAAAATATGTCTAAACAAGCATCAAATTTAACACTACATTGTGACCTTTTTTGCAACCATTGAAGGAAAAGAGTATATGTTTACTATCCTATATCATCTAAAACATGTTTTGTATATAACATGTCATAAATAATGCCTAGCATCAACTAGACCATATAGCATAGCATAAATAACATAGAATAATTAATGGTTGGTGGTTGTTATCCCTTATAACATAGCATAAATAATTCCCAACGGACGCTAGCCCTTATAACATAGCATAAATAATGCCCAGTGGATGTTAGCCCTTATAACATAGCATAAATAATACCCAACAGATGTTATCCCTTATAACATAGCATAAATAATGCCCAACATATGCTATCCCTTATAACATAGCATAAATAATGCTTAGCAGACGCTAGCCCTTATATAATAGCATAAATAATCCCCAGCAAACACTAGCCCGTATAATGGATTCCAATATTTGAATTTCTAGATTTTGATATATGGGACTTTGGAGTACATATAATTCTAATATAGGTGTATTTGGATTCCAATATATGTGATTCTAGAATCCAATATATGTGATATTGGAATCCAATATCTGCAAATTTTAAATCCAATATGTGTGATTTTGGAGTGCTGATAATTCCAATATTTGACATTTTGGAATCTAAAAATAGCAATACTAGATTCCAATATTGGATATATGTTTTACCTGCTTGGACTAGAATAAGTCCCAATTTAGTGAAATAAGAATTATAAGTAATAAGGGACTAATATATCAAACCAATGAAAAAGGAGGAATGTACTTAATGTAGCCTACAATCTACTGTGTAAAACCCAGGCGCGTTGCCACATCACCCAGCTTGAGCTGAGTACTCACCCAAAGTGCACAAAGGTACCAGGCCCCTCTTTAGATTTTCTTATATAGGATGTTAGTGTGATGAAGATAAGACATATTCAAATCCATAAATAAACATAAGCATTCCACAGTGCATAATCTAGATCTAGATCTTATTGATTCATGAATTAAACAATAACTAAAATAAGATTAACCATATATGAACTAGTTTGAGTTATGTCTAACACCATTATCCAACCAATATCATTCATTACATTAAACACTATAAAACACATAAGCTTATTACATTATAAAGTATTACCATAAGTCATGCGCACAGCAAATCCAGCAGCATAACTCTACAATAATTCGCACACACTAAACTACATAGTTCAATACATTTTATAGGGGTGGGGACTTTCCCTTCTCCACTTACACACTTCTCAAAATAGGTCGCATGTTGATAATATCCATACGCCTTTACAATAGCATGCACACATGTAAGTACGCTAATAATAGATTTCATATAGTTAACTGGAAGAAGTAATCCTATTATTAAATATAACCATGTAACATATTTGGCATGACTATTACTATAATGACTTCCACTTTTGACATTGCAAACATTGACATGTGATTTGTCTTAGGAAGGTGTATTCTTTTGACTTTGGAAATCATGTTTGCAATGGATAAGTTATTACTATATAGAGATTCATACTTGTTGTAATCCTGTTTACTTGGAAATGAATTCATTCTTCTTTTTGATTTGTAAGTTGTGAACTTGTACTGTTGTTTTCATACTTACCTTATGTTAACAGCACACCTTGAATCAATTCCATTGATCCAAGGTATGATTCAGTTCTTCTTTATTATCATCTTGATAACTGACATTCTGAAATGGAAAGGTAATGAGAAACTGAGTCTTGTTTCTACTATGATTATGGGGAAACTAGTTTCTAGTGTCCTTACTTTGCATCATGCTAAAAATGGTGAATTTGGACATCTTTCAATAAATAATTTATAACGCTGAATTGAGTGAGAAGATTAAAGGTCTGTTAAAGGGCTATTAAGGAAAATACCTTATCCTTAGTCAGAATGGTAACTAAGACCTATCTGGGACCTACTTCTAAACTACTAAGGTTGATGCCTTAACCTATGTTGTGATGAGCTATCCTATATGGATTCTAATCTAAAGGTTATAACCTAACCTAAGATAGTATACTTTATGGTTATGGAGTTTTGAACTAACCTAAGGAAAATATTAATGACCCAAGAACTAAGGTGGAATCCTAACCTAATATTAATCTAACCTAAACTATTACCAAGCAAAGAAAGGGGAACATAAGGGTTACATGGAAAGAGGGAAGTCTGTGGCGATGGTTTCTAAGGTATTTATTAGAATTGATTTCTGTTGTCACATCTTAAATCTACCAAGTTTGGCAGAGGCTTGGAAGGGTAGTGGGATGCATGGATGGCATCATTACCAAATATAAAATGCATGCAAATTTTTGAAATGGAACCTCACCAAATTTGACATGGCGGTGGCGTAGAGATAGAGAAGGGAAAGGGGCATTCAATGCATTTAATGACCTCAATCATGGCAAGGAAACTACCTAGGAAAGATAAGGAGTGGATTTTGTGGGAAGTTGTTTGGTCATTTACTCTTTTTGGTTTTTCACTCTAGATGAAGGTTCTAGTTCTTCGAACTAGAAATTCTATTTTTTATCCTTTGCGATCTTTAACATATTTTGAGCTATTTCTGAACCTCTTGAAGTATAAGGGAAACATGAATATTTGGTTGTTGACATTGTTTTGGAAAGAAGAGATTTTTGAGGCACAGCTGGAATTCTTCTACAAAACAACAGGAAAATCTATCAGAAATGATAGGCTCTTCTCATTAAGTTGTTATGATGTTTACTAAAAATCTTCATTAAAAGAACTCTGTTGTTGGAAACAAATGGTTGTTGTTTTTTATGTTTATATCTTTCATTTGTGCTTGTGTATTCTTGTTGTATTCTCTTTCTCGAATTACTTTTTGAAGAAGATTCAATATGGGTAGTTTCTTTGATGAATGTTTGGGTAAATCATGCTTTATATTTTGTTGGAACTGGAATGTTGATAAAATTATGAGAACTTCTCTTTCCTGTGCCAAATGAATTAGGGAAAGACATTTTTGATAAATATTTTATATGGGTTATTTTACATTTGCTGAAAGAAGTATGAAATGTGATGTCTTCTGTTGAAACGTGAATTGTCTCAAATATTTCTTGTTCTGTTGAGATTATGCTAAAATCAGTTGTTTGCATTCAACACTTTTTGGATTCAGTTTGTTTGGAAATGACAGTAAATGAGAATTACCTTTCCTAAGTTTGAAATGACTCATTTTTGTGAGCTTTTGTGGGTATGTTTTGAAGAAGTTGGTAGATGTCCCCACTAAGTAAGGATTTCATTTTGAACTATTATCCCTTGCTCGAAGTGTGACTAAATGTGACTTAGTTTCTTCTAAGACTTTGTGATGACAAGGTGTTTTCACAACTTCTTGTTGTGAAATTATTTGTTATTAACTCTTAAATTTGATACCCACATATGAGTGTGGTAGGATTGAGGTTTCTTAGTTTAACTTTTGATTAGTTCAGTTTTGTTAACCTAAAGGAAATGGGTTGGAACGTTATAGTTTTCTCTTCTCCTTTTGAACTTAGTGTTGAGCATATGTATTGGGGGTTACAATTTCTTTCGTTCTTCCCCATTTTATTTGAATCTGGTTGGAATCCTTCCCTTCTTATCTTTAGACAGTTCCTTTTATCCCTATGGAGTGGGAATATGTGTTACTTGACTATAATCTTGTAATCATTTTCTATAAGGATGATTAAGCTTTACTTGTAGTGTCTGAAGCTATTAATTTTGGATAAAAGTGAATGATCAATTGTTGTTTGATACTTCATGTATAGTTGTAACTGAATTCATTGAATATCTCCTTTAATTCATAGCTAATGAGTTACAGTGGCTGTTTTATTGGTATGTTGAGAGAAACCCATCTTTGATATCTGACTTGCATGTTGCAGTATTATATTTCAGTTCATTACTGATTAGTTTCATATTTTCTTTATTCTATAAGAGTTTAAAATATCTCTCAATTGGTTTCTTACCGGTTCTTTTATTCTAATATACTTTTCCTTTCTGGGAAAGAATAATGAGATCCTCTCTCTCAACCTTGTTGTTTACTTCTCTCTCTTTCCTGAGTTGTTAAATATAATTTTTTTTTTGTTGAACCTAAAGGAAGACTTAAGTTGTCATCCTTTTTTAACCATTCACCTTTTTCTTATCTATGTTACTCATGTATGGAGCTGAGTGGTTAATGGAGGGTAAACCTAAACTTCTTCTCCTTGATAGATAATTGAAAATGGGATTTAAATAGGAAATAAAATTGGAATTGAAATTGGTTAGTATCAAAAATAAAGGAACTCTTTCTATGTTGTTGGCATAGAATGAATTTTTGATTTTATATATTATATGTTGAATTATGTTAATGCTATGCATTTTAGTTCAATGCTTCTTGAAAACTATTATATCTTTGGAATTATTAGAATAGTATCTTCCTTTGATCTAGTTGCATAAATCAAGAATGAACTATAGATAACTATAGTAAGAATGAGATAGGTAATTTAGATGAAGTATTAATTATCTGATTTAATTTTTCATATGAAACCATTGATTGAAGAGTGTTGATTTGATCATGATCTTTATTTAATGTAATGTGGTTGCTAACTATGTTCTTCCTTTTATGATCCTTATTTCTTTATGAGGCATCTATCTGAATTGCCTTAATATTTCATAAAATTAGATTTATTTTTTTATGAAATAGTTAGTTGAAAGCACATCATTTTTATTTTTAGTGCGTATCATGCTCGGTTCGACGAACTGATCCATGCTAGCAATTGTTGTAGATGGACTTCATAAGTGAGAAAATAAGACAAGTTATTTTTTATGCTTCTTATGTTTTCCTAAGGGTTGGATCATTTATGAGGAACCTTGATTCTTATTGAAATGAAACTGAAAAAGGAAAAAGTTTGTTTTCTTATTTGATTTTATTAATGTTGATTGGCATAAAAGAAATCTGGAAGGATTAGATTTGTAAAAGGTGAATTTTACTTTGATGAATGGAGAAAGGGTTGAGTGTTAATCATACTTGATGTTTCATCCTCTTTGGGCATTCTGTAAAAATAAATTTTCAACCCTTATTCTTATTATTTCATGTTCATATCTGTTGTTGAACTTTTTCAATTGAACTTAAGGTGAATAAGGGAAAAGGGAATGAATATTTTATTCCTTAATTAGATGCAACTTATCAAGTTGGCACTTATTATTGATCATTTAACTAAGTCATTATAGACATTAAATGATGATTATGAAAGTGTAAAATCATTATGCTATCTTGTACAATGTAGTAGCTTGCAATGAATCCCTAACTAATATAGTTCTAAGAAAAGGCAATATTCTACAAGGTTAAGCAATCTGTTAAGACCTTTTTGGGAATCCTACCCAAATGATATTAGGAAGGAGGGAAGTATGATTTCTTCTTATTAAATCAAAATCAGAACAAGGTAATTAAAAAATAATAAACATATATACAATAAATAGAATTCATCTTAATGAAGTCTATTATAAAGGAATCTAAATTTGAATTAAATCATGCTTAAACTTGATTAAGCTAGGTAAGTTAATCTTACTATTGTTATGTTGATTTTGGTTGTAAGTCAGAATCTTAAAATAAGATACTAAGGAATGAAACACAAACCTTCGAGAAAGATGTTTGGATGCAAATTATTTGCATGGTAATCACTATTCATTTATGTTTAGTAACCTTAATGATTAAAGAAATCAAAGATTTAGTAGGGTTATTGAAATTAAATCTTAATTGAGAAAATAATAAGTAGTTAAATTCCTATCTAGATATGTACATCTAGATGAGACGATTCCATAGAATGTTGATACATGCCAATTTTAGTACCATTCCATCATGAATACTTGGGTCTTCATGAGGGAACAATGTTGTAGCTGACATGTCACAACACCCTTTCAAATTGGATCATCTAGATTTACATAAACTCAGACTTGAACTTGGTTATGCTCTAGGTTCACTTAGGAGAATGCTCTGGCATAGGGGGTAACTCATGATGACTAAATGTAACTAGACACATGCAATCGACTTGGGTTGATTGAGTATGTCTATGTACCCTTAGTCACCACGAGTGGTTCTCTATACCAATCTATGTTGCTAACCTAGGTTAGAGTTAAACCTTGGACCAAGTGGATTGAAAGGGGTCATTTAATACCATTCTAGATAATAGATGAAGTGGGGTGAAGGATTTATTCCATTTGATGAGTGTGCCATCTAGGCATATGAACATGCACAACATGTGAAAATCTTTAGCTAAAGTATTGCAAGCTGTTGATTGCATTGTCCTATGTCACCTAGTTTAAGATGTAGGATTTCATATGAATATTGGTAAAAAAATATTCAGATAGGCATCTTAAATAGAACACTTCAATACCCATAAAAGGGTAAGAGAACCAAGTATATTTAGTATATAATACATTGAGTTAACACGAGAGATCAGTGGTTTGCCAAGTCATGAAATGAGAGATCAGTAGTTCACCAAGTCATTACAACTACATATGGTTATCTGTTATGAGATTGAATGGCATGGAATGTGCATTCTATAGTATGATTATATAAAAAAGAGAACATTATTCAAAAATTGGAATGTGTGTTCTAAATTATGATTATTTAAAACAAAGAACATTATTTAAAAAAATCCCTTGTTCTAAAGTCTTAAAATGGGAATGTTACAAACCATGCATGGTGCTTATCATTTTCTCATTCCCAAAATACCATTTTTTTGTCACGTAATTCTCCATCCCAATGTATGATCCACACACTATCTCCAAAAATATCTTGTATCCATAAAAATGGCTAAGTCTGAACCAAACTGTTCTAGCATGGATTTTCTTTCCTATCATTTTACACCGTCAAATATGCCTTGTTCCCACATGCGAATTATTTGTGTGTCTTATCCTTATTAAAATATTATGTCTACTCAACATTACCCCACACTAAATTACATTACTGTCCTGACAATGGAAATTCCTTCCGGTATCTCCAATAATAAAGAATAAAAATTTAAATATTTGAATAATCACTGAAAAAAAGAATGAATCTTCACTATGCAGCTCCCTCTTCTTCAACTGGGAGGATTAGCTCTGGATATTCATTCTTAATCTCAACCTCCAATGTTTTACATTCATCTATCACGGTCCTTATCTTCTCTATAATATATATGGCTATGGCATCTAGTTCATCCTTATTAATCTTTTCTTTCTCATTCTGTAGTACCCTGACAACATTGGCCATAGCTGACATCATTACTTCCATAAGATCTATCTTCTGTGCTATGAACTTCCCAACCTCATCTATCCTCTCCTTATGCATATCTTGGGTTATTACAAGGTCTTCACACTTTTTTTTACTAGTGTCAATCTTTCTGCACACCCTAAAGTCTCATCTTTCATTGTTGGCAAAACTTCATTATCCTCAACCAGAGTTCTGGTCCTTATCACTACCTCTGGTGCTACACACAAATTTAGAGCTTAGTCTGATTTATTTAGCTCATCCTTTAAAGTTTGGAGCAGCACCTCATATGTTGAAATTTTTCTGATCATAGAGGCCTTTGCTCTCTCTGCTTATTATTCAGCATATTTTGGTGCGGGCATTCTAAGTGGTCCATCTTATAGAACCAAATCAACTAAAGTGCACACATAATGAATAGTACAAGGAAACTTTTCAAGTACCTTTGGTTCTAGATAAGGCCTTGCTTTTAGAATGTAATCACTAATCTCGTCCACTAATCTAACAAAGGCCTCATTCTTTATCCATTCTTGTTCCTTCTCTTCATTTAAGTGCTATATTTCTATAGTTTTATCTTTGTTATTCTCCATCAACGCTCTAATGGTGAGGGCCTTATCAATATTTATTTGTGCCACCTCAGCAAATACCTTGACTAAGGCATTGTTGACCTACTCATTAGACATAAGAGTGGGATTTATGGTCATGTCCCTACTATGTGGTGCCTTCTTTACTCTTCTTGAGACATCAGACTTTTCACATACATCAAAATCTGGTTCATCCATATGGGTCTGTATGGACCAGGATAGTTATTTCCTTATGTGTGTAGTGGCCATATCTGGATGCATCATCTCCCATCCATATAATTCCTTAAGGTCCATTATGCTCTGAAACTAGGCACGTATGATTTTTCTTGTGTTCTCAATGTATCCCATACTTGGAAAAACATATTCTTCATTTATTTTTCTTCTTATCACCTTATGAACCTAAGCACCAAGGTTTGGAGTTGGCCCTTCTCCTATCTAAGATGTAACTCATGCGTTGGATTTCTCACTCATAGTTTCTTCTACCTCTTTCACCCCTTCTTCTTTATCTCTCATTTCTTCATCCCGGGATTCCTCCACATCTTCTGGTTGAATTGGGGTTCTAGGTGCACTCTCTTTGAACTCCTCTACCTCCTCACTAAGCTTCAGCTTTCTTCTTCTCTTCTTCTCTATTGATTCTTTCTGAGGGGATGGTCAAGGTGATCTTCATATAGGTTGTGATGTTCCTACACCTTGGGTCCTAGTTCTTCTAAATAAACTTTTAAATTAGCACTCTTCGGGGACTACATCCACATCCAAATACTCTTCACCTTCTTTCACCTGTGGTGGATTATCCATGTGCTCACTCTTCACTCTGTCTGTGGGATGCCTACAACATCTATGGTCTAAGCCTCCACTAACCTCATGTTCTTCTTCCTCATCTATCTCTATGGTCATGGTAGGCTTTGGAGATGCCACATTCTCAACCATGTTTTTTCCCTTAGGCAACCCTGGTAGCAAGAACTCATTCTCCACATTATTGTTATTCTCTAACCTAGGCTTGAGATGAAGATAGATGAGCACTGCTCCACTATCCCTAATAGCCAAAATTACTAGATTTTTATTTATAACATCTGAAATGAGCCTCTCAATGTAGGCATACCAACCTGGATAAACATATGTTTTTTCTGAGAGTATGGTAGTCACAATCTACCTTGTCTGTGTTGAAGTTCAAAATATGCGCATCAATAAACCTGTGAATTGAAGCCTAGAAGTAGCGTGTTGTGAAGGCATAGGGTAGCTTACACCATGGAATCCATATCCAATCTATCATTACAAACTACACGATCCAAAAATGCTGATACACCACAAACTGTATTGCCTTGCCCACTACCAAGGGTAGCTCCTTTAGAATGTGACATTCCTCCTCAAATTCTACAGAAAGTCAGTCATACCATAGTTTTTCCCTTTGCTTCAATGGGCCGCTCATTGTTCCTTCACAAAAGTTTTTTTGAACCTCTCCGCAAAGGAATTCTTCTCTGTGGGGTATTCCCAAATTTTGTTCTTTAGCCCATCGGGAACTCCAATTTCTACAAAGACAAGAGATAATAGAATAATTCCAAAACTTATCTTGTCACCTTTATGTGTTTCCTCAATAATGTTTTTTGTAATGTAGCCATCTAAGTTATAGATTTCTCCCTTTGACATTTTCTTCACAATGTGTAGCCACATGGTATTTACATGTGATCATCTCTCTAGGTCATTTAACTTAGTGAGTAGATGTGTGGTTGCCCGCACTACATGATACTTCTTTAACTTTTCTATGTCTATTCCACACAAACCCTTAGAGTATCCTAACTCCTTGTTGGTGGCAATAACATCCTCCTTATCAGTCATATCACTCATAATATTTGTCCATGTGCCCTTCATTCCTATCAATGTAACAATCAGGACTGGTGTGATCCTTACCCTCCATCCAGCAAAATAGAAGAAGTCCTCATGGACTCTTCTCATAAGCCATTGGTATAAATCTTCTTGTTTTCCAAAATATGGAAGTTCCTATAACTGATAAACCCATACCTTCTTAAGAAAATTCTCCCCAACATCATCATATACTAGCATATCTGCCACCGTGCACTTGTTGGTCTTCTTGTTAAACAATGCATCCAATTCTCCCCTGTTATTGGTGGTGTAGTGGTTATAATCACTTACTTTGCATCTGTGAATGTGGGAATCCCAATCCCATCTGACTATCACTCCTTCTGGATATTGCATCTCTGAAAACTTAATCTTGGGAGGAACTTCAGCCTCAACTTCCACCTTTCTCTTCCCCTTCATACCTGTTATAGGTGCTTTCTTCGGTGCCATTATAAAAAATATCACATTTTTAATTCTTTATCGAGTAAGCTCAAACCCTAGCTTGAAACCGTGTGCCCTAGCTAGAAACCATGTTCCATAGCTCCTTCTCAATGCTTCTGATGTACTCAAACCCTTCACCAATTGGGACGTAAGCCAATTTCGCGCACAAATATTCTCTCCATGTTTGGTTTCGTATCTCTCCACACCTCAACACGTTTCTCTTGGCTTAATCACACTTAGCTGGCTTGAATACTTGTGATCGCAAAGGTAAAAATAAACCCACATCATGTCCTTTTATAGATTTTAAAAAAATTAGTGCATTTATTACTCCTTCACCTACCATCAATCCTCTCATTAATTGACCATTTTCACAACTTCTTTGCGGTACACCTTTGTGCCCTAGTTATAACCTTCAAGCGTGCCTTCCTACCTTCTAGCTAAAAACTTATTTTATGCATGCTTCCATGTGCAGTGTTTCACTCGGAAATGCTTCGTTCCTTATAGAAACAGATAAGGTTAGGGTTAGGAGGAATACCTGTAGAATGTCGAGATGATGTGCGCGTACCGTAGAGAAAGATCAGGTTGACTGCGGAGAACTCCTTTTTGTCTGGGAAGGACTACCTGCAAATAAGAACACAAGACCACAAGATTTGATTAAACAATAAATGAGGAAACTGCCTTGGGCCCAGGAAATATAAAACTTCCTTTCGAAGGTGGTCAGTTTCCCTGCTAACGTGAATTAACACAAAAGACAGTAAAATATCAATTAAATTGTTTCGTTGAACTGGGTAGGGGAAAGGCTGTTTTTCCTGGTTTTGATCAAAGGAACCGATGGCGGTTACCTATAACCGATGCCGGTTACTGATAACCGATACCGGTGGGTGATAGGATCTTCTGGGCTGGTTGTGGTGTTTGTAATGGCTGGTTTTTGGATAGTATTAGGAAATGGGATGGTTAGAAGCAAAAGAATGACGGTTAGAGGCAATGGTACGTTGGATAATGGATTCAGAAATGGATTTAGGAGTACTGAGATCCAAGAAGCATAAGAAATGTTATACCGAAGGACATGCAAGATGTGACTTACTGATTTTGACGAAGATGCAAGTTGATCTCCTTGGTTGTAAACACTTCTGGTATTTCCACTCGTCTCTGCTCTGTCAAATGAAGATCTGGACTCTGTTCCTCGCTCGCAATGCTCTGTGTTGATCCAGAAATCCTTCGACTGATCTCCAAAATGAAATTCCGATCCGTTGTTTTGGTTTGGGGAGCCCATTTACAGGGAACCGATGGCGGTTGCGTAACCGACGGCGGTCGAGTAGGAACCGGCATCGGTAAGGAAAAAGTAGGCTATTTTTACTAAAATAGCCCACCTTCCCTGCTTTTCTCCCGAGAGATCAGTTGCGGGCTTGGTCAAGTGGCTAGAAGGTCGGCTTTTGGTGCGAGTAAGGAGGCATTAGTTATGGATGTGAGTCTAGACCAAGTCATGGGTCTTAATTAGCTTAGTTTAGGGTTAGGGCTAGGTCATGATGAGGTGGCAAAGTGAGGTGGCGGGTAAGGTGATGTGGATTTATCAATTACAAGGTAATTAATAAATAATTGTGTAAAGTTTAGGTAATGAGGTTAGGTTGCGAAATGGGATGCGGGTCACAAGGGGTCGTGAGACACGAATTTGGTGTCTACATTAGCCCCTTATTGTCGTGTAGCTTGTTCTGTAAAGCTGCGCGGACAATAATATGAAGTGGTTTCTCATGTTAAGGATATAGGTAATCCCCCTCAAATCTATCACCGATTGAGTGAACGGGAAATCAGGGATAGGGTTGATAAAGGGTACATGTTGTAGAGAGGATGGTAAGGTGGTGGGGTAGGTCCAAGGAAGCAGACGCATGTTGAAATGCAATAGTACGACTAGGGTACATGATTTGACTAGCAAACCAGCAATGTATAGGCAAAGGTCGATAGTTTATCCAAACAAGGGTGATATAATCCTGGTATCCAAGGCATAGGAAGTAGCTCCAGGGTATATAACAGGTAAGGTACCAGAACGTTTAGGCATGTTCGGCAGTACCAAAAGGTTGGTTTGGTTGAGATAAACGTCACGGTCTAGGTCTGGGCAAAGCTGGTCGACAGATCAAGTCAAGGACCCTAATCATGCTAAAACACGAACAGGTGAGCTTGATTGAACACAAGGTACATGATGGATGTATAAAATAAAACGTTGATTGTGGGTATGGTATGGAAGTGATACGGCCTTGGTCAGGCCAAGTGGTTGGGCGGTGGCCCTGGGTCAGGTTAGGTGGGTAGGTTGAGGCCTTGGGTCGGACTAAATAGGTAGGGCGAGGCCTTGGGTCGGGCCAATTGGTAGGTTGAGGCCTTAGGTCGGGCCGAATGGTAGGTTGAGGCCTTGGATCGGGCCAAATAGGTAGGTTGAGGCCTTGGGGTGGAGCCAATTGGTAGGTTGAGGCCTTAGGTCGGGCCGAATGGTAGGTTGAGGCCTTGGATCGGGCCAAATAGGTAGGTTGAGGCCTTGGGTTGGGCCAATTGGGAGGTTGAGGCCTTAGGTCGGGCCGAATGGTAGGTTGAGGCCTTAGGTCAATTGGTAGGTTGAGGCCGGGCCAATGGTAGGTTGAGGCCTTGGGTCGGGCCGAATGGTAGGTTGAGGCCGTAGGTCAGGCTGGTCAAGTGAACAAATGTTGTGCAGCAAAGGTGGACAGAGGCGATATTGGTGAAAAAGAGGCAAGGAGTAAAGAAGGGCAAAGAATGGGGTGAAAGTTGGGTATCGAACCGATGTCGATTCTTCATGACCGATATCGGTCAAGGGACCGATACCGGTTTCTTAGGGCAAAAAAAATGAAACCGACATCGGTTAAGGTCGAAAAACCTATAAAAAGAAAAATACGGCCTGTCATTGTCACTTTTGTTATTTGCAAACCAAAGCGACTTGTCTGACGTGGAGAGTTGATTTGGAGGTTTATTGAGTGAGGTGTAGCTATTTGATTGGCGGAGAGAGTTGAGAGGGGGCCCGAGGGAGGAGGAGGCAGCAGTTGATTGGCCGGGGGACCCAGCAGATTAGGATTGGAGCCATGGCACAGGCAGGAGGAGCTGGGGGGGCTGGCCCAGCTGGACCGCCACCACCCATCCCACCACGACGACGTGTCGTCGTACCGGTAGGTTCTAAACTCTTTATTTTATGCATTTGGTTGGATTAATTGAAATTGGGGGTTTGGGTAGGAATTTAGTTGTTGTAGGAAATGAGGAGTAAATAGACGTAATTTGAAAAAGAGAGAGGATAGATAGGTAAGATAGGGTAAGGCGGCTAGGTGTGTAAAATTTGGGGGTGTTTGGGTGGGTAGATGGGTAAAAATAGGTGAAAAAGGGTCTTTGGGGGCCGCGCGGGGGTTCGGCTCGGGGAGGAGACAGTGACCGATGTCGGTCACTAGGCGACCGGCATCGGTCGAAAAAAAGATGGTAAGGTTGTGTTTGGGGGAAACCGGTGTCGGTCGCGCATCGGCCGGTATCGGTGGGGTTGGGATGGGTGGGGGATTTTTGTGGGTTGGGTGGTTGAGTGGGTGGGTTGGGTTGGGTTGGTTTAGGGTGTGGGTTGGGTTGGGTTGGTTTAGGGTGTGGGTTGGGTTGGGTGAGTTGGGGGTTTAGGGGCTAGGTTTTTGTGGGTTGGGTGGTTGAGTGGGTGGGTTGGGTTGAGTTGGTTGTTTAGGGTTTAGGGTTTAGGGTCTAGGTTTTTGTGGGTTGGGTGGTTGGGTGGGTTGGGTTGAGTGGGTGTGGGTTTAGGGTTGAGTGTGGGTTGTGGTTGGGTTGTTGGGTTGAGTTGGTTGTGTAGGGTTTAGGGTTTAGGGTCTAGGTTTTTGTGGGTTGGGTGGTTAAGTGGGTGGGTTGGGTTGAGTTGGTTGTGTAGGGTTTAGGGTTTAGGGTCTAGGTTTTTGTGGGTTGGGTGGTTAAGTGGGTGGGTTGGGTTGAGTTGGTTGTGTAGGGTTTAGGGTTTAGGGTCTAGGTTTTTGTGGGTTGGGTGGTTGAGTGGGTGGGTTGGGTTGAGTTGGTTGTGTTAGGGTTTAGGGTTTAGGGTCTAGGTTTTTGTGGGTTGGGTGGTTGAGTGGGTGGGTTGGGTTAGGGTTGGTTTAGGGTGTGGGTTGGGCTGGGTTGGTTTAGGGTGTGGGTTGGGATAGGTTTGGGTGGCTTGTGGTAGGGTAGGTGGGTTGGGGGTGTTGGTGGGTTAGGGTGTAGGTTTGGGTGTTTAGGGTGTAAGGTTAAAGAGGGGATGATATAAAAGGGGGTTTAGATGATAAAGTAGATGTTGTAATACGAGTAGGTTTAAAGATGTGGGTTGATTTTGCAGGCACGTCAGCAGTTGACGATGCGTGATAGGATGCCTCCATTATTGAGTCGGATGAGGCCACACGTATCTGCGGCGCATTGGGCCATCATGCGCGAGGTAGGACTTGGTGGAGTTCAGAGGTACAGAGCGATAGAGAGAGATCATAGTCTGATGGTCGCCCTCATCGAGAGATGGGATCCGGCGGCCAATGTGTTCCATCTGCCGACCGGAGAGATGACCGTCACATTAGAGGATGTGTATCGCATCCTGCGGCTACCGATCGAGGGAGAGGTAGTCTTCCAGGTAGATTCAGAGACTGCGATGGACAGCATACTGCAGGTTTTTGGGGATGCAGCCGCGCTACTTACGTATCATAGCGCGAGCATTGGATATGGTGATATGTACCCGCGCACACAAGACATGAGACACGGCTTGCCGTGTTGATGATGATAGGGATCACCTGCTTCGCCCTCCCGGATTCAGAGGGAGGCCGCTTCCCACGGGCATTGATGGGGGTGCTGCTGGAGATGGTGGAGGAGCACACCTGTTTCGCATGGGCACCAGTGTATCTGGTGCAATTATACAGGGAGTTATGGGGCTATCGCCGGAGGAGGCGATTTGGTATTTGTTCTACATTTTTGTTGCACTGTTGGGCATACGAGCACATCGTATGCATCAGGCCAGTAGGGCTACCCCAGCAGCCAGGGCCACAGGTCGTATACCGATATGGCTTTCAGAGGTGGTTGGGGGTCGTGGGCCAGCCACGAGCAGTTGTTGCAGGTCGGGATGTGGCCTATTATAGACACTTGCTAGAGGGCCTTACAGCAGTAGACATTATATGGAGACCCTACAGAGGTCATCAGCCTGGCAGAGGAGCCCGCGTACAGCTGCGCCTGATCCAGTATACATTCTGGATAGCAGGACGGAGGCCGGGAGAGTACGAGCGGATACCCCTAGAGAGGGTACGCAGGCAGATGGGGTTACGACAGGACGAGCCACCTCCCTTCCCTCAGTACCGGAGGGATGATGTAGAGGCCCCACTGCCAGCGCCACAGCCTTTGGATCCAGACTGGGTAGCGGAGAGACCAGCAGGTGAGGGTGTGGATGATGCCGGGTGCACGGGAGCATACAGGGTGTGGTGGGCTGGGCAGAGAGCAGCGAGGATAGTACCGCCTGCGCAGCCAGACTTGGCTGCAGTTATGGCAGAGAGAGATCAGCTCCGGGGGCAGGTGCAGCTATTACAGGGACAGTTGGCTGCTGCACAGGCACAGATAGGTGTCCTACAGGGGCAGTTAGCCCAGGCTCAGGTACAGGCACAGGCAGCACCACCACCAGCAGCACAGCCACAGGCCCAGATACAGGTACAGGCAGCCGTACCAGCAGCAGTACAGCCACAGCCCCAGATACCACCACGGCCACAGGTGCAGGTACAGGCACAGGTCGCACCACCACTAGCACCACAGCCACAGGTGCAGGTACAGGCTCAGGGGGTATTGGTGTTAGGTGCCAGGGGACCAGCCCCAGTTCCTTCAGTGGCGCGAGATCGTTATATGGAGGTTAGAGCAGAGGCCCGTTATTATCAAGATATTCTTGATAGTACCGGAGTCGAGTATCAGGCGTATGCAGCACATAGGGCAGAGACCTCGCACAGCCAGAGATCTCAGGGAGGGGCAGCCACAGCTGGCGTGTCTGTGACGGGCAGGAGGCGAGAGGCACCACAGGGACCAGCGGGGAGAGGTGCCGAGGGCGGTGGGGAGAGCTGATAGATCCCCGACATGGTTTTGTATAGGGACATGGGCACCGGTCTGCGAACCGGTTGTATTGATAGAGGCCTGCGTGCCGACACTTATTCATTGCATTGATTCATTTATTTATTATATACCGGCCTGCGAGCCGAGTACAGGTTGTACATTTGATACCGGCCTGCGAGCCGAGTATATTTTTGATATGAGAGACCGGCCTGCGAGCCGAGTCGAGATTTTTGGTAGGTATTGCGGCCTGCGTGCCGGCTTTGGTATATTATGAGATCACAGAGGCCCCGATGTAGGACACTTTGTATTTTTGAAAATTTGTATATATATAGAGACGATGTTTTGATCCATATGCAGTGTTCAAAATGTGTTTAAATATTTGGTTAATGGCTGGTAATATATAGAATGTGTGATGAGTTTAATTGACTTGTTGATAGATGGATGATGGTGATGTTTTTCTTTTTTTGTGTACGTATATATGAATGTCATGTTATGTGATGAATTGGTGGTTTTGTGACATTGTGATATATGTAACTGATGAGTTGGATCGAAATGATGTATAGATTGATAGGTTCTTGATATTCGTAGTTGATGGTTGTGTATTTGTATAAAATAAATGATGTTTAATGAAATTGTAATGATATGATGTGTAGTGGATGAACAAATGTGTTAAATGGTGTGGTTATGCAGGAAAAGAGGCGGGCGCGACAAAAATTTAGGTGAGAAATGAAGAAAAGAACGCTGTTGAGAAAAGGTAGGTGTATAACCGATATCGGTTAAGGAACCGATATCGGTATCTGTCAGACCGATATCGGTTAAGTAACCGATACCGGTTACTTAGGTATAAGCTTTTCTAAAAATAGAAAAGCTAGGGTGGCAACTTAAGTTTTAATTTTAGAGCCATGCAAGAGGTTAAATATGCGAACGCGACGCTTTTTGACGACTGAGACAGGTATTTGCATGAGAGATTTGGGTGAGAAGGAGAAAAGAGACAAGGAAAGTGAATGTGATCCGAGGTTCAGAAGGCAGAAAGACAAAGTTGAAAAGGGTGGTGATCATGGCCGAACGAGGAGAAGCATCCAGCAGGCAAGGACAAGAGGGAAGACAGGGGCCACCTCAAGCTACTGCAACCCAAGAGGTAAACGGTGTGGTTGTGATTTGATTTCTGCATGTTTTGTGAATGAGCTAGAGGAGAATAGGTAAGTAGATATGAGAAAGACAACATGATAGCCAGGGGTATAGATGAGGTGCGTGTTATGGGGTAGGTAATTCGGGGTTTTGGGTATGTCTGTGTATATAGAAAGAAATAAACGATCAATTTATTGTCGTAGGTGGTTGTTTCAGGCAAGATGTATGTAATTGACAGTGACCGGTATCGGTTAGGGAGAACCGGTATCGGTTACTGAACCGATACCGGTTATGTATAACCGATACCGGTTACTGGAGGAATTTCCAGAATGTTTGAAAAAAACCCTAATGGATTGAATGTTTGTTTGTTGTTTTGGTGTATGCAGGCAGAGGCAGGGTTGAGGATGAATGATAGTGTGCCAGCGCTGTTGTCGCGAATCCGAGCGGATGTAACACCAGCGGAATGGATGTTGATAAACCGTTTGGGGTTAAGTGGGATCCGATATTATTCACGAATCGCACGTAACCATGGTATGCTACAGGCGTTGATTGAGAGATGGAATCCCGAGACAAATACCTTCTATCTGCCAACAGGTGAAATGACAGTAACATTGGAAGATGTGTTTCGTATATTGAGACTCCCTATTACAGGAGAACCAGTATATCAGGCACTACCTAGCGCGGGGCGGGCAGCGATAACAGAAGTGTTTGGTCCATATGCACGGGACTTAACACAGCGAGGTTTGTCATTCACATATGGGGTAATGTATGCAGCACACCCTGAGGAGACAAGGTTAGCAGTGATTTTAATGATAGCGGTAGGGTATTATGCGTTACCGAGGGCAGAAGGGGGAAGATTTCCAAAGGCATTGATGGGTGTTATTTGGGAGATGATAGAAAGGAACGTGACTTTTGCATGGGCACCTGCATATTTGGCGGAGCTATACAGGGGTTTATGGGCTTGTAGGTGAAATCACAGGACAACGTTGGATTGCTCATACTTATTACACTGTTGGGCCTATGAGCACATTGTTTGTGTGCGACCAATAGGCCGATCCATCCAGGCAGGAGAGACCGGAGTACAGAGGTTGGGATTCCGACGATGGGTCCAGACAGAACAAGAGGCAAGATCTCAGGCCGTGCCGGGTGACATTGAGTATTACAGGCAGGTATGGGAGAGGTTGACGGTTGCGGATATCTGTTGGAGGCCCTACGGGAACTATATGGTAACCGAGAACATAGCTGAGGAGTTGAGAGGTGTAGAGCGATTGAGGTGGATCGCGGGGCACAGGCCAGGTGAATATGAGAGGATTCCTATAGATCGCGTGCGGCGACAATTTGGATTTGTGCAGGACATACCACAGGCTTATAGACCATATATGAGGATCGATGCCGAGGCAGCATTCTCACCACCCCGGCCAACACCTCCAGAAGGGCCCGAGGAGATAGCTGCCGATCGCAGTGTAATGGATGCAGGAATGACAGAGGCCTATAGGTTATGGTGGGTAGCAGAGTTGCGAGGTGTACGCGATCACCCTGACATAGCTGTGATTACAGCAGAGAGGGATCGGCTGCAGCGTTTGGTTCAGCAGCTCCAAACGCAGGTGAATGAGACAAGAAGATTGTTAGTGGTTGCGGAGTCACGAGCAGCGAGACTAGAGGCTGGAGTTCTCCATGCGAGAGGGCGTATTCAGATGTTACAGGAGAGATTGGCAGATCAGTGGGCGGTACCAATAGCCGTGGTACCTTTGAGGACAGAGAGGCCTGGCGAGAGGGGTCGACGATCACGATCATCACCTAGTTTGGGATGAGGCGTGAGGGTCTAAATAAATGTTAGCAAGGTATAAGAATAAATAAGAGTGCCGACCTGCGCGTCGATGATATAGAAGATGTATTTGTTGAACATCTAACTAAAACGAGATATGTATGTTGATTTGCGTTATAATAATAAGAATGTTGTCGTTTTGACTTTCGGTGTTTTGAAAAAGGATCAAAGAGGAATTAATTAAATAGAAATACACAAAAATATTTATATTTACCACACATGATAGGTTATGGTAGGGGATGGTCGAGCTAACCTTGGGAGACCCCATGTCTCCTAAGTGCTACCTACATGTACATAGCCCATTGCACAAAGCAAGGACGGGCCTCAGACCGATGTAGTTCTCCCTTAGGATCAGGGAGGGGTGAATTTAGGCAATTTGGTATGGTTTAGGCAATTGGTCGTTTGGTAAAAATTTGATGTTGGTAGGGTAATGTTGTTGGTGCTGGTAGGATAATGTTGTTGGTGTAGGTATAGGTAAAGCAAAGGTTAGTATACCCAAGTAGGAGGGAATAGTGTCCTGATTAAGATCAACACACAATCCTAGATGCGAGGCAAAGCGGAAAGAGTGTTCCGTAGGTGAAAAGAGCTAAACGAACCACACAACGTAGAACGAGCCTGAAGCCCTAAGTGCCGTGCATAGACGAGAAGTCCATAGTTGAAAAGAGTTGTATGATCACAATATATCAGGTGTACGTTACGTCCCTTGAGTTGAAACAAATGGTGAGGTGATGTGGATGATATAGCTGAGGTACAAAGAACTTGTTACAACGAAAGAGAACCTACCCTAAATAGACAAGTCCATGACCCAAAAAGTTCTTTTGAATGAGGCTTTTATTTTATTGAATGTAGACTGATCGATGCGGGAAGTCTACAAGGGATATTGATTATTTTATTCTTGAGGTCTTCACGAAGCTGATCAATGCGAGAAGCTTCTGATAAAGGCTGACTGTGTATAGCTGTCCTTCGGGGGAGCAGTCTATTTATAGTAGCAGATATGATTTTAGTGTATAGCTGTCCTTCGGGGGAGCAGTCTATTTATAGTAGCAGCAATAGTTTGGCATATAGCTGTCCTTCGAGGGAGCAGTCTATATTTAATTTAGATGGCTAGATATTCATTTGGCGTGAAGCATCTAGTTTAGTAGGAAGTTTGACTCAAGAAAATCCCTTAAGAATACGGCTTATTTTAATACTTTGAAGTCATGGACTAGACTAAAGAGGGGAAGGCATCATCAAGGGGAGGTGCGAAGTGATTTTGATTTTATTCGGAGATATAGAAAACAAAGCGTATGTAGCGGTAAATGAGCTCAAGGGACGAGCAGTAGGTAGATAAGAAGTGATATAACACTAGATTCAACAGTAGAATGGTCGAAGATGCAAGGCATTCAGGGGTTCAGGCTCAGGTTTACCATTAAGCGAAGCTAAACGATAAGTGCCTGATCCATAGGTGTGAGTGATTATATAAGGCCCAATCCAATTGGGAGCAAATTTTCCACGTTTGCTCTTTTCTAGTTTGGTTACATGTTGATTCTCTTTGAGAACAAGATCACCAACCTTAAAGGTACGCTCATGAAGTCGCTTATCATAAGCACGTTTGATGCGTTTTTGATAGATTTGAAGGTGATCAAGAGCTGTAAGACGGCGTTCATCAAGAAGCTCCAATTGGGCTAACCGCTCTTGGCGGAAATCATCGTTGGTGAGAATATCCTGAAGAGATATTCTAAGGGAGGGTATTTGTATTTCGAGAGGCAAAACAGCCTCGGTACCGTATACCAAAGAAAAAGGTGTGGCATTAGTAGAAGTACGAATGCTAGTACGATAAGCCCAAAGGGCAAAGGGAATGTGATCGTGCCAATTTCTTCCGGATTCATTGACAACTTTCATGAGGATTTTGGTTAGTGTTTTATTAGAGGACTCGGCTTGCCCATTGGTTTGTGGATAGTAAGGTGATGAGAAACTAAGTTTGATACCAAAGTTGTCACAAAGGTCTTGCAACAACTTGTTTTTGAAAGATTTTCCATTATCTGTTATCAGGCGGTGAGGAACACCAAAACGACAGATAATGTGGTGGTTAATGAACTCGACAATTTTTTCTTTTTTGATTGAAATGAGTGGAATAGCCTCCACCCATTTTGTGTAATATTCGGTCGCTGTGATTATCCAACGGTGACGTTGTGAAGAGGTCGGGTGAATCTCACCAATAAGGTCTAAACCCCATTGTGAGAAAGGCCAAAGATCACGAGCGACTTGTAGCGGGTGGCTAGGAGTATGTTGAAGATTGGCATGTTGTTGACACATGACACAGCGCTTAACATATTCGTAGCAGTCGTTATTGAGAGTAGGCCAATAATAACCTAGGCGAAGGATTCGTTTGGCCACGGCAAGGCCGCTAAAATGTCCACCGCAAATACCGTCATGGACCTGTTGGATGGTATGAGTGGCCTCCGCGCCAGTTAGACAGCGAAGGAGGATACCATCAAAGCCACGTTTATAGAGGAGTCCCCCCATGACAACATAACGCGAAACACTTTTAAGAAAAGCACGTTTGCCGTTACTAGTAAGGTCAGGTGGGAGGACAGAGATTGTAAGGTAGTCGTGGAATTGGTGGTACCAGGTATCCTGTGAATTAGTGGACACAGTATTTATCATACAAACTACCGAGGTTGAATAGGATGGGGCAAAAAGTTGTTGGACCACGACGAATAATTCAGAGTCAGTTGGCGCGGCGGGAATCTGCGAGGCTAAGCAAGCCATAGTATCCGCAAATTTGTTAGTGGAGCGGGGAATGGTTTGGATAGAATAGTGAGTAAATAAGGCTAGAAGTGACTCCACGTGGTGTTTGTACTTCTGAAGTTCCTCGTTTTTACATTGGTAGATGCCCATAACTTGATTGACTACCAATTGAGAGTCACCAAAGATATTGATAGATTTAATGCCTAAGTGTAACGCAACTTGGAGACCTAGAACAAGGGCCTCGTACTCCGCTGTATTATTAGTGCAGGGGAAATCAAGCCGGAATGAAAGAGGCATAGGTTCAGCATCAAGAGGGATGAGAACAACGCCGGCTCCTCCGCCGCGCTGGCACTTAGATCCATCGAAGAAGAGGGTCATTTGATACGACTCTTCTCCGAGCGAAAGAGTGGCGATGAGTTCGTCGGGGAAGGTAAAATTGGTAAATTGTTCCCCAGGTAGAGGGGCGTCCGCAAGTTGGTCTGCGATGGTTTGTCCTTTGATTGATTTCTGGTGGATAAACTCAAGGTCGAGGTCGGCGAGAAGCATGAGCCATCTAGCAATGCGTTGGTTCAGATGAGGTTTGGCGTACATGTAATGGATGGGGTCTGTATTGGTGATGACAAAAGTCTTGTGATTTAGAAGGTAGTGTCGGAGTTTGGTGGCGACGAATGATAGGGCCAGGCACAATTTTTCTACATGTGTATACCTAGTCTCGTAATCCACAAGGGTACGACTTATATAATAAACGGCCTGCTCTCGGCGTGCCGAGTCTCGATGTGCGAGCATGGCTCCTATAGCATGGTCAGTGGCGGAAAGATAAAGGTAGAAAGGGCGGTCGTCCTGGGGTGGGATAAGCACGGGTGGCTGCAAGAGATACGTTTTGAGAGCTTCGAAGGCTTGGTGACACTCCTCACTCCATTGAAAGGCAACGTCCTTTTTTAGAAGGTGATGAAAAGGGTGACATCGATCCGAGAGTTGGGAGATGAAACGCCGGATGGATTGAAGTTTACCCTGTAAACTACGCAATTGTTTGAGATTTTTGGGTGGGGGCATTTCTAGGATAGCTTTTACTTTAGATGGATCGACCTCAATGCCACGCAAAGAGACGATAAAGCCAAGAAGTTTTCCCGAAAGAACACCAAAGACACATTTCTTTGGTTGAAGGCGGACCGAATATTGTAACAGGCGATCAAAAATAATGGTTAAAACATCGAGATGTTCACTACGATGTTTAGACTTGCCGAGAAGATCGTCGACATAGTCTTCAAGGATAGTGTGGATAATGTCATGAAAAATGTAGGTCATAGCCCGCTGATAGGTAGCGCCAGCATTCTTAAGGCCAAATGGCATGACACGATAACAGAAGGTTCCCCAAGGAGTTATGAAGGCAGTTTTGTGTTGATCGGCAGGGGCAACCAAAATTTGGTTGTATCCTGAAAAGCCATCCATGAGAGAAAGCATTTCATGGCCCGCAGTGAGATCAACAAGTTGATCAATACTTGGGAGGGGGAAGTCATCCTTGGGGCAAGCGAGGTTAAGATCCCAGAAATCTGTGCATATCCGAAGTCCCCCTGTCGCTTTAGTGACAGGTACGATGTTAGAAATCCATTGAGGATAGTCAATAGGCAAGATGAAGGAAACAGAAAGGAGTCGTTGGAGCTCCTCTTTGACCAAGAGAGCAATGCGTGGATGCATTTTTCTCAATTTCTGTTTGACTGGTTTGGAATCGGGGTTTAGGGTGATGTTATGGACGGCAATAGTAGGATCAATTCCTGGCATGTCAGCGTAAGACCATGCGAAAGCTTGGTTACGAGCACGGAGAAAGGTAGTAAAGGCGGCTTGTTCTGATGTGTTAAGGGATTGTCCAATCTTCACAATGTGAGGATCCTCCTCCGTGTGGATATTGATTTCTATGGTAGATTCGTTCAGCATAGTTTGGGTTTCAGATGGTAAGGCTCGTTGAATATAAGAATCGTCCGCGCCAAGGTAAGTGAGGATGGAGTCGTCATCCTGGCATTCAACAACATTAATCAAAGGCGAATCCTCTTCGATCATGTCAGGATATAGAAGTGGAAGAGAAGATGGGTCCTCATTATCGCGTTGATAAGTGAGAGGACCTATGAAGATAGCATTTATGAAAAAAAAAAGTTAGGGGGGATAGATTCAGGGTCCATCGATTCTGTGGGTGATGATGGCAAAGTGGGTGATGATGGTTCGGTAGGGGCGACGCCTTCTTCTTCCAGGATACAGCTGACAGGAGGTGTCTCCTGTGTAGGTGTTTCGGAAAAACCGAGACCACTGCGATCATTATGTTTGCGTGTGGTGATGGGGATGAGAGTATGTCGGCCTTGTTCGTAAAGGCCAAAACCAAAGCCTTTCCACGCACAGCGAGTCAAGAAGGTGAGGGCGAAGCGACGATTTGTCAGGTATTGAAAATCGGATTGGAAGGGAACCACACCAAGAGGAGGTTCAGGGGTAATGGAGGATGCGTCAACACCCCCATACGTTAGGTTAGTGCGACAATGGGGTGGTCCGTAAGAGATTACCTCCCCCACGCGACGGTCGTAGGTGGGATGTGCATGTAATTGTCCGTACTCCTGCGGGGTAGGGAAAGAACTAACGTTATATAGGCGGTACTCCCCCAGCGTGAGGCGATGAAAAACATCTACTAAGGGGTCGGAGGTTGGGATGTTAGCTGCGGGAAGAGAAGTGGTTTGTGTGACGGTGGTTTCATCAGTTGAAGGCGTAGGTGCAGTTGAGGTGGATGGTTGAGGTACATTTGAAGAGGATGGTTGGGTTGAATGTATGGGTGTCTTAATTGGTATAAGCACATCGTTTGGGCGGTATAACATATTGCAAGTTTTGAAGGGGGGAGGATCAGCTTTTACAGTGTAGGACTTCCCCTCGTACTCAAATTTTATGCATCGATGTAATGTTGAGGGAACGCATCCCATGGCTCGGATCCAAGGACGACCCAGCAATATATTATATTGGAACTCTCCTTCAAGGACATAGAAGAGTTCGGGTAAAGTACGTGGGCCTACGCGAATGTTGAGGATCACGGTGCCTAAGGTAGAAGTAATAGCGTCATTGAATGACCGCAACATGATGGGGTTGGCACACATGCAACTAGAAGGGATGTTCATTTGTTGGAAGGCTTTTGAAGAGATGATGTTTAGGCTAGCGCCCCCGTCAATCATAACCCGACGTACTCGAATGTCTCGGACGTAAGCGGAAATGAAAAGGGCAGGGTCAGGGTCTTCTGCACCAAAGTCGATAATTTCATCTTCCGAGAAACTAACTGCAGCGGCTTGTTGTTTTGAGACAGAAGTGGTGGGGGAGATGGATTGTTTGGTGAGAGAGGCAACGTGATTGGGTGTTAGAATGGAGGCAACGGGCAGGGTTTCGTTGGGTAAAACCTCTATCCCTTGAAGGATCTCAACGAGAGCTTGTCGATGAGATTCAGAAGTCTGAATGAGATCATATAGTGTCATTTTTACGGGCGATTGATGAAGCTGTTTGATCATGGTTCGGTGGGCAACTCCATTAGAGACGGGATAGGCGGGTCCGCGAATAACCACTTTAGGTGGTGGTGTAATCGGGATGGTTGAAGGAGAAAGAGACGCCGCAGGTGTGTTTTCTTTCGCTTTTCCATTGTTTTTCTGTCCTCGAGTAGCGACACTAATCATATTAATCTCGTAGACCTGAGATGAAGAAGATGGTTGGGATAATTCATGGTCTTCAAGAGGTGGGGTTGTAATAATGATCGATCTTGGTGAGGCGGGGACAGATGGTATAGTAGAGGGAATTGACGCTAGAGGTCTCTCCCTTCGTAAGTTGTCTTTCTTAATCTTTCTATCCGGAAGAGGTGACTGGCGAAGGATGGTTTTTAGAGCTTTGCATCCCTCCACATCATGTCCAGGTGTGCGGTGATAGGCGCAGATTTTAGACTCATCATAATCCATAGGTCGGGGCTTAGACGGGTCATAAGGTCTAAGTGGAGGTAGGGAGATGGTCGCATTCTCCACCAACATAGCAAGGATTTTGGCGTAAGATCCTTTGAGTGGGTCAAAATCGGAAGAGGATGAGGGTATTGATTGTGTGGGTTGTGGTAATGTTTGGGCGTGTTTAGTTTGTATGGGTGGTGGTTTAGCCGAGGGGTGCTGACACATGTTTTTCACTAAACGTGGTTTCTTGGACACAGAAGTTACGTTCAGCTGGTTAGATGATGAGGCTACAGATGGCGTGGTAGCGGGAAACAACCACGGAGAAAGGGGAGGGACAGAAAATAAATCCTTTGATGATGGGATTGGTTTAGGGTTGATAGGTGGACCGGATACGCGGGGTAACGATGTTGTGATACCCTTTGATCTCTGTATAGGTGTAGAAGGCGTAGGTCGTTTTGCAGAAAACAAAGGAGGTATGATATATTGGTGTAATGTGGAGGGATGAGGTCCCAATATGGAAGGTGGGTGTGACGATGAGGGTTTTAATTGTGATAGAGGCCCGGATTGCGTTCGTCTCCTAGGTGGCGGAACGGATTTATTTTTGGATAGATCGAGTCGCTTAGGCGGGTGTGTTAGACTGGGCATTGGTGAGGTCCCAAGCGTAGGGGAAGATCCGGTTAAGTTGATAGAAGTGGACGGGGCATTTGGTAGAGGTGAGGGGGGTGAAGGCGAGAACAGGGGCATTTTAAGCTTCTGTAAGCACTTCGGGTAGATGGTGGAGACATCAGGATTAGTCATTTGCATTTGAGTAGAAAAAGGGGTACTCAAACGTTCCCATAGGGCCTGTCTATCTTCTGTGGAATGACAGTCTCCAGGTGTGATTTGTAATTTTGGTACGGAAGAAAGGTGGGTTGTAATTCCAGTCCATTGCGGGTGTGACACAGGAGGTAGATGAGGCACTGTATCAATAGATGTTAGAAGGTCAACCGGTCGTTGAAAAGATTTAGGCGATGAGGGACTAATAGGTAGGAGGGCGTGTTCGAGGGGATCTGTCATGTTAAAAGAATGTGGTGATGTTAGTGTAAGAGATTTCTCGTCTAAGGATGTCAAAAGGAGTGGTGAGCCTTCCTCTTGTGTAGCAAGAGTGGTAGAAGGGGACGTTTGGGAAATAGATAAATTAGATAGCATCCGCTCACAGTCTTGTAGGGATGTGGTGTAAGAAGACTCGTTGATGAGAAGAGAAGTCCGGGCAGTTAACTCTTCTATGGGTAAAGGAATAATTTCACTTTGGCTTGATGGTGGTGAAGGAGATTCAAACTCCTGTGTTGGTGGAGAGGCTTGATTTAAAAAAATTTCAATAGAGGCTTTTGGCTGAGAATCGAAGACTGCATGGATCTCATGAACACTCTCCTCAGCTAAGATATCTTGGTTCACGTTACTGCTGGACGAGTGATTCGGGAATGGCTTGTTGAAAATTTTCAGATTTCGGTTAGCAGGGGCGTTAGGATTATCGAGTGTTATATCCCCTGCGTCAACCATTTCCTGCACTATGTTTTTCAACATCTTGCAGTTTTCATGACTATGTCCTTTTACGCGGTGAAAGTTACAAAAGTCATTTTCTTTGTACCAGGAAGGTATTGCGCGGGTGGAGTCAAACCCAGAGTGAGGTTTAACAGGGGGCAAGGTGATAGCCCCAGCTTTGAGCAATTTCTCCAGGATGACGCCATAAGTTTCTCCCAAGGGAGTGTAATTGGTGGGCTCGGCTTTGTACTTATAAGTGGTTTTCGGCGGAGCATTGGACGGTGTTTGAGATTTGACCATTACCGCGTGGACAGCTCCTTTTGATTTAGAAGAAGTGGACGCGTGAGGAGTGGTGGTGTTTGACTTGTTGGTAGAATCAGGAGTTCGGAAATTGGGGTTTTTGTTACGCAACCGCAATTTCTCTTCTTCTAAGGCTCGAATTTCTAGCTTCCGAGCCATGGTAAAGGCCTCGTCGAATGTGCAGAAAGTTTGAATTTGGAGGGTAGGGGAGATGTGCTTAGCGCAGGCCCGCGTAAATAGTTCGATGAGTTCGGTTTGAGGCAAGGCATACGTAAGTTGGTTGATAAGGCCCCGCCATCGTCCAATGAAATCTGCGATAGATTCGTCTTCAAATTGTCGGATGGCATAGAGGTCAGTGATAGATACTTTCTTGGCAATGTTAATGGAGAAATGATCCAAGAAAGATTGGGCTAGTTGGTTAAAAGAGAAGATTGAGTGCTGGGTTAAAGCACTGTACCACTCCAAGGCAGGTCCTGATAAGGACATGGGAAAGGTGCGGAGTAACAAGGCATCATCATGGGCAATCAAATAACAAGCATGTCTAAATGATCGCAAGTGTTGTTGAGGATCCTCTTTACTGTTAAAACGAGTAAACTTTGGCAACTCCCATTGAGGAGGATATGAATGAAGGGGGACAGAAGGGTGAATGGGCTCCCGACAAACTTGCTCGTATGTCAAGGCGCTACGACTTCCTGAAACGGAAGCCTCCAGGTTTTGCATTTTGTCCATCATTTGTTTGATGAAATCTGTGGTTGGATGAGATGATGGTGCCACAGAATAGGGATGTCCCATATAAGGTGTTGAGGTTACAGGATATGTGTATGGGAATGAAAAGGTAGGCGGAGCTTGAGAAGGAAAGCTCGTGTGAATAGGTGGCAGAGAGTAAGTCATGAATGGAGTGGTCTGAAAGAGAGATGAGATAGGGGCAGTTGGTGGTAACGATACGTGGGGTCCAAGATTAACCAAAGGAAAGCTAATCGGGGTCGTATGAACCTCTGAAGCCGTCGGATTGGGAGACGGGGCTAGAGATGCAGGAAGTAAGGCAGTGTTATCAGGAGGAGTGGGAGCTAAATGAGCAGCTATACTAATAGGCATGCCAATAAGGAGCTGACCATCAGGCGTACGGTCAGGGGCATGAGACAAATAGTATTGTACAGCGCTGGGATTAGCATCCAGAAATTTGGCAAAGTCCTTGTCTCCTACAGGAATTTGGGGGATCTCACTGGTGTCCGTAGGGTTCCCTATAGAATGTGAAGGGGGTGATTCAGGCAAAGACACAGAGCAGGCATGTGAAACCATGGCGGCGGCTTGCTTCCGAGTGATGACAACCATAGACAAGAACACACAGGAAAGTTTCAATCTATCAAGAACAAAAACAACCTCAGAATGATGAATTTGGCAAGTTGCTGGTTTGTCAGGGGCTGATGAAGACAGTAACCGATATCGGTTTAGTAACCGGTGTCAGTCACGGAGCAAACGACGTCGGTCCCTTAACCGATGCCGGTGTCAAAAATCCAGGATAAGAAGATACCAAGGGCTGCTAATTTGATTTTTAGCAGCGTTGAGTATATTTAGCAACTTATGATCACAGAAGACAAAGTATGACAGAGAAAACAGGATTTGAAAACAAGCAAGATGCACACGTAAACCCAGAGATTAATCCTAGGGTTAATTTTAGTTATCGTGGGCTTATGCCTTTAGACGTAGAAGGATGTCAGAATCCTAAACAAGAGACTTAGGGGAAATGTCAAGTTGTTTTGGCTTATAAGGTTACCTCAATCGAGCGGAGGAATACCGCGGAAAAGGGGGGATGTTTGAGCTGTTGTGTTAATTGTGAAGTGATTCGGTATGTGTTGTGCAGTGAATGTAAGATTAATTTCCTGTCAATACCGTGGATATCACCCCCACGTGTACGACCTGTTACTTAATCTATGTTCACTAGAATTGAAAAACAACAGGCAGGAATGCAATGCATGTGTTTTAAAACCCAAATCAAAAATTATATTTGATGAAGCAAAAGAGATGACTTTCACTAATGCAAGATGCAAAAACAAAGCAAGTTCCTTTACCAAAATAATAAAATACCTCGTGAATATTTTTAGAAGAAGAAAACAGCAAGTATGCTCCCTATAATGAAAGCAAGCAAGAAATAAAGAAAAACCCAAAATGGGTCCCACCGGGCGTGCCAAAATGTTTCACTCGGAAATGCTTCGTTCCTTATAGAAACAGATAAGGTTAGGGTTAGGAGGAATACCTGTAGAATGTCGAGATGACGTGCGCGTACCGTAGAGAAAGATCAGGTTGACTGCGGAGAACTCCTTTTTGTCTGGGAAGGACTACCTGCAAATAAGAACACAAGACCACAAGATTTGATTAAACAATAAATGAGGAAACTGCCTTGGGCCCAGGAAATATAAAACTTCCTTTCGAAGGTGGTCAGTTTCCCTGCTAACATGAATTAACACAAAAGACAGTAAAATATCAATTAAATTGTTTCGTTGAACTGGGTAGGGGAAAGGTTGTTTTTCCTGGTTTTGATCAAAGGAACCGATGGCGGTTACCTATAACCGATGCCGGTTACTGATAACCGATACCGGTGGGTGATAGGATCTTCTGGGCTGGTTGTGGTGTTTGTAATGGCTGGTTTTTGGATAGTATTAGGAAATGGGATGGTTAGAAGCAAAAGAATGACGGTTAGAGGCAATGGTACGTTGGATAATGGATTCAGAAATGGATTTAGGAGTACTGAGATCCAAGAAGCATAAGAAATGTTATACCGAAGGACATGCAAGATGTGACTTACTGATTTTGACGAAGATGCAAGTTGATCTCCTTGGTTGTAAACACTTCTGGTATTTCCACTCGTCTCTGCTTTGTCAAATGAAGATCTGGACTCTGTTCCTCGCTCGCAATGCTCTGTGTTGATCCAGAAATCCTTCGATTGATCTCCAAAATGAAATTCCGATCCGTTGTTTTGGTTTGGGGAGCCCATTTACAGGGAACCGATGGCGGTTGCGTAACCGACGGCGGTCGAGTAGGAACCGGCATCGGTAAGGAAAAAGTAGGCTATTTTTACTAAAATAGCCCACCTTCCCTGCTTTTCTCCCGAGAGATCAGTTGCGGGCTTGGTCAAGTGGCTAGAAGGTCGGCTTTTGGTGCGAGTAAGGAGGCATTAGTTATGGATGTGAGTCTAGACCAAGTCATGGGTCTTAATTAGCTTAGTTTAGGGTTAGGGCTAGGTCATGATGAGGTGGCAAAGTGATGGGTGGCGGGTAGGTGAGTGGATTTATCAATTACAAGGTAGTTAATAAATAATTGTGTAAAGTTTAGGTAATGAGGTTAGGTTGCGAAATGGGATGCGGGTCACAAGGGGTCGTGAGACACGAATTTGGTGTCTACAGTAGAAGTACCTCACCACTACACCCTCCTCTATTAGTTTCCAGGGCCACTATTTACTTCGTGGCATACTTTTCATTCATTTATTTCCATCTATTGTCTTCTTTAGAATAAATTTCCTTTCTAACAGCTCCTTTCCATACTTGAATAGCACATGTAACAATTTGTTCTCATGTCTACCCTTTGTTGAATAATAAGTAACAGCCATCCCACACCAATGGTATGTAGAGTCCTTTACACATTAAAATACTTCAGATTGCAACTAGTTTCTAGCACGCAAATGTACTTATTACTCAAAACACCAAACTAAATTGTCAAAGCATAGTGATAAAGAAGGAAATACATTAAAATAAATACAGAAGGGAAATCTATACTAAATGGTAATATTTCCTTATTACAAACACCAAGAAGAATTATTTATATTAGGGCTTCAGCCTACTCCTGTTAAAGTAACTAGGAAACCATGTTCCATCAAGCACCTGTAACTAACAAGAACCTAATTCAAGGATGTGAGTGATAACATACGGTCCCAACCAATGCACCTTACGTTTTCCTAGATGGCACAGAAATATGGAATCATAAAGAAGTATCATCTCTACAACCTCAATCTTCTTTTCCCTGATGTTTCTATCATGTCATGCCTTCTGTCTAGCCTTTTCCTACTTTTGACTCCAACGGTTTATGGCACGTCTCTCATCTAGTTGTATTTACATGTCAATTATTTCTTCTAATGCATGTTCATCAACTAGACCTCCAACATGCACAATACGTAAAGATGGTAACATGAATTCCATTAGAAGAACTACTTATGTGCCAAATTCCAAGTGAAAGGGTGTGGCCTTATTCAACCTTTTGTAGGTTATTCTATACACCCAAAGTACAGCAGATACTTTATCATCCCAATCTTTCCTTTCAACATCACAAATGTTTTTCAAGGTCTAGCTCAATATCTTGTTGAAATCCTCAGCAATCACATTTTCTTGAGGGTAATAATGTGTATTCTTGTTGTGTGTAACCATAAATTCATCCAATAATATCCTAATTGTCTCATTCAAGAAGTGTGTGCCCCTATCACTTGTCAAGCTTGACGAACATCCATACCTAGTGAGAATATTTTCCCATAAGAACTTGGTTATTGTAGGTGCTCTATAATATTTTATAGGGGCTTCTTCTACCCATCTTGTAATATAATCCATATAAGTGATGATATAGTGTGATCCATTTCTACGAGTGGTTGAGGATATAGGACCCACAAAGTCTATAGCCCATTTCTCCAATGACTTTGCACTAGCAATAGGCCTCAAAGGCATTTCATCTCTTTACCCAGGTTTTCCAAGGCACTAACAGTGATCACATGCCTTACAATACTCTTTACAATCCTTGTACAGGGTCTCCCACCATAATCTAGCAAGTAGAATTTTACGTACGGTGTCATCACCTATATAGTGCCCACCTACAATACCACCATGAGCCACTTCTATGATATATGTGTGCTCATGTTCCAGTACACACTGGTGCAATACTTCATCTCATCCAAGTTTGTATAAATAACAACTGATCAACATGAAAGGTGCAATGGGAATTGTAAGTTGTTTCTTCTCTAATTCTTTCATTCCTTCTGATGTCATACCTATGTGTAGAAAGACAACAATATCCTCCAATTCTGAAGGTGCATAATGTAACATGTACAATTGTGCATCCGGTATTGTATCTTTAATTGTATGTTCATCCTCACCTAGTTGAATTCTTGATAAGTGGTCTAGGCCATAATTACTTTTACCTAGTTTTACCACAACTGTAAAGTCAAATTCCTCAAATAGGAGCACCCATTGACATATGCACCCCTGTAAAATGGGCTTCTTTACCAAGTATTTTAATGTCATGTGATCTGTATAAAATACAAAGGGTGTTTCTAGCAAGTAATGTTTGAATTTATGTAACACATAGATCATTGACAAGGACTCACACTTTGTAGTTGTATAATTTTGTCCCACAGGAGTCAACTTTATACTAGCAAATCAAATGAGATGATCTATAATACCTTCTCCAGGTTACGCTAACATTGTGCCAATGGATATGTCAGAGGTTTCCACATGTACATGAAATGGTTGGTTTTATGATGGAAAATGTATAATAGGCATTGTAGTAAGTCTCTCCTTCAATGCCTCAAATGCGCATTGTTGTGATTCTCCCCAATATAATGTCTCTTTCCCTTTTAGTAACTTCTAGGGGCACATAAATCTTCGCATATCCTTTGATAAATTTTCTGTAATACTATGTGTGGCCCAAGAATCTGGGCACCTCACTTTTCTTGGTAGGTTCCTCCAGCCCTACAATAATAGCAACCTTAGCTGGATCTACTAAAAAACCTTCCTTGCAGATGATATACCTTAACAGAGTTCCAAAAGGTGTAGAAAAAACACACTTGATGTTTAAAGAGATGCTTAAATATTTACATATTTCAAACATTAAGTGCAAATTGTCACAATGATCCTTAACAAGTCCATATACTATCCAATTATCCAAGTACACCTGTAATAATTTGTGAATGAAATCCTGGAATGCTTGAACAACTATGCACAAAAATACACCAAGCGTGTGTTTCAAACCAAAGGGCATCACATTATATGCAAAACTTCCTCATTCAGTGGTGAAATTCATTTTCTCTTGATATTCTTGTGTAATTTTAACCTATTGATACATTGAGAATCCATTTGTAAAAGAGTAAACTTCATGCCCTGCAACGTCTTCAAATATTTCCTCAATGAAAGGTGTATGAAAAGGATCAATCACACATGCGGCATTCAGCTCCCTATAATCCACACAAATCCTAATCCGACCATCTTTATTAATACATATTACTATGGGGCTAACCCACTCTGATTCTTTTAGGGGCTTAATGATGACATATTTAAGAATTTTGTTAATTTCTTCTTTAACTTTTACATGTAGGTTTGGGTTCATCCTATAAGGTCTCTTGCTAATCAGGTGCACTCCTTCCTTTAGCTTAATCTTCATCTTCCATAATGACTCATGTACCCACTTTAACTCATGGTAGTGCCTAAGAAATAAGTCCTGGAAATCACATAGTAACTCAATTATCTTTGCTACTTTATAATCAAACCAATAATATCCAATTATGGCCTCCTTGGGTTTAGCATCTATACCAATGTTCACTTTCTTGGTCTTCATAGGTTCATGATAAGCGCGTGAATTTTTATCCACACTATCTAAAACCTCTTACATACCTATTGAATGAGCTATGTCCAAATATTCTACTTCCTCATCATCCACTATGTAGACCATATTTCCTTTCTCCTTCTCAAATAAATCGTGCATAATTAGATCGACATTTGTATCCTCTAGTTCATCAAAATGTGCTCCTTGTTCTTGCTCACCAAATAACTCCTTAATAATTTCTTTAGCCTTGGCACTGTCTCCCATATTCAAGCACTCCATAACCTATAATTCCTCTCTTATCAGAGGTTTAGTAGAGAAGTACTCAAAAGTATAGGTCATTCTCGTAATCAATTCCTACCAATTTCTAGTCTCCCTATGTAGTTCTGCATAAACATACCAAGCATGTGCATAGCCTTACAATTTGGAATAAAGTTTATGTACCCAAAGTGAAGGTCGTAAAAATTCTTACCCCATTCTCTAGAGTATCTCACACTGCTGAACATGGTGATAAACAGGTTGATTACCATGATTTATGCATATTTGAGTAGGTGCATTACTCCTAAAAAACTGAGTTGTAATAGAAATTATGAATTCATTCCATTCTATGATATTATCCCTGTAAACCATCCACCAGCATGTTTCTGTCCCACGTAGGTTATACACTAACATATTTCTTCTTTCAACTTGATTTTTCCACTTCTCCTCCATGACGCATAGGAATACCATAGGTTCTCCTTCTCTAGTGTACCAAGGTACACATTTTTTACCTATCCTTCTAATACAATGAGGGTTTCTTCTCCCTATAAATTTTCTTCTTACTTTGTGCCCAACCATCTCATATGTGTCATGTGCCCAATTATCACAAGAAATACTTGTAGTATCACTAATAGACTGTGCATATTCCCATTGGAGGATTCCTTCCTTAGATGGCTCAATTACTTCCAAATCTTGAATGGCACATACATAAATTATGTTCGGGTATTCCTCACTCAAAGGTTCAACATAAGGTGTAGATTTCCCATATGTCAAAGGGATAATAACTCTTTCTCCCTTTTTCTCAAATCTTATATACCCCTTGTTGAACTATAGATCAACATTATATGCATAACACCAAGGCCTCCCAAGTAGATTTTGGAATTTTTCTGCTTCTGCAAGTGCTAAAACCTCAAATTCCCTAGTGAGTTTGGCCCCTTGTATAGTAATGGATGCATCCTTTAAAACTCTTATTGGAGTGGCCTTAATACGATTAGCCATAAAGAGTACATTAGAGGATGGCTGTAATGGGGGTCTGCCCATCTATACCCATGCATCTAAAGTAAGCACATTTACTTCCATGCCTATGTCAATCAATATATTTCTCAAAAGCCATCCATCCACAACAGCATTCAGAGTGATCTCCTTTTCATAATCTGAGGTATGAGGGGGAAGATTAGCATGCAGGATCTTTCATCCATTCTCAATACTTGCATGCAAGGTGTTCCCCTTTATCCAATTCCCTAGTAATGGAATGATATTATCTTGTTACATCATCTTGCATACCTCTTTTAAATCATCAATATCTGACTAGACTATCTCTATTGCCTTCTTTTTCACCAACTTCCTTGACTGCTCCTTTAAACATTGTATTTCACCATAAATATTTCTGAGTACCTACATGGTTTCCTAATAAACCTCCTTCTAATGGGTAGGATCTGGGTACCTTGCATGTAAATCCTCCTCCTTAGTGATGGTGGGATTTAGTATTAACCTCTCTCTGGCATGCGTATCTTAAACATGTTTAGTAATCTTTACAGGTAATACCTCAGGTTTCGATGCCAACTTTGGCATCCACTAATTCTCTATGGCATGTTGTATTCTAACCATCCATGCACTCTTGTTCTAATGTTAATGCTAATTTCTAATATGTTCATAGAATTCTTGGAATTCATCATAGTTTTGATTCTTCCCACAAAAAGAACGAGTAATATTCTGAGGAAATTTGTACTTGTAGTGGTCAGGAGATCTATATATAAAACATGTTCTACGAGGAAACTCTCCTCATAAAAAACCACGGACTTGACCCCCGAATCCACTACATTATCCTTGACCTCTACCACGACCTCCTTCAAAACACCCTTCATTCTGATCATAGCATGTTTAAGTGTGATTACAATCATGGTGCTCACATTTACCTTTAGAGTTATCTGATACTCGTGTCTGTTGCACACCAATATCTATGGCATCATGGATCTAACCAATCAACCTATAGTCTTCTATATTGTGATTTGTGGACCATAAAATCTTACAATAGCAAGATACATTCTTTCTTATCACGCATTGTAATAATGGGAAGTGGTTTGTATCATGGTCCAAATGACATATCTCACACTCTAGAAATAATGAACATACTAATCTATAGGGAAAAGTATCCTTAGTGTTCCCTTCCACTTCACAATGTGTACACCAAATCCCGAAGCGCATCTCATGAGCTGAATTGGCCAATAGTTTCTCCAACTTCTTTGCCATAGCTGCAATCTGTGCTTCCAATAATGGGCTCACTCTAGTATCTATACTCCCGACTACCTTAGCATGCAAAGTAGCTTCAAGTGCTTTGAATAGGTTTGTATATGTCTTATGTGACAACGCCCTCCTAAAAGGTGTAATAAAACCCCCAATGAACCACCATGCATGCTAAATTATATGAATATCACATAAAAGTTTAGACAAAAGTGTCTTGAAATGGGCATCATATTCTTGAATGCTCTTAGTAGTTCTTTGTTTAATATCCTTGAGTGCACTTATAATTTTATACTCAAACTTGGGGATATGAAACTCCTTAAGGAAAGCTTCTCGTAATGCTACATAATCTACGCAAGTCTGATCAGGGTCAAACTTCTTATACCAATTGTGAGCACACCACTACAAAATAGTTGCAAACTAAGTTGCCTTACCCTCAGAAGGCATGATTCCTTTTGTGTGCCACATTATTTCACACATGTGCATGTGCTCAACATCATCTTTTATTCCACTATACTCTAGAAGAAAAAGTGACATATCCATGTAAATGTTCTAGGGTTGGTGAGACCCATGCCCACCCGATCTAGAATCTCCTGTGTTACCTCTACCTCCATAACCACCAAATCCACCATAACTAGAGCCACCTATGCCCCCTGATCCTCCACCTGTATCTAGAAGTCGACCAGTGGATGTACTTTCCAATGTCCCTATAGTGGTACTAAACTAAACTCCTACAGTTTGCAAAGTGGTAGTACTCCCAGAAGTGAATCCAAAATTTTGTGTGCTTGAGTTATGTGCTGACGATGCACTTGAAAAGAAACCTCCAAAAAATAAAGAATATGTTTTCCTGGCCATATATATACTTGTTATCTGACTTACTCCTACTTTTCTACTGTCTACACTCTCTTGTTGAATATTGATTGAACTAGATAATGGAAAACCAAGTGCAAAGGCTAGGTTGTTAGGTAGATTCAGATGCCTGCCCGTGGCCCATGTCATCTCTACTAGCGCATTACCATGTGAGGCCAAGGAGAGTCCCCTCTCATGCTCGCCAAAATGGGGGAGTTCTAGATGCTCTGGCTCCATGCCTTCTACGTGAGCTCCAAATCCTTCATGATCCATCTCTCTCCTTACTGCCATCTACTCTGCAATATCATGTTGATTCTCTATCTCCCTCTCATATGCCTCATGGTACTTAACCCACCTTTCTTCCCTTTTCCTCTCTGTCGCTAGGTTCACCATCCTTCACCAAACCTACTCCTACCCCCATGTGTGGCAGGGTTTAGCTAGTCATCGGTTTTTCTTCTAAGTTCAAGGTTACCATCAAGATCTTGATCGCTAATGGAATGCCTTGCAAATAAGTTCCCCTAGGATAATATAAAAACTAGAACTCAACTACCTCCAGGAAAGAATAAGTTGAAATTGAGTACTTCAAAATATATCTATTCAAAACACCACGAAACCAAGTGTCTGCAATGCATGTCTAAATCATATCAGCATCATAGAGTGCCTGAAATTCTTCATGCATCTAGAAAAGTGTGTGATACCTCCAATTCTTGTTATACACATAAGTAAACAGACACTCATATAGCTCTACTAAAAATATAGTAAAGAAGCTCTCATATAAATAGTCATACAAATTCTACTCAACCCACACGCGTGCATCAAACTCAAATCTAGTGTTGAACCTCCAAGTGTACTCTTCTTCCAAATCTTTTATCCACTCCTCAATACTTTCTAAGGTCAACCGATACATCTTCATCATGAAACATCCTAAAAATGTCTGAAAAAGAGGTTTCGGTAACGAAACTAATGATGCAGCCTAGAATCTACTGTGTAAAACCTAGGCACAGTGCCACATCAACAAGCCTGAGATGAGTGCTCACCCAAAGTACACAAAGGTACAAGGCCCCTCTTTATATTTTCTTGTGTAGGATGTTAGTGTGATAAAGATAAGACATATTTAGACCTGTTGGTATCCAAACTTGTTCTCCTTTTTAGTCTGAGATGCACCATAGTATGTCATGGATCTTAAAGACAGATTAGACCATGGTGTATGTCATTGATAGCCAGGGATATGGTCTAGCTAGCACTCAGGTTTTTGGAGAAATGGATAGCACTCCAATAGGATTTGATCTTGTCCTAGTTGTTTTAGGTTGTGCCTTACAACCAAGGTAAGACGACCTATTTTGTAACCTTGTAATGGTGAAGGAGATTAAGATGTCCTTCTCTTTACTTGAAAATCTATGATGGAGACTTTGATGAAAACATGATCAACACCCCATATTTGAACCCTCACAAGTTGTCACTTCTCAAAACATGGGTATGTTCTCAAAACAAGGAAAAGGTTACTAGAGACATTAGAAATCCTTCTCTGTTATACATACTTTTGCAAATGGATTTTGATCTTTTGTGGATATACACATGTAAATCAGGGATAGTGCATGATAGAATCTTTGTTGTTGGATGATTTTTTATGGGAAAATTAACAAGAAAAACTGGGATAGATCAGATCTTTGACAATCTATAAAATACATGAACAACTATCATATGAAATGCCTAAAATAGTCAGGATGTTCTTTCAACTAGAAGAGGCATGGATGGAAACCCAAGTTGCACTCTTCATACAATCTTTGAGAACTCACCACAAAATATTGAAGTAAAGAACTCATTTAAACACAAAACCCATGATCAAACCATGCCTCAGGTGCCCCCAAAGGCTTACAAGAAATCTCTACAGTCAAGGAAGGTAAAGTGATTTAAAATTTGTTTATCTCCTAATCAGATGAAGGCTCTTTTGAGTATGAGTTTGCAAATGCCACTAAAATATCAACTAGAAATAGAGATCCTGTGTGATTCCTAAATACTTTCAATGCAAGATTGCAATAAGAACAATAAAATTTATCTACAGGCATTTAAAATTGATAAAAGACATCATATTGCCCAAAGAAAAACATAGATTTAATTTAAACCTTGTTAGATTCAACAGAAGGGGGGAGTTACATGAAAAATCTCAGAGCTGTGTGGTGTCTATACACTTGTAACCAACCCACATACATGAATTTTCCAACACATGAGACATTAACATGGTTCTTTGGTGGATTTTATCAGAAAATGAGTTTTATCTCAATATTTGCTCGTGATTTTTAACTCCCAAACTCACATTTTTTTCCAAAATACATAATATACCACATGCCACATTGGATTCTTCCTTCCCAAGTAATGAATATGCTATTGGATTATATTTGTTAAAAAGAAATCCTCATGATTTAAAGATAGTGACATCAAACAGAAAAACAACTCGCGGGTTGTCAAGTATGCACAAAAAATCAAATTATTACACAAATTTACATAATTATCCACCCCAAGGGCATGTTTTTATCATTTAGGCATGTGAGAATCTTTCATTAATCATTTTTTACCTTTTCCCCTTTTCAATTTTACCTCTGTAATTTCTAGATCTGACTTTTACGTTTTTTGACGGGCCTGAGCCAAAATTACATCAAAAACACCATAGATCGATGAATTAGGTCATAAAAATGTTTCCAATGTTCTCATAAGGCCAAGACGACCCAAAATCATATAAGGTTTGATGAAATTTGATGAAGAAATCACAATTCCAAACTTCTTGGAGCTCTCATGGCGGCCGAAATAGATGAATACACAGTAGCCGTTGATCTTGTATTGACATTAAATGTCTATCCTCCACATGGAAAATGAGTTCCAAAAATAAGCTCAGAATTACATTTTTAACCTTTAGATAAGGCAGGACACGTGTCAAAATGTGACTGGATCGGGTCCATGCCTTCAAAAATGCATTCGTGACCTTTTTAAAGTTTTGGAAAAAAATTAAAAATTTCCCCGCTTCTCCCTTGGATGCGCCACATGTCCATATGTGGGCCCCATTGAAAACCATAGGCCAATTTAATCAATTTTGCCCCTTTTTTGAAAAAAGGAAATTTTTCCACAAAACCCCTGCTGGCCCGAAAGCCTGATTCTTCCCTGCCACGTGGCAACCTCCGATTTGTCATGGGTCCAAGTCTCCATTTCTACCTTCTAACCTCCCTGCAAAATTTGAAAAAATTAAAACTCACTACAGGCCTGTGCCCTCCCTTTGACTTCTTAGAGAGTGCCACGTGTCCATCATGGATAGGCCACGGAGCTAATTTTTCATTTTTACCTTTTAGACAACAAAGGTCAAAAGTTATAAAATTTCCTTTGGCCCCTTCCTCCACCTTTTACAATTTTGGACATGCGTCCCCGGCCTTCGGGCCAAAATTTGATTTTTTACCATTTGAAGTTAAAAAACTTAAAACTCATAGCAAAACCCGCTGCCCCATCCTATTCTTTCCTGGACACGTGTCCATCGATGATTTGCCAAGGGCTTTCAGGCCAAATTTTCATTTCATCACTTTAACCCATAAAACACCAAAATTCTCCAAGTTCCCCCCACCATACGCATGCCCCCCATGCACATGTCCTCTCCCTATTCACTACGGGCCTTCAGGCTGAAATTTGAATTTGAAAATTTTACACAATGAAAGCAAATTTTCCTAAGGAAATCCCACAAATCCTCTAGCCAATCTGTAACACTCTGAACTGTTGTTACTTCCTCCTAAGCATTCAATTGTTTATATATGATTTCTTCTGTAAAAGGATGTGTTCCTTTGATTGTGAAGTCATGCTTGATATGTACTATATCTTCTTTGTAATTGAAGATCTTTGACTGAGTCCGAATATGATTGGACTCTTTTATTTCTTTCATTTTGCACCTAAGTTTAATCTGATCTCGGAATGAATTGTGGATTTATCCATCTATAAGACCCATCCTTGGATCAATGGCATTGATCTAAGAGATGCTTTAAGTTTATTCGAGATGAACAAAAATTATAGACCTTACGTAGGTTGCAAGGTCTGAATGCATTGAATAAGCTATTCTAGAGTCTAACTCAGGCTGATCGTGTTAAATGAATTGGTTCCCGATATTGTAATATCAGGAAGGTCTTGATCGTGGGCCAGGTAATAAATTCAGATACATTTATTCAACTAGCTTATTGGCAGTGCTGGAATGAATCCTTTTCATGAATTTATATCTGTAGGTTCTTATTCTGAATATTCTAAATGTTAGACCTAAACTGGATTTATTAAGGTTAATAACCTATGGGTTGGATTAGTGTTAATATAACCTAGCCCTAAGCTATAAGCTAATAGTTCCTAAAGTTAGCAACCTAGCACTAAGGAAGTTAGACTAAGTATCATCTTATGATCTAACCTATGTTTCTAACCTAACTAATGTTAGTGGAGGAAGGGGACCTATGAAAGGGTGCGAGCCATGGGCGGTAGTTTCTATGGCATTAAATGGGATGGATAAGTATGAAGGACAAGGAATTAGTGGAGGTTTCAGACGGCCATCGAGGCCGACGTGGCAGAGTCGCCAAATCTAGAAATGGTCTTTGATTTGTTTTTATCCATCGCCAACTATGGCGGTCGGTGGCAATGGAGATTGAGCGGGAATTTTGGAGTTAATACAATTAATGAACTCAGTCTTGGAGCTCAGATTTCTCGGGAAGACATGCAAAATGGAAAACTGGTAGTGTGTTTGGTTTTTCATGTGCTCTGGTTTTCTCTCTGTTTGATCACTGGTTCTTCGCACCAATCTACTTGGTGTTGCATGGAAAATATGAGAGTAACTAGCTCTTTTCTCTGTCAAGGAAATTTTATAAGGCATGGAAATAACAAATTATTGTTGTTGAATCTAACATGGAAAAAGAGGAGAAGGCTCGAGCTCTTTCAGTGGTCTTCTTCAGATTTTTAAGCAACATTACCAGGCATGTTAGGCCCTAACTTTTAAAAATATTGCTTTCTTTTAAATGATTTCATCAGAACAACTCTGTTCAGATGAATTTTGGATTTAGTTGGTTGTTAAGGTAGCTTTGTGAGAATTAGTTGTTGTATCTTCTTACTGGCTTGATTTTTCAAATGAACCCTTGATGGGTGTGCATTTTGTATCATACTGTTGAATTATCTTGTTGTGTTTTGCATTTCGGTTAGATTTTGTAGAAATGCTTGCAAGGCTAATATATACATGTTCAGCTTTGTGGGAGTCCATGAATTGTTTTCTTGTTTGATTCAGAATTCCATCGATACCTTGTTGTTTCACTTGTTAAAAAGGATACTGTTGGAATTCTTGAATGTACATGATATTTTGACTTCTGTATAAGTTATGTCATGAGTAATATATGTTATTGATGTTGTTGGACTTCTTGAAATGAAATTATGTCTTGGCTTCTGATGAAGTACAGCCGTGAATACAATATGTTATTGAATTCCGTTGGAATCCTTGAGTAGATAGTATTTTTTACTTCTGTAGGAGTTTAGATTGAGAATATTACTTGGGTTTGACTCCTTTTGAACTCTTGAAGCGTATATTATGTTTTCCTCTTCTATATAAGCTTAGAGAAAATATTGTTGTTATGGACTCAGTTGGAGTCCTTGTTATGAAACCAGTGTTTCTGCTTCTGTATAAGCCTAGTTGTGAATACTTATTATTATTGGCTCTGTTGGAATCCTTAATATATATATATATATATATCTTGTATTTCGGCTTCTGTAGAAGTTAGTCATGAATGCCATACGTTTTTACTTCTGTAGGAGTTCAGTTGTGATTACGGTATGTTATTGTTTTGGTTGGAATTCTATAATTTTAGAGGTATCTTGTATCTTTCTACTTCTGTAGAAGTTTATTTGAAGAATACTACATGGGTAAGACTCCTTTTTAATCCTAGATGCGTATATTATGTTTTCTCTTCTGAATAATCTCAGTTGTGATTACTGTTGTTATGGAATCAGTTGGAGTCCTTGATATGTAACTAGTGTTATATGTACTTCTGTGTAAGCCCAGTTGTGGTTACGGTCGATATTGACTCAGTGAGAGTCCTTGAAATGTATCTAGTATTTTAAACTTCTGACAAGCTTGGTTATGAATCTTGTTTTATTATGAATACTAAATGATATCGACTTCGATGGAGTCACTAAAAGGTAATTTATGTTGTAACTTCTGTAGAAGTTTTTGCTGTGAGTACTTTTAGGATTCTTGATTGTTTTCATATGGATTCAACTTCAATTTAAACCTTTAATATAAGTTTTGGTTGGACTTGGCACTGTTGGAGTCCATGATATGTTGTGAATTAGCTCGATTCTGGATTTCAGTCCTCGCTGAGCATGCATATCGTTTTGACTCTTTCTTATCATCGTTGTGATATGTTCAGTTCGATTCGAAGGAATTAAAGGTTGGGGTTTCTTTATCAACTCAATTTTGTTGATACCCTGTTATATGTTGTAGTAACTCGAATTCAAATGAAACCTTGAGGAAAAATGTATTGGGATTTGCCTAGTTGAATGAAGTTGTGCTCTGTCAAACAATGATGATGGGTATATTCATATTGTTGAATGTTATGAAAAGGAATTGTTGAATCTATTAAGTTTGGATTGCTTACTGTTGCTTGTCGTGAGAGCTACTATATTGCTTAGTAAGCTACAGGGAATTTTATATTTAAATTTTGACGAAACTGTGGTTCTTCTTGTGGTCTTGTCTGACTTAGTCGCATGCGTATAATGTGAATGCTTTACTCTTGAGGAGATGGTACAGTCATGAGAATGATTGGAAGGGAAATCTGAATGTCTCGGTTTCTTTCTCTTCTGCTGTAAAGTATATGTTGATAAATTTATATTTAATTGTTGGATTTATAAAACATACTGATGGATTCATGAATTGTTAGGATATTCATTTTGTTGAATATAATGGCCTATCGGATGTTTGATGTCCTTGGGATTCAGATGGATAGTTGTTTTAGATGCATTTGTTCTTCTTGGTCACTAAAATTTATGAAGAAATATATGAAAAGTATCTAGGACTATTTAGTAACTATAAGATGAGTTACGCGTTATAGTCATGTTTGAATTACAAAAGAGCATAGTCTGAAATATGTTTACATGTTTGGTGAATTAATTTCATTTAAACAGGTTGTTTAATGAAAACAATTGGTGGATTGTAATTGTTTTATAAATTAGTGCTTATCATGCTCAGTTCACCGAACTGACCCATGTTGACAATTTTTGCAGATGATTGCCGTAAGTGGTAAAGGCACGTAGATATGATATGATGTTCAGATTGTTTAATTTGGTTTTATGATGAAATCCAACTTGATTCTCTAAGTGTACTACTTGAAGAAAGATGTTCTTTTGTTGTTGAGTATTGTATCGGATATGTTGAATGCATAAAATGTATTTGATTAGCTTTGAAAGGAATGAAAAGAGATATTTGTTACTTATGTGTTTGTATTCGTATCTTGATGGTTTGATCTTCTTCAGTTCAAATGATCTTGAGAGCATTGTTATTATTGTATAACTTTGAGACTTTTGTGAATATCTAAGTAAGCTTGCAAGGTTATGTAACTAAATACTTATGATTATTTAGTAGTTCTATTATGTTCTATTTATAGCTAAATTGGAACTTAGATCATTGTCTTTCGGGAAGCTAGGGTTAAAATAAACCTGAGCAGCAAGCTGAACGAGCTGAATAAATTATTACTTCCTAGACTTGATCTAAGACAAGACAATGTTTAATTGGATTCTTAATCACTATATCTCGTTACTAAAAGTAAGATATAATTTCCGTTATGAGATTTGATATAAACCAAAAAAAAAGGTTTGGTTAGCAATCTCATGTGAAGATTAAGGGTTATTGTCCAGTTTCGTTGATTTAGAATTATGTATATTCTATGAACTCCTTGATGGGACCTCTAGTATTAATAACGTCTCTTGTGTCATGGGTTTTATTAAGGAAGGTAATTCTAAGGTGAGGAACCCAGGGATTGGGAAAGACTAACCTTAAGGGAGCTTCTTATAGTATAATTTTAACTCATCATATGTGACACTTATTAATAAGTAGATCTTTTCGAGGCAGATTTAGAGGTTAACAGCACAAGTCAACTGCAAGGTTGTACCTTTGAGAAGATTAGGATCTTCTCGAAGATATAACAATGCAGGTGACTTATGACGACACCCTTTGCATTGATCATTAAGATTTACACCTTAAACTCGAACAAGTTACTCTGGGACTGATTAGGAATGTGGTCACATTATAAGGCTGCCCTAGGAGACTCGGGGTATCTTGACACACTGGATTAACGAGGGTTGATCCAGTATGTCAGCGTATCCCTAGTCCTTGGGAGGATCCCTATAACGTTGTCATCTTACTAATCTGTTCCTGAGTGAATAACTTGGGATAGGAGAGTCTGACAGAAGTCAATATAAGACATTCTACATAACATAGGAATGGGGTGAAGGACGTATTCCAGATTGACGAGTATGTCGTCAAGAAATACGAGACATAAGCATTATGTTTCAAATCTTTGGCCAAAGTATCGCAAGCTGCTGATTGCATTGTCCTAAGTCACCTAGTATAAGGGATGAGATGCTGATGAATAATGGTAACAATTATTCAGATAGGTTCCTTGGACAGAGCATTCTGAATCCCAGAATAGGGAAGAGAACCGCAAGAGTGTTGTGTTAAATAAAAACACCAACTCTTAATACTCATGAATAGATCGGTAGATTACCGAGTCATGGAATGAATAGATCAGAGGTACTCTGAGTCATTATAGCTGCATATGGTTATCTGTTATAAGAATGGTTGTTTTGATTTGTGAGTTTTAAATTATGTATTTAGAACCAGGAAGCATTTATCAAAAAAAAAAAAAATTAGTTGTTCTAATGTATAAAAATGAGGATGTTACACAATCAAAATGTACCACATAGGCACCTCAATGCAAAAGGTGGAGCTACGGATCAAAATTTTGCATTTTTCCAAAATTTTAAAAATGATAAGTTAGAGACATTTTCCACCACTCCTCGACCAATACAAACCTACCATGTTACCCTTGCATGCAGTAGATGAGCTTGACAGGCAAAAGATGCTCGTCTAACTGTCAAAATGTGGAAAATTTAAAAGATGCCCTAGAAATCAAATTTTTCAACAAGGATTGCAAATTTCTTGATTCTAGTTCAACTGAAGGATGATTTGACATTATTTTCGACCTTGGGACCAGATTTCCAAATACAAATGAGTACAAATTGGTCAAATTTGATTTTTCAAGATCAGGCAACAAAGGAAAACGAAAAAGCGTGCAGATTTGGAAAATTTAGGGCACAAATAAGGGCACACATAGGTTTTCCTCTTAAATCAAGGAAAAACAATAGGTTTATGAGCATTTTTTAAGCATTCAACTGGAGGGGCCAAATTTTGAATCACCGATATGAGAAATAAAACGTTTCTGAGAAAAATCAAACATGAAAAATTAGGGCACACTATGGAAGCTCATAAATTACACCAACATTGGCTCCTGCTTGGGGATGGGCACTCCCAGAGAGTGCCACAAGCAAAAAACATAGACCAAGTGCCAAAAAACCTTTGGGAAAAGGATTCAAAACAAAAAGTGGCCCCAAAAACCATAAACACCCAAACAAAAATGAGCTGAGAAACCAACCAAAAATGGCTTCCAAGAACAAAGGGAAAACCACAAACCACCAAATAGCAAAAAACAGAGAAAAAACAAAGATTATACAATTTGTGCATACCTCGCTTTGGGGATTAATCCAAGAAATGCTTTAAATGTCTATCATTAACAGGAAGCTCCAACAATCACCCATCTAGATCTTTGAGAAAAAAGGTATGTTCACCAATCCTGATATCAATGGCATAAGGGTCCATCCATAATGCATCAAACTTGCCATGTTTTCCCTTGTCTTCATGCCTACTATCCCATAGCAAAACTAGATCTCCAATATTAAAGGCTCTAGGAGTGAATTTCTTGTCAAACAATCTCTTCAACTTCTCTCTGAATCTTATATGATTTTGATGGGATGCTCTTCTCTCCTCATCAAGCTTAATAATCTGATTGATACGGGCCATACTCTTGATCTTCCAACTGTTGGGCGAATTGAAATGAAGATAATTGTAGATGCAAGGGTAGCAAGGCCTGAGTTCCATACACTAATTCAAATGGGCTCTTACCAGTTGCTCTTTTAGGAGTTATTCTATCAGCCCAAACTACAAACTTCAATTGCTCTCCCCACTTTTTCTTGTTCATTTCCAAGGTTCTTCTAATGATCTTCAGCAAGTTCTTATTAGTGGACTTAGCTTTTCCATTCCCTTGGGGGTTATAGTTTGAGGAATAAGTCAGATTGATCCCATATTCATTACACATTGCCATTAAAGGTTTGGCTCTAAAGCACATGGAATTATCAGATACAATCTTAACTGGAAATCTAAATCTGCATATGATATGATTCAATAAGAAGTCCACTACCACTTGGTGTGTTGCCTTATTAGATGGGATTGCTTCAACCCATTTTGTAAAATAATCAGTGGCAATAAGAATCCACTTATGACCAGCACTAGAAGGATCTGAAACCTCACCAATGAAATCCATCCCCCTTTTCTTGAAAGGAGCTTCAATTGATACAGGCTGTAAAGGAAGGGAGCCTGAAGCTTTCAGTCTTCCAGAGAAACATTAGCAACTATCACATTTTCTAACCAGCCGGGTTGCATCTTTACAGAGAGAAGGCCACCAATAACTAGCTCTCAAAATATTATGTGTTGTTACTCTCCCAGCAAAGTGTCCTCCACAAACTCCCCCATGGAAATCAGCAACTATCTTGGGAGCTTCATCTTCAGCTATGCATTTTAAGAGGACACCTTCAGGGTTCTTCCAAGCCAGCCCAATGTCTATAATGATATATTTTTGAGAATCCAGCTTGAGGGCTCTTTTCTAATTTTTATTTAAATGATAAAGATAGCAAAGGTGTCTAAGGTAAAATATTACATCCTTGTACCATTCAGAATTTACCAACTTTGCAAGCACATCTACCCTTTCTTCCTCTAGTTTATTCACTTCCACATTCTGCAAGTTGCTCTCAGCCATGAGCTTAGCAAGACCCAAACCTCTTACCAACTTTTTGGTTTGTATTTCCATATCATACTCCTATAGTTTTTTCACCCATCTACATCTTTTACTTGAGATCTCCATCTTTGATAAGATGTATTTCACCATGGTGTGGGGAACATAGGAAACAATTTTTTAACTCAATATATAAGGCCCAAAAACTTTTGTTGCTTTCACCAAGGCAAATGCTTGTTTCTCCATGATTATATACTTTAACTCAGCAGCTTGTAAATCCTTGCTAAATAAGGAAATAGGATTCTCAGCTTCATTCTCATCCTTTTGTAGCAAAATAGAAGCAATGGTATATTCAGAGGTAAAAGAAAATATTTGGAAAGGCCTTTCATAGTTTGGTGCTACTAGAACAGGTGCATGCTTAAGTGCATCCTTTATTCCTTTAAAAGCTTGAATGACAGCCTCCTCCCATTTAATAACTTGGTCCTTTTTCAACATGCTTGTGATTGGAAGAGTCAGCTCAGCAAAGTTGGAAACAAACCTTCTAATGAAATTGATTTGGCCAAAGAAAGATTAGATGCCTTTCTTGGTTCTTTGAATAGCAACTTTGTTGATTGCTTCCACTCTCTCAAGGTCTATCATTAGACCATGTTTGCTAGTATTTGCACTTGGTATTAGTTGCATGGATTAGCATGGTTGTTTGTTATTGACATTGATGAGCACATGATTCATATATGGCCTTGGAGTTATTCAGTGAGAGACTTAGCACTTCTGGAGAGCCTAATGATATGGATGGATGTATAACTGAGTTTATACAAGTGGATAGATTCAGTTTTGTGAGTCTATGATGATGTAGATGTTTGTTTTGCACATGGATGCCTATGGGCACAGTTTAGATGCCTTGAGCATGAGTAGGGGATGTTTGTATTTTCACTTGATTACTATGTTACTCCTTGATAGGTATGTCATCTACAGTTGAATGTCTTAGACATGCTAGTTGTTTATGCAGGGTTGGATTTGTAGATTGCAGTTTTTGGATTTCTTTGAGTTATACAGGTGTTTGTGGATTGATCACCCACGGTTGCATGTAGAACTCAGTCAGGGTTGTTTTTATCGGGGATCTTGTTTTGCTTTCACATATTCTAGTTTGACTTGTCTTTGGATAGTTGCATTGGTGGTTGCATGGAGACATGGATAGATAGATGGAGAACATGTTTGGTTTTACAGGTATGGCTATGGTTACAGTTGAAGCTCAGTACTTTAGTTTGAGTGGGAGCTCTTGCAGCTGTGTTAGTCATGATGGCTTATTTGCATGAGAGGCTTGGTGTTATGATTCATTGGGAGCTTGATGTATGGATAGCTTGGTTATCATGAATCAGTAGTAGCTTCGTGAAGGTATTTGGACAGTGATGTACAGGTACAGTTATAGGTACAAAGGTTCAGCAATTTATCTCCAAGTGGGAGATTGTTAGGTTGTGGAGCTGAATTGCTTCAAGTATTGTATGTTTTACATGTTACTGGTTCTCACAGTAACTGGCATCAGTTAGGGCTAACCACCATCAGTCAGGGCTAACCGGCGTTGGTCATTCCAGGTCATAAAAAGTAACCGGCATCAGTCAGGGTTAACCAGCATCGGTTACCTACACGAGAAAGTTTTACTTAACTCTCGGGAATTTAAATCTATTTTTTAGCATTAAAGTAGATTTATTGGATGTAATTACATGGCTAAGTGCCCTAAGTTTATAAACGATATGCATGTATGCATTGTATGAGGGTAAGTAAGAGAATTAAGAGAAGGATTGAATCAGATCCTTGATTCTTCTAGATTGAGAGGATGAAGAAGAAGAAGAGAGAAAAAAAGAATAGGTTACATGAAGACAAAGTCTCCATGGAGAGGAGCTAAACAGAAGGAAATAGTATGTACATCCAAATGGTGAGAAGAGGGTAACATATTCTACTGTATTTTATTTCTATAGTTATTGTCTCATTGTAATGGCTTGCATAATATACAAAACACATAGATTTTCTTCTTGTAGATCCACATGTTGGTGAGATCTTGTATTTTAGATCAATGAGATCATGATTTATTGTTGATCCATGTAGATATAGTCTTATATTGTTATATCCACAGGTTGTTGTGAGATCTTGTATTCATAGATCCATGAGATCATGTTGTATCTGATGATCTATGTAGATCTAGATATTGTAAAAGAGGTTGTCTTCATGTTTGCACATGTTGATGCATGCAGTGATGGAGAGAGAGACTTACTTCTTGGTGGATAGCTATAGTTGCACATATGGTAGACCCATGTGAGAGGTCTTGTTGCAGATCCATAGAGAGCTTGGTTGTAGTTCAGGGATGCAGTAGTTCATGGTTATGTGAGATTTGCTAGTGGTGTTTGGAAGCACAGTTGTAGTGCACTCGTGTAGATCCGTTTAAAGATATGGAGGAGAGGAGATACTCTTGGAGAGATGCATTATACTTTTGTATTGAAGAGTTGGTTTGTACTCTTGTTGTATTATATATATGAGATCTCTATCTTTGGTGGACGTAGCCCACACTGGGTGAACCATAGTACATGTTGTGTTATGTGTGTGTACTTTGTTTTGATTTGGATTATTCTAGTTTATACTTCCACTACTATAGATTTTGGGGAATTGTTTAGATCATGTGTGCATGATTTTGTTTATTATTAAATCATAGCACTATTCCACAGTCTCGAATTCCCAAGATCACCATGCCTATCCCACATATTGACATTCCCATCCCTTATGTCTCATGATTTTTTGAATGACAATCATATGAGAGATTACATCTCCCTCCTTCCAAATATGTACACACCCCCTCGTAACCAATATGAAATCTGGAAAGTAAGGTTCATTTCCCCGACATTTTTAGAAGACAATCCTTTCCTGCACCGTTCACCACAAAACGAAACGTGGTCAGTTTCATCAACCAAACTGAACTAATATAACCCATATTTCAATCAAAAACCATACATCAAGACACCTCCTTTCATATATAGGCTTATGAACTTATGATCATCATCACCTACTCAAATCCTTGATATTAAGTGGTTACGGATCCTTCGAGAGCTATCCCTGCATCAATTTATATGCACCATTGCCTTACCTACCATGAGATTACAAATTCCACTGAGAACTTCTCTCATATCTACATCCAATCCTACTCTTAACACATTTCACATTGACTTCAACTGTACCCACCTCTTCATCCACATCTATCCTACCCTAACTTACTATGACTACCCCATTTCCACATCCGTCATCGAACACACCCATCAGAACACTTATATTGGAATTCTACGCCAACAAATTGCCAGTGTATGTCTTGAGTTCATTATCACACATTTCTTTAACCATGCCCAGTCCACCATTCCCACATATACATGGTACTATCACACCCATCATACCTCCTGGCTAATCCACATTGAACATATCCTACGATGCCTCTTGAAACACCTAGACCAAGTTTTGAAGGCACTCCTACCTTTTCCACAAAACCTGGCATCATTTCCTACATTCAAACAATCCACAATACCTGTCTCATTCCCTCTCACATAGACTTCATTAACCACATGTGTATCCAAACAACTCACATAAAGTATCATCAGACCCTACACCAATATCTACCTCATCCCCTTAATATGGACTGTGACTCCCCCTGTTTCACACAAAATGTTTCCGTTCCAGAATAGAGTTACTTCTCATTCTTTTCATTGTTTGAGAAATAGTATGCACCATTTAGGGCTATGGAGGAATACCTGTTGAGTGTAATGGGAGGGTGTGCCCGTACCTAGAGACAATCAGATTCGATTGTGAAGCACTCCTTTTTGAAAATCTGGGAAGGACTACCTGCAAGTAATTTTACAAGGAAAAGAAGATTCACCAGATCTTACATTAGACAATATCCAAGTGAGGGAACTGCGATGTGAATTAGGAAATATTAGACTTCAGTTTCAAAGGTGGTCAGCTCCCTTTCAATACAAGATTGATGCAAATGGTAATAAAGAAGCTATTGTGAAATTGGTGATTTAGAAACCTCGTTACTAAAAGCAATAGAGACTAAACTACCAATCATAAAACTTGATCCCATGTTGTTTGTTTGGTCACTGGTTATTGATACATTCATGCATGTTTCAGTTTGGAGGTAAATAGTCTGTAAAAGGTGGATAAATGGTTTTTGGTATAAGTCACAGATGACCGATATCTATTTAGCCTAACCGGTACTCGGTTAGGTAACCGATATCGGTCCAGGTCCATGGCAGATGATGATTTAGGGGCTTTTAAATGGAGGTTGGAGCAAATTTTCAAGGTTTATGAGGTTCAAGGAGAAAATATGAAGGTTGGTAGATGGTTGATGGGGAGTCAGTAGGGTGATAGAGTCAAGATCTTGGTAACCTAAGTTGTAGATACAGCTGTCTTTGGGGTAATATAGAGATGGATGACCAAGGTTAGGTGCAGGAAAGCTGGGTAGTAGATCCAGGACATGTGAGCTTATAATCCCTATGAATTAAAAGTTCCACTTGTTTGGTTCTAGAAGCATACAAGGTGATAAGAGTAGACTACTTAAATTTCTGATGTGGACGCAGGTCCAAAGAATGCAGTGGCGAAGGATAGTGCCTTTAGTTGGGATGATCCAGCAATCGGATAGTGATTCTGATGAAGCTGAATTCCTCCAACTCTCCCAAGATTTGGATGAGTGTGACAATGCTCTAGTTACTCATCCCAGTTTTTGGGCTCGATCCTCCTAGCCTTTGCAAACTCTTCTCTCCTTCTCACTTGTCCCTCCCTCGCAAATGGATTCTGGATCTTTGCAAATGAATTCGATTACCTTTACTCCATTTTGGTTAACAAAGGTCATTAACAGTTGGAACCGCTTGGCGGTTACGATTGCAAGTTTGGACGCCGGTCGAGTAGTGATTTATGAATTTTAGGTCAAAGTTGGCTATTTTTAGTAAAATAGCCAACTTTCCCTCCTTTTCTCCCGAGGGATCAGTTGTGGGCTTGGTCAAGTGTCATTATTAGGTTTGTTTTGATGCGGGTGATGGGGTGATGAGTCATGGGTGTGGGTTTTAGACAAGTTATAGGTCTTGCAATTAAGTTACTTCATTAGGGTTAGGGCAATAGGTCATGTGTGAGGTGACAAGGTGAGGTGCATGAAGGTTGGAGTTGTGGATTTATTAATTATAGCTCAGGTAATTAATAAATAATGGAAGTGTGTAAGGTTTAGGTGGTGAGGTAGGATTAGGTTGCGCGACGAGATATGGGAACTTGTACAGGGTGTTGTGAAGACCCAAATTTGGTGAGGCTTGATAGATGGAATCCACATCTATTCCATGCCATTAACCGTCATACCAACATGTAAAATTAATCATGTTCCCTATAAATTGCAATTCTACCAACAAGGATTGCAAATTTCGAGATCATAATTCAATCTCCTACATGATTTGACATTCTTTTCGACCTTGGGATCACATTCTTCAAATAAGAAATGGAGAGCACTACAAATTGGTCAGCAATTTGGTGACCCTCAAAGTCTCATCTACACAACCAAGGAAATTTCTTCACCTTCAGATTTGGACCAAATTTATGCACAAATTTAGGATACCCACATTGTTTTCCTCTTAAATCAAGGCAAAAAAACAGGTTTACGAGCATTTTTTAAGCATTCAACTAGAGGGGCTGAATTTCAAATCACCAATTTGAGAAATAAAATGTTTCTGAGAAGAATCAGACATGAAAATTTGGGGCACACTATGCAAGCTCAGAAATGGCACCAACAAGATCCATAAATAAACATAAGCATTCTATAGTGCATAATCCAAATCTAGATCTTAGTGAATCACAAATCAAACAATAACTAAAATAATATTAACCATACTTGAACTAGTTTTAGTTATTTCTAACACCGTTATCTATCCAATATCATTCATTACATTAAACACTGTAAAACACAGAACATTCTTACATTATAAAGTATTTTTATAAGTCATGCGCGCATCAGATCCAACAACATAACTCTATAATAATTCACACACACTAAAATACATAGTTCAATACATATTTATAGGGGTGGGGACTTTCCCTTCACCACTTACGCACTTCTCAAAATAGGTCACATGATGATAATAGCCATGCACCTTTACAATAACATGCACACATGCAATTGCGTTAATAATAGATGTCCTATAGTTACGTGGAAGAAGTAATCTTATTATTAACTAAAACCATGAATGGTGCTTATCAGCCACTCATTCCAAAAATATCATTTACGTGTCACGCAAGTCTCTATCATGATGTGTGCTTTGCACGCTATCTCCAAAAATATCTTGTATCCATAAAAAATAGCTAAGTCTGAACCAAACTATTTTGGCATGTGTTTCCTTTCATATCATTCCATGCCATCAAATACACCTTGTTCCCACATGCACATTCTTTATGTGTCTTATCCTTAGAAAAATATTATGTCTGTTAAATAGTACTTACTTTTAGAATGTAATTATAAAGTAGGTGGTGGTGATGGTTACAGGAGAAGGTGGTCCCAAATGAATGCAGTAGTAGCAGGAGGGCACGGTGCTTCCCTGTGAGTACACTGGAGCTCTAGATCAATATGTTGATGAATAGTGTGGTGTATGAATGTTTTAAGGGAATCTGGTATGTTGCAAGATCAAAGGAAATCTCAAGAGTCTAGATGTAAGGTTGCAAGAGCCAGAAAATGAGATTCAGAACCTAAACAAAGAGTTTGGAAATCCAATTTAAGGTAGTCTACTGCGGTTATATGACTGGTGCCGGCTGAGGTATAACTGGCGTCGGTTAAAGAGAAAAGTTCATACTTTCTAAAAATATCCTGATTCTTCCTAAATTTGGTGTGATTGAGATTTTGGTTCCAGGTCATAAGTGTGGCATGGTGCTAAATGGAGTGGGACAATGGTTAGAGGGATAATATGCCATTAATATTAGGGTTAGAATAAGTCCTAGTTTGTTAAGGTGAGTGGGTACTTAGTCTAGGTAATAAATAGGGTTGGAATAGGTCTAGGGTGAGGTGGATAGGTTAGGTGGCTAAGTGAGGTAGATAATTAAGTAAATTTTGGTTAGTTAAATTAATTAACATGTACAAGTGGGCATGGTGGGGAAGTAGTGCTGAATTAATTAATCAAAGGGGTTTAGAGGGTTGCGACTCAATTTTAGTTGTCTACATTTTCCCCTTTTTGTTGTGTAGCTTGCACTGATTAGCGGTGATGACAAAAACGTAATTGGTTGCCCCAGGTATGGGTGGAGGTTAACCCTTTCAAACAAGGGACTGATGAAGTAGCAAGAGGAATCGGTGATGGGTTTGATATGGTGGTAGGTAAGGTGTGGTTGTTTGATATCATTGTGGGTAATAGTTGAGGCCATTCAAACACATGCACACATACAAAATGTGATAAGGCACTAGGTTGAAGAGCTCACAAACTCTACATCGTCAAAGGTCAATAGTTTATCCAAAAAAGGTTTATGTGGTCCAGGTATCCAAGGTATATGATACGGTCCTGGAAACACAATGATGTTAGGTGTAGGAACAGGGATTAGGTGGGTTACAAAGCACCAAAAGGTTTGGTCTGGTCAAGATAAACATCATAGCATCAAGAAAGGCAAGGTTGGTAGGTTAAACAACATGACTAGTGGCATCGTAAGGTATAACAAGTAAGCAAATTTGAGTGTCGATTGGATGAGGTCATGGTGGCTGTATAGGTAAGGCCATGGGTAAGGCCAAGGTTTAGGAAAAATATGACCCAAAGTACACTGAGGTCGGTGGTTAGGTGATAAGGTTGTTAGGTGATCTTTTCATCCTAGGATAAGGATTTGGTAGTAAGAAAATGGCATCTTACAGCAAACTTTTGCGTAGATTAGGTATAATGGGGTTAGGCAGGGTGACCAAGCTAACCTCAAAGGGCCGCATCCCCTAAGAGAGTTATCTACATAACCCTTGAAAAATGGGCCTCAGGCCGATGTAGTTCTCCCATAAACCAAGGAAGAATGAAGGTGGGTTAGGAAAAGGCGGATAGGTAGGGTGGATAGGTAAGTGGGTCGGGTATGACATGTTTTAGAATATGCAAGGTCAAATGTTGAATAGGTAATATTCATGGTGAATTAGGTGTAGTCATATATGAAGGTATCATGATTTGATGTTGATGATCTTTTCATGTGTGAAGCAGCAACAAGTAGGCAAAATGTGAACTGAAGAGAAGTTAAATGTTCCATAGTTAGAAACAACCAAAATGGTCATACCCCTAAACCTATTAAAGAAAAGTCCCTAGATACACTCCATGAACAATGGGTCTAGATTTGAAATAATTTTCTTGATCACAATTTATAGAATACATTCCATATCCCTTGAGTTGAGTTAAAATATAATAAATATAAGGTAAGGTGGAAGATTTCATTAAGAGTAACCTTGTTGTGAGACAGCATGCCCCTTCTGCAAGATGGCCAAAATCAGAATAGGCAAGTCCATGACCAAAATTTTGTACTTTTCCTTATTTTTATTTTTATTTTAATAGACTTATATATATGGGAAGTATATATTGGAATAAATATGTAATCCTTGAGGTCTTTGCAAATTTGATCAATGCAAGAAGCTTCAGGATTATTTTATTTGAGAGATATAGATTAGTCTTCTTTTTTGATAGACTAATTACAATAAGTGGCTAGCATTTATATTTTTCCTTTGAGGGAGCAGTCTACTTATAGAAGCAAGAGAGATACATTGAGGGATTCATCTATTTGCAAGAAGTTTGACTCCAAGAGTAGAGTGTTGGTTATCCCATTTATTTATTTTGTTTTATTTTATTACTTGAAGTCATGGACAAGACTATAAAGGAGTATAGGCCTCTTTTATAAGGATAAAACTATAACATGAAAAGGTTAGCTATGAAAGAGGGGTTTTAAGTGATGAAAAACCATGGGATTCCATCCTGAAAAGGGTGAAAAGTATCCATGGTACTCATATTTAAGAAAAGGCTAAAAGGGTGATGGATAATCACATAATTATGTTTGAGTCATTGGTCCTTAAAAGAGATAGGTGGAAGGAGATATTTTCTCAAGGGATGAGCATGTAAGTGACATAAAGTGATGTAGTTTTTTATTCAACAATATAACGGTCAAAGATGCAAAGTATTAAGGGGTTCAAGTTTAGGTTTACCCTCGAGAGAGGATAAATTATAATCGTTTGATCAATAACCATGGGTAACAATATAGGGTCCAAGACAATTCGGGGAAAATTTTCCCCATTTACTTTTCTCATCATTGGTTACGTGTTGATTTTCCTTTAGGACAAGATCAATGACCTGGAAAGTTCGTTCATAAACACATTTTTCATAGGCACGTTTGATACATTTTTGATAGATTTTAAGGTGGTCAAAAGAATTTAAATGACATTCATCAAATAGCTCGAGTTGCTCCAAACATTCTTGGAAATATTAATCATTAGAGAGCATATCCTTAAGTGATATATGAAGAGATGGAATTTGAACTTCGAGAGGTAGGAAAACCTCTGTATCGTAGACCAAAGAGAAAGGTTTGGTAGTAGTAGAGGTGTGAATATTGGTATAATAATCCCATAATTCACAAGGAATTTACGTGTGTTAATCCTTACCAATATCATCAACCACTTTTATGATAAATTTTTTGAGCGTTTTGTTACTTGATTCATTTTGACCATTTGTTTGAGGATAATAAGGTGAAGAAAATTTTATTTGAATGCAAAATTTGTCACATAGTTTGTGTAAGGTTTTGGTTTTGAATTGCTTTCTATTGTCAGTGATGAGGGGATGAGGAACACAAAAAAGAAAAATGATGTGATGGTTGATGAATTCTTATATTTTCTCTTATTTTTTAGAAATGAGAGGGATGGATTTTACCCATTTAGTCTAATATTTAGTCACTGTGATGATCCATTGATGACATTGAGAAGAATGAGGGTTAATTTCTCTAACGAGATCCAAACCCCATTGAGAGAAAGGCCAAAAGTCTATGGTGACGTGTAAGGAATGACTTGGGGTGTGATTAAGGTTAGCATGGTGTTGACACTTCACACAATGTTTGACGTATTCATAGCATTCTTCGTTAAGGTTTGGCTAGTAATAGCCAAGAAAAATAATACATTTAGAAATGAAAAGGCCACTACAATGTCCACCATAAATCTCATCATGGATTTATTTGATGGTGTACGAAATATCAGAACTAGTGAGGCACTATAGGAGGATAGCGTAAAATCCACATTTGTAGAGAAGACCCCCCATGATGACATAATAAGATACATTTTGGAGGAAGGGTCACCAACCATTGTGAATGAGATCTAGAGGCATGATTGAAAGGGAGAGGTGGTCATCAAACTACTTATACCATATGTCACATGGGTTGGTTTCAATTCATCCCACCATATTCATATCGCGAATAATATAAGAAGTTGACTACAACCATTGTACTATGACAAATATTTTAGAGTCTGAAGGTGAAGCATGTATTTATGAGGCAAGGGAATCCATGGTATCAACAAACTTATTAGTGGATCATGGAGTGGTTTGAATGAGGTGGGTGTCAAATGTGGTCAAAATTATGTCAACATGATGTTCATATTTTTGAAGGACTTCGTTACGACACTGATACATACCATTGTCTTGGTTCACAACTAGTTTGGAATCACCAAAGATATTAATGATTTTAACATCTAAGGTTATGGAAGTTTGAGGAGCCAAAACAAGTGCTTCATACTTGGCGATATTATTGGTGCAGTCGAAGTCAATTTTGAATGATAAAGGAATATGCTCACCATCAAAAGGAATGAGGATGACCCCTGCACCACCCCCGCATTGACATTTAGAACCATCGAATAATAACATCATCTAATAAACGGTGTCATCAAGAGAGAGGGTAGTGATAGATTTGTCAAGAAAATTGAAGTTATAAGATTGTTGTCCAGCAAGAGGAGTGCTAGCAAGCGGATCTACAATGGTTTGTCCCTTAACCATATTTTGATGAATAAATTCCAGTTCTAGGTATACAAGGAGCATAAGCCAATGCGAGGTGTGTTGATGTTTGTAAGGTTTAGCATAAATGTAATGCAGAGGGTCATTGTTAGTGATAATGAAGGTTTTATGGTTAAGTAGGTAGTGGCAAAGTTTAGTATCCATGAAGACTAAGGCTAGGCAGAGCTTTTCATCATCAGTATACCTATTCTCATATTCTAAAAGAGTATGGATTATGTAATAAACCACTTGCTCCATGTGTTTCTCATTACAATGAGGCACCCAAGGAATTATTAGTGGTAGAAATGTAGAGGTAAAAAGGTTTATCATATTTAGGTGGGATGAGCACAGATGGCTGAAGAAATTATTTCTTCAATGCTTCAAAGGATTTTTGGAACTCATCGTTATAATTGAAGGAGACATCCTTTTTAAGAACATGATTAAAAGTATGACATCAATTGGAAATTTGGGAAATAAAGTGTCAAATGGATTGTAATTTTCCTTGCAAACTATGAATTTGTTGAAGGTTAGTAAGTGGTGGCATCTCGAGAATAGCTTCCATTTTAGTGAGATCGACTTCGATGCCCCCCAAAGAAATGATGAAACTAAAGATTTTTCTAGAGGTAATGGTGAAGACACACTTCTTTGGTTGAAGTCGAATGTAGTATTTGATAAGATGGTCTCAGATGATTTTTAGAACTGGGAGGTGTTTGGCATGACTTTTAGACTTACTGAGAAGGTCTCTAATGTAGTCTTGCAATATGTCTTGCATGATGTCATCAAAGATGTAGGTCATAGCACATTGATAATTGGCACAAGCATTTTCCACGCCAAAGGGCATGACATGATAATAGAAGGTCCCCCAAGGGGTAATGAAGGAAGTTTTGTTTTTATCTTCCAGCATGAGTAATATTTGATTATAAACCAAGAACCCATCCATAAGAGATAAAATCTCATGGTGGGTTGTAAGATCAAAAATTTGGTCGATACTAGGTAAAGGAAATTCATCTTTAGGGCAAGCAAGGCTAAGTTTAGGGAAATTTGTGTAGATGTAGAGTCCCCCTATCTCCCATGTGACAGGAACGATGCTAGAAATCCATTGTGGATAGTAAATGGGTAGAATGAAGGAAATATAAAGAAGGCACTGGAGTTCTTCTTTCATAATATGGTCACTTCTTGGATGTATTTTTCAAAACTTTTGTTTCACATGTTTGGCATTAGGGATATTTATGATGTTGTGGACCATGATATTAGATTCAATACCATGTATATTGGCATAAGACCAAGAAAAATCATTGTTATGATCTTGTAGGAAAGAGGTCAAAGCTTCATGTTCATCAGAATTGAAAGATTGGCCTATCTTTAGAACGTGAGGGTTGTCCTGATTATGAATGGTTGTCTCTATGGTTGATTCATTTAGCATGGTTTCTATCTTAGAAGGTAATGAATGGTGAATGTAAGAATATTCTACACCTAAATAGGTGAGAATAGAATCATCATCCTGATATTGAATGACATTGATATACGATGTGTCATCATCTAACATGTTATGATAAAGAATAGGAAGGGAAGAGAGCACCTTGCCATCACACTGATAGGTCAGAGGTCCCAAGGAAATGGTGTTTATGAAAAAAAAAAGTTAGGAGGGATGGATTATGGATACACGGACTCCATGGGTGAAGGTGGCACAATATTCTAGGAAAGTGGTGAAGGTGAAGAGGGATTGTTTTCCTTGCTGAGTGTAACGCGAGCCTTCTTACGAGGAGGCTGTGAAGAAAAACCAAGTCCATAATGGTCCTTGTGTTTTTGGGTGGTGCAAGGCATAATTGTGTAATGACCATGTTCATAAATACAAAATCCAAATCCCTTCCATGCACATCGATGAAGGAAAGTGTGGGCGAACTGAAGGTTGGCGAGGTATTAGAAATTAGATGAGAAAGACCGGGTTTGGGTAGGTGGTTCTAGAGAATAATAAGAAGTGTCTAGTTCCCCATATTTCAGGTTGGTAAGAAGGTGGGGAGGATTGTGTGGAAAAACATCTCCTACATGACGGTCATAATGTGGGGGTTGGTGAAGGCTTCCATACTCTTCAGGAGTAAGGAATGTGTTTACATTGTATAAGTGGCATTCCCCCAAGGAAAGGTGTTTTAAAACACCTACCAAGGGATCAAAGGTTGGGACTTGAGTAGCAGGAATATATGAGCAACTCAAAGTTTGGGAAGGTGGGGTATCAGTTGATGATGAAATAGGTGTGTTGGTAGATGGGATATTTGTGGAGGCTGTGGAAGTGGAGGGGATAATTGGGTTGACTATGGAAGATGCAATGGAAAAAGTGGTAGATGAGGAGGTAAAAGATGTAGTGGAAAAAGTGGTAGATGAGGAAACGGAAGAAGATGAAGTGGTAGGGGGTTATAGATGACTTCACTAGAACAAGGACATTATTTGGATGATAAAGCATGTTACAGGTTTTGAAAGGGGAAGGATCTGACTTAATGGTGTAGGGGTGCCCTTCATCCAAAAATTTGACACAAAGGTGAAGGGTTGAAGTGACACACCCCATAGTGTGAATCCAGGGTCAAACAAACAACAAGTTATATTTAAATTCCCCCTCCACAACATAGAACAATTTTGGACTAGTGAAGGGGCCCACTTGAATTTGGAGGATGACAGTGCCAAGGGTATAAGTTAAGGAATCATTGAAAAAATTTAGCATAACATGGTTCTTATGCATGTAATGGATGGGTATGTGTAATTTTTTGTACGCACGAGGAGAAACAATATTGACACTAGCAACCCCATCAATCATAATGCGTCAAACATGAGTATCATTGATGTTGGTGATGATGAAGATAGCATGATCAAGATCATCTAATTAGAGAGGGGAAATAGTAGAATCATCAAAAATGACATCAAAAACCTAAGGAGAGGAAAAGGATATAGAAGTTTGAGGCGGAGTAACTAGGGAAGCCACATAATGAGGAGTAAAGATGGCAGTCCCAAGTGTTAGATCTTTCAGTGGAACCTCGATAGATTTCAAGACCTTAATGAGGGCCTGAAAATGAGACTCATAGGTTTGAATCAATTCATACAAAGACATCTTAAAAGGATATTAATGAAGTTGTTTGATCATAGTACAATGTGTGATTCCATCAAAAATAGGATATGTCGGCCCAAAGATAGTTACCTTGGGAGCATGTGAAGATGAAATGGTGTGTAGAGGTGTACTAGATGGGTTACCAGTCTTCTCTTTTCCTTTGTCTTTATGTGATCGAGTGGCTACTCAGACCAATTTTATTTCAAAGATCAGAGGAGGAAAAGAGGGTTTTGGTGGTGGAGATGAAGGATGCTGAGAATATATAGGATGAGGTTGTGTGGTGAAAGGTGAAGGAGGAATGGAAGTATCCTCCAATAGGTCATCATTATCTAAAAGACCATCTGAATTGTGGATTTTAATGAGAATATTTTTTATGGCCTTACACCCTTCGACATCATGCCCTTACTAGCAATGATATGCATATATTTTAGTATCATCAAACCCTGCTGGTTTGGACTTAAATGAATCATAAGGCTTAATGGGAGGGAATGTGATAACAAAGGTTTCTAACAACCTAGAGAGGATGTTAGAATAGGATCATGCCAATGGATCGCAATGAGAAGTTAGTGTTGGTTTGGATGAAGGCTTGGGTGATTTTTGTAAAGTAGGTGGAGTTGGGGGGTTAAGTCAGTTTAACTACCTTTTTGGTAGGTATTTTGGTTTTTGGTTTAGGTTTCACCTTCTTGGGTAAAGTCACTAGGGTAGGGCACTAAGAATAAGGGGATGTAGAAGGTGTAGGCATGAAAATTAACCAACATGACAATAGAGGTGTGGATGATGGTGTGGTTATAGGTAATGTAAAGGGTAGTGGTAAATGAGAAGGTAGAGGCGTGGGTGATGAAGAAGACGTGGGTAAAATAGAAAATCAAGGTGAGGGTGTGGGTTATTTCACTTTGGTTTTCCTTGGGGGAGAGGTTTCTTAACCAAGTTTGATGGATGTGGGCCTAATATTGATGGAAGATGCAAAGGAAAATAAGAAGGCGTAGGAGAAACCGAGGTATGAGGCTTAAGAGGTTGGGTCTTCCTCTTAGATATGAGAATATACTTGGAGGAGGTTTGTGAAGAGGTGGTAAAATCTATCTTCATAGGGGGATGGACTATACTAGACATTAGCAAAACCCCCAATGTAGTAGTAGGTCTAGGTGCACATGAAGGTTTGGATGTGGATGAAGGTGAGGCTGATGAATAAGAGGCTAATACGACCGGCTCAGGTGTGAAAGATTTAGTTTCCTTGAATATTTTAGCATAGATCATCGAAATATCTAAATACAACATTTGCATTTGAGTTGAAATTGGGATTCTAAGGCACCCCCTAGAGTGTGGAGTAATCGACATACTCTAAATGATCATGTAAATGAGAGAAGGGTGTAGAGGTAGAGGAATATTATGATGACTTGGTGGTAATCCCTGTGAAGAATTACAAGGTCTGTGAGACAGGGAATTTTTTGGCTTCTGACTATGTAAGTAGAAGTTAAGTAAGAAGGTTAACAGGATCTTGGAAGACCCTAGGAGAAACATCACTTACAGGAAAAGGATATGAAATTTTCTCCTCTATGGTTTGAGGAGGGGAAAAGGTATTTGGTGTAGACTCTTCCTTAGGTAGAGAAGAGGATAAGATAGACTCCTCTCCGGGTATAAGTGTGGGTAATATGGGCTCCTTGATATGTGATGGAATAAGTGGGGTAAGCACCTCTATAGATGAAGGAGTAGGTGAGGTAGGATCATCCCTTAGTAGAGGTGTAGGTGAAATAGGCTCCTCCATGGGTAGAGGAGCTCGTGTAAGAATTTTGTCAATAGACGGGATGGAAGGAAACTGAAAAGAAGGGGCATGTACTGTGTCAATTATGACATGGACCTTGTCAACATTGGTGTCAATTCTAGAGGTCTTGTTAGCCTAGTTTGATGAATGTGTATGGTTTGGAAAATGTTTCTTAAATACCTAAATGTTTTGATTTACAGGAACATTAGGGTTGTTCAGGACGATATCTCCATTATCTAACATTTCCAGGACAATGTTATTGAATGTTTTAAAATTGCCGTTACTATACCTTCTAACATGGTGATAGTTACAGTGGTCATTCTCCTTATACCATGTAGGTAGAGGATGGGAAGGGTCAAAACTAGTATGTGGTTTTACAAGTGGAATAGTTATGGCTCTCACTTTTAACAGATTTTCTAATACAAAGGAGTAAGGTTCTCCTATAGGGGTATAATGTCTTTGTTTGTACTTGGGCTGGAAATTATGAACAGGGGATAAATTAGAAGGATATATTGATTGGTTTGATAGATGAGAGGGACCACCTTTCAAGACCACCATGTTGGCAGATCCTTTTACCTTAGAATGATTGTTAGAACTATTATTAGAACAATTGTTTTGTGGTTTATAACAACAAGAAGAGTCATTTGAACTAAACGAAGCATTCTTGTTGTGTAACTTAATATTTTCCTCTTCAAAGACAAAAATATATATATATATATTGTGCCATGGTGAATGCCACATGAAATGTTTGAAAATTTTGTACCATAAGAGTTGGGGAAATGTGCCTGGCACAGGCCCTAGTGAACAACTCTATCATCTTGGGTTGTGGAAGTTGAAAGGTGAGCTGATTAATGAGACCCTGCAAGTGTGTAATGAATTCAATGATAGACTTTTCATCATAGTGAGAAGTAGATTATAAATCACTCATGGATATATTGATGGAGAAGTGGTCAAGGAAGATCTAGGATAACTGATTGAAGGAGAAGATTGAGTGCTTATGTAGAGCACTCTACAAATCCAGAGCAGGTCATGTCAAGGACATGGGAAAAGTCCTAAGGATCAAGACATCATTGTGAGAGATCAAATAACAGACATGTTTGAATGATTGTTGTAGTGGAGATCAAATAATAGACATGTTTGAATGATCGTCAAATGACTTGTAAAACCGAGAGAGGAATCTCCAGAGAAGGCTGGTTCCTGCTCCTAAACTACCTGCCACAAGCTATTCCAGTGCAGGCAAGCTAATCTAATCTTAATCTAACCATGCTAAGGAGACAAAGAGAGAGAGAGAAAGGAAAAGAACAAAAGCCTACACTAAAACGGTGATACACCAGAGAAGGAGGATGTTGAACATCTATCAAAACTGCCATGGGACAAAGAGAGGTGAGCAATGGGAAGGATGGACAGATGCATCACAGGCCCAAGGATAGATTTCACACAAAAAATGTCCCAAAACTCCATGAACACAGCTCCAAACCTGCAATGATCATTCAAACATGCACAAATACCTGCAATGAAGAGAGGTAAGAAGAAGACAAGAAAAAATGAGAAAGGATGGACAGATGCATCACAAAACACGTCTTGTTGCTTCAGAAGTCTGCACAGAACATCATTCCATTAATAAGAGGCAAAAACGCCATTACAGAGCAAGGGAGGAGGTTCTAACTCCATTTTTAACCCTAGAGAAGAAAAGAAGGGAGAGCAGAGCAGAAAGAATGAACAACCAGTTCTAAATGAGCCAAATCTGGCTTTTTACATTGCATGGGTCGAACCCAGGGGACAAAAACGTGAAAAAACGTGCAAACCCATCCCTCATTGACTGCAGATGTATTAAATCAGCATGGGGAATCTTTGTCAACCCATACCCTGTCACTTTGAGTGATTTTGAGGAGAATGTGACCCATTTTCATTAACTGGGCTGCTAAAATGTCACTTCTGGCTGTGCAGAAGAAGAATGTGACCCATTAGCATTAAAACAGGTTGTTGAAAGGTCACTTCTGGCCATTATCACACCATCAGCGCCGTTTCTCCATTTTCTCTCTTCAGACTGCACCAAAACTCAGGATTGATCCCAGAATCATGTAGAACATCTCACAAGCTTTCCGTTGATATAAAGAACGTGGAAATCCGAGCTCTGGATCAAAAGATATGGCGATCTGAAGATTTAGGGCACGGAACAGACCCAAACGGATTTTGAAATATTTCCCGCGGTCTGCCACTTGGATGACACGTGGCACACTCTGATTGGTCATGTGATTCTCTCTCCTTCTACTTTTTGGCGGGCTGTCTCTTGAAATTTGACCTTTTTGATGATTTTAAAACATTTTCCACTTTTTTTCCGCTCCCCCGCCACTTGGAAGATACGTAGCATGATCTGGTTGGAGGACAGGGCGCGGGGTCAACCTTGTCTTTTAAACTTTGGGCCCAAGACTTCTTCAAAATTTCTAAGTCCTCCCCGAACTCTGCACTTCCTTGCTCCATTGGACACGTGCCTAATTCCTATTGGCTCAGGCTAGTGCTTCAAACCTTGCCCCTTTGACTTTTGGACCTTTCTCCTTGAGACACGTGGCGTCTTTTGGTTGGTTCTTGGGCCTACCGGGTCTTCCGCATACTTCGCGTCCATCTGTCCCGGATGTCCCATTTGATTTTGGACCTTTCTCCTTGAGACACGTGGCATCTTTTGGTTGGTTCTCGGGCCTGCCGGGTCTTCTGCGTACTTCGCGTCCATCTGTCCCGGATGTCCCATTTGATTTTGGACCTTTTGGGACAATTTCGGCCGATTCGGCTGGTTCGCGTACCTCTGGCCCGATTGTTCCATTTTCCTTTGGACCGCCTGGGACAATTTTCGGCCGGTTCGGCCAGTTCGGGCCCATTCGTACCACTTGTCCCACTTTGTTTTTTGGGCCCTTTGTGCTTATTTCACCCAGTTCGGCCGGCTCGGGCCTTTCTGTCCCACACGTCCCAAAGGCGACCTTGAGCAGGACTTAGCCAATTTTCATGATCTTTTCTGGATCAGCCTACTTTCCTTCCTGCAACTTTTTCCGCATTTTCAGAGCTTGCTCCTTCCTTCTGCCTCGGCCAGAGGAGTTAAAAAAATATCTGAGAGAACCTCAGAAACATGATGTTTGCTCTGAATTAACCAATGTGCCTGGGACTTGGATATTCTGATGCATGTTATCAAATTTACCCTGGGGGGTTGAATTTTGGATAACAATTTGGTGACTCAACGGGGGCATCTGCCTGCTAGATGAAAAGGCCAGCTACCTGAAGCAATCCATTGGGCATGGAGTCATAAGTAATAGCCTGAAAACTGATCTGAACTTTGAAAATCTCCCCTCTGAGCCACTTGGAAACCCACCGGGCATGGAGTTGTTCTCACCAAAAACCATTGAAACGAACTGTGCAAGAGCAAAACCAGCAACACCAAAAACTATGTACAGAACTGAAAATCATACATGTCCCAAATGGAACATGCAGAGTGTGCACGAGAACTTCTTCTACTGAAAGCAAATCTACCTAATCTACTCTAGCTGGAAGCAAAGGCAAGCTAAACAAATCCTGCAACAGGTTATGAGAAGTAGCTTCCTTTCTTCAAAATTGGCAGCCATGCAACTGATTTGGCACTGATCATGGCTGTTTGGATGGATGGAAAATCAACAAGAAGCTGGTCTTCTATCCAAATCATCAAGGTATCAACTAAAAAATCCAATACCTCTTTTAGTTGCTCTGCATTTGGATTGGAGAGGTATGGCAGCTGATCCTTGGTACTTTGTAGCTCATCCTCATGCTCAGAAGCAAGCATGACTGGTTGTGGCTTCTCCTTTGGCTCTAATGAAGCCAAATACCTGATTGGGCAAAGTATGGTCCTTTGAGTATGCCCATTGCTGTGATTTTCAACTCCAAGAATGGAGTCTTCTTGTAGGCCCTCCTGAATGGATGATGTGGAAGAAATGGTGGGATTCTTCTGTCTTTTTTTTTTCTCCAATGAAGAACAGGGAAGATTAGAATCTTCTAATTTTGATTCTAAAGAGCTGCTGTAAGATGCAGGCTGCTGCAAATGGAAACTCTCCTTCATGGCAGCAGGCTCTGGTGTTTGGAATGTGGATGATGAAAGAGAGAAAGATGAAAACTCAACCGACTCTTCTCCATCAAAACAGTCCTCCAAATCTGACAGGTAAACTGCCTCATTGTTGTCCCGCTGTTCGTGTTCAACTTCCTCCATGGTGTCCTCTTGATCTGGAACTTGACCACCATGGTTTCCTTCACTCTCCAACATTTAGTTTGAGAGATCAAACTCCTTTTCAGTACCAGAACTTGAGAGAGATGAAGTGGAAAGAAGAACTGAAGGTTCTTCTGTAACTTGCTTTGTGCTCAAAGCCCTTGGATCTGCACTTTTCTCCTTCACAGCTAGATTGTGCTCTTCTTCTTTTGGATTTGGAGCAGCTTCTCCTTCCTCCAATGTTTGAAGGAAATCTTGCTCTTGGTTGAACTCTTCCTCCAGCGCGAAGTTTGTCAAGTCAAACTCTTCATTCTGCTGCTCTAGAGGGCAAGTTGGGGCTGCAAGATTTTCTTCTTCAAAAAAATCAGTCCTAACCACCATTTGTTCAACCTTGGCCTCTTTCGTAGGATTAACCGTCAAGGGAATCTTTGCTATCCCAAATTTGGCAGCCCAAACCTTCAAGCTGTCTGTCATTTCTTTTCTGTTGGGCTCCTCTCCTTGCTGTCCTTTATGACTGATTTTTACAATTTCTTCTTCCCCACATGGAATTGGGAATGCAAAAGGAGGGATAGGTTGAAACTCCACTAATTTGACAATTTTTTGTGGTGGTGGAGGAGGTGAAAACTCTTGTTTCTTTGGAGGAGGGGGTGTTTCTGTTAGCTCTTGTGGAGGGGATAACTGTTTGGAAGGAAAAAGGAAAGAAGAATCGAGGTGTGGTGGAAGACTGAGAGGTGGAGAGATGGATTCAACACTTGGGATAGCAGATGGAGGGTTTAAAATTTACAGGTCCAGATGAGATGATGCTGCTTGAGTAATGGGAAGAGAGAAACCAGATGATGGTGTAGAACTTACCCATTGACAAGGTTGTTCAACACCGACTGTATAGGCCTCTATTTCTGCTGTCCATTGTGCAAGTTGGGGCAGCATCTTTATCATGAAGTCCAGCTTCTCTTGAGGGCTGAAGTGTCTTGGAAAAGGGCCTCCCCATGGACAAGGAGTCCTGCAACCAATTCTGAAAGCTCTCATTTGAGTTGTTGCTCTGGACTGCAGCATCCCCACCTCCATCTTTTGGATTTTCTCCAACAGACCAGCATCTTGGATCTGATGGTCTTCGTTGTATGCACACCCTTGCTCTTGGAAAGCTCCATAGCCAAACTGACTTTGGCACTGCTGTTCATATGAGTATGCATGCTGATCTGGAGGATTTGTAAAACATGTTGGAAGTGGAAAATACTGCTGTTGTTGATGTGAATTCCATGATGGAAATGAAGTCATGATTGCACAACTTCATGGAATGGAAAAGAATGAAGGGGATGGAAAGGAAGATGGATGAAAATGGATGGAAATGAATGGAAAGGAAGGTCTGCAACTTCAGAGATGGGTTGTTGACCAGATGGAGTAACTAGATGTGTTTGCAAGTGCCTCCAAAGGTTGAAATCTTCACAGGAACACATCAACCTGCAAAAGATGGAGTGAAAGACCTCTAAGGTCCCACTCGGGCGTGCCAAAAATGTTAGTGCAAAATCATAGCACCCCTGGACGCACATCAGGCTTCTAGGTTGATGTTCAGGCATCTAGTGTGATTGCACAACATGGAAACCTCTCTCCAAGCGTGGGACTTGTAAAACCGAGAGAGGAATCTCCAGAGAAGGCTGGTTCCTGCTCCTAAACTACCTGCCACAAGCTATTCCAGTGCTGGAAAGCTAATCTAATCCTAATCTAACCATGCCAAGGAGACAAAGAGAGAGAGAGAGAAAGGAAAAGAACAAAAGCCTACACTAAAACGGTGATACACCAGAGAAGGAGGATGTTGAACATCTATCAAAACTGCCATGGGACAAAGAGAGGTGAGCAATGGGAAGGATGGACAGATGCATCACAGGCCCAAGGATAGATTTCACACAGAAAATGTCCCAAAACTCCATGAACACAGCTCCAAACCTGTAATGATCATTCAAACATGCACAAATACCTAAAATGAAGAGAGGCAAGAAGAAGACAAGCAAAAACGAGAAAGGATGCACAGATGCATCACAAAACACGTCTTGTTGCTTCAGAAGTCTGCACAGAACATCATTCCATTAATAAGAGGCAAAAACGCCATTACAGAGCAAGGGAGGAGGTTCTAACTCCATTTTTAACCCTAGAGAAGAAAAGAAGGGAGAGCAGAGCAGAAAGAATGAACAACCACTTCTAAATGAGCCAAATCTGGCTTTTTACATTGCATGGGTCGAACCCAGGGGACAGAAACGTGAAAAAACATGCAAACCCATCCCTCATTGACTGCAGATGTATTAAATCAGCATGGGGTATCTTTGTCAACCCATACCCTGTCACTTTGAGTGATTTTGAGGAGAATGCAACCCATTTGCATTAACTGGGCCATTAAAATGTCACTTCTGGCCGTGCAGAAGAAGAATACGACCCATTAGCATTAAAACAGGTTGTTGAAAGGTCGCTTCTAGCCATTATCATATGTCAGCGCTGTTTCTCCATTTTCTCTCTTTAGACTGCACCAAAACTCAAGATTGATCCCAGAATCATGTAGATCATCTCACAAGCTTTCCGTTGATATAAAGAACATGGAAATCCGAGCTCTAGATCAAAAGATATGGTGATCTGAAGATTTAGGGCACGGAAACAGACCCAAACGGATTTTGAAATATTTCCCGTGCTCTGCCACTTGGATGACACATGGCACGCTCTGATTGGTCGCGTGATTCTCTCTCCTTCTACTTTTCGGTGGGCTGTCTCTTGAAATTTGACCTTTTTGATGATTTTAAAACATTTTCCACTTTTTTTCCGCTCCCCCGCCACTTGGAAGATACGTGGCATGATCTGGTTGGAGGACAGGGCGCGGGGTCAACCTTGTCTTTTAAACTTTGGGCCCAAGACTTCTTCAAAATTTCTAAGTCCTCCCCGAACTCCACACTTCCTTGCTCCATTGGACACGTGCCTAATTCCTATTGGCTCGGGCCAGTGCTTCAAACCTTGCCCCTTTGACTTTTGGACCTTTCTCCTTGAGACACGTGGCGTCTTTTGGTTGGTTCTCGGGCCTGTCAGGTCTTCCGCGTACTTCACGTCCATCTGTCTCGGATGTCCCATTTGATTTTGGACCTTTTGGGACAATTTCGGCCGATTCGGCCGGTTCGCGTACCTCTGGCCCGATTGTTCCATTTTCCTTTGGACCGGTTGGGACAATTTCAGCCGGTTCGGCCGGTTCGGGCCCATTCGTACCACTTGTCCCACTTTGTTTTTTGGGCCCTTTGTGCTTATTTCGCCCGGTTCGGCCGGCTTCGGGCCTTTCTGTCCCACACGTCCCAAAGGCGACCTTGAGCAGGACTTAGCCAATTTTCATGATTTTTTCTGGATCAGCCTACTTGCCTTCCTGCAAATTTTTCCGCATTTTCAGAGCTTGCTCCTTTCTTCTGCCTCAGCCAGAGGAGTTAGAAAAATATCTGAGAGAACCTCAGAAACATGATGTTTGCTCTGAATTAACCAATGTGCCTGGGACTTGGATATTCTGATGCATGTTATCAAATTTACCCTGGGGGGGTATCCATACACTAAGATTAAATTATTGAACTTAGAATCTACCATTGTTAGTGAGAATTGGTATAGATGGATGAATATGTTACAAATTTCATCGTAAGTCAAGGTATTGCAAGATCTAGAAATAGATGCTTCGAGGTTTTACATCTTATCCATCATTATCTTCAAAATATCTATTGTAGGATTTTATTGAGGGATGCCCCCCATAGTATAGGGGTGGATGAGGTAGATCATTTTAGATGACACATTATTTTATGGTGGTGCCGAATATGAAAACTGCAATGGGGGCATGTAAGAGGGAATATATGTTGAATACATGTACCTTGAATAATAAGTAGAGGCAAAGGGAAGTTGTCAAGGTAGGGTATAGGTGGGAGGAACTTGTGTGAAGACCCTCGCATCAATAGGTGGAAAAGTTTAGGATGGAAAGGACCAAGTTTTGGAAGGGGGTATGAGATGTCAAAGAAACTTGTGGTTAAGAAGAAATGGGTACATGAGGTGCTAATGATGTGGGTATCCATACACTAAGAGTTGTAGATGTTAGTGAGGTAGATGTCACATGGGTAGTAGACACAAAATTTGTGATAGATTCCATAAATACAATATATATCGAAGATGTAGGGATGATCTGAGAAATAATGGGATGTGAGGTGCGAACGAGTAACATTACACTAGTGTTGGTTGATATAGAACTGGGGGTGAGAGTAGGATAATTGGAGGTAGGCATTCCAAAAATGGGTTAACTTGATGATTCATGGGTGGAGGAATGGGCAAGATAGTATTACAAGGTTGTGGTATTATGATCAAGGAATTTTGTGAATACCTCGTCACCTACGGGTATACCAGTAGAAGCAGTGGGATCCATGGGTGAAGAAATAGAAGGTGGTGGAGGGATAGGAAGTAGCGGTTAGTGGCTGGTATGAAAAACTAGGTTGTTGGCTTGTTGGAGAGTCAAAACCATGTGAATGATAGAAACTAGGTGGTTTGAGCTCTGAAAATTCTTACAGAAACATAGAAATAGAAGATGATAAGAATCTGAAGAATAAAAATAGGTTGTTGTTTATGATAAAAATAAAAAACATAGACACTAATACCAGTCAGGTCACCATTATCAGTTAGGCAAGAAGACCGATGTCGATCATTGGACTGATGTCTGTTACTATGGATAACAAGGAAATTTGGAAATCTGGAGAAAAATGTCTAAAACAGGTGAAGTTGGGATCTGTTAAGGGTGACAGAGACTCAGAAATTGTTTAACATAAGAAATCAAAACACAGGAATAGGTGAGTGTGAATAACTGACATTTTTGACAGGAATATCAAAAATAGAGGTAGACCAATACCGGTTAATTAACTGGTGTCCATATGATGAAGGAACCGATGGCACTCGTTGGACCAAGGCCAGTTACTGAGATTTTTGAGAAAATTAAGAAAAAAATTATTTAGAGTGAATTAAGTCAAAATAAAATCCATCCCAGAAGTTGTGTATGGCAACAAGATGTCCTATCACACTCAGAAAAACTAGAATACACTAGATATGATGGTAGAGTGTGAAATAGAATAAAAATGATGAAACGTTCTCACAACTCAAAATGCAATTCAATCAAGCAAAAACTAGTAAAACACGTAAATCCTAGGCATCATATTTTTATGTCTAGTGGCGTATGCCTTTTTAAAATGACTATGAATATAATATATTTTTTGGATAACAAAGGTACCCTATAAGCAATCTATGGCTTGTTTCAAGTTATTTTTGGATAAATTTTCCTGATATACCTTTTAGTATGTGTGGTCCATGCTCTAATATGAAAAACTAACAAGAACACCTGGTAGTGCCCATTGTCAATGGATTGTTAAATCCTTGTCGGCTTCTTCCTAGAAAGGAAATTTTTAAGAAATGTGTAAATTGTGTAAGTGGTTTGGTCTGGGAGTGTGTGAATAGATGTGAACTATTCTTGATCCAATGCAATCACCAAGTGGTCATGACCTCCACCGTGTGATTTTTAATTAAATATATTTTATCTAATACAACACTCAAAGGATGAAATGCACATATTTTAAACCCAAATTGAAAATGATATTCGATATTCAATATAGAAAAAGGAGAACAGGAAGAGGAATGTTCTTTCACTAAATGCAATACAAAAGAAAAGAAGAAGTTTTCTTTTTAAGCACCAAAGGACAAATTTATTTTAAACAAATAGAAAGGAAAAAATATTTCCAAGGAGAGATTTAGTGTAAACTTTTCAGGAAAGAAACAAACACACAAATGCACCCTATATGACTGATGAAAAGAACCCATAGATGGTGTCCCATCAGGTGTGCCAAAATGTTTCACCACAAAATAAAGATAAAATAGATAAGAGGTAAAGGCAAGGAGGAATACCTGTAGATAGTCAAATATAGATTGTGTGTGCGTTGAATTTTGACCAAGATGATTATGAAGAGCTTCCCTTTGGATAGGAGGAATGACCTGAAGTAGGACACAAGACCATAAAATAGGATTAAAAATATTGGTTGGTGGATTGCCTAGTGGAATCTAGATACGTGAAGTGGGGTGCTTCCTAGAAGGTTGTTAATCCACATTTTAAAATAGGTTATGCTAGTAAAGAACATTAAATAAAGATACCTACTATAGGTGTATAGTTTAGGTATCCTATATAAGAATGGTTAATCAAATCTAGTCTAATAAAGGAATATAAGACTAAATCTAAGAAGGTGGTTGATGGTTCAAGGTTTGTAGGTATGACAGAGAGTATTACAGAGATATGGGTGAGGTTCTGGGAAGTTTTGAGAGGTTTTTAATAGGTAAATTAGGTTACTGATTTGGAGGAAATTACCAGTCACAGAGTCCAGTATCAGATGGGCGGTTGTTGCTGGTATTGGTAAACAACTGACGTTGGTTGAGTGACCGGTGTTGGTAGGGTAAATTAGGTGGAATGATTAAAATTGGGTAGTTTGGCTCTCTTTGTGATTGCACAGAGATTGAAGGAAGTTTAATTAAGGTCGTGGGATGTTTATGAGGACTTAGAGGTAATAAAATGGGTGTTTGGGAAAGGTATGAAGGGTAAAATGAGCAGAGGGTTGAATGGATGTGTTGTGGGAAAATCACGGGTATGTTAGAGGACAAGATGAAACAAAGAAGTAATAAGGGACTAATCTATTAAACTAATGACAAAGGAGGAATGTACTTACTTAAATAATATAGGTAGAAAGCATGTGGTGGTAATGGTTGTAGGAGAAGGTGGTCCTGAATGAATGCAACAGCAGCATAAGGGCATGTTTCTTCCCTGTGAGTTGACAAAGCTCTGGATCAATTTGTTGATGAATACTGTGGTATCAAAATGATGTAATGGCCTATGGTATGTTACAAGATCACTAGAAAGATTGAGAGTTAGGATGCAAGGTCGCAAGAGCCATAAAATGAGATTCATAACCTGAACAAAGAGTTTGGAAATCCTATTTAAGGTAATCGACCATGGTTAGGTGATTAGTGTCAGCCAAGTAATAACCAGCATCAGTTAAGTAGAAAATGTCATACTTGCTAAAAATATCCTGATTCTTCATAAATTTGGCATGATTGAGATTTTGGTTCCATGTCATAAGTGTGTAATGGCACTAAATGGAGTGGGAGAATAGTTAAATGGATAATAGGCCATTAATATTAGGGTTATAATAAGTCCTAGTTTGTTAAAGGTGAGTGTGGACTTAGTCTAGGTAATAAATAGGGTTAGAATAGATCTACAGTGAGATGGATAGGTGAGGTGAGGTAGATAATTAACTTAATTTTGCTTAATTAGATTAATTAACATGTGTAAGTGGGCATGGTGGGGAAGTAGTGTTGAATTAATTAATCTAAGGGGTTTAGAGAGTTGCGACATAATTTTGGGTGTCTAAACCACCATAGTCTGATGTGGGTCACACTTCTTGTACCAACTATGCGCACACCCCTGCAGTGTAGTGGAAACATAACTTTCCTTTATATCTGAAGTTGTAATCCCCTTCATGCACTAGAGTAATTCAAACTTATGCACATATTACGTCACATCCTCAATTCCTCTATACTCTGCCAAGTGGAGTGACATCTTGAAATAAACCTAAGGTGGTGTTTATTAAGGGTTATTCGGTGTTAGCTGCTAAGGTTGATGTGGTGGTGGTTGTGGATCTTGTCCTCAAGATAAAGAACCAAAACCTCCTCTTGGATTCCATTTGTGTAGTGGCTGACCTAATCCTCTTAATGATCTGGTGTCCCCCTATAGTGGGATTTGGTCTATTTTATGAGCTTCCTTATGTTCTAGTTATAGTACTAAATTAGACACCCACTGTCTGTGTAGTTTCAGCACCTACATAAGTGCTTCCAATGGTCTCTGCGCCAATAGTATACCTTTTTTATGCTCCTATAAATAACCCTACAAAATTACAATAAAACACTGGCACCTGTTGTGCTACCATGGGTGTGTTACTAGTCTAATGCACTTCTTGATTCAACATAAAATAATATCTACCCATATCTACCTGATTACCTTCATTTCTACCCTTCAACTAACATTTTATCTGGAACACATTTTGAAAGGGCTAGGTAGCCAAGTTGAGTCAGATGCATGCCCGTAGTTCTCAATCTCTCCTCTAACGTACTCACATCTGAAGTTGATGGGGACTCTCTACTGCACTTGCCTAATATTGGGAAGACTTGATGTTGTGGCTCCTCATCTTCCATTAGATCTTCAAAACCTTCATGATCCATCATTCTCCTTAACTCTATTGACTCTGCAATATCCATCATCATGTCCCTCTCTCGATATTCATTAATCTTGAGTGATCTCTCCTCTCTTTATCTATCTTCTACCCAGGCCACCACCATCCTTATCCACACTTATTCCATCCCCTATGTGCAGTGGGGGTTCAGCTAGTCATAGGAAACTTTTCCAAGTTTAGTTGTATCATCAAGATCTTGATAAAAAAATAGATAGCATGTAAATAAGATCCTTTGGGTACTCAGAAAATTGTATCAGTCTGAATGGCCTTACAATGCTCAATGTCATGACCTAGAGTATGATGATAAACATGATTGGGATTGAACCATCAAGGTTTGGGACTATTTGGATTAAAATATTTAACACAGGGAAGTATGATAGCAAATATTTGAGTTAGATGTCAAATTATATCTACATGTGATCCAATTGAAGTGCCAAAAGGAAGACAAATCTTATGTGTTTTAACATAATGTTTTGGCTTGGGTTTAGGTGCGGATGTAGTTTGGATGGGTAAATTAGGTTTTTTGGAAGACAAATCAATTTTGGATTGTTTGGATTGGGATTTAAGCATGGATGTAATCCCATTGCCATGGTTTTTATCCTTGCTTGTTTTTAAAACTGAAGTTACAAACATTGATACATGATTCTTATTTGAAGAAGGTGTACTCTTTTGAACTAAGTGATCATGTTTGTTGTAGATGATATGTTTATCTTCTAAAATTGGATACCATCATGCTATGAGAATTCTGAATTAATAATGAAGTATTTCATATACTCTTATGTTGAACTTTTTAATGCATTATGTATCCTGATGAAGGAAATAAATTCAGTCTAATTCATTCATTTCCTATTTGGAAATATTGAATTTATTCTTCATTCTATTTATTTGTTAAATGCATAAATATCCATACCTTGGATCAATTACAAGTGATCCAAGGAATGTATTTGATTTTAAGATTTTTTGATCATTTTGATTTAGTCGGTCAATATGTTTGGTTTCTTAACTCATGCTTGCATAGAGGTGTCTCGTAGCATCTTATGGATGCACCATTCTAAGTGATCTAATAACATCATTTTGATAAAATTTGTAAAAGGTAATGTCCTTTGATTAATTTATTTGAGACATAAATAATCTTAAGTGCCTAATATTATCTACATTACCCTAACCTAAGTAATGGAAATATATGTATTTTGATGGATATTAATGGACTATCCTAAGCTATGGTTTATAAACTATTACTATGTAAACCTAACATAAGGGCATCAAACTAACCTAAAGGGAAATAAGGTTGCCTTAGATGGCAAGCTGGTGAATGGTGGTGGCACAATTTTAAAGGCATTGGGAAGGTTTAAATGTTTCATTAAATGACATGTTTCTACCAATTTTGACCAAGGAATGGAGGTGGTGGAATGTATTGAGCTGGAAACTCCGCTAAGCGTTGGTTAAATGAAGTTTAATTGTTAGTTGTAACTAACATATAGATGGCAACGAAGGGATTTTCAGGGGAGACACTGGCAATCCAATTGGCATTAATGAGCCTTGATGTGAGTGAAAACTACCTAGGGAATAGTAAGATGGGTTCTGGGGAAAAAGGAATGGTTTGGATTTGTTGTGCATTCAAATTTTTTGAGATATTTGGATCTGCATGTAGTATTTTCACTATTCAAACTATCATTTAGATTCTGTTACAAATTAAATATCATCATTACATGGCAGAAATAATGGGAATTTTTTTTTTTGGAAACTATAAGGATAAAATGGGGGAAGTTACAGAGGCTTTGTTTGGAGTGTTTGTTGGAAATATTTTAGTTGAAGCTTCACAGAGAGTCTTGAAGTGTGGAAGAGAAACTAGGATCACTACCAGGCATGATAGGCTCTATCTCTTTAAGATTTATTAGTTTTTTTTAAACATTTTCATTAAATGAGCTCTGTTTTTTGTGAAAACGTCTCTAAGAATGGTTTTCATGTTCATGTGTTGTTTGGTTTCTTGCTTCTATGGATTTCTTGAAGTTATGTTTTCTTGAATAGAAATCAATTTGTGCTAGTTTGTATTCTGATATACATGATTCTGGGTTTTTAATAAGGTTAGAAAATAGATGTGTTTGCAATGTATTTAACCGTGAATGGTTGTGAGATGGGATTCTATGTTTTTGATAAATATATCTCATGGTGTATATAACTTGTTGATGTTAAAACAATTTCATAGGATTCTGAGGGAAGTCATTTGAACTTTGGTAACTTCCAGGTTTTCATGGAGCTGGGTATTACCAAATATTATTTAGGTGGACTTGTTTTTAAAAATTCCTGTATTGGGATTCCTATTTTGGTTTGATGATCTTTCATTTTTGGCTTATACTCGTAGCTACTCTTTTTGTTATTGTTATGAGATTCTAGCCTCAACCCATACTTGGTACTCTTGATGAAGGTATAACAAGTAGTATAAGTGCATAATATCAAGGTGACTAATATAATTTTCAATCTTTGTCCTTTTAGTTACGTTTTGTTGATAATTTACCCTTCTTGGTTTGATCTATTTTGGAAACAAGGACTGGAAAATTTCTTGTCTCCCTCTGTTATTGGTTGTGTTTTACTTTGCATGAGTACCCTTCTTGGGTTGGCTTGAGTTTTGAACTCTATTAAATTTTGAGGGACACAGGTTTGTATTATAATTCGAAATGGGTTTTTCACTTTTCTTTATTTAAACGTTCCTTTAAAGATTTGTTAGTCTTCGAGCATCGTGAGTTGGACACATAGGTTTAAATCTATTCTTGCTCAACCCTGGTGATTGTTATGGTTATCAGTTCATGAGAGTTACAGTGGGTGAATTCCTTAGCAACTAAATCATGTTTTCTATTGAATGTTTACTTTTCTACGAAGCATGTCATTAGAGACCGACCTTTTATATTTGGTTGGTTTGAAATGTTTATGTGATAACTATTTCTCTTATTTTGAATTTGTTTCGAGTGTGATTGGAAGTTGTGAGTTACTATAATTATTGTTAAAGGAAACTTATATCCTTAATGCTTGGATGTTGATCCTTATTAGGTGAAGGTTGTTAATTGTGATTTTGTTCATAAGAACTATTGGTTTTCTTTATCTTGTAATTTATGAGAGAGTTGTTTGTGCATTCAACTGTAGCTTGATCATTTGAAATTCATGTTGTGTTATGACTCTCTCTCTATCATATTGGTTAAATAGATATGATTTGATCAAATGGGTTTTTGATCTCAGTTCGTTGTTTTGGAATATACTTAAGGAATTTTGTATCTTTGTGTTTTATTTGTCTTGTCAATGATTTAGGAAACCTCTTGTAGGAATGTACAATGAGTAAATTTGGTTCTTGTTGAGTTTATTTATTTTAATTTCATCCTTATTCGGATAGTAACAGGGTTTTGGTTTGAACAATCATAGGTGACATCATTCTATTCATGTCAATTCATTTTTGTTTGTATATCAATTCCTTTTAGATTTTCGATAGGAGATTGATTGTAATGTAGTGGAGCTTATGGCTTGTTGAATCAATGGATATTAATGAAGAATGATTAATAATTTTTATTAATTCACTTGTTTAATAGATGGTTGAAGTTTTAAATGTTATCATGTTTGAAATAATTAGCATGACTGTAACATCGATGGAATTAACTTTGTTGGGTTACTAAACTTCTCTTAGGTCCAAATGGTTCTTAATGCTATTTAGTAACTTCTTCTCTATTTATGACATTATGGCTTTTTGGGCAATCTATTTATTTGATCTTATTTTGATTACTTAGAACATTTTCATAAATAGCAGTGTTCCTTTTACAAACCTATTAGATAAAAGCATATTGTTTTAACGTTATAGTGCTTATCATGCTCAATTCTTATGAATGGACTCATGCTAACAATTTTACAGATGGAATTTGTGAAAATTAAAAGGAATGATAACCAGATCATACCAAGCCAAGAACATAGATACTAAACAAACATCATCGAAAATAAGATGAAACTAATTCACCAGAATAAATTTACATAAACCTTTGCAAAAAAATGAGCAGCAATATCATATATTATTATGGAACTCAATGAAATACAATGAGAATGGGCCTTGCTTATATAGGCAAGGAATAACAATCTAAGAACCAGTCAATGTTGTAGATCAATCCATAAATCATGGAAACAACTAGTCATCAAAGAACTAGTCAATTCCATAGATTTATGAGAGAACTAGACATAAAGGATCTATTCAATACCATAGATCTAGGAAAGAACTATTCAATACCATAGATCAAGGAAATAACTATACCTAACAACTAGATAATATCTCCTAATATCTAAATAAATAAAAAGAAATATCCACACACATAAGTGGGTGAGGATAAATACAATAAAGATAAATAAATTACCTAGGTGAACATGAGCTAAGGTAAATACCTACTCTAACACCCCCCCTCAAGTGAAGCTAGGGGCCAAAATAGAAGTGGCATGTCCATAGTATGAGTCTTGACAACTAGGCCTGATGAGGTACTCATGTACAATATATCCATGAAGAAATCTCGAACCAAAAGAAGGAAAGAGAAAGAACAAGAAGGAAGATGTTCTCGTGAACACCCCCCAAGAACAAGTTTTGAAACCCTAAGCATTCCACACAACTCAAGGTAACGAGGTGATGTAAAAGGCTTCGTAAAGATGTCTACAACTTGTTGTTGAGTCGGAATATACTCCAAGCAAAAAACTTCAACCTGAATGTGCTAGCGAATGAAGTGGATGTGTATATCAATATGATTGGTCTACTGGTGCTCAACTGGGTTGCAATAAATGTGAATTGCACTTTGGTTATCACACCAAAGTATAGTCAATGAATCCTGTGAGAATCCAAACTCTGTCAATAACTGGAAAAGCCAAAGAATCTGCTGACTCACTGTAACTGCTGCCCTGTACTCTGCCTCTAAAGATGAAAGTGCAATAGCCTGTTTATTTTTACATACCCAATCAACTGGAGAATAACCAAGACAAAAAAGATATCCAGAATTGGAATTCTTGTCATAAATATAACCTACCCAATCTGAATCTGTATACCCAACCAATTGATTAAAACCCCTAGTGTAGTGTAGGCCAAAGTGGGAAGTGTCATGCAAATAGCGCAAAATACTTTTAGCAGCCTATCAGTGACCACTATGAAGAGAATTTGCAAATTTATATACAAGCCCTGCTACAAATGAAATATCAGGGTGAGTATGGGTCAAATACATGATACTCCCAACCAACTACCTATAAAATGTAGGATCACAAAGTGGTGTGGTACATGTGGAAGTAAGAGTAACTCTAGACTAAAAAAGAGATGGACTCGGCTTGCAATCAGCCATATCAAAGTGCCTAAGAAGATAATTGATGTACTTTTTCTGACTCGAATGAATCCCTGAATCTATCTGAGAAATCTACAAACTAAGGAAATAATGCAATAGCCAAAGATCTGTCATGTCAAACTGTGTAGAAAGAGCCCTTTGAATACTTTGAATGTGGGAAGAAGAGTTTTTAGCAAGTAACAGATCATCAACATACAAGACAAGTATCACAATATCCTCACCAACATGTCAAAGATATACTGTATGATCAGAATGGAAATGAAAAAAATCAGTAGATAGAAGAAAATAATGCATCTTCTAATACCAAGCCCGAGGGGCTTGTTTGAGACTGTAGAGAGACCTTCGGAGCCAACAAATAAGAGAATAATCCTGAAAAATCCATCCATTTGCTCCATGTATATTTCGTCTTGAATATGTCCATGTAAGAAGGCACTCTTCATGTCTATCTGGTATACGGGCCACCCCTGTGATGCAGCAAGAGCAAGTACAAGGTGTATAGAATCCATCTTGGCAATGGGTGCAAAAGTCTCAGAGTAATCAATACCTTTAACTTGTGAAAAACCCTTTACCACAAGATGATCCTTATACTCTTCAATGGACCCATCAGCTACGTATTTGGTTCGGTATACCCACTTACACCTTACCATCTTTCTTTCTTTAGGAAGAGATACCAAATCCCAAGTATGATTCTTCATCAAAGAAGAATACTCAGATGTCATCACATCATCCCACTCATGTATCCCATGAGCCTTTCAAAAATAATGTGGATCCTCATAAACTACCTGACATAAAAGTCCAAAACTTCTAGAATGTGTGTGATGATGCCTAGTGGGTAGAAGATCCTCTATGAAAGGTGTTTCCTCAAAAACTGTAGCATTATCCCACTTAGGCATAATGATAACATTAGTAGGACAACAGCATCTATAACCTCATCATCAATCTCCTCAAAGAAAGGATCCTCAAGATGAGATGAAGAAGAAGAAGGAATGGAAGAATATAAGAATCATGAGGAGTGAAGCGCTCATCAAACTGAACATGTTTTTGAAAAAGAACATCATGTGTATCAGGATCTACAATATAATAAGCTCTCATGTCCTCACAATACCATACAAAGATCAATGGTTTACTCTTCTTATCAAAATCTTTCCTTTATTTCTTTGGCACAAAGGCCCAAGCATGGATCCTAAAGACTCGAAAAAATGAGACATCTAGCTTAGTGTTGGACCAAGCTTCCTCTGGAGTCAAATTCTCAAGTGTTTTGTGTGGTGTGTGATTCTGAATGTAGTTAGCACAACTAACTATTCTACCCAATAGATAGGAGGTATATCTCTAGAATGCATCATACAGTTACCAAGTTCCTTCAAATTTCTATTCTTCCTTTCTAAAAATCCATTTTGTTGTGGAGCATGAAGAATAGAATGTTGGTGAATAATGCCTTGAGTTGCCAAAAAGTCAAAAAACTCATTGCTGAAGTACTGTTATCACCGAATCACAGCACCCCCATGTTAATACAAGTGCATGTACTTGGACTCACAGTGTGATTGGATAACATGGGTACTATCTCCAAGTTGTGGGACTTGCTACTTGAGATAGACCTCCAGAGAAAGTTGGTTCTTGCTCCTAAACTACATGCCACAATCTACTCTAATACAGGGGAAACTAACTATTTTAATCTAAACTTCCAAGGGACCAGGGAGAGATAATGCATAAAATGAAAGCCTGCACTAAAGTGGTGATACACTAGAAAAGGAGGGTGTGAGAGTAGTCTTCAAATGCATGAAATACAGAAGCAAAGTGTACACTAGAAGAGGTGATGACAGTTCTCCATAATCTAGCAAAACACATTTACAACAATATTTCGAACATACACAATGATAATGGATCCCTGCAAAAACATAATAATAGACACAATATTCTTGTAGAAAGATTAAAGGGGCAAGAAGGATGCAAGAAAACACAGCATGGGAAGATACATCCACAAACTTATATTTTATTGCTTCATGATATGCACAGTTCAATCTATTACAAGATAAGGGCCTGGATCACCATGCAAGGAGTCCACAACAAGGGCCTGTAACACATTATTTTCACAAAGTAATTTTGGCAGAGCTTTGCTATAAAAACTACCTCCTTTTACAATGAGCCCAACACTCCAATTTATAGAAAAAATGAGAAGAGAGAGAGAGGGAAAATGAAAATCCTGAAATCTGTCCTTCCACCACTTGTAAGAGGCATTAAATGGAGTGAAATGATTATATATTACTTTCAAAAGGATCCCCATACTGTCCCAGGTGCTGCAGTAGAGAAATAATGATGACCATGCCTCTTAATTGCACTCCCAACCACCAAATAAAACACTGTTATGAACCCAGCCACGTTTTGTAAAAAATATCAATCAATCTCTCATTAAATCTAGAATTTCTTGATTTTTGTGCATCGGGCTCAGAGCCATGATTCCAACGGTACCAATTTTGTGTGATTTCGTTGAGAAATGCAAAAGTTATGGCCTTTTGAGTGCGGGCAGTTGTTTTGGGTCTGGCAGACGCTTTCTGTCATTTAACGGGAATGAGCATTAACTGACTGGAGCCGAATATGTTTCAGAAAGTCCAATTTTATGAAAATCAAAGCTCGGAGTCAAAAGTTATGGCCGTTTGAAGTTCACGGGTCAAACGTTGACTTTTCTTCCTTGCCGTCGACCGTTTCGGCTTTTCGCGTCCCTCGCGTACTTTTATCCTGGCTGTCCCGGCCACATTCTCCCGCATCGGCCGATTCGGGCTTCCTCATCTCTCTTTTGCTGCCTTTTCAGCTGGTTCACGTCATGCACATACCTTTGTCCTGGCTGTCCTGGAAAAAAACCTCCGAACTACCCGAAATGGACCGTCTTTCAGATTTTCGGCCGGTTCGAGTCCCGCGCATACCTTTGTCCCAGCTGTACCAAACCACGCGAAAACAAAACTTGACGATTTTTTCCACTTTCGTCTGGTTCATCTTTTCACGTCCCACACATCCCGACATCCCAACTATCCCAACTACTGCACGGACTACCTAGCAGCTTTTTGGCCGATTCACGCCCCGCCGTCCCAACTGTCCCGCGGACCGCTTGGGACAAAAATGTCCAACTTAGCTGATTTTCTCTGTATTTCAGCCGCAAGCTTGTTTTTTTTGTAGTTTTTTCACTTTTTCTAACTCGTTGGGTTTTCTTCTTGGATGGGAGAGTTAGAAAGAAGCCGAGGGGGCCCCAAAAACACAATTTCGGGCCTTAAATCAATCTATTTGCTTGGGACTAAAGAATTTGATGCATGTTATCAAAATTACCTTGAGGGGTGAATTTTGGATAACAAGTACTCCCTCCCATTATCAGTACAAAGGTTCTTTATGCTACTAGAAGATTATTTATCGACCAAAGCCTTGAAGACTTTGAAGTGTGAAAAAACATCACTTTTACTTGAGAAAATAAACCCAAGTATGACTTGAGAAATTATCAATAAATGTAAGTGCATACTTAGCTCCATTGAAAGATGGGGTAGGAAAAACCATCAAGTCACTATGCAAAAGCTCAAGTGGTGAAGAAGCTCTCTTAGAAAAAATCTTAGGAAAAGGATCTTGGTGTTGTTTCCGTAATGCACAACCATGAAAAATCCCCTCAAGACAAGAAACTCTAGGAAGACCATCTACTATACCATGAGTGCTCAACTCCTTCAAATATTTATAATTGAGATGTCCAAATCTTTCATGCCAAAGCTTACTCTCTAAATCTACATGAGAAACCAATCCTGTCCCTATAGAAGAAGTGTCATCAAAACCCTCAAAGTGATATAATCTAAAACTATAATCAACAATACCCTGAGCAACCAGTGAATGAGGATCCAACAAAGTTCGTACTTCTACTCCATGTGGTGTAAAAGTCACTATTTTTTCTTGACCAGAATGACAAATTTGATATATAGAAAGCAAATTTGTAGTGATGTTAGGAACATATAGTGCATCTTGGATACTGCCACCATCAAGTTGTATATCATTTTTTCCTTTAATAGAAAGAAAGGAAGAATCTCCAACCTCAATTTTGGAAGTAGAACTCAAACCTAGAGAAAAAAAAGACTCCTTAGAAGAAGTCATGTCATGAGAAGCACAAAAATCTATAACCCAACTGTCTGTAAGTGGTGAATGAGATCTCCCAATAACATTAAGTTCTTTTACATATTGATTAGAAGGAGGTGGCATGGAGATAGAAATTTTATGTTTCTTGACTACATCCTCTAAGGCTTGCATTCACTTATAACACCTATGTTCTTCATGATTACTATCCCCACAAAAAGAGCATGAACGGCTAGACTTATTCTTGGATTTAGAAGACTCCTTGGGTTTTGAGTTGGTTTCTTTGGGTTTAGGAGAATTTTGAGATGGAGAAGGTGTGGATTTGGTTTTACTGTTTGGTTTTCCCTTTCCCTTAAGATTAGATGCAACTAATGCCTTTTGAGATGTGGAAGACTCAAAGTGAAACAATTTAGATTCTTCCCTAGTAAGGCTTTCACAAAATGTTTCTAAGTTAGGAATTTTGAATGTATCACCTAAGGCATCCATGCTAGAGAAAAAGATAGAAGCAAAAATTTGGAATGGTCCTCTCAACTTGGATAGAATTAAGTAAACACACTCTTCATCATTTTTATCTCTTCCACTCCCCTTCAACTGTGTCAACAAATGCTTGAACTTGGTAAGATAGTCTATAATTGTTGGAAAATCTTCAAGATTAAGAGAGGTGATCTCAATGTCAATTTGCATGGCTCTCATATGATCCACCTTACCAAAAAACCCTCTAATTTCTCCCAAATTTTGAAAGGAGAGTCACATTTTTCTAAATGAAACAAAATATTGTCACTTACATAAGTTCCTATCAAACCTATACACTCATCAAATTTTCACTAGTACTGAAATTTCTCATATTCTCTAGTGAAGACTGGTTTTTCTGAAGAAGTTAAAGCCCATAATCCTTTCCGCTTAACTACTGTTTCCATTCTTGGTTTCCATGTGTGGTAATTATGTGTTGTTAATGGCTCAACATCATCTAATGTATAAGTAGATGTCATCCTCAAAAAAATCACTAGAATAAATGCAAGAACCAAGCAATGCAACAAGACCCCCAAACAATGCAACAAGAGCCGCCATATTTTGGCACTTTATAATGAGTGTGTGTTATAATATGGAACTTTATAATTATAGTGTGATTCTCAAAATAAATATTTCCAATGGAAAGAGCATGGAAAAACAAGCACTTTTTCAAAAAATGACACTCAAAACTGAGTTACCGATCAAAAATTACAAGCTTTTCAATATTATGCTCTACTATTTATTTTAGTTGCCACTAAAATAAAATAAAATACTCTTACCTTCACCACACAAATAAAATGAAAGGGGGCTAGAGTTAAGCACCTACTGGTAGGAATTATAATTTTTAATCCCTCATATGACCATACCATATGACCCCTACCAAAAGAGGAAAGAAACATCTTTTCCGAAAATGACCTCCTATGCACCGACTGAGAATGCTACACACGCAGAAACTAAAAAACCCAGAAAATGATTTGTAAGTTTTCCTTCACAGTAGACATGAATCCTGAGGCAAAACACCATGTTTCTTTGCATAACAAAAAAAATAAAAAAAATGACTTCCTCTCGAAATGGTCAAGTTTACAGTTGATCTTAGAATTTTGCCACCTTTCAGATCCAATGGAAGCATCTGTTTCTCATAAAAATGAAAGTAGAAACAAAATACAAGGAAATATTGAAATATATGAATATATAAATAATTTATTTACAAAATAAAACTTACAGACGGATGTCAACAATAATCTCCTGCTCGGATACCATAAAAGGAATGATAACCAAATCTTACCAAGCCAAGAACACAGATGCTAATCAAATAGCATGATCAATAAGATGAAAGAAATTCACCAGAATAACTTTACATAAACCTTTACAAACAAATGAGCAGCAATATCATATATTATTATGGAACTCAATGAAATATAATGAGAATGGGCCTTGCTTATATAGGCAAGGAATAATAATCTAACAACTAGTCAAGGTCATAGATCAAGCCATAAATTATGGAAAGAACTAGTCAATTCCATATATTTATGAGAGAACTAGACATCAAGGATCTATTCAATACCATATATCTAGGAAAGAACTAGTCAATACCATAGATCAAGGAAAGAACTATACCTAACAACTAGATAATATCTCCTAATATATAAATAAATAGAAAGAAATATCCACACACATAAGTGGGTGAGGATAAATACAATAAAGGTAAATAAATTACCTAGGTGAACATGAGCTAAGGTAAATACCTACTCTAAAAAAAATTGAAAGGATAAATACTTATAGAAGTTTAGATTTGTTTTATTAACGAATTCACTTTCTTCATTCAGATGCTTTATGTATTGAAATTATCTTGAAATGAACTTGTTGACAAAAAACTATGAGGATGTATTGAATCAGTTTTGTAATGATGAGATATGTTTTCTTATAAACTTATGGAATATTTATTAAGATTGGAGTGAAGTAAACTCTCTCTTTTTGATAAATGAATTTTTGTTTAATGGTTGGGGATTAATGGATTCTAAAGTATAGAATTATGCTTGGATAAGGAACTATATATATTTCCGAATCATTTAATTTTGGGGTAATTGTATAACTATAATGATTATGATATATAAACCCTTATTCGGAAAGGATAATAAGGATAGTTTCTATATAGTTGAATGTGGCATTCTTATTAACTATGTACTCCTTATGTTTGTAGATTTAATGAATAGGACAATAGTCCTTAATTATGAAGAAAAGGATACTTCAATTTTATCATTAAATTAGAACTAAGTATGTTATCCTTATTTATGTGATAATGTATAATCATTATTGATGATTGGTTGTATGCTCTACTTTGTGAAAATAATAAATGGTAATTGGAAATCTTTAAAGAATTAGAAAGATGGTTTTAAATGTTATAATAACACTAAGTCTAATTAACAAGATTTCAATCATGATTGTTTACATTGTTAACCTATAGTAAATAAACTTAATGATCTTTCTTACTTGATATTGGAATAAGATTTATCAATAAATGGAAATAATGGGTTAATATTAAAGATTTCATATACATGAATGCATATTTTATCTGCATACCTTACATTGGTGTAAAAGTACATTTAAAATCCTTTCTTGGGATCAATCGTACTTAATAGACCCTTAGGTGCGATGTTTAATGATAATTAAAAAAGATAATAAATTGAAGATTAATAATCTAATGTCCCTAAGTATGTTAGTTTCATTGAAAGAACTTAGCAGGTTGTTGTAATATAGGGGTTGTCACAGATTACCCTCTTAATGAAGGGATTCATTATGAGGATAATGAGATGTATCCAATTCTACTTCAACACCCCACTTAGTTCAATTAACTCAATTGACATAAGTGTAAATTTGGTTCATATTTCTAAGCTAAACAAAGATAGACACATGGACTAGTGTAGTGGTCAACTCATGTTGACTTAGCGTAACTAAACACACCTAATCGACGAAAGTCAATTGAAGATGTCTACTTATTCTTAGTCACCATGAGTACACTGCAACAATAATGTATATGAGTTGCCCCTATTTAGTGTGAAACTTTAACTCGAGTTTGGTTGATAAAAGTCAAGGAAGACCAATCTAGATAGAAATCTGAGTGGGGTGAAAGACATAGTTCTTTCGACGAGTATGCCCTCTTGGAATGTAAACATGGTAAACGTGTTTAAAAATTTGGCCAAATTATCGCAAACTATTGTTTGCATTGTCTTGTGTCACCTAGTCTAATATTGTGGGGTTTAAGATGAATATTAATAACATATATTTAGATAGACTTCTCATACAGAACACTTGAGTGACCCATAATGGTTAAAAGAACTAAATTATACCTAGTATACACGTGAACAAGTTAAACATGAGAGATCGGTTTAATATCGAGTCATGAAATGAGAGATTGGCGTTACACCAAGTCATTACAGTTGCATTTGGTTTTTTGTTATGAGATGGACTGTAAATGGAATGTTTGTTTTGAATTATATGGATTTAGAATAGAGAACATTATGTAAAAAACTTTCCATTGTTTCTAAGTCATAAAAAGTGGATGTTACATTTTGGTATCAGATCTGAAGGTTACAACTCTTAGACGTATTGATTCCATTTCTGATTAAAAACTTAATTTCTTATTAACAAAAAATGGTTAGAACAAGGGGAGATTCTGTAAATAATCTTCCTCCAAGTGGAGAGCCAGCTACCACACCAAAATTTGATGAGATTATCGCTACTCTGTTTAACACAAGATATCGTCTTGTGGTACTTGAAAAACAAGTAATGGGAAATGAAGAGGAGGAAGATGATGCTGATAATAAAAATCAGACACCTCTAGGAAATAATGTTAATGCTAGAAATCTAGGTGTTGATAACAATAATGCTGAAAATGCCAATAATAACACTGCAAATGAAAATCCACCTAATCCTCCTGAAAATAAAAAGGCAAGATTGACATCTGAACTTTCTAATGACATAAAAAGGATAATTCCACCAAAGTTTGATGGCACTACATTTGGGGATGGGGATGAGAATTGGCTCAGGGAAATGGAGAAGTACTTTGCAATAAGGAACTTCTCTGAAGAAACAAAGGCAGTATGGGGAGCTTATCATCTTTCCCAAGAGGCATTCTCGTAGTGGGACATCCGTAAGGCTGGGCTAAATATTGATGAAACAAGTATTACACGGGATCAGTTTAAGGGATACTTTAGGCAATGTTGGCTACCACATCTCTACTATGATAAAAAAATGATATAATTTCATAATTTAGTCCAAGGAAAGTTAACTGTAACTGAGTGTTGAGAGACGTTTACCAAACTTCTTAAGTATGTTCCACAGTATTAAACTGACAATATTTTTTAGGACATGCATGTTTATTATGGGTTTGAATCCTTTCATAGGAGGAGAGTTAAATTTGCACAACCCAACCACTATCGAAGGGGTTGTAGAAAAATCCATAAGGCAAGAATAGAAATTGAAGGCAATTTCTGCACATAAAGAAGAGAATCGAAAGAGAATTACTAACTCTTCTTTGTCACTTGCACCTAAAAAGGTGGCATGGAAAAATTTTGGAATTAAAAAAAAGTTTGTGACTGATAACAATAAGAAAAAAGTAGCAAATAAACCTGTTGCAAAAACTATAAATAATTTTGTGAAGAACAATAATGAGTAGAAATCTTATGGAGGTCAAAACAGTGATTTCAAGACTGGAAATAAGTTTGAACCAAAAAAATACCTGTAGGGGGATGTTTTAACTATGGTAAGGATCGCTACGCAAATCAATTCCCTCTAAAGAAATATGACAGCAACTAGTAGCATAAGATACATGTTGCAGTAGTTGATAAGCAAGCTAAAAAATAAGTTATGCCCATAGAAGAGCCAGGTAAATTATTTGGTACACTTGTTACTATAATTTTTTATATTGGTGCTATAGAATGTTTTGTTTCTAGTAAATTAGCTACAAAATTAAAAATAAAATTTAGAATAATGGAAAATCCTTGGATTATTCATTATGGTAATAATGTTGTCCATATTGTTAGTAAATGTTTGTTTAGAGCAATTTTAGAGTTACCAAGTTTCTCAACCTAAGTAGATATTTATGTTTCTCCTTTGGGGTCATATGATATTATTATTGGTCATAACTGGCTTGTTGAACATAAAGCAAAAGTTGATTGTTTTGAAAAACACAGTAGATGCCTTGATGATCTGTAGAAAACATCAGACATTCAAGGGGTAAAATGATAAATTTCAATTAGGAAATTATCAGGTTGAAAGTTATATGCAATAAAAATTCTTGAAAAAAAAGAAAAGGATAGTAATTTTTTGTAAAAGTATCTTTTGTTAAGATATTTCAGCGATGTGTTTCTGGAAGAACTACCTAGTCTTTCACCGAAACAAGGATTTGACTTTAGAATAGAAATCAAACCTAGAACTGAACCTATTTCTAAGGCACCATATCACATGACTACAATTGAGATGGTAGAACTTAAATTAAAATTACAACAAATGTTGTCTAAAGGCTTGATAAGACTAAGTGTCTCACCTTGGGGAGCACCGGTAATTCTTCTGAAAAAAAAGGATGGAACACTTAGACTTTGTATTGATTATCGTGTGTTAAAAAAGGAACAATCAAAAATAGATATCCACTTTCTAAGATTTATGATTTGTTTTATTAAATGTGTGGTGCATCATTTTATTCAAATATAGATCTTCATCCTAGATATCATCAATTGATAATTAAGGATGAGGATATTCATAAAACAACTTTTAGAACAAGGCATGGACATTACAAATTCACTATTTTGCCTTTTGGTTTGACAAATACACCTGTAGCTTTCATGACTTTGATTAATAATATCTTTCAAGAATACTTGGACAAGTTTATACTTGTATTCTTGGGTGATATTCTTATCTATTATAAGAGTATTGAGGAGCACGAAGAGCATTTGAGAATTGTACTTGAAATTTTGAGAAAGAGAAAATTATATGGTAAGTTGTCCAAATATTCTTTTGAAATAGAAGTGCACTATTTAGGACATGTTATAAGAAAATATGGAATAGCAGTTGATCCATCAAAGATTGTTGCCATAACTAAATTTCCTACACCTAAAAATGTACATGAAGTCAGAAGCTTCATGGGGCTTGCTATTTATTACAGAAAATTTGTAAAGGAATTTTCAAAAGTCACTACCCTGATTACTTCATTACAAAATAAAGACAAAAAGTTTGTGTGGAGTGATAAATTTGAATCAGCATTTAAAATTCTAAAGGAACAACTAACTTCTACACCTATGATGTTATAGCTTATGAGAGCAGGAAACACAAGTTACATTAGTTGAATTATGTTCCCCGTGACCTATATCTTGTTTCCGTAGTTCATGCACTTCAAATATGGAGACATTATCTCTTAGGAAGACCTTTTGAATTAAAAAATGACCACCTATGGCTGAAGTATATTTTTATTGAGCTAAATATAAATGCAAGACAACGAAGATGGTTAGAGTTTTTGTCACAATATTATTTTGACATAAGTTACATTAAAGGTAAATAAAATAGAGTGGTAGATGTACTAAGTCATAGGAAACATATTTCCGCACTTATAACTTTTAGAACGCAGTTTAAGGATGAAGTAAAGAGTATCATGGATTCTGATTTATATTTTTAGCGAGTAAAAACATCACTTGTTACAGATCCAAATGATGTAAGATACAAAGGTTTTAACTTTGATGATGAAGTAATTTTAAGATATGAGAAGCAAGTGTATGTACCTTCAGAAAATGAGTTAAGGAAAAATTTAATGATAGGGTTTCATAATTCACCTTACTCAGGACATCCCAGTGTTACAAAAATGCTTGCTTATGTAAAACTACATTTTTTTGGAAAGGGATGAAGAAAGTGTAGACATCAAAATTGGGTCACACTCCCCTTGGTCCCTCATCAAATAATCACCTTGAACACACTCATCTAACCATGACCCCTTTCGCCCCACTCTAATATTAATTTAATTAATTTAATTCATGATCTCATAATATTTATTATTTAAATATCCTAATTGAGATAATGCCCACACCACCACCTCACCTAGCCACGTCACCCTAGACCTATTCTTATTATGTTGTCATAACTAACTAAGACCTACCTAAACCCTAAAAATCAAAGCCTACATTCCCTCTAACCACATTCCCGTTCGTTAGGAAAGAAGATTCCATTCTAATCCGCAAAGGAAAATGAACAAGATCCAAGAAATCAAGCAGATCCGCCCATTTTAGTAAACCTAGAAAATCCTACCCTAACCGACGCCGGTCACACTAAACCATCGCCAATCAGCCCATAACCATTGTCAGTCATCATTTATTCTCCAAAATAACCTTATTTCGAGGTTGGCACATTTTCTGAGAGAAAGAGATGAAACCAGATCTGCATGCAAGCAGAACTAGCATTCATACACACATCACAGCATTAACATCCAGCATCAGAAGTGATCACCGATCCATTTACATTCACGGAAGCATCCAGGGAAGTTCCATCACCATGCCAAACTCCATCCATATGATCAACTTCCATTGCCATCCACTCATCAAGCTCATACCACAGTAAGTATTTTGTTAACCAACATTCATCTACTATCATTTTAGTAGGAAATGTTACTTTTTTTATCAGTTTCTACTTGCATTCATATTCCCTCATCATTCACCTTCATACAAACTTGATCATTCCTTCACCCACACCATCAAATTTCCCATACCTAGATTTTAAAGATCTCTAAGTACATCCAAGATCTCCATAGACCTTGCCATTTCCCGCTCCATCTCCACTTAGCCTCAGATCTATCCTCACACCAAATTTTAAATAAATTTCCTCTACCCCAACCATACCAATGCCGGTTACCCATAACTGTCATCAGTTTCACTTAAACCGACATCGGTCATAGCAGACCGACGTCACTCTTTGTGTTTTATCCTCAAACTAGAAAGAGAACCTAACTTCCCCACCAAATACCCAAAACATCCCAAAACTAGACCCTGGCTAGTAACACTACCCTGACAGAGACCTTACTCTTCAGATTCAATCACAGTGTAGCCCATTGTGAACGAATTTGCTTGTTGTAGTAGAATGATATACCTAAATCATTTTATATATAGTAGGATTTCATTTATTATTAATATTGAATTGTTTTAAACAGTGGATTGACATCCGTCTACAGAGTATCACTCTTCCCAGATCTAGCATATGCTACGAAGTCCACTGCATATATTGTTTAACTTTAATTTGGTGGTCTTGTTGTCTATTTCAGGTAGTTCCTCCTAGCCAAAAGGAATCTCTCATGATCAGCTGTGGATCTAGAAGTTATACACACGCAACAACCTTTAACTAGATTTTTAATAGGTATTTCTCTTAGCCCTTTACCCTTATCTATTCCATTAATATACAAATAAATAGAAAGACATAACTAATTTTGTTTCATATTACCTGTAATGTAAGCGAGTTAAGGCTAAGCATATACACACAAGTGGTTTACTATATCCACATAGCATACCACAATATAAGTGGAAATTAATAAGTATGGATTTTGTTCAGTTGATGCCTATGTCTAAAAATAAGCATGATGTTATTTTGGTTGTGGTTGACAAATTAACAAAGGTAGCACATTTTATTACTAGTAATCTTAAAGATGATTCAGCTGTTTTAGCAAAACAATTTGTGCATGAAATTTTCAAATTACATGGACTACCTAAATTGATTATATCTGATATAGACCCTTGAATGACATCCCATTTCTGGAAAAAACTAAATGTAACCTTACGAAAAAAACTAAATCTTAGTTCTGCATACCATCCGGAAACAGATGGTCAAACATAGAGAGTCAATCAGGTTTTGGAGGGTATGTTAAGAATTTATTGTATGGACCAACAGTATAAATGGGTATAATACCTTCCTTTAGCTGAATTTTATTACAATAAGACTTATCGTTCCTCTTTAAAAATGGAACCTTTCAAATCATTGTATGGAAGGAAATGCAAAACTCCAGTTAATTGGGATAACATTAAAGATAGAGAGATAATTAGATCTAAAATGGAATAACAAGTGAAATTAATTTGTTGATAAGAAATTTGAACTTGGTGAAAAGGTATTTTTACATGTTAATCCTAAAAAGAGTTCTATTACCTTTGGCAACACAAAAAAATTATCACCTCATTTTATGGGACCTTTTGAGATTGTAGAAGTGATTAGCCCTGTAGCTTATCACTTAACATTTATTCCCACCTTGTCACAAATGCATGATGTTTTCTATTTTTCTTTTCTTAAGAAATACATTTTGGATATATCACATGTATTAAATTGGGATTCCTTATAGGTCCAAAACCCAAGAATAATCATGGTTGAACCCATAAGAGTGTTGGAAACTCACCACTTGCACTTATGAAATCGTGAACTCAGTCAATACAAGGTCTAGTGGGACCATTTTAATGAATAAAGTGCAACATGGGAAAACCTAGAGGATATGAAAACTGATTTTCCTCATTTGTTTGAACAGAATTAAGTCTATTTTTTGAGATAATTAAATACTTCGATTGAAAATTATCTTTAATTTCGACCAGTTTTGGACAGGTACTTTAATTTGTTAAGTATTGGGATAACAATTTTGATGTTGTAATAACTTATGAAAAATTTGAATTTCTGTAAATTTGTTTCTATTTGAAAATTTTGTGGATAGAAGAACTATAATTATGATTATTTTTCTTGAATATGAATATGGATTAAGTTAATCATCGAGACGATGATGCTTTTAGAGGGGAGGTATGTAATACCCTCTCCATGGTTTTTATCCTTTCTTGTTTCTGAAAATGAAGTTGCAAACGTTGATAAATGCTTCTTGTTTGAAGACGGTGTACTCTTTTGAACTAAGTGATAATGTTTGGTGTAGATGATATGTTTATCTTCTAAAATTGGATACCATCATGCCAAGACAATTCTGAATTAATAATGAAATATTTCATATACTCTTAATGTTTAAATTTTTAATGCATTCTGTATGTTGATGAAGGAAATAAATTCAGTCTAATTCGTTCATTGTCTATTTTGAAATATTAAACTTATTATCCATTCTATTTGTTTGCTAAATGCATAAATAGCCATACCTTGGATCAATTACAAATGATCCAAGGCATTTATTTTATTTTGTGATGTTTCAATCATTTTTATTGAGTCAGTCAATACATTTTATTTATGAACTAAGTATTGGAATTAGGGATCACATGGGTGTCTTATAGCATCTTATGGATGCACCATTCTAAGTGATCTAATAACATTGTTTTGATCAAATTTACAAAAGGTAATTTTTGGGCCTCAAAATATTGGCTAAGCACTAAAAGGTGCATGTGTGCTCGAGACCAGTAAGAAGAAGGGTGCATGGGGAGAAGCACACAAGGAAAGGGTTTAAGAAGGGTTTAAGAGAAATCAGGGTGCGCATGCAAGGAAATACACAAGGTCTAAGGACTTAGCCATATCCAGTGTTCTAAAGGCACTTGAGGAAAACTATGACCCGACTAGGCATGTCAAGTGGATAAGGTGTTAGCCTGGAGATTTAGTGGTCAAGGAAAGAATATTCCATGTATGGAATATTCCTAGGAATACATCATCGCAGAAATTAGAGAGCTCAGAGCAGAATAAGCATGCACCATTGGAGGACCACATTGACACTTAACATCTGATCTACTCCTAAAGAAAGGCATGGCGGTGGGTGTTGATCCTATAAGAAGAGATGATTAGGTATAATAAGGGACACACACACACACACACACACACACACACACACACACACACACACACACACACACACACACACACACACATAGATGAAGGCATAAAGAGAGAAACCAAGACATATAGCATGGGAAGTGTGAAGCTCTACAGAGAATACTAAGAGGCCTTAGAAGGTGGGGTTCCCATTATAGGACTGTAGGAATGTTATCATGTCCAAGGTATGGGTTTGTAAAAAAATTATAATAAAGAAAGCATGGCTAGGACCTCTAATATATGCGTTAGATCTATGTCTTGATACATTTGGTCTAATATGACCCTTTTGAATGTAATGTGGTTGCTGAGACTATTATCAATATAGATATATGGATTCGTTCTGAATATATTTTTTAGGGGTGAAAACCCTATTTTTATTTCATTATATATTATTTCATGTCATGATGTTTCTCTTGTTATTAAATGTTTTGGTATAAGGATATGATAGCTCATGTTGTGCTTTTACATGAATATTCACTTCTCTACAAATAATCCTCTAAAAATGGAAAGATCTTCTCACAATGCTCACATAAAGGAGGGTCTCGGCACCCACACATGCCTCGGGTGAGTTCGCAGTGCCCGTTGGGTGATAGAATGGCACACATGGGGTTAGAAGTTAGTAGAGTGGTAAAAATGACTAAATATTAGTTCCCTTGCCAGGACCTATTTTTGAAGTTGTCAGAATGATGCATGATGACAGAGTGCTTGACCTTGGAGAGTGTCAAAGCATGGTTTAAAAGCATGGAGGATGGTTTTTCTCAGAGATTTAGTACTAGACCTAATTTTGATGCACACAGATGGGAAGAAGAACACCTGTATCATGATTTGTATGAGACCTTCATTTGATGCTTTCTAGTAGAGTTGTATGAATTAATTTTTGCTTACACATATAGATCAAGTTGGTTATATAGATCTCACATGTGGACCCTAGATAAATATCAGAGGCTACAAGATGTTGATCTGGCTTAGATGCATTTTTTTAATCATTGGTGGAAGAAATTTTTGACCAGTTATACCCTGAAATATATTATTTCTACGTATTCTTGTCTTGAGGTCACTGATTTTGAGTTCCTAAAGGAACCTAAAGGATCATTTTTACGTGATAACCGCTTAGCCATAAAGATCCATCTCATTACACTAAGTTTAGAAGCATTCCCTATGGCTAGCTAAGCTTCTCTGAGCATTGGGTGAGGAAGCTAGGGTGGAAGAAGATGTTAGACCTTATGGCTGAAAAGCATAGAGAGAAGAGATGACTCAAGTATAGTGAGGCTCGTGAAAGGTAGTTGGCTAGAAACTACAAGGTTACAAGAGTGATGGATCTATGGAGGAAGATGTTGCAGGAAGGAATTAAGGTTCACGTGGAGGATGTGGAGCCTAAGAAGTCTATGTTACCCCATCTTGGCAAGCGTGGGAGAGAGAGCCCTTCAAATTTTAATGATATTTCATCACTTGGAGAAAGGAGATCCAAAGGTGTGCATATAATCCACCTATTGACCAACCACTAGCACTTAGTCTTCAAAATCAAGACATAAGTATTACTAACCCAGTTGGTATTGGTGGGAGTGACCGATTTTCACCTAGGACATATAATTTCTCATTTGGTACATATATGGATACACAGTCATTTTGTATGTTTAGAGGAATATTGTATGGAACGACATTTGGGCAAAGTATGAGTACACAAATATTTGGTATTGCATTTGGAAGCTGTGCGGGACACACATTTGGTAGCAGTGCAATATCACAAATTTTTGGTGCACAATTTAATGGGACGTTGGGAACACTAGGCATGACCACTTTAGGCCCTTTACTGGCTACAAGAGGTGCATCTGGAGGATATGGTGGATCAGGAGGAACAAAACTTGTTGGATCTACTTGATCTTGTGTTGGAAGTAACACTGGAGGGAATCAAGGTTTTGGGTCAAATGGACAAGGGCCTCAACCACCTCAGCAAGTATTTTTTGAGATGTCTTTACACCTACCAGAATAAAAAGGTGTTGAGGATGTTTCTGATCATATACACAAGTGTGAACTACTATGGCGTACAAAGGGGATCACTACCCCAGAGTGAAAGGCAAGTCAATTTTTAATAACATTACAAGTACGTGTGTATAGTTGGTACCAGAAGTATGACCCCCATCATATAGTGGTATATTACACTGTGTTGCGGAATTCCTTCTTGGCCTAATTTTATATCCCTGAGTTTGAACAGAAGAGCATCATCGCGTTGAAGGAGATTCAATAAGGTATGACATAGAGTGTGCAGGAGTATGATGCACATTTCAAAAATATCTTTTCAAAACTAACCTATGATATTCACCCCTCTCATCATGCTCAATGGTTTCTTTGAGGACTGAAAAACACTGTTTAGGAGAGCACTTTCACACAAGACTTTCACAGACCCGTGAGAGGCCTTTGATGATTCCCTACATGTTGAGGCTATTAGAAGCATGGATACCGATGTTAGACCCTTCATTGAGGCTCAGATTGCTACAATGGTAAAGCAACTAAAGAAGCTATCTGCAAACTTGGTGCATGAGACTAGTGGTGTTTTATGGTGCACGGATTGTTATGTAGAGGGGCATATAAAGGACATTTATCTGTGAATATTAGTACATGCCATGATGGTGTACTATGAAATTTTCCACAGAGATCATGATGCAAGTAGATGTCCACTACTACCACATGCAATCAGTAAGAATGTGTCTTCCTATTGAAAAATTTGTACCTCTACTACCCATGACACTAAGGATTGTAGATTGATTGACCAGATATATGACATAATTGATATTGGTGTGCACTAGACTAGCCTAATAAATAATTCCAAGGATGATGGCCATCACCACAAAGGTCACACGGATGGAGGGGCATGTGGAAGAGGTTTCTGAGGAGGATTTTGTGGTCATGGAAACCATAGAGGAGGAAGAAGTAAGTTCTTGTGTGGAACCTATTACAAATGTGGGTCTACAGATCACTATAAGCATGAATTCCTAGACCTATTACAACTCTCTTGGTGTGGAAAGAAGCATAAGTATGAGGAGTTCCAAGACCTATTATAATTCTCTTGGTGTGGAAAGAAGCATAAGAAATATAAACATATGAGCTAGCAACACCGAAAGGACAAAGGTGTCAGAATGGTAAGTATAAAGAAGTCCAATTCACAATGGATGCCAAGGGTTGCGCATGAGTCAAAGCTAGAGCTTGTACTAGTTATGACACAAGCTGAGGTTGTGCACGTGAGGGAAGTAATAAGGTAAATACCATTGGTTATAAGAGAATAGGTGGTGCATGAAAAGTATCTGGACCCTAGTCATTAGAAATAAGTGTATCAAGAAACCATGGATGTGATTTGAAGCCTACAAGGAGAAATCCAGTCCATGAAAGAGAATTCAAGGCATTTAGGGAAAAGGAAGAATGTTAAGGATCCACAAAAGGATCTAGATAAGGTTAGAGAAGTATGCCAGATATGCAGGCAAGAGATTATCATCCCCTTGCTAGGAAAGTGGTTACAAGAGAAGGTACCATGCACAAAAGGAGGGCGTGAGACATAGGTTCTAGATGCCAACCTTCCTCCCAACAGCCTTGATTATGATAGGGAGATTACCTTTAATGTTGTTGTAGATGGGTGGCTTCTGAGAAATATTTTGATTGGCACGGGTGCAGAAGTCAATTTTCTCACTCTAGATGCATGGCATCAAATGGGAAGGCCCCCATTACAGCCATCTTTGAATGTGTTATATATGGCCAGAAAAACAAAGGCAATGCCCATTAGTGTCTTGAAGGATTTTTTTATCACTATCCAAGGGGCAAAGTTCACTGGGGAATTCGAAGTCTTGGCACTAGCCGAGGTAGAAAACTTTCCAGTATTACTTGGGTGCTAGTGTTATAAGAATAATGTTGACCTATGGTTCAATAAGGGATATATAAGCTTTGAGAACAAGTAAGAGTGGGTCATCATCCCCTTAAACGATGGAAAATAAGCACCCTCTACTGATCCCTTAGGAGAATAATTTCTTGACAGGATCTATGTGCACTCTATCAGGGACCCTGAGGTGATTTACACTAGAGAGGGAGTTATTCAGTTTGAATATGCTTAGTCCATGAGTGATACAACTAGTGTGGCATGTGCCGATTGGGTTCACAGGACTTATGAGTTAATTGGGTGATAGTTAAGAGGCTTTGTTACAAGGGTGAAAAAGGAACGCTCGGTCAAGCACCTAGGAGGGAAGAATTTGTTGAGCTACTCTGGAGGAGCCAACCCTGAGGATTTATTACGATAAATGGATGCTCAGTTGAAAAATAGGGTCCAAAGAAGAAGGATACTCAGCTATAACTTACTCAGGACCATAGTGCATTGGTGGGTGACACATCATGATAGCCTTCTAGACTGGCACGAAGTGAGAATCACATTCTTTGTTAGGTTTTCCCGAAGTAATGGACCCACTACAATACGAGACTGCCATGGGAAGGAACCCACCTCATTTCACATTGAAACATGAGAGAAATCATGGATGGAAGGCACAAAGGCCTTGTCACCTTTGATATGAGTACATAAGTGTTATTCCACCTTATAAGGCTATACATGTGCATGGTATATTCACTCTGAGATGCACCGTGAGATAGTAAATTGGCAAGAATTGACGGCTGACCTCCTTCAAGCTTTCAAGTATCAGAGTACTAAACCATCGGTGGATAGGGTGTTGTAAGTTTTTAAGCACCTAGTGATGGGAGATAGTGCCATGGAAGAAGATAGAATATTGGAGTTATTGGGTGAACCTAGCTTGGAACTGCTCTTTGAGGAGGAAGACTCAGAAGAGATGCATCTTGAGTGCACATGCATGGAGAAAGAGAAAGGAAATATGGTCTACATGATAGATGGAGACTTTGGATGCTAACCATACTAAAGGTATGCATGAAGTCATTGATAGTGCTGATGAGAAAGCATGCACCTACCATGAGACCCTCAAAACAAAGAAGGTTAACATTGGTTCAGAAACAAAACCTACGGAGGCCACTAATGGAGACTATTGGTCAAAGAAGGAGGTTTCAAATATCATTGACCTATTGCATGAGTTTCAGGACTTATTTCCATGTAGATACCATGAGCTTAAAGGTGTTCACCACTCCTTAGGAGAAATGAAAATAAATTTAAAGGATGGCACACACCTGATTTGGAAAAGGCCTTATCAAATGAATATGAATCTTTAATTCAAATTCAAGGAGGATATAGATAAAAATGATCACTTCGGGCATCATTAAAGCTATGGAGGAATTATAACGGGTAAGCCCCATGGTCATCAGTATTAAAAAATGTGGAAGGATAAGGATCTATGTTGACTACAGGGACATAAATGTTGTATGTGTAATTGATACTTTTCCAACTACTTTTACCAAGGAGATCCTAGAAGGAGTGGTTGGGTGAAAAATCTATTACTTCACAGATGGATTCTCAGGATACCATCAAGCTAGAATTGCAAAAGAAGACCAAGAGAAAATAACTTTCGCCACTGAATGGGGAGTTTTTTCCTATACGCCTATGCCTTTTTGAGTGAAGAACGTGCATTCTTTTTTTTTACGCGTAGTGGTCCAGGAATTTCAGGATTTTATCCATAAGTTTTTACAAGTCTACCTTGATGATTGGACAGTATATGGACTAGTGACAAACCATTGTGATAATTTGAGACTGATGTTTAAGATATGTTGGCACTTGAGGATATCCCTCAACATTACTAAATGTGTTTTTTACACTCCATTTGGGACCCTCTCTTGGCATATTATATGTAAGGAATATTTCCTGGTGTATCCCGCCAAAGTTTTCATTATTTTGGGATTGGGGGAACCTACCAGTCAGAGTACATTATGTCACTTCCTTGGGCATATAGGGTACTACCAGAAGTTTATCAAGGGGTGTGACAAGATCTCCACACCATTGGAGGAGTTACTAAAACACAAGAGTTTCTATCATTGGTGAGAGGCGCAGCAGGTGGCATTTGAAACTTTGAAGGATAGAATTGTCACTGCACCCATACTACAATTTCCTTCTTGGGATAAACCTTTCCACGTCCATGTTGATGCTTCAGGGATGGAAGTTGGAGCAGTATTAGCACAGCTTAGAGAAAGGATTTTTGATCACCCCCTCTACTTTGCAAGTAGGAAGTTGACACCAGTAGAGCAAAACTACGCTATTATTGAGTGGGAAGAACTATCAATTATCTACATGTTGCATAAGTTTAGGAAATATATGTTTGTAACACCCTTCATATTTTACACAGATCACATGATATTGAAGTACTTGGTGAATAAGCCCATTTTGCAATGGCACATATGTCATTGGGTCCTGTTGTTTTAAGAATTTGAGTTTTAAATTGTTACAAAACCATAAAAGAGCAACTCAAGGCCTGACCATTTATCAAGAATTGACTCAAGAGAGGATGTGTAAAGCATTGAGGATTTTATGCTAGATGCGCAACTATTTAGGTTGCGGTGCGTGCCCTCTGACTTAGAAGAAATTTTTGTGTTTTTCAAAATGGGTGTGGCACCAGAAGGAATGAAAACTTTGAAAAGGAAACAATTAGCTATACGCACCCCAACCTACACACTAATTAGAGGATACTTGTACAAACGAGGCCATGATGAGGTTCTGCACCAATGTGTGTTAGAACATGAGCGTGTTGTAATCATGGAAGAAACACATGGTGGGATTGCAGGAGGGCACGATACAGGGAATGCTACAATACAGAAGATTCTACTCGCAAGGCTTTAGTGGGAGAGTATCTACTAGGATTGCATTGAATTTTACAAGGCCTGTGACCATTATCAGCACCTTGGCAAGCCAGTAAAAAAGAGATGAGATTCCCTTGAGACCTATAGCTAGCGCAGAACTATTTGAAAAATGAGCAATTGATTTTGTAGGACCAATTTCACCTTTCACATGAAGGACTAATATGCATTATATCATTACTTGCATTGATTACTTACAAAGGTGGGAAAAGGCAACACCTACAAGGGATTACACAGTGGAAAAAGCTACTAGATTCTTATGGGAAAGCATAATCAGCATGTATGGATGTCCTTTAAGCTTTACTAGTGACATGGGTACACATTTTTTTAATGAAACGGTCAGGATTTTGTTGGAAAAGTTCATGTTGGCCCATCATAAGACTACCCCATATCACCCACATGTTAATGGAACTACTGAAGCATTTAACAAAATTTTAAGTCACACACTGACAAAAATTTGTGATGTGGGAAGACGAGATTGGGATGACAAGGTATCATTCATTCTAGAGGCATACATTACAACCTACAAGATATTGAATAGGGCCACACCATTTCAGTTGGTGTTTGGCATAGAGGTTGTTTTACCAGTTTAATTTATGCTACCATCATTGTGTATAGCACACGCAGGAGGGTTAGCTAATGAATAAGCAATTCAAGAGCTCGTGGAGAATTTAATGCAGCTAAATAAAAGGCTATCACTTGCTAGATGGAGTTAGAAGACTAAAAAGGCACAACAAAAATCATGGCTTTATCGCCATATTAAAAACAAGCAATTCGTGGTTGGGCAGATGATTTTGTTATATGATTCCAAATTTTTGTGCCATCTTAGGCAACTCAAATTCCATTAGTTGGGGCCATTAATCATCTCATACATTCATGATACAGGTGTTTTACAGTTACAAGCATTGGATGGAAGATGGTTTCTAGACCATTTCAATGGGAGTTGGTCGAAGCCCTATTATAAATAAGTCTTCCTTGTTTTTCATAAATAAGGCAGTATTGTCATTTAGCCTACGATTTACTTTTATGCTTTTCCTTTTGTGTTTTCCCTTCTCAATATTTGTTCCTTTCTTTGTGTTGTTGTTTTGTGCATCTTGTGTGCCAGTAAACACTTATTATTTTCAAAAGGTTGTGTATGCATAGATAACCATGCATCTATTATTTTGTGGGGTGGAGTAATGTGAAGTGAAATGGTATTGTTTCAGTGGCCCAGATTAAAAGCATGTAGTGTAGAAGAGTGTGCATAGAAAAGGTGCACATAAGTAATTTTTGTATTAGGATAGCTTTATAATGACCACATAAAAAGGATGAGAAGTGCAAGAACAACATGAGGTAGGCGATGGAAAAAATCAGGTTAAGGATAGAAGAAGTGCCTTTGGCACTACAAGCGCGCGCGTTAGGATATTTGGTCAGTAAGGATTTTTACATTCCATAAGGTTGTAGATATTTTTTGCATAGAATTGGGCATGGAGGTAAGAGCACTTAAGGTTGGCTTTAGGGAAAAAAGTCACCTTTATTGAAAAATTATGTTGGTAGGTGGAATAGCATTTATTTTTGGGAGAGAAGAAAAAACTATAAATATAAGGTCAAGATACATTATTATTACCTTGAATTTTTCATAAAGAAGAGCTCTTATGAACTAGGGCATCCGTGAAGAAGATTTAAGTGAAGGAAAAAGTATGAAAAATATGAGTGCGTGACTAGTGTGATTTGTGAACCAGAGTGGATAAATTACACGGGTGTAGGGAGGAAGTTTTCAAAAGGGTACACCATCTTGTGGAAGGATTGTCTAGGTTATGGTTCTATAGCTAGCGCATGGGAGTAAAGGGATATTTAAAGAAGGAAAGCCACAAATTTGAGCAAAGCGAGGAAGAGGATCAAGGAAGAGTTTGTTTTTTGTAACCTGACAAGAATATTTTACCAAATAAGTCAACCATTTCTCCGAAGAAGGGCAAGGGTAAGGGGAAATAGACTACCAACACCAACTTCAACAAGGAGTGGTATGTAGAGATGCAATACCCAGATGGCATCTTGCTTGGAAAAGAATGGGTATCCCATGTAAGGAAGATATCGGGGATCAATTACAACCATCGTACAAGATTCACAGAGAAGGAGATGGCATTAGAACTAGTTCACTTGATAGACAAAAGGATATCATAAGGGATGCCAATCTATGATTATGGAGTGAAGGTAAAATTGGAGAAGTCTAGGTTGCTTCAATGTTATGAGTTTCCCTACTTTAGAAAACCTGAGTGACTATACCAATGATTAATGTCAAGCATGCATGAGGACCACTTCTACTTCATAGGTCAAAGGATGCACATAACCCCTCAACTAATCTCTAAGTTTATTGGCCTTATCTGTGGAGGGGAGTTGTTAGATGATTACTTGGAGGATAAGGAGGCCATTAAGGAGATGGTGAATACTTATGACTATACGAAGGGATCTCGTTTCTTCAACATTCTTGATATCTCTGACCCAGTGATGAGGATGGCCGCATGCTTGGTATCCAAGTTAAATGGACAAGAAAGGTGGACACAGATAAGTAAGGCTTGGTTTAATGTGTGTTGAAAATTTTTAGAAGGAACTATCTATAACATGTTCACCTTCATTACAGATGACATATTTAATGTCTCATGTGAAGGAGAGAACATCATGTTTTGAAATTTCCTCCTCACCATCATCTTCTTAAAAATTGGAGTGCCCAATGGGCCAAAGAAGTTTGTATGGGAATATCCAAATGAAGATCCTTCCCTGGCAAAGACATTTGAAAAATACACTTGTGACACCATGACGACCACCCACAAGACGCACCTAGAGAAATGGTATAAGAGGATGCACGATGCATTTAGGGATGAATTGAGGATACCCAAACAATTACTAGAGCTAGTGTACAGAGAATCTGATTTTTTTGTATACACGCATTTCTGCATTGGAAGATTCACATTGACATATGGGACTAAGATCCCATGGTGTAAACTACCTTTCTCTTTCACCACGTAATATTTCCAAGTAGGGAAAATTTTCTTTAAGGAGGCTAAAAGACTAAGGTTCAACCTCATCTAGGTAGACCAAGACCACCACAACCTATGAAGGAAGCTAGTATACCCTAAGAAGTGTGTCTATGTGGAGAAGTATGTCTCCCATGAGGTGCACATTATAAAACATATGACCCTGCCAATTGCTAGAAGGACTGCAATGAGGGTATACCTACGGATCAGGCCCAAGTATGAGAAGGGCACATATTTGGAGAATGATGTCTCCATCCTAGAACATCCCACTAAGAAGAAGAATTTTGTGCCAAGGAAGAGGGAAAGAGAAGAGGCATCAGAGAAGAAGGCACTAAGAGTGCAAATAGCACAATATGTGGGCATGCAGGAGTCAGGCGTGAAGCTAAGCACATATGCACAAAGGAATAAGTCCCCCTTTAAGGAAAAGGAAAAATCACCTGAGGAAGATGTGTTAAAGAAAGAAGATCCTCCTACTGTTTCACACAGAATGTTTCCGTTCTTAGAGTAGAGTTGCCTCTATCCTTTCATTCTCTTGAGCAATAGATAAGGGTTAGGGCTAGGAGGAATACCTGTTGAATGTTTGGAGGGTGTGCGCGTACTGTAGAGAGAGATCAGATTGATTGCGAAGAACTCCTTTTTGTCTCGGAAGGACTACCTACAAGTAAGAATACAAGACCACCAGATTCTAATTAGACAATAAATGAGGGAACTACCTTAGGCCCAGGAAATATTGGACTTCTTTTCGAAGGTGGTAAGTTCCCCTGCTAATACGAATTAACACAAATTTTAACAAAGAAGTTATTGCAAAATTACAATTTAATTACCTTATTAAAACAATAGAGAAAAGGCTGGTCTTGGTTTTGAATCACAGTGACCGATGCTGGTCACTGTCACCAATACCGGTTCCTAATAACCGATATCGGTAGGGGCAGTGATTTAGCGGATTTTAGTGAAGGTTGGCTATAAGGTGGCTATGGTGTTTATTAGGCTGGTAAATGATTGGGAATGGGTAATGGGGTGATGGAGAAGACTCAGACTGTATAGGGGTAGTTCTTAGGGGCAATGTAAGGGTAGAGGAGGTACAGTTGGATGTAGGGTGTTACCAGGTAGTGGATCTGGGAGTAGACTTATAATTATTGTGATTTAGAAGTCCAAGAAATGTTATTAAAAGAATGTACGTGACATTGACTTACTAGTTCCTGATGAAGATACAGGTCCAAAGATTGTGATAACGAAGGCAGGGCTCAGGTAGGATGATCGGACAATCAAAGATGAGCTATCTTATCTCCCAATGCTTGGATGAGTGTCACTAGGCTCTGGTTACTCGGTTGCAGTCTTGGGCTTGATGTCCTTCTCTGTAAACTCCTTTCTTTCCTTCACTTGTCTCTGCTCGGCTAAGTGAATTCCTGATCTTTCCAATGAATTCCAGCCCCTTTGTTTTTGGTTGGGGGAGGTCATTTATAGAGAACCGATGGCGGTTATGTAACCAACGGCGGTCGAGTAGGAACCGATGTCGGTTAAGTCAAAGTGGGCTATTTTTAGTAAAATAGCCAGCCTTCCCTCATTTTCTTCCGAGGGATTAGTTATGAGCTTGGTCAAGTCATTATTAGGTTGGTTTTGGTGTGGGTGAGGAGTAATTAGTCATGGGTGTGGATGTAGACCAAGTTATAGGTCTTAATTAGGTTAGTTTAGGATTAGGGCTAGGTCATGATGAGGTGGCAAAATGAGGTGGCAGGTTTGGAGATGTGGATTTATTAATTATAAGGTAATTAATAAATAATTGTGTAGGGTTTAGGTGATGAGGTTAGGTTGCGAAATGAGATGCAGGGCACAAGGGGTCGTAAGACACAAATTTGGTGTCTACATTAGCCCCTTGTTGTCATGTAGCTTGTCTTGTAAAGCTGCACTGACAATAATAAGAAGTGGTTACTCCCGTTAAGGGTATAGGTAATCCCCCTCAAATCTATCACAGATTGAGGCGACGTGAAATCAGGGATAGGGTTGATAAAGGGTGAATGGTGTTGAGATGATGGTAAGATGATGGGGTAAGTGCAAGGAAGCAGACGCACATTCAAATGTAGTAGTGCGACCAGGGTACATGATTTGAAGAGTAAACAAGCAATTCATAGGTAAAGTTTGATAGTTTATCCAAACAAGGGTGATATAATCCTGGTATCCAAGGCATAGGAAGTAGCTCCAGGGGATATAACGGGTAAGGTACAGGAATGTTTAGGTATGTTCGGCAGTACAAAATGGTTGGTTTGGTTGAGATAAATGTCACGGTCTCGGTCTAGGCAAAGTTGGTCAACTGATCAAGTCAAATACCCTAATCATGCTAAAACATGAATAGGTGAGCTCGATTGAACAAAAAGCTACACGATGGGTGGATAAAATTGTAATTTGCGGGTTTTGGGTGAGGTATTTAATTGGTGTGGCCTTAGGTCGGGCCGATTGATTAGTGAGGGCCATGGGTTAGGCCCGATTGGTTGGTTGCGGCCTTAGGTCAGGCCAAATGGTTGGTTGCGGCCTTGGGTCGGACCAAATGGTTGGTTGTGGCCTTGGGTCGGGCCTAATTGGTTGGTTTTGGCCTTGGGTCGGGCCTGATTAGTTGGTTGTGGCCTTGGGTCGGGCCTGATTGGTTGGTTGCGGCCTTGGGTCAGGCCTGATTGGTTGGTTGTGGCCGTGAATTGGGCCAATGAAGTCAAAAAAGGCTATTTAGAAAAGGAAGGTATAGGTGATGTGGTGAGAAAGGGAGATTGGTGAATAAGGGTGAAATTGCGGTTATAGGTAAAAAACCTATAAAAAGAAAAAATACGGCCTGTCATTGTCACATTGTCAATTTGATAACCAATATGGCTTGTCTGGGTATAAAATTTATTTGGTTGAGTTTGTATGCTGAGTTGGCAGTAGTTGAGTGGAGGAGTGAGTGATTGGTAGACCCCAGCGAGTAGGAGGCAGAATTTGATTGGTGGAGGACCTAGCTGAGGAGATTTATAGCCATCGCACAGCCAAGAGGAGCAGGAGGTGTTGGACCAGCTGGACCACCACCACCTATCCCACCACGACGACGTGTAGTCGTACCGGTAGGCTCTAAAATCTTACCTTTGTGAATTGAATGAGTTTAACTTAGATTTGGGTTTTAAGTAGGAATCCAAAATTTAATGAAATAATGAATAAATGGATGTAATTTGCAAAAGGGAATGGGTAGGTAGGTTAGTTAGGCTAAAAATATTTAAGGGATGATTATATGTTTATGGTTATTGGTCTCACAATTCATGGTTTCCCTAACATTAATCTAAATTATTTGGGCGTTAGGGTCAACACTCCTTCACCACTTCCATCCAAACTTCCCTTTTTCTGGATCATATTTTTTAACACAAAATCTTACTAGCTCAGGACAATGGAGAGAGGGAGGGAAATCATGTAACATCCTCATTTTACACATTAGAACAAGTCAATTTTTTTTTTTTTGATAAATGCTTCCTGGTTCTAAATACATAATTTAGAACTCACACATCAAATAACCATTCATATAACAGATAACCATATGCAGCTGTAATGACTCGGAGTACCTCCGATCTATTCATTCCATGACTCAGTTATCTACCGATCTATTCATGAGTAATAAGAGTTGGCATTTTTATTTAACACATCACTCTTTCGGTTCTCTTCCCTATTCTGGGATTCAGAATGCTCTGTCTAAGGAACCTAACTGAATAACTGTTACCATTATTCATCAGCATCTCATCCCTTAGACCAGGTGACTCAGGACAACGCAATCAGCAGCTTGCGATACTTTGGCCAAAGATTTGAAACATACTGCTTATGTCTCGTATTCCTTAACGACATACTCGTCAATCTGGAATACGTCCTTCACCCCATTCTTATGTTATGTAGAATGTCTTATACCGACTTCTGTCAGTCCCTCCTATCCCAAGGTTTATCACTCGGGAACGGATTAGTAAGGTCACAACGTTATATGGATGCACTCAAGGACTAGGGATAAGATGACATACTGGGTCAACCCCAGTTAAACCAGTGTGTCAAGATACCCCGAGTCTCCTAGGTAGCCTTATAATGTAACCACATTCCTAATCGGCCCCAGAGTAACTTGTTCGAGTTAAAGGTGTAAATCTTCACGATCAATGCAAAGGGTGTCGTCATAAGTCACCTGCATTGTTGTATCTTTGAGAAGATCCTAATCTTCTTGAAGGTACAGCCCTACAGTTGACTTGTGCCATCAACCTTTAAATCTGCCTCGAAAGGATCTACTTGCTATTAAGCATTACACACATTGAGTTAAATTATATTAAAAGACGTTCCCCTAAGATTAGTCTTTCCCAATCCCTGGATTCCTAATCTTAGAATGACCTTTCTCAATAAATCTCACAACATAGAGAAGTTATTAAGACCAAAGTCTCATCAAGGAGTTCATAGAATATACATAATTCTAAATCAACGAAATTGGACAATATCTCATAAACTTCACATGAGATTGCCAACAGAACCCCTTTAGGTTTATTTCAGTTCTCATTACTGAATTTATATCATACTTACTAGTATCAAGATATAACGATTAAGAATCCAATTAAATGTTGTCCTGGCATAATCAAGACTAGGGATAGGAAGTAAGAATTTAATTAGCTTATTTAGCGTTCTGCTTAGGTTTATTTTGACCCTAGCTTCCAGTAAGACAGTGATCTATATTTCAATTTAGCTTTAGTTAGAACACACTAGAATTACTAAACAATCATAAGTATTTAGTCACATATTCTTGCAAGCTTACATTGATAATCACAAAAGTCTCCAATATAAACAATAATAACAATGCTCTTTAGATCATTTGAACCGAAGAAGGTCAAACTATCAAGATACAGATGCAAAATATAAGTATCAATTATCTATTTCCATTTCCTTCAGAACTAATCAAATACATTTTATGCATTCAGCATACTTGATACAATGCTCAACGGAAAAAGAACATCTTTCCTCAAATAGTACATTTAGAAAATTAAGTTGTAATCCAACATAAAATCAAATTTAAACAATCTGATCATCCTATCAGATTTGCGTGCTTTTACCACTTACGGCATCCATCTGCAAAAATTGTCAACATGGGTCAGTTCGATGAACTGAGCATGATAAGCACTAACTCTTAAAAAAATTGCAATCCATCAATCGTTTTCATTAAACACCCTATTTAAATGAGATCAAATCACCAAACAAGTAAACATATTTTAGACTATGCTTTTGTAAAACAACATGACTATAAACGCGTAGCTCATATTATAGTCACTAAATAGTCTCAGATACTTTTCAATTCTTTCATCAAAACATTAGTGACCAAGAAGACAAATGCATCTAACCAACTATCCATCTGAATCCCAAGGACAGCAACATCAGACGGATTATATATTCAACATAATAAATAAATAACTTTTCATGATTCCATCAGCATGATAGAACAATTCCAAAAGTTAGATAAACAATTATATCAACCTATACTTTATAACAGAAGAGAAATAAACGAATCATACATATTTCCTTCAGAACTAGCTCATGACTATACTGTCTTTCCAAGAGCAAGGCATTCACCTTAAACACATGCAAATAAATCAGACGAGACCATCAAAAGCACCACAGATTTGTTAAAGATCAAATATAACCAACTATTGTAGTTATCCAGCAGTACAGTAGCTCTCACGCTAAACAGTGATGACCCTCTACCAACAGACTCCACAAGACCTTCCACATGAAGCAGCAAACAAGAAGATATTCACCACATCACCTATCGAGGTGTAGTCAACGGCTCTTAGTTTAGTCAAGCTCAAGGCAGGATAGTCATGCAACAGAATACGTAAACACGACTACAATCCCACACATCAACCTACACCCCTTTCTAGTCCCTAATAAATACTACAAGGCTTTCAGACCCAAGGTCGAAATCAAAGAGCTTCAATTTTATCGCATTCAACAATAGATTCCTCGACATTAAGCAATTGATGTTTCCCTAAGACTATGCCGAGATAATCACACAGAATTCCCGCAACATGCACAGCCTAATCTAACTGGAATAATCAGAAAGGAAACATGACATACCGTATTCTCATCAGGATGCATTCAGGGTTCGAAGTGTGGTATTCACGACCCACTTTGACAGAGCCAAGTTACATGATGTCTAACTATACTCAAGGAATCCATTTAAAGAAGAAGCCAACAAAGCCAAAAACATTACATGTTCATAATCAGGTTATACAGAAGTAGTGACACTGATTCGGACTTATAAAGATTTAAAACTAAAATCCGTATAACAGTAAGTTCGACGATAAAAGCTCTACAGAAAACGATATACAAGATAAACGACAAGTTAAAGAGTCTGGACCATGCCAACAATGGTCGAATTCAAATGTCAGGGATAAGCAAATTCTAAAATACTGATTTCAAAATCAAGGAATCTTTAGACTGAACCCTTTATAACAAATTCGCTCCAAGCTACTATAGAGTGGGCCAACATAAAAAGTACCCAATGAGTCTGAACCACAAAATTCCTTGTAAAAAGAAGGTATTCGGTTACAAAAGTAACAGAAGTGGCGCATTCCTGTTACTCCTTCAAGACTCAGACAAATGAAATTACCAAAATTCAAATATATGTAGCCAAGCTTCCACAGTGGGTCCCCAGAAATTATGAATCGATTCAAGTAAGCTCCGCCGAGTTTTTCAATCTTTGAGAGATAAACTAATCCATGTATTGTGGATCCTTGCTCGAAACCAAGAAATGGTTTTTGTCGCATCCTCTGGCGTGTAGCTTTCACTTCCGAATCTGGTTATTTGTGGGTGGGATGCATGATATTACACATTGTATTATTTATGGTCTACAGTTTTAGTTGTTTAATTCGAAAGAAACCAGGTGTTCTTGTCTCCACCGGGATCCATGGAACAGCGTTTCGTTTAGGTTTAATTTGGTACCTGACAACCAGTGCAAACTTTCCATCAGTATCCTTCCTCTTACCGACATGGGTTTCAACTGGAAGCGCTCACATTTTTAGCGGTGGAAGTATCCACGGAGGAAGGAACGAATGGAACCAGGGTTTCTCATCGGAGCTTAGTATTTTGCAAGGGTCTAAATTACAGCTTGGGATAAACTCTAGCAAAAATATAGCAATGGAGTCTCGAGACGTATCAACTAACCCCATCATAGGGTTAAATTGAATTCGAAGGGGGTGCTGTGATTCTACCTCCTCAAAGTCTTGACACACCGGTAGGACCGTAGACAGGCCTCACCAATCCGGGGGGGCAAGATCATCTGAGTTGGGGGATCGCTCTAAGAGAATGGTCGTAAAAAAGGCCAAGATGTTATTAAATTTCAGATTTATTGCCAGGATATGAAAATTGGAATCAACCACTGTTCTCTCCAGAGGTTTCTTAACCTTAGTCAAGCCAGGAGAAGGTTCACCAAGTTTAGATCGAAGTGGATGATCCGGGTTCAAAAGGGTATTCTTAATGTACTGATGGATTCCAACTTTACCAGACGAAAGGCTGCGTAGGTTAGAGGTCATATTGGGAACTGCATTGCAACCGGGATAGGGCCTGTGCGAATAAACCTGAGTTGTGGATATCGGGGTGTTGGGCCGAAGGAGTATTAGGTAGCTGCATCAAGCAACTACACGGGGGCGTTGTTAACCAAATTAAGACCGGTATTTCTGAGGAAGGCCTTGCCCAGTGAAAATCCAATGCGCCGAAGACAGGTTTGGTGTGGAAACGAGTTGGCAGTATGCCTGAGCCTTTTTTCAGGGGGGAACTGCATATCCGTCGGAACACTGACCCCCCGACCACCATAGTTTAGTACGTTGGAAGCACAGTAATAGTTTCCAAGGCTTATGGGGACCAAGCCAATTGGAACTGAACAGTGTTGCTTTTGAAACCTCCACCAGAGGGGCTATATGTTCCCTCAGCTTGAAAGGAACAATTTACCAGGAGGAGAAGGATAGAAGATGAAGAGAGATCACTTAGATTTCACCACACCCCCTAGTGGATTTAAGCCGTCTCAATAAGGTAGAACCAACAAGGAGATAATCAAAAAACATAGGCTACTGAAAGGTCATACATATTAATGTATCAACCAACGAATCCAAATGTCAAATATCAAAATCAGTAGTTCGATGTTGAATGATAAGGTGAAGAACCTAGGAGAATGGGAGAAGAAGAAGAGCAACACAATAATTTCCCATCTGCTAGGAGATGTGTATACAATAGCGCATGATTGTACACAAGATAAACATTCTAAACCACTCTGCCCAGAGATCTACAGAGGATGTAAGTACATATTTAATCGAAGAGTAAGTGAGATCAAACCAACCTTCCCAAACTCAGAATGCAACGGGTTTACGAGTTGGTAAGCTGCAATTTGATTAATCCCAAACCTGAGTATATTGATTACGCTTTTCCTGATAGTTTGGAGAAAATTGTAGACTGCTTAAGGTCGCATGATATAGTTGAAAAGGGTTTCAATGGAACGATGCCCAATGCGGCAAAGAACAGGATTAAACATCCAGATTCCTCAAAAGGTCAATGGGATAGAACTATCAAAAAAGTTTAAGTCGCAAACCCAGTAGCCAACAGCATAAGGGGTGCTATTCTATCCTATCATAAGGGGGGTCCCGAATTAGTCTTAGTAACGACGAAGAATTTACAGGACTATGGGAGGCAAAAACCTTACCTCAACTACGGGTTGTGGATTGCCAAAGAAGGTAGGGGTCACCAGCAAACACTTGTGAGGATTATCAGGGAGGAAAGTCGGTAACAGTGGGGATGTTCCCATGCCCTTGTACCAAGAGCTTAGAAACTCTCTTCAAAGCACTAGTAAGAGCCCTACCTTTTGGCCCTTCCCTGTTTTTCCCCTCCCCTAGGATATCAACGTGTGGGGGGACTTCTACCTGCATCCCCTGTGGGGATCAAATGTACAGGACGGTTAGAACATACAACCGCCGAACCTTAATTTGAGCTCCTGACACTCCTCGTAAGCACTTTTACTGTATCAAAGTGCTAGCCCGTCTATCCTATCCTCAAGTATCTTTCAGTATCCCGATAAATTATCTTGTTTGTGCCAGTACCATGCAAAATGATATCACCACGTTTACCGTTCGCAAATGCTTTCTTTCAACAATGTTCGATATATGCACGCTAGGTATAAGCAAATCTAGGTTAACCCTCAATGTTGCATAGTTGACCTAAACCTTTAGTAGCCAGTCCCAAAACAACATCCAACTCAAGAGTATGATGGGGGCTTTGTCCCTTTAGTGTTAACTGCAGTCTGAACCTCATTCTGACCAATCTATGTAGCTTAAAGGTGGCTTGTCGCCTCCATAAGCCTGTATGTGTGCTGCCTCAATACCTTCCGAGTATTCCAAGAGTCAGAAACAAATTTCAATAAGGGAGGTCTTTGCAAAATTTTATTACAAATGATAGTCTCACATGTCTCCATTTTAGCCGAGGATAATTCAATGGCTCTACAGATTCATTTCAAATTAAAATAAATACAATATCCATTGTACATACTGTCAACGGGTTGAATCCCATAACCACAACGCAAAGGAAAAACAACTTCAACCGGATCGCAATGAGATACAGTTACACAACAAGTTATTTATTCACAAATAACTTTAAATGACAAAACGAAACCCACCAAGAATCAATAACCACCACCAATTTTCATAACCATGACAAGCTTAAAAAGTTCAATAAACTGAACAATCAAACAAATGTCCATCAGTATCCCTCTGACAAGTATCAACAACAAGCACCATAGTAGCCTGTACCCATCACGAGAACAATTCATGGGTTCTCACAGCCTGCAGCCACTAGCATTCTACATTCTTACATATATTATGGTAAATTAAAGCCAGAATATAAAAACACAAAGAAATATAGCAACAGTTCGAAAATACAATAAACACCCATCAAGGGTTAAATTGAAAAAACCAACCAGCACGAAGGTACAGTTGCCAAAAATCACACAAGACTACGATAGAAACCAACCATTCCAAAAATCATCTCAACAGAGTTTTCTAATGAAATCATTTGAAAGAGAGCAAGATTTTTAAGGTTAGGGCCTAACATGCCTGGATATTTGCTCAAAATTCTGAAGCAGACCATGAAAGAGCTCAAACCTTCTCCTTCTTTTCCAAGTTAGAGCCACCAACAAAAAATTTGCTATTTTCATGACTTATAAATTTTCCTTGCCAGAGGAAAGAGCTAGTTACGCTCATACTTGCCATACAACATCAAGAAGACTGGTGCGAATAACCAGTGAACAGACAGAAGGAAAACCGAAGCGCATGCAAAACTAAACAAACCATTAACTTTCCATTTTACATGCCTTCTCGCGAAATCCGAGCTCGACTACTGAGTTCATTAATTGCATTTACTCCCAATTTCCCGCTCAATCTCCACTGCCACCAACCGCCATAGTTGGAGATAGACAAAAGCACATTAAAGACCAACTCATTTCCAACTTTGGCGACCTGCCACATCGGCTCAATTAGCCATTTTAAAACCTCCACCAAATTACCTGTCCCTCATGCTATCCACACATTTAATAACATAGAAACTGCCGCCCATGGTTCGCACCCCTCCATATGGTCCCGGTTTAATCCTTGCTCAATAGTTAGGTAGTAACTTAGGTTAGGATTTAGGATAACACCTAGGCTAACCTCTTAGAACATAGATACTAACTTAGAGCATTAGCTCTTAGGCCTAGTCTAATGGTTAGATTAACACTAATCTAACCCCTAGGTTTAAGTTAGGTTTAGGGTACTAACATTAATAATTCCAGTGTAGGTCTAACATTTACATATGCTCAGAAAAGAACTACAACATACATTCTCGAACAGGGTTCACTCCTGTACTGCCATTAGGCTACAGAATTATCATGTAACAGAATTATTACCTGGTCTGAATCAAGACCTTCCAGATATATTACGATATCAGGAACCAATTCATTAACATGATCAGCCTGAGTTTATTAACTCAGACTAGCTTATTCAATGCATCCAGACCTTGCAACCTGCTTAAGGTCTGTAATTTTAATTCATCACGAATAAACTTAAAGCACCACTTGGATCAATTCCATTGATCCAAGGCTAGGTCTTATAGATGGATAACTCCATAATTCATTCCGAGGTCAGATTAAACTCAGATGTAAAATGAAATAAATAAAAGATTCCAATCATATTCTGACTCAGTAAAAGATCTGCAAAGAGGATACAGTACATATCAAGCATGACTTCTCAATCAAAGGAACACATCCTTTTTACAAAGAAATCACATATCAACACTTGTATGCTCAGGAGGAAGTAACAACAGTTCAGGGTGTTACATGGATCCAGATGCTAAATCCATCAAGCAGAAGCAGAGACCAGTCAACCGTCACATTGAGCCTCTAATGAAGAAAGAGCTAAACAAGTTAATAGAGGCAAGCATTATATTCCAGATCAAGCACTCAAGCTGGGTTGCAAACTTGGTTCCAGTCAGGAAGAAGAGTGGAGAAATCAGGCTATGTGTAGACTTCCGAGACCTCAACAGGGCATCTCTTAAAGACCATTACCCACTTCCGTTCAATGGAACAAATATTGCAAGTGGTATCTGGTTCGAAGAGATTCTCTCTCTTAGATGGCTACTCAGGTATAATCAGGTAATGGTGAAGGAAGATGACCAGTTCAAGATGGATTTCACCACCAAATGGGGCACATATGCCTACAAGAAAGATGCCATTTGGCCTATCAAATGCTGGAGCCACTTTCCAAAGGGCAAGGCAATGGATATGACATTCAAGGGGTTGTATCAATAAAATAGTTCTGATATATCTTGATGACATCATTGTATTCTCTAAAAAGGTAGTGGATCACCTCTTTCATCTGAGGCAGGTATTTCAGAGGTGTAGAAGATTTGGGGTATCATTGAATCCCAAAAAATTCATATTCCTAGCTCACGAAGGAAAACTTCTAGGCCATATTGTTTCAAAGGAGGGATTGGCCCATGATTGACCCAGAAAGAGTTGAAGCAATTTGAGCGTTGCCATTTCCAAGTAATAAGAAGGCTCTTCAAAGCTTCTTAGAAGGATCAATTTTGTCCGCAGGTTTGTTTCCAAACTTGGCAGCTCTCGTAAAGCCAATAACACTGATGTTTAAAGAAGAGCATGGAATTTAAGTGGACATCTGAAGGCAAGGAAAGTTTTGAGGCAAATAAAAGAGGCTATATCTCAAGCTCCAACTCTCGTCAATCCAGACTTCTCCAAGGATTTCATGTTATATGCCTTTGGTGGTGGAGACACAATTTCTGCAATCCTGCACAACAAAAACAAAGAAGGATTAGAACAACCAGTTGCTTTCTTTCAGTCAAGGCTTGGAGGAATACGAAACTAGGTACTCTTTCATTGAAAAGCATGTCCTTGTAGCGATCAGGAGCTTAAAGAAATTCAACCACCTAGTCTCAAACAACAAGATCCAATTATTGGTCTCTCATGCGGGAGTCAAGGACTTCCTTCTAAAAAAGGATCTGAATGAGACCGTGTAAGGATGGATAACTCGTGTCATGGAATATGACATCGAGATCAAGGTCACAAAACTAGTACGTGGGAAGGGACTATGCGAACAACTAGCCTTGAGTCAACAAGTTGAAGCATGAGGTGATGAAAAAAGAGACTATCTGTATTACAGGGTGGTCAAGAACAGGAAAATGATGATGTGCCTACTCCTTGTTGGACTCAGAGTATGATAAACTTCCTATGGAGATTCCGGAGGAACATTTCACCCCACGAGTAAATAGCTCTCAAGATAATGAAGGTAGGATATTATTGGTCGACAGTGTTCAGTGACTGCTATACATGGATAAGAAAGTGCAAGAAATGTGCACTCTTCATAGGAAAAGAAAGACTAACAACACTTCCATTGCACCCAATTTTGGTTGACCAACCATTTATGCAATGGGGATTGGACTTCATTGGGGTCATAAATCCTAACTCAAGCCAAGGCCACAAGTGGATTCTCACGGCAACGGACTATTTCACAAGTGGACCGAAGCAGTAGCGCTCAAAGAAGCAAATGAGTCTAACATACTAGACTTTTATGAAGGAATAGTGACCAGGTTCGGTGTGCTGGCCACTATCATATCAGAAAATGCATTAGCATTCATAGGTTCCAAGATTACAAAATGGGCTGTAAAGAATGGAATCTATTTGAGCACCTCTTTGAGCACCTCTTCAAATTATTACACGCAGGGTAATGGACAAGCAGAGTCCACTAACAAGAATTTGCTAAGGATCATCAGAAGGACTCTGGATGAAAACCAAAGGACATGGCATACCAAGCTAAAATCAGCATTATGGGATGACAGGATAACACCAAAGAGGTCTACTAGTAATTCTCCCTACAAGTTGGTCTATGGGAAAGAGGCAGTATTGCCTATATCATTAGAATTGCCAGCATTAGAGCTCATGAAGCAGTTGGAGTTGGCTGAGTTTGAACCAATGGAAGCTAGGTATGTGGAGTTGATGGAATTGGAGGAAATCAGAGAACATGTAGTTTAGATGATTAAGAAGGATTAGGCCTTAGTAAAAATTTGATTTGATAAGAAGGCCAGAGCAAGGACCTTCCAGGAAGGGGACCTAGTCCTGAAGTGGGATGCAGATCAGGCAAAACTAGGAAAGCATTCCAAGTTTGATGCCATTTGGAGTGGCCCCTATATGGTCATGGAATGAAAAAGTAGTAATTCCTTCTAATTGTCTACATTGGATGGAGAAGAACTCCCGATTCCGGTTAACGGAATCTATCTTAAACATTGCTACTAAAAGGAAAATGTTTACCCTTGTAAATATTAGCCTAGATTTAAAATTCATCTAAGTGCGTATGCACATCATCTTGTTGTAGTTAGGTTTCAATTTCCCTAAGTGCTCCGGCACAGGTTTTTTTGCTCTCAGGTGATTTCTATAGTTCAACATGCTCTTGAAGAAGGAGTTGTGATACAAGGCTCGGGATCAGAGATCAAGTTGGTTTCAGGTTATTACTTATGACTCCATGCCCAATGGATTGTTAAAAGGTCACTGATCTTCTACCTAGCAGGCAGGTGATCCCGTTGAGTTGCCAAATTGTTGTAAATATCTCCCCCCTAGGTATATATAGACAAACAGAATAATATTGAAATCAAAGAAACTCAGAGCCTGACTTTTATTTCCTCACCAACAGCCGAAGGTGCAGGTAAGAGGTGCACGAAAGAAGGTGTCGACACGAAAATGGATGCACCCTTGGCGCAGGTAAGAGGCGCATGACAGAAGGTGTCGACACAAAAAATGGATGCACCCTTGGCACAGGTAAGAGGCACATGACAGAAGGTGTCAACACAAAAATGGATGTGCCCTTGACGCAGGTAAGAGGTGCACAACAGAAGGTGTCGACACAAAAATGGATGCGCCCTTGGCGCAGGTAAGAGGCGCACGACATAAGTTGTCGACACAAAAATAGATGCGCCCTTGGCGTAGGTAAGAGGCACATGACAGAAGGTGTCGACACAAAAATGGATGCGCCCTTGGTTCATGACAGAAGTTGTCGACATGAAAATGGATGCACCCTTGGCATAGGTAAGAGGCACATGACAGAAGGTGTTGACACGAAAATGGATGTGCCCTTGGCACAGGTAGGAGAGTGTTAACATGGCAGAAGTCGCGACTTGGCGCACGTAAAGGGCACATGACACAAAATGTCAACATGATAGAATTTGTTCCTTGGCACACGTGAGGGTATGTCGACATAAGGATGGATGCGCCAAGGTGCAGCTTCAGGGGGTGCAACATTTTGAACGCTGACAGGAAGCAGACCCTGACCCAGATATTCAGACAGGCATAACTTTTTCACAGGGAGCTCGGATTCACGCAAGGTTGGACTTTTTGAAGCTTCTCGGTCCTCTATCTAGGTTGGACATTTCTTGTTTTGCCCCTCCCTTCTTCTCTTTGGCAGGTGAATTTGTGGAGTTAAAACCTCCCATTTGAAACTGTAATGCAAACCTTGCCTCTTGGCATTTTGCAGTGTGTTGTATCAATCTTTGGAGAAAATAATGCATGTCTGTGGATGATTCTCAACCCTCTCTGTATTCATTTGCATCCCCTGATCTTTCACTGTGAATCTGGCTATCTGTGCATGATCTTGCATTGCATTTTAATGGTCTGTGTTTATTGGCAAGACAGGTGTTCTTCATTCCTCGGTGCATCACCTTTGTAGTTTAGGTTTTATTTTATGCATTTTCTTACCCTGTCTCCTTGGCAAGTTAGATTAGGTTTTTAGTAAACCCCCAACCCATCATGTTGTAGACATTCAGGGGTGCTGTGATTCGTCATCAACAGGTTGTGAAGGCTGTCTTGAACTGGTCTTCTTCCTTCACCATAATCTGATTGTAGCCTGAGTAGCCATCAAGTAGTGAAAACCTCTCAGAGCTAGCCACAACTTGCAAGATTTGCTCCATGGAAGGGAGTTGGGTAATGGTCCTTGAGAGAGGCTCTATTCAAGTCTCTGAAGTCAACACACAATCTGATCTCTCCACTCTTCTTTCTGACTGGGACTAAGTTGGTAACCCAACTAGAATGCTTGATTGGGAATATGATCCTTGACTCAATCAGCTTGTCTAATTCTTTCCTCATGAGAGGCTCCATGTGTGGATTGACTGGTCTTTGTTTCTCTGCCTGACAGGTTTAGTATCTGGATCCAATTCGATGGTATGCTGAGCTAAGTTGGGATTGAAACCTTTCAAGTCTTCATAGCTCCAAGAAAAACACTTCAGGGAACTCTTGACACAGCTGTATGAACTCATACCTTTCTTGTTCAGTTGTCATCCTTCCCAATTGTAATGGTTTGTGTTCTCTTCTACCAAGATGGAATACTGAATCCTCTCTCTTGACCTGAATGTTTTCTTTCTCCTTTCTAAACTGATCATTGGGGTTAAAAATGGACTCCAAAGTGATAAGTCCCTTGGGCAGCTTGTTAGTTCTCAGCTGTACCACTTGGTCACCATACTGCTGTTCCAATATTTCTTGATTCTTGGCTAAGAACTCAGCTTCTTCTTGCAAGAAATGGATGATTTGTTGGTCATTTTCAAACACTTGCCAACTGACATTGTTATCCGGCACTGAAGGCCTCACAATCAAGTGGATGTTTGGCTGTACCTTGTCTTGTTGAATGCTTTCCACAATGTCAAAGGCTTGCCCCTACTGCCTGCTGCAAGCCCTGTCATCAGAGGCTTCATTCGTTGTCTTGGGATGGACTTGATGCTAAAAGCTTCAAAATGTTCAATAAGATCCCATACCCGATTTTTTTAGTTCTTCAACAGATCATTTTTGGCAACATTTTTTCCCTTGACTTGCTTTATGTTCAGCTCACTATCACCAAATACTTGTAAATTCCTGATGCCTTTCTTCTTTGCCCAATGCAGTCCATGAATTAAGGCTTCATACTCAGCTGTATTGTTGGAGCATGCAAACTGAAATCTAAAAGCTGAATAGTATTTTACTCCTTGAGGTAAAACAAGCATGGCTCCACCTCCTGCACCTTGTCTACTCCTTGATCCATCAAAAAACAGCTGCCATACCTCATTGTCATCCTTGTGCTTTGGCTTGGTGATGCTAGGAATAGGCTGATTTTCTTCGTGTATGCAATAAACTCCCAGCTCAGATTCTTCCACTTCTTGATAAGGATCAAATGCATGTACCTTGCTTGCCCATTCATCAAGAGTTAGATCCAGGATGCTTCCAACCTTAGTGTCAGCTTCATCAGTGCTTGGGTGATCTTCTTGATCAAATGCTGAGCAATTGGCATTAATTTGACTTGGAGTGTAAGGCTCAATGTGGAAGTTTGCAATAGGTTCAGACCTAATTGTAGCCTTAGTTCCATACCTCATTCTGAATAGCATGTGTGACCAATCAGCAGATAAATATCCCCCAATCTTGGCTATGAAGTCCCTTGACAAACATAGGGCAAAGAGTGGTGGAAGGTCTATGACTGATACATCTTGTAAAACAACAACATTTGGACATGCATGCAAGGTAAGACTCAAGTTTCTAATCACTCCAACTATTGCTACTACTGTCCCATCCAGCTGCACTACCCCTTTGGATGTTGTTTCATACTAGAGCCCTAGCTGATCAGCTATTTGTTTGGGCATGACAGAACTACTTGCTCCAGAATCAATCATGCAATTGTGCACTAGCTGATTTCCAATGATTAATGAAACATAAAAAGGAGGGGGCTTCAACATTTTACCTTGTTGTCCTCCATGATTTCCCATAGGATGGGCAGCATTTGTAAGAACTTTCTCTTGCATCTGAACCTACTGATCCGAAGTTGGCCAGTCCTTCATGGCAGCTTGTATCAGATCTCTTTGGCCTGGGATAGATAGGGATTCCCACATTGATATATTGACGTTTGTCTTCTTCATCTAATCAATGATATTGAATGGTGATGAAGGATATCTTTGTTGTCCCTTAGTTTGCACATTCACTCCTTGCATGTGGGCAGCAACAACTGGTATTTGAGTTGGCCTAGGGGCTATTCTTGGCTGCCCTTGTGCATTTGAAACTGGACTTTGCTTGCCAACCATTTGTGGAGCCGTGGAAGGTTGTGGATTGGTTGGGGCTAATGGTTGTTCTTCACCCAAATTCCTTCTTTTTGACCTTGTGTTGGCTGTAACACCTTGAGAAACTACCTGGTTCATGCCACAGAAATCTTCTGCTTGCCAATTTACCAATGTGGTGTCATTTGGGGCTGATTGCTATTGGAATGTTTCTTATTGTTGACTGTTTCCTTGACTGCCCTCACCCTCCACACCAATAGTTATCACCATTAGTGCTTGATTCAAAGCACCATTGAAGCACATGGATTGGTTATGAGGCTCATTGCATGGAAAACACCAGTCATACTCCTGAGCAATGTTGTTTTGTGTTGGCACCAATGCCTTAGAGGCAGATATGGCATTTAGATTATATGGCTGAAATGGTCTATTGGCAAGAGGCCTTGTTTGATTCATATTTGCAGCTGGATTAGGTGGTCTTTGTGGTTGGTATGGCTGCCTGTTAGGCTGAGCTTGGGGCTGATAAGAAGGTCTAAAACCTTGGGATTGTTGCCTCTTGAGAGTAACTAGGTCATTGCCTAGGTTTTGCAATTGCTTCATGAATTCTTGAAGCTCATTTGGGGTACTTAGAGATGAAGCAGAAGCTTCATTTGAACTCTGATTTCTAGAAGTGGGAGAAGGAGCCAAACTAGGTGCTTGATTTGTGTTTGGGCTCTCTAAACTTGGAAACAATGGCATGGGAGGTCTAGGCGCAAGTTTGCCAGCTTGGATTAAACAATTTTTAGCCCTAATGGCAATGTTATAAGCCATAGGGATAGTTATGCCTCCCATGGACTGAATTAACATAGAAATATAAGAATTTAAAGCTTTGAGATAGTAGAGAAAAGCACCTTCTGCTATTGGCCTGACTACTACTGGAATTCTCTCCCAAGTCCTTTGAAATTTGAAGTTAAAATCGGTCAGCTGCTCATTGGGAGCTCTCTTGATAGTTGTCAGCTGCTCCAAAAGAGACAAGTTGTCTCCCTTCTCTCCAAATTTCTCATGAAGTGCTATACACAGCTGATTCCAATTTGTGATAGAACCAACTCCAAGGCTTCTAAACCATTACAATGCTTTACCATTGAATGAAGACGCCAGCAACTTGACAGCCACTTGCATTTCATTGATTTCATGGATTGCACAAAGGTTAGCAATATCTTTAACATGATCACCTGGAGTAGTCTGATTTTCTCTAATGAAGTAGGGAATGTTCTTCAAGGCTGCAATAGGAACCGGATGTTGTGCATTGAGGGCAAGTGGGCTGCTACATGTGAAGTTGACGTAGGGATTGTTTTGAGCCATTCTGATTGGTCTTAAAACCCTTGTTGACTGAATGAAAGGCCTACCAGGTGGAGGAGTTGAGAGATTTCTGTTTGGTGGAGATGGAGACCTTTGAATCCTTCTTCCTCTTTGCCTTCTTCTTGGAGATAACTTCAAGTATTCAAACAACACTTCTTCT